>JAHZTW010000001.1:7216211-7346096 GCA_020283515.1 Alliaria petiolata | reverse complement strand
GAGAGATGAAAGAATCTAACCTAGATTGCAAGATTGAACCATTAGAAAACCCTAAATCTAACCCATCCCTAAGTTCCTAAAGAACTACTCACTAATCATAGCTAATCTAACAAATCTCATGCAAGAAGTGTTAGTAAACATGATTAGATGAATAGAAAAAGAAAGATTAGAAGAAACAAGAATCAAATTGCATTAAACTTAAAAGAAATCTTCCAAATCTCCTCAAAACCACAAAGGGGCGTTTTTTAGGTTTAAGCCCAAGAGAAGATACATAAAAATTATGTTTTTAAGTATTTATAGGGAATGAGGTCAAACCGGGTCAACCCGGAACAAACCGGGTTTTGACCCGGGGTAGCAGTCTTGCGGGAATCTCCATATCTCCCTAACCACAGCTCATAATGACATGAGACCACCTCTAAATGAAAGATGGTTCAATTACCTACAACTATCATGAAGAGCTCGAAGGCTGAATCGAAACGGAAAGTCTTCGTTTGATCCTATTTGTACCCGGACAAAATGTGTGCTCGGTTCGACCAGATTCGTCGATCCAACTGGTCGAACCGAACCCCTGGATGTTTGGTTCGACCACCTTCGTCAATCCAACTCGTCGATCCGAACCGAAATCGATGTAACTTTCTAACCACAGGTCCGAATTACTTGATTCCAACGGCACTAGAAAGCACTCTGGATCCTCTACAACTCTTAAGAAGGCTTCGGAGTCTGAATCTCAGTGCAAGGCATTCTTCCGGACACATACATTGCGCGCCTCCAAATGCTCGATATGCTTCTAAAAGACTTTTGCTTCTCATTTGGCTGCTTCTCTTCCTCCTCTTGATCATCCTTGAAACTCCATATGGTCTTCCAAGCCTCCAAAACACCTAATAAGGACTCAATATGTACAAATATGCAACAACCTAAGCTGAAACTCATTAAACTCTAATATGGATGCAAATAAGAATAAAAGTGGCTAAATGAATGCAAAAGTACATGCAAAAATATCTTAAATGAATGCTACAATATGTTAAATTATGAGTCTATCACTTGAATCCAAAGTTTAAGTATGTGGTTCCTGCGATCATGGAGGCAAATGATATGAGTTCATATACATTTGACACCATAATGAGCTCATTGATTGGTCATAGGATCATCTTGGTAAGAAGTTTGAGAATTCTGAATAGAAAGCTTTCCAGATGAAAGGAGAGTATTCTGGTCAGAAAAACAGCAATGATTTTGAACTGGTAGAGGATGAGGCAGATCTAGAGGTCGTGGAGACCATGGTAGAGGTAGAGGAAGAGGTTATATGATAACTCAAGCAGTTATAATCAGTCATACAACAGAGGTACCAACAAAAGCAATATTCAGTGCCATTATTGCAAGAAGAATGGCCATATGCAGGCTGATTGTTGGAAGAAAAAGAGAAGAAAGCATGCAAGCTTTGCTGAACAAGAAGATGAGCAACCTAGATTCTTCATGGCATTCAAGAGTGAGGTAGCGCCTAAATCTTGGTGGTATTTGGACAGTGCCTGTTAAAATCACATGACAATTATCAAGTCATTGTTTAAAGAGTTAGATGAGTCACACAAGCTAAGGGTGAAGCTTGGAGATGACAAAGAAGTTCAAGTGGAAGGAAGATGTATTGTGGCTATCATGAATGGTCATGGTAATCTCAAACTTATCTATGATGTGTATTACATTCCTTATCTCGCACACAATCTGTTAAGTGTTGGACAAATGGTGGAAAACAATTGTTCTGTTTTCTTTGATGGGGATGTATGTGTCATCAAGGATAAGAATTCTGGTCTCACACTGGCAGTGGTGAGGAAGATAACAAACAATCTATACCCATTAGAGATGTCTTATGTTGAAGAAAGTGCTTTGGTTTCTAAGGTTTCAGAGGATTTCAAGCTGTGGCATTTAAGGTGTGGGTAAAAGGTGTTAAATTAGAAAGATATGGTTTCTGGTCTACCAAAGATTAAAGCTCTTGAGTTGTGTGGAGGTTGCAAATATGGGAAGCAAACATGCATGTCATTTCCAGTGGGTAAAGCAAGGAGAGTGATAACATGCATATCTGACCCAATTTTACCATCATAAGTGTATGCTTTAATAAGAATTTCACTAAGTTAATAATACATAAATAGTAGTTTTTGAGTATTTGTATGTGCAAGACTCTTTTCAGGTAAATTTAGGAAAAATGATGCAAAATGGAGCAAAACGGATATTTTCGGATCATGCGCGAAATGACAGAACTTTAGCACAAGACGGAGACCTTACCACCACAGGATCTATCTGAATTTTGGTGACAAGATAGCTTGATCTACTACCTTTCACACCGAAGTGGTTTGAGGTCAATCCCATGGTTAGATCTCAAGTTACAAGGATTGCAAGATAGCCCGTCAAACACATTCTCAGAAGAAGGTTGGCCGCGCCAGGCAAGTTCAGAAGACCATTGGACGGGCCACGACCAGTCACTCGTGCGGCCACAACACTTGATGATTCCCGAGCCCGTTTTCAAGCGCAAATCAAGCCCGATAGCCGCCAAAATCGGTGGAACCCTAAGTGACGCCTAAGAGGACCTGAAGACCTATAAATACTTATCTTTACTCATTATTTTCGTTAACTTTCAATAGCCTTTCTTTGTAGCCACCAAAAAGACCTAGCCGCATAAGGCTTTTCTCTTTTGTGTTCTTCCTCTTTGAGGGGGAGAGAGATCTTCTCTCGAACCCTCCAACTCTCTTTGTTTAATTTAAGCATGCATTCATTGATTTCGTCTCTACTCGCCCCAATCATGTAAGGGTAGATTTGTTTGTTGTGTTCAAGGGTTTTCAAGGGGGATTCATTGATTGATTGCTAGGTTGTTAGATGAAGGTTTGTCTTTAGGTGTTTCAAGGTTAACTCGTGTTTCTGCTCGCCCCAATCAAGTTAGAGTAGATGCGTGGGTTGGTTAAGATCATCTCTGATTCTCTTTTGTTTAATTGTCTTGTTCTAGATCTCATTTGAATAAGTGGCTTATCAATTGCTTAGTCGTATTTTAGGGTTTTCTTTCTTATCAAACTTGTTCTTATTGCATGAATTTCATATCCGAACCTAGTTTGGTGGAGTGCAACACTTTTGGGATGCTCATGCATACCTAAGGAGAAGTTGTGAATGTTTATTGTCTCAATCATTACTGCGTGTTTGCATTGGCTGTTGGATACGAGAGTAGTCCTGCGCGCTTGGCATAACATAGATCGATCTTGCTCGAGATAGTTTATGTCGTTAAAACCAGTGATTCCAATTTAGGGAAAATAGGCCTAGAACCCCGGAGAACACCCATGAGCCCAACGTTTTGATTGCATGTTTGTTGTTTATTTTATTACATGCTTACCACCGTCTGCGAAACACCCTTCTCCAAACCCCCCCCCCTTCTTGTCTTAAGAACGTTTTCTAACCGTCATTGATTCTGTAGTTAGTCATACACTCTTTGTGGATCGATACCTTAAGTACTACAATGCACATCTGTGCACTTCCAGTCATTAGGGTTTATAAATTAAAAACTTGAGAAACCGAAGCTCTAAATCCTACGCATAAGAGAGTAACTCAACTTCTTGAGATTGTTCATGCTGATTTTTGTGGTCCTATGCAAACTGCATCTCTTGGAGGAAGCAAGTACTTTTTGATGTTGATAGATGACTACAGTAGGATGAGCTGGTTTTTATTTTCTGGAGACTAAAGGAAAAGCATTCAAAATGTTTAATAAGTTCAAGGCATTTGTGGAGAAGCAAATTGAACAGAAAGCCAATGTGTTGCGAACTAACAGAGGAGGAAAGTTCGCTTCTACAGAGTTCAATAAAATTATGTGAGAATAAAGGGATACATCATGAGCTTACTATAGCTTACAGACCTGAGCAAAATGGTGTAGAAGAAAGGAAAAACAAAATTGTGGTGGAGATGGCCAGAAGCATGTTGAAATAAAAGAATTTGCCAAATCAGTTTTGGGCAGAGAGCGTTAGAACAACATTATATATGTTGAACATTTCACCTACAAGAGCGGTCCTAAACATAATGCCCTATGAAGCATGGAGTGGAAGAAAAATTGGGGTAAGTCACTTAAAAATTTTTGGAAGTGGTGCCTATTCTCGTATTGACGCTCATAACATGAAGAAGCTTATAAATGCATATTTCTTGGATATTTTGCACAATCTAAAGGATAAAGATTGTATAATCCTATGAGTGGAAAGATTGTTGAAAGCATAAATGTTACCTTTGATGAGCAAGCTGTTTGGAGTTGGCGTGAAGGTGATGATGGTGAGCTTGTGGAAATTTCCATGGACAATAATGATAAGCAAGAAGTAAATCAAAGTCCAGCTGGATCTGAATCAAATACATCAACAAATTCAGTCCCTAATTCACCTAATTCCAGCAGTAGCAGTGGCAGTGGATCAAGCAGCAGTGATGATGAAAGTGCACCTCAGAAATTCAGATCACTACAAGAAATTTATGAGGTTCAGCATGCGTTTTTCACTTCTGATCCTAGAACTTTCAATAAGGTTCCAGAGAAAGAAGATTGGTGCAACGCAATGGATAAAGAGATAACATCCATAGAGAAGTATCAAACTTGGAAGATAGTTGAGCTTTCTGAAGGTAAACACTCCATTGGTGTGATGGTGGCATTCAAAAGTACAAGGCAAGGCTGGTGGTTAAGGGATATGTCCAAGAGTATGGAGTGGATTATGAAGAAACTTTCTCTCCAATGGCAAGGTTTTGTGGTTCGAGGCAAAGAGGGATTCATTTATAAGTTGTATAAGGCATTGTATGGGCTCAAGCAAGCTCCTAGAGCCTAGTACATCAAGATTAATTCGTTTTTTAAAGAAACTGGGTTTAAAAGAAGCAAAAGTTCAGTTGTTTTGGAGTATTGCAGCACAAAAGAACAGAGTGCAGATGTTCTAACAAAGGCGTTGTCCAAGAACAATTTTGACTACGTCAGAAGCAAGCTTGGAAGGTGCAAGTTTGAATCAAGGGAGAGTGTTGAAATGTGATTCAACTTGGGAGTTAATGGGATTAAATGGAATAAGTTACAAATATTTTTTAATTATAGGACTTAATGAATCCATATGGTAATTGGTGCAGTTATATTTTCTTTCTATAAATTCTATATTCTCTTTGAGTTTTAATCATCAAAGAATCTTCCTTCCTATTATTTGAGAAGTCACTTTAGTTGGAAAAGCTTACTTGTCAATCTCAAAATGAAAGTTAGTGCTTTTCATTGATGACCTGTAAATGTGACCTGTCATTTTTAGATCAAGAAAAAAAATGTTAAATTTTCTTTTTTTATAACAAACACTCGAGAGACGACGACTCAAGAGACTATATCGAAGCTTTCTATCTCCAATTTCTATGGACTTTAATCCAAATCAACGATTAGATTTCCAGGATACAAGATCAAATATCCTCCGATTACAGCCAAGGATCAGCCAAAGATCCTCCGGTTACAGCCAAAGATCCTCTCTCTGGAGGGTTTGGAATTATCAGTTCTGGCTGATTCAAGGCTGGCGCAACAAGGAGTGCGCAAAAGGGGAACACAAGGTCCAAGAATCTGGGCTGGATGATTTGGAATTTGGCCCGCCAGAAGAAGCAAGTTCGTGATTTTGTTTTAGGATAGTTTTATTCGGGGAATCGAACAAAATCGTGTATGCTCAATTGACCATTCGCTTTTAGCTAAGCTGTTTACTTTGGTTGCTCTCACTTACAGCTTCATACATCTCAAATGTGCACAAAGTCTCTTTTTCTTTTGTCTTGTGAGTTATGTTCTGTTGTTATACTTGGAGAGTTGCAGAGCGATTCCGGCGAAACCCAAAGAGAATACTCTGGTTATTGGTATGATTTTCAGTTTTTCTTAAAAAAAATTGGGAGTTTAGATTCTTGGATTTTGAAGTATAGTTTGTTTTAGTAACTCAATTATTTCACATTAAGAAATTACTTTTTTGGTCATATAAAAGTAAAGTATTGAGCTTTACATTTTGTTTGCTATGTAGCTTTTTAAAAAATAATGTTTGCTATGGAAAAAGAAAATTCTAGCTTTGGCTGATGCATAAGAGTCTTATAAGCTGAGATACTCAAAACAAGACAATTCATAGAGAAGTCAAAACTTTGGGTGGTTTAGCTTCTCTAGCATCTATTCTGCTTAGCACACTACAAGAAAACAACAATTTTGCGACTACGGTGTGCGACTATGTCCCTAGTCGCAAAAATAAACGACTATTTAGCGACTATTTAGCCACCAATAATGCGATTACAAATAATCAGTCGCAACATAGTCGCTTATTCATGACTATGAAATGTAGTCGGAAACTAGTCGTCACTTTGGGACAATAGTGCGACTAAAATATGGTCGAGAATTTTTAGTCGCAACATAGTCACAAATTTACGACTATTTGGCGAATACAAGATATGTCAGCAGAGTTTGCGACTCTTTTGTGACTAATCCTTTACGTAGTCGCAAAATTGTCACAAACTTTGCCGACATAAAAAAACCTGTGAAGCACGTTTTATGCGTTCTGGTGGGTGTAACTCTCCTTGTAGTCGCTTTGTAGTCGTATTGTAGTCGCAAATATTTTTATATATACAATCCACCGTTCTCATTGCATATAAACCTAAAAGCGTATGAAAAAAAAAAGAGTGTTTGATAAAAAAAAAAATATATAGTGTTTGATTAAAAAAAAAGAGTGATTAAGGTTTTTCTTTCCTAATATAATGTCGGGAAATTACACTTATAGTAATTATCGGGAGTGGATGTATAAGAGGATAGATGAAGAGACGGAAAATTTCTCGGCGGAGTTCATTGCGGGGGTCGATCAATTTATGACATTTGCAAATAACAAGCCTCTAGCGCAGAGCAATAGGGGTAAGTTTCATTGTTCTTGTAGTGTTTGCAAAAACGACAAATTTATCTCGGGGAAAAAAATTTGGAATCATCTGTATAGTAAAGGATTTATGACAAATTATTATGTTTGGTATAAGCATGGAGAAGAAAACAATATGGATTTAGGAACGAGTTATGTTAATACAACGCAAATAAGTGGGAGTGAAGAAATGGGTAATGTAGTGGAAGATAGATATGTAGATATGGTGAATGATGCATTTCGTGATACCGAGCGTTTTGATAACTATCATGAGTATGATAATTATCAGAATGTAGAAGAACCGATACATAACCATTCCCAAAAATTCTACGACTTGTTAGAAGGAGCGAAAAATCCATTATACGATGGTTGTCACGAAGGTCATTCGCAGTTATCCTTAGCTGCTCGAGTCTTGCAAAATAAGACAGATTATAACATGAGTGAAAAGTGCGTGGATTCAATTTGCGATATGTTGACAGAGTATTTACCAGACGGAAACCAGTCAACCAGTTCACATTACGAGACAGAAAAATTGATGCGCAATTTAGGCCTCCCATATTATACAGTTGATGTTTGTATTAACAATTGTATGATCTTCTGGAAAGAGGATGAAAAATGGGATAAGTGTCAATTTTGTGCTGCACCAAGATGAAAGCCTAACAACGGACAAAGAAGAACCAAAGTTCCATATAGTCGTATGTGGTATCTACCAATTACTGACAGATTGAAAAGAATGTATCAGAGCGAGAAGACTGCAGCGGTAATGAGATGGCATGCTGGGCACAAAGCAAAAGAGGGAAAAATGTGTCATCCGTCTGATGCAGCAGAGTGGAAATATTTTCAAGACCTACATCTCCGGTTTGCCGAAGAACCACGTAATGTTCATCTTGGATTATGTACAGATGGATTCAATCCTTTTGGCATGCCTCGTAATCATTCTTTGTGGCCTGTGATCTTGACTCCATATAATTTACCCCCGGTATGTGCATGAATACAGAGTATTTGTTTCTAACAATTTTGAATTATGGGCCAAATCATCCGCGAGCTAGTCTGGATATCTTCCTCCGACCTCTTATTAACGAGTTAAAAGAATTGTGGTCTACTGGAGTCGATGCATACGATGTATCCTTGAATCAAAATTTTAATCTGAAAGCAGTGCTTATGTGGACGATAAGCGAATTTCCGGCTTATGGCATGTTATCAGGATGGACGACTCATGGTAAATTATCTTGTCCAATTTGCATGGAAGATATAGAGTCATTTTATCTCCCTAATGGACGGAAGACTTGTTGGTTTGATTGTCACCGACGATTTCTTCCTCAAGATCATACACTCTTGAGGAAGAATAAAAAGGACTTCTTGAAAGGAAAACATGCTTTGAATAAGGATCCACCTCGGTCTTTGACAGGTGAGCAAGTTTACTACGAGCGGTTAGATGGTGTTAATCCACCAAAAACAAAAAATTGTGGTGGAAACGGTCATGAAAAGAAGAAGGCTGGCTATGGGAATTGGCATAACTGGAATAAGGAAAGCATATTCTGGGAGTTGCCGTACTGGAAAGACCTCAATCTCCGACATAATCTTGATGTGATGCATATAGAGAAGAATTTTTTTGACAACATCATGAATACTCTTATGAGTGTGAAAGGTAAATCAAAAGACACCATAATGTCACGAAGGGATATAGAACGATTCTGTTCTCGGCCACACTTACATGTTGATAGTGATGGTAAAGCTCCTTGCCCCGCATTCACATTGACAGAAGAAGCCAGAACAAGTTTATTGGAATGTGTGAAACATGGGGTTAAATTCCCAGATGGTTATGCGTCAGACTTAGTTAGTTGTGCTGATATGGTTAACGGAAAGTTTTCAGGTATGAAGAGCCATGATTGCTTTGTTTTTATGGAGCGTCTACTACCATTTATCTTTGCAGAACTCCTAGACCGGAACGTGCACCTTGCATTATCAGGTACCATTTACTTATAGCTCTATGAAAGATGCAACAATTAAATATACTTCATATCATATTATAGTAACCATTAATTTGCTGTTTGAATATATTTTGTAGGAGTTGGAGGATTTTTCCTTGACTTATGTTCGAGAACTTTGAAAAAAAATCATGTCCAACTTCTAAAACAAAACATAGTTTTAATCATATGCAATTTGGAAAAGATCTTTCCACCATCATTCTTCGACGTGATAGAGCACCTGCCTATACATCTCCTCTACGAAGCTGAACTGGGAGGCCCTGTGCAATATAGGTGGATGTATCGTTTTGAAAGATTTTTCATGAAGTTGAAAGGGAAAGCAAAGAACAAAAGATATGCGGCAGGATCGATTGTTGAATCATATATCAATGACGAGGTAGCTTACTTCTCAGAGCACTACTTTGCGGCACATATACAAACAAAATCAAGGTAAATGTTTAAATTAATCAAATGTGAAGAGACATGTTATATATTCTAATGTGAATTACTATTCACTCATTTAAGATCACAAGATTCGACGAAGGTGAAGTCCCCGTATATCATGTCCCTGGAGTGCCTGATATATTTACTCACGTAGGTCGACCAAGTGGGGAAATGCATGAAATATGGCTTTCAGAGAAGGATTATCGATGCGCACATGCATATATTTTACGAAATTGTGATTATTTTCAGCCATTTGAGAGGTATAATTTGGCATGTCTTCACTTACGTTTTACTATAATCCACTATGATGATTTCTCATATGTGTTGGTCTTATACAGTATGTTCGAACAATATATTTCTGCAAAATATCCAGAACTCTCCGAAAATGAACTCTCCGCGAAAAGAGCTGACAAATATAGTGCATGGGTGAAAGATTATGTATGTCTAAATAATATTCATATCTATGTATATATTATATATGTATGTATATATACTTTTATATATTGATAATGTATACCTATATGCATGTCAATTACTGGAAAGCCACAAATTCTTTTCCTTCTTGGGTTCAAGAGATAGTGCATGAACCTGTGAATAAGGCCAAAACTTGGCCTATCTATTTCACAAGAGGATATGTGTTTCATACGCAGAATCACGGCGAGGGACGAAAGACATGTAACTATGGTGTATGTGTTAAAGGAGAGAATTATACTAATGCATCTGATGAAGCTGATTTCTACGGTACCTTAACTGATATCATACAACTAGATTATGAGGGGATAGTCGGTTTGAAAATCACACTTTTTAAGTGTACATGGTATGATCCTGTTAGTGGTAGATGCACTCGAAGGAGCAATGGTGGCATTGACATTCGTTCACCAAGAAGATACAATAAATACGAACCGTTTATGCTAGGTACGTATACATAAATTTCAATATCTTATATATATGTATATTTATGTATTTATATTTCTATATATTGATATTGCACAGCTTCTCAAGCGGATCAAGTTTGTTACGTCCCTTACCCATATACAAAAAAAATCAAAGCAGTCGTGGCTCAATGTTGTAAAAGTGAATCCGAGAAAAAATATTTCAGGAGAATACAAAAATAAAGAACCGACAGTTTTGCAACAAGAAAATGTTGATGATGTACTTTTGACTACAATTGACAATATTGAAGTCGAAAATTTGGTACAAGGAGTAAACCCAATGCAGAAGATGAAGATGAATTTCAATTTAATGAATCATCCTCTGATGATGATGATAGTGAAAAAGAAATTTAATAAAATGTTAGCATTTTTTGAAATAAATATTTTAAATTTGTGTAAGTAATAAATATTTTAACTATGTGTAATAAAAATTTAGCATTTTGTGTATTAAAAATTTTAACTTTGTGTGATAAAAATTTTAGCATTTTGTGTAATAAATATTTTAACTAAGTGTAATAAAAATTTAGCTTTTGTGTAGTAAAAATTTTAACTTTGTGTAATAAAATTTTTAAAATTTTGTGTAATAAATATTTTAACTATGTGTAATAAAAATTTTAACTTCTTCTGAACAAAACCAAATCCCAAAATTTGATCAAAATTTGGTTTCCGACTAAACCCACAATTTAATCAAAATTTGGTTTCCCACTAAAACCAATATCAAAATCTAAAATTTGTGCCTAAACCAAAAGCCTTAAAACCAAATCCCTAAAACAAAACCAAAACACTAAATTTGTGCCTAAACCATAATCCACCAAATCTAAATCTCTAAAATTGGAACCAAAAATCACAAAACCAAACCAAAATCCACAAAACCCACGTGAATCTCTTATTCTCCCCAAAATTCCCCAAAATATCTCATCTCCCTAACCTTGGCCGATTAAGAACCCTAATTTGGTTCTCAGAGACAATCCCGTCACCTTCTTCCTTTCTCCACGCGAATCTATCGTTCTCTCTTATTCTCTCCAAAACTCTCTTCTCTCTTATTCTCCCTAACCTCGATTCTCGATTTCGCCGATTAAGAACCCTAACCCTCCACTCCCAATTCGATTTCACCAATGGCGATCCGAGGACGAGGCAAGTTTGGACGAGGCGGTGCTAAGAGACTAGCCGCTCCCAACATATCTCAGAGACGAGGAGGATCTACGCCGTCGAGAATTCCCGCCCCTCTTCCAAGCCAATATAACTTCACGCCATCGTCCCAACCTCCGGTAACCGAGATGCCCCAACCTCCGGTAACCGAGATGCCCCAACCTCCGGTAACCGAGATGCCCGAACCTCATTTCCGAGACTTTCCTCCGCCCGTTCAGCTTTTCCACGATTCTCCATCACAACAGCGCGAAATCGGGAACTCGTCCTCAGCGCTTCAAAATCAGAACTCTCCTTCGCCTCCACTTCAGCCCTCTCCAGCGTCTACACATCATCACTCTCAAGCTCCGAGTAATCAATCTTCGGCAGCTCACAACTTCCATGGTGAAGAAGACGACAACTTCTCCAGGAAGACCTACAGCGTCTTTTGAATTCTCTCCTTCAAGTCCCAGGCCGTGAAAAATTTACCACCGTGCTATCTCCCGAACCGAAGCCAAACACAACTTGGTATGACTCTTTATCCTTTCCGTTTCTTAATAAGTTTTAGTCTAAGTTTTATTGCAATTGTGTTAGTCGTAGCTTCTGAAAATGATCAAATGCACGCTGCATATGTTCTGCAGTCTTAAGAGTTAAATTCTGCTTGATTTGATTTCAAGTCTAAGCATCGTTGTGTAACTTTTAGGAAGAGATAAAACGATTTAAATTGCAATTCTTGCCATATGCTTTTGTTCTTCTCTTCTCTGCGTATATTCTGTATTTTAAACTTGGTATGACTCTTTTGAAAATGATCAAATGCACGCTGCATACGTTCTGTAGTCTTAAGAGTTAAAACTATTTGACTTGTTTTGTAGTCTAAGCATCGTTCTGTAGTCTTAAGAGTTAAAACTATTTGACTTGTTTTGTATCAAATGCACGCTGCAATTCTTGCCATATGCTTTTGTTCTTCTCTTCTCTGCTATATTCTGTATTCTAAACTTGGTATGACCCTTTACACTTATGTGTTTACTATTTACATATTGTTTCTTTGTTTGAAGGTTTGGTCGTGACAAAGGGTCCTTGGTCCGAGATTACTAAGGTCTTTACTAACAAATTTGATGGTCCCTATTATAGCTGGACAGTTGTGCCTCGGGACAGACAAGAAAGATACTTCGTTGAGTTCGCGGTAAAGGTTTATCTCCTCTAAATTTCCTATATATATGTGTTTCCTTCTAGTGTTTTCACTAATCAATATCATGTCTTGGAAATGTAGAAAACACACACGTGGGATCCCTTAATCTCAGGGACTGTTCAAATGCATTTCGAGAAGATATGCAAACGCCGGATGAAGGGCATGGTTAGCACTGCGCGGACATCCCGAAAACGACCAAACTGGATTGACCCCACACCCTGGACAGTGATGACCACCGAGTGGGAAACAGAATTAGCAAAAAAGGAGCAAAACCTATTCTACTGCTCGTAAGTCTGACCGTAAAGGTCATGGTCTTCACATACACTTATCTGGCCAGAAGTCGTATCTACAAATCGAACAGGAAATGGTAAGTTACATTTACATATCTAACACTAACTATATCTTTAACCTCTGCAAATTTAAAGTCTTTTCATTATGTAACATTTCAGGAAGAGGAGCTCGGAAGACCAGTGACTATTGGTGAAGTTTTATCAGGACCCATACAAAACCGGACGGAACATTTGTCGATGCAAAGGCCAAGAACATCGCTGAAACTTATGATCACAACATCAAAGCCAAGTTGTCCGAGCTGAAGGAAAATAATTCTGAAACTTTGAATGGTGGTCCTCAGCCTCACGATCTCTCCATAGATGAGTACAACGAGCTATTTCTGCTGGTAAATAAACATTCTTCACTAACTTGTTTGATTTTTCAGTTTGTTATTATAACTTGTTTTCTTTTGCTAGTCCACTTTCAGGGATGAAAGAGGACGTCATTATGGCTTTGGAAGCCTCAGTAATTCGCATGTTAACGGCAAGCGTAAGGACGCAGGAAGCTCTTCATGCTTTGCGACACTCGAACAACAACTAGAAGAGGCTAAACGTAAGATAGAAGAGCAACCAGCTTATAATACGCAGCGTGATGCCGAGATTGCTGCGCGTGAAGCAGAGAGTTCCCGACTACTGGCTGAGCAACAAAATGAGATCAAGCGCTTGTCATTGGTGGAGAAGTTCCTCCGTGGAACTAATCCAGAGTTTGTAGACTACATGGCTTCTCAACCATCTCCATAAAGTGCAGGTTCGACCTCAACAACAGCTCCCTCTCTACTTCTTATGTTTTTATGTTTTGGTAACTCCACGGATGGAGTTTTGATTTGTAGACAAACAAATTATGTAGACTTAAAAGTTTTTATATTTTGGTAACTCTATTGTTGGAGTTTTTATTGTTTAAAATGGTTTGTTAGTTTCTAATTTGCATTTTGTATATTAGTAATTTTATTGCATAGATTTGAGTACCCAAATAAATCATTTTGTAACAAATAAACAAAACAATTACCAAATACAAATTTTAATAAACAAATAAGTCACTATTTAGTCGCAAACTAGTGGCAAAATAGTCGTAAATAGTGGTAAAGTAGTCGCAAAACGTTTACCCACTAAGATTAGTCGCTAAATAGTCGTACTATTCATCTCAATATAGTCGCATATTTGTCACTCTTTATTGCGACTAACTAGTGATACCATTCTGAATTTGCTTATTAATCGCATATTAGTCGCAAAAGTGCGACTAATATTGCGACTGGCTCTTATCATTAGTCGCCAAATAGTTGTAAATATCATTTTTGCGACTATAATGCGACTAATTATGCAGTCATTTGTTAGCTGTTTTCTTGTAGTGGCATCCCAATCACTACAGTGGCATCAAAGTCAGCATTTAGTGTAGGAGGACGAGTGTTGAATCCCTATAGAAACCGTCTCCTTCCAAAGAATGTCCAAGCATTGATTTGCACTCGTAATTGGCTGCGTGGTTTTTCAGAATTCGAAGGTAATGAATAGTTCTTAAAGTCTAGTTCTTACTTCTTATGTCTTGTATTTTGTTTGACTAATGTAACTTCATATTTTAAGTGATGTTGAAGACTATTTTGAAGATGACGAAAACGAGAATGCTTCATGTATGGCAAGTAGCTCAGGAGTTTGAATGCGTTTTGGTTTGATTTCTTAAACTTTTCTATGTTATATGTTTATCGAGAATGCTTCATGTTATCATGTATGGAAGTTCTGTTTTGGACAAATTATTGTTCGTTTTGGTTTGATTTCTTAAACTTTTCTATGTTATATGTTTATCGAGAATGCTTCATGTTATCATGTATGGAAGTTCTGTTTTGGACAAATTATTGTTCGTTTTGGTTTGATTTCTTAAACTTTTCTATGTTATATGTTTATCGAGAATGCTTTGTGTTATCATGTATGGAAGAAGTTCTGTTTTGGACCAATTATTGTTTGTTTAGGAATAATCTCTGTTTTGTAATAATCACAAATGATCAAAGCATGAAAAGTATGAAAAAAGACTCAGGGGTACCCGTGGGTACCCTACAACCTATCAACACCCTATCGGTCTAACCTATCGATACTAGGGTCCATTAAGGATTTTTTCAACCAGGGTTTTCCCAGGGTTAGGGTCAGGGTAGGGTTGGGTAGCCCACCACAACATCCCTAGTCAAAAGCTTACACATTGTACTTAGTTCAGTTTTCGAAACTCTTTGAATATGGAGTTTAATGCTTATGATGAGAATAATGATGATTGTTGGAGGTCTTTGTCAAGATAAAACAATGATGTTCAATCTGCGGCAAGAGTCACGATAGCCGATATCTTTGGAAAATCTGTTTGAGATAGTGGCTGATGATCTGCAGAGGTTGAACGACAATCTTTTATCGGTCAGTATCTCGGCAACATTTAGAGAAGAACAACTCTCAGTGTTAAGTTATAAGAAAATAGGTTCATAAGAGGTGGAGATGTGGGTGACCAAGAATATTGATACTGAAGAGTTGTCATGGAGCAAATCCTTTTCCGTGAGCTTAAAAAGTACTTGCCGTAATGGTATTCCTGTTTTCAAGAGTCTTTTATTCGACGAGGAGAAGAAAGTCGTCTTGTGTTGTAATTCATGGTGAAGGTGGTATACACAATACACTATTGGAGAGGATGATGAATACTACACAGAAATCCCTTATATAAAAGAACCATGGTTGCTACCTTGTGATGATCTTGCTTAGTTTATATGTGTTTGATATATTTTATAACAATTTATTATATTTTTTATTATTTTCAGTTTATTTAGTTATCATCTTTATAGTTTTTATCTACCATTTTTTATCGTCAACTTTTATTGGAATCTTTAACAGTTTTTTCACTTGATCTATAATTATTTTCAACTATCAAATGTTTATACAACATTAATACTTACACTATAATTTATTGTATGCAAACATTGATAAATCAATAGACAATATTATTCATATATATAACATATAAAATGTTTTATAGTGTAAGTATGCAAACATTGATCACCTAGTAAAATATTATTCAGCAAAGTATTCTCTTTATTCTCTGTTATTTGCTTTTTGTGTTTCGATAGTGTTTGTCTTGTTCCAACAGAGTATGAAGAATTGGAGTATTTGGTCGTGTTTTGACAGATCTCTGAAGAATATAAAAATCCGGTAAATTTGGAGTTATTTTGAGGTGAGACAAGTATGTCCCGGTCAATATAATCCGGTGAAATTGCAAAAGGCGCTTGTCTCGGTACATTAGAAGGTCTGGAGAACTCATCTTCCATGGCAGCACAAGTCAATTATTCGAATTTCAGTTCGTCTAGGTTCACCGGAGAAGGATATCGATGACGGCGACATCAAATTCCGTAGAATATGTTCGAAGATTCGAGCTTCTCAATATGTGGCTCTATGTATCACATGTATTCAAATATTATCCTCTTTGCCTATTTTGGGGACCAGATCATACATCAATGATAATGTTTTGCTATTACATACCCCAGTGAGTAATCTCATTCAATTCATACCTAAAATTATTAAAATCAGTCAATACATACATAATCTTGTTCAATTCATACACCGATAAATAATCTTTTAACAATCTTAGTTTTGCCGTCAGTTTTAGTCGTTTTAGACAAAATTGTAGTTAAAAAAAATCTTTACAACGACACTTTTTAAGATAAAATAATAAAAGAAAAATTTAATAAAAATTATGTGGTTTATGTTTGTTTGCCATTACAATAAAAATTTAATCTGGGTAAGCTCTTTGTTATATTTTTTATTTTATCTCAAAACGGTGTTGTTTTAAACAATTTTTTTTAACTACGGTTTTGACTAAAGCGACATTTGGCATTCTGAGTGAGCCTAAACTAACGGCAAAACTAACATTGTTAAAAGATTATTTATTGGTGTATGAATTGAACAAGATTATGTATGGATTGACTGATTTTAATAATTTTAGGTATGAATTGAACGAGATTATTCATTGGGATATGTATTATTTATTTTTAGTACAATTTTTATGGCCCGTTTTTAAATACTATTGTGTCTTTTTCTATAGTTCAAATGAAAAAGTGGTAATTATTTGAACGGTTATCACCTTCTAAGGGTTTGCCTGGTTTAAACGCAACATTTACAGTTGAGAGTGGTTAAAACATTTGATAGAGGTTTTTAGCCAAATTTCTATTAAATAGAAAGAAAAGCAGAGTAAGGAAGGAGTGATATTTGGCCACATCATCGATCTGAGTGATCTCTCCACATTGGTTATCCATTTTTATTTAGTTTTTAATGAATAATGTTTTACATTTTGGAGTTTATGAGTTGTTTATTTTTCAACTAACTTAAATATTGTGAAATCAACCACTCATATATCATAAATTGGCCAAAAACATATATCAAATGTTTTGTAAGTATTGTGAAATCACTGTAAACTTTAAATATTTTTTTTTAATTCTATTTTATGTTCTTAGTATGTGTTGGAACCGGTTTTGCGGGAACCAATTTCAGGCCTACACGTCAACAAGGGGATCTGCCATCCAGTGCCTACCTATGAACTCCCCCCCCCCCCGCGCATAGGTCTCGCGCCTGATTAGACATTCGCCAAGATTAAAAGAAGGATCCGGCGGAAGGGCCTTTATTGGTTCTAGCGGAGATGCAACCGGTCGACAGAATTGGCGGGGCCACTGGGAGAAGAGACGAGAAATGTATAAATAAAGGGAAGGCCAAGTGGGAAAGGGGGATTGGCCCGGAGAGGCATCGAAAGCACTACCCGTAGATTCGGTAATCACCTCCAAATAACACATTCTCTCCACCGAACTAGATCAATCACGTGGTGAGGGCCCTCTTTCTCTGATCGTATTGGTAGAGGAGACCATTTGAGGTTAGTAATTCCCATTTATCCTTCATATGACTCGGCAAGAGAGCTCTCAAGTCCCATCTCATGTCGACCTATGTTCCATCCGAACCACCACCAAATAAAGAGTTGAACATCATGGTTTACGCATGTGATGCTCCACTTAACCTCCTGAAACCTACCTTCTCGAGTATTTGTTCCCAGTTGTACGCGTCTGACTTGGGCATCGGAGAACCTTCGGGAGGGAAATCCTCACTCTTACCTCATGAGGGCCGTCTTACCCATTGGTTGATGAATCCTGGTCTCGAAGACCCGATCATAATGCATTTTTATCTGTTTGATTGTCAATGAAAGTTGAATAGTTGAGTATTATTAATAGACATTCTTCTGCATATGAAAATATGCTTGATTGCATCTTTGCGATTTGTGTTCAGAATCACAATTAGTCATCTTACTGTCATAGCACCTGAATAATTTAACTTTGAATTCCTGGAGAACTTCCCTGAAATCCAACACTTGTTTATCTTTAGTTCATATATGTTGCATCCGCTTTTCGCATCATAACAACCCTCTTTATCTTGTCTTAGCTAAATTATTAATTTCACAAAGTTAAATTCAATCCCTAAGTATTACAATTGTCTATTGTGCATTTACATTTTGATTATTGAAATTATTTTGGGTAAAACTTTACCACCACATCACACCGCTAGAATGTGGAGATGGGAGTGTTTTTCAAAGTCTACGGATTCCCGGGTACCGATTACTTGCCACCTCTTCACATTGATGAAAACAATGTAGCCTGGGAGATTATCACCAAAGCTGGAGAACCCTATAAAGAGAAAGAGACGATATTTTTTGGAGTACAGAACGCAATAATCCGGTACGTGCTCCAATTGGTGGCGCACACGGTGGCAGCGAGACAGGATCCTCAATTTGTTGCTCGACACGATTTAATGAGGCTTTATATGGCCATTAAGCACTTCATCCCGCATGGTCCTCATCAGCTTCAAGGTGCCGAGTGAGCTCTGCTTCAAGCCTCCACCTCCCCACGACCAACCTCCTATATACTCCTTAAATGGGTATCAAGATCACATCTTTGTAATACTATAGTTTTAATTTTATATTTTTTCCCCTCTCTTTGTTTTTGTTTTATTCTTCCAACTTTAGGTTGGGCATATTCTCCATAAAATTTGATTCGATTTGGTATTTGCTTCGATTTCATCCGAAAAAATCTGGATATTCGTAACAATTCAAAGCAAAGCAAATACTAAAATATAGTATCTGTCCAAAACAAAGCAAATCGCAAATACTTATTTCAGAAAAGTCGAATATCTGCTCTCAGATGTAAATTACATATATACATATTATATCATAAATTTATAATGTTTATATGTAATTTATTTATCTTATTAATGAATAGAAAAGGATGCATGATATAAAAAATACATATAATAACTTTATATTCGTTAATAAATACCAACAAGAAATGTTTTAAGAAAGTTTAATATTAGAGTTTTAAGTAGTTAGTATTACTAGAAATCATCCCGCGCATTGCGCAGAGTTATCTGCTAATCTTTTTTTTTTTTAATAATTTTGTATATTTATATTCTTATTATGTTTATTATCTTTTTAAAAAGTTTTTTACATATGTAAAAATATTGTGAAATATTTTCTTAATATAAATTGAGATGTGTTAATTATTTAAAAAAAATTCCTTATACTTATACAGTGCCGTAAGTATTTATGTATCTCATATAATATTTTATTTAATTGACTTCTCTTTTTTGTGCTGCTTATTTCATGCAAGATCGACGAAGTGAATTCACCATCTATCCACCCACTCTCTTTATTTCTTATTCGAAATATTGTTCTGATTTTTGTTTATTTTGTAAACAATTTACAGTTTTGTGATTTGTAAAATTAATGTTTGTTTTATTACTTTTTATTACTTTCAAAATAATGTCATGCAAAGGTTTAGTTTATAATGTCTCTTTACTGTAATTTAAAGTCAGTTGGGTCTAAAACTTTTTTTGTTAGAGTATCTGCATTTTTCTTTATCTGTAACATTGTTGATAGGTTTTGATGTCTTTATATTACTTTTCAGGAATTTTAGAGAGTTTCTTCATCTTTTTATCTGTTTTTATTTTTTTGCCTTGTTTGTAGGTTTTTAACCCTGTTTCTACATTCTATTTGATTCTTATTACAATTAACATTCTGAATTATTAATTTTTAGAGAATTTATACTGCTTCGGTTTGTAGAGATTTTTTTTCTTTTCTAAATTCATGTTATGTTAATCCCCAAAAATTTATATGAACAAAAAAAATAGAAACCCATTAAAATTGATTTTCAAATGTTAGCTGATTATTTGAGGTCCGGATAGAGAGATTTGGCTAATTATATATATGATTTTTGAAAATATGAAACACTATTTCTCCTTTTTACCATCTTAATTTTATAGATTTATTTTTTGCATATTTTTCTAAAATAAAAATAATTCTTTCATTGATTTTTCACTTGATAATTTAGATAAAAAAGTATTGTTTCATAAAATGTATGTATTTTCAGTTTTTTGCTTGTATTAAATTGGATCAAACTGAATATTCGCAAATATCTGCAAATATCCATAAATTTTCCGGATATCTGATGTGCGGAGTTATTGTACTTCAAGTTTTATCACTAAGACACTTGCAAGTGCACATCAATCATAGTAGTATATTATGGGATCAAATCCACATAGATTGTTATTTTGCGAAGATCCTATGATTTCTAACTTCTTTAAACCAAATAAAAAGGTTGGAGGTTTGTGTGTCACGGTTTGTAGTATTGTCTTAAGCAGAAAACGGAAATTAAACAGTTGTGAATCAATTGATAAAAACCGTTGGGTTCAAGGGAATTATGGGGTTCGTGGATCTGATCTAACAAGCGATAGATTAGGTTTTAAAGCTCATGGTGCGGTCCGTAGATATACGCTAGTATCCTACGGTACGATCCGCTCGCTAATCTCTATGTACAGTTAACAAATCACACATTAGTGGATCTATCAATCCTAAAATAAGATACTAATTGATCAGAAAAGTAAACATGCAATAAGAACGAGAAATAAACGAAGATACCTAATAGAAACTATATCTCTATTAACCTAGCGAAATCAATCAATGATTAAACCTCTTTGAAACCCTTTTAAACCTAACTAGGTGACTACTCGTTCATGGGAACGAGAGACATTATTCGAAATATGAAAAGGTGTGATTGATAATTAAATAAGAAAGGGTTTAGAAAAGTTCTCCAAAAGAGTTGCAGATGAAGAGATTTTCTTAAAATATTGAAAAAATAAAGAACTAAGAACAATAGATGAAAAAGAGAAGGAAGAAAGGTGGCGGCTGCTTGAAGGAATCTCTCTCGAGCTCTTCTTCTCTGGGCGGCCGTTGATCTCTCTCTCTCTCTCTCTCTCTCTCTCTCTAAGGTGACATGAAAAGTGTTTGTGAAGAAGCTCTTGTGAAAAGCACGTTCTTTGTGAAGTCCTAAGAGTCTCCTTATATAGGCTTTCACGTCTTCTTTAAGTGGACTTCGGGTTTTAACCTCGGAAAGTATCAAACATGTTCGGAATGGGCCGAAGTGTCCTGGCCACGTGAGCGACAAGCCGTGGCGCAGCCATTGCTCTTCTAGCTTTGGTTTTAGCGCGGCCAGCGTGGTCCTCATGATGCTTGACGGACATTCTTGTTTCCTTCATAACTTGAGATCTAACCGAGTGATTGGGCTCAAACCACTATGGCGTGAAAGACAGTAGATTAGACTATCTTGTCTCCAAAAATGAGATTGATCTCGTGGTGGGAAGGCCTTCATATGATGCTGAACATATGTTCCCGAGTACTTGTTCCGAAAATGTGTTTTTCTCCAAAGCATATGCTTTTTGCCCATTTTTCCTTAAATGATTCTTGGAACTAGAAAATGTAGAAATCACTTTAAAACCTTTGGAAACCGGGTTAAAACACTTTTCAAGGATCTTGAAATGATAGGTTTTGTGAGTAAAATATGAGTGTTATCAATATCCGAATTTTCGGATATCCGTATATTTCCGAAGCAAATCAAATAATAAAATTAAATATCCGGTAAAAACGGAGCAAACCATAAATACTTAAAAAAATCAGATATCTGCTTTGTGCCCAGGCCTGGCAACTTGCACCAGAATTTGAGGTGTTTTTTTACTACAAAAATCATTCTAGATCATTGAAAAAAAAACCATATAGATATAGGCATGTCTCTCAAAGAAAAATAATAGTATATAAAGAACAGTCTTATTATTTAAAATAATGATGGAAGATACATAGATATAAATTAAATTCATATATTATTACAATATTTTGGTATATATGTTAACACCAAATTATTACTTAACTCTTAGAGCTTATTTTAACAAACACGAGAAAACAAAAATACACATACATATATAATAGTTAATTTTAGGAAAAAGTTAAAACACATTACTTTGTCATCCATGAAAGTACAAGCCCTGGCGGGCTCCCAGATTCTTTTGTAAACCAAATTCTATCAATTTTGGCAACCCATGTATGTAGCTGACCACATCGCATCTTCTTTGATTGATATGCTAGAAGATCATAATAAAACTTACTGTTAGGCCCGTACTGAAGATTGCATTTTCAATTTGTTTTAACTGGCCAATTATTATCTTTAAATTCAGTGGTATATGGAGCTTCATTAAACTTTAATATGTGATATTTTATAATCTATTCCCTTCGTTGCAGATCCGCGGCAATTGATCTCGAGAATACTATTAGAATCAATTTGATTCCGAAATACTACTTGATTTGGCTTACAGGAAGAAACTTAATTTAAGCCAAAGGACATAACAGAAACTAACATAAAAACCATACAAATATTCATATTTTGGATTTAAGAGATTTGGTAGAGTAACTAGGTTTTTAATCCGTGTTACGGATCTGTATCAATAGTTTGGTATAATTATTTTTTTTTGCTAATATCTTTTAAATTATCAAAACCATAATAGATTTATAAAAACTTTCTTTTATATATAATAATTTAAAATATAATATGTAGTTTTCTCCTATTTTTTTTTTATAAACTTATCTTATAAAATAAAATAATAGTAATGACACCTATCGAATTATCCGACTTCGACGTGCACACACGTTTGATTTATAAAAGGGTTTTCTTGCTAAGATATTGGTGTTTTGTTTTGTTTTTTTTGGGATTTCTATAGTTTTTTCTCTAAGTTTTATGTGTTCAAATGTTTGCTTTTTTATTGAATGTCTCACTGATGTTGTGTACCTATGCATATATAATTTGTGATTCATGTTGATTCCAGTTTTTGTATTTATTTTTTATTGAAATTAGGCATGTTGTTTTATCAAATTTTTAATGTGAATGCAAAGTGTAATGCGAATTTGTTAGAATATGGAGGGGAACTGGTCACTCGGTTCTAATATGCATACTGAATTTTGCATGAGTGTGTTTGAGACAATCGAAAAAAGATCGTGTTGTCGTAAATAACGAAATGTTGCATATATTTTTGTTGGGAAGCTGCAATAATCGTACAAAGCCGTTTCTTTCTTCTCCACCAGGTCTTCCACGAGTTTTACCTTATATCTCTATTCAGTTTATCATTGAGATCTGTTTTATTTGTAGTCTACTATTTGATAATTTTGGTTTGTAAACATGTAGGATGGTGTGGAGTCTTCGAATCATTTTTCATTGTTTTTATGTTTTGTGTGTGTTTCTCCATGTTTTGATTTAAATAGTCTATTTAGATATACCAAATTGAGTTTGATTCATAACTGTGTCATATTTAAATATTTAAATGGAATTTTAGAAGATGTTACTCATTGTTGTTATCATGTTGCCTCATATATAAGTAGCAGCTATGTTTAAAAAATCGTGTATCACAACGATCAAGCATTCGTTATACGACAGAAAAAATCATCTCATACCACGCATATATATAAATAACAATACTAGATATGTTAGAAAATTTATTTAATAAACATAAAATAAATCAAAACCTACAAACTAACCAATTTCTCTCTCTCCCTCTCTCTGTCTCTCTCTCAAATTTTGGTTACTTTTTAAAAAAGTTTTCTATTTTGGTTTATTATTAACCTAATTGACCCTATGTTATAAAACATTTAACATTTATTAAAATATTCAATTATCTTATTTTTAAAATAAAGAAGAAGACATACATAGTTTAAGTCTTACATTAAGCCCATGGAAAGCTAAACACCGTTATGTAAACAATACAAAACCGCTTAAACAATAATAATAAATTTTAAACCTTATAATCATCAGCAACAACAGTCTTATTCTATTATTATTTCCATTCACTGGTTCCTTAAGGGGCGTCATGCAACAGTTGTCGGGTTGATCGGCGTCGACTTGCACAAAGAATCCGAGATAGCTGGATCATGATTATCACAATAGTTACCGTGAACAAAAAACCCAAGTAGATAATTTGTAGAAGAAGTTGCCCAGGATAAATCAACACCATTGCGAAGAGGAATGTTGCCGATATACAGAGTACGACAGCCATCATCAATGGCTGCATGATAGCCAGGCCCGGTTCTGGGCATGTGCTCAAGGTGCAAATGCACAGGGTCCAATTTTTTTTAACAAAATTTATTTACATTTAAAGGCCCAACTAGAATAAGATATAGCCTTTTTTATTTTACAAATATGAAAATACATATAAACTTAGGGCCTTTTATAAAATTTTGCATAGGGTCCACTCAAACTTTAGGTTGGGCCTAATGATAGCCATAATGATTCGATTCCTGTACATTATTGTAAATAGTTCGTTTAGTCTAATATATCCTTTAGTCCAATACTCCAATCAAACAGTGACACATGTCAAATTAATCTAAGCAAAAAACGGTTTTAACCCTAACTTGAATCCTAAACCGCTGACCGAGAGCAGGATAAGAGCCATAGAGGCGCAGAAGGAGACACTACTGGTCTGAATCATATTGCTAAAGATCGTATGCCTCGAAGGGTCACACCCTATTAACGTAGTTCCTGCTTTCTTACACTTGTCATCAACGAAGGAGGATGAGGGGTCGTCACTCTGCTGAAGGCCGCCGGGAGGGTTAATCATTAATTCGAAACTCATGGCGCCGATCACTGTCGCCGCAACAACCAGGTTTCCTCTTGTTTTCTATAACATGTCTTGTTGACGGTTTAGATAGCTGGCGAACCAACCGGATGATGTTTCTTGGAGCTGGGGACTTGCTCGAGCGTCTACCTCCATGATTCAAAGTGGTTATCTAAGAGAGAAGTTTTTTGTTTTTTTCTTGTTTTACTTTCTTTAAGTTATTATATAAGTAGTTTGATCGAACGTTTTGTTGAGACTCTCAAATATTGTGTTGAGGCTCTCATATATATAGAGAAATTCTTGAGACTATAATTATGAATACTAGGTATACATAAATATTTTTATCTTTAAGATTTATTTATAGTTTATACGTATATATTAACTCCAATAACAACATTATTATTATATATATCGACTCTTATTGTTGTTTGATTTGATCTTATCTATTAGAGAAAATATGATTCTAACGATATATAAACATCAACAATGAATTGATGAAACAATTTTTCACTTTTAATAATGATTGAATTTTTACATGTAATATTCTCTCATTGATATGAACTCTCTTAGACCTTTTTTCAAATGGCTACTTTATACATAATTCAATGGAAATAATATTCATCTATTCTTGTATGTATAAAAACAAGCAAAACAAAAGCAAAAAATAAGCAACAAATATAAGCAAAACAAAAAAGATACACTAGTTTAATAAACATTTTTGCTAAAAATCGATCTAAAAAGAAATTTTTTTTTTTTAATGTTTTGTTATAGCGTTAATATATATCAATAAGAAACTCTTACTTGTACATGGTTGTTTGAAAAAAATTCTAATTCCAATGATTTTCCCATATTTAATTTTTTTGGGGGCAAGATTCGGATATTTAGTAATACATTAATTTTTTCTGATAAAGCACACATATTTATTTTGAAAATTAAAATAAGATTTTTTTGGTATTCAATGAAAGTAAATAAAGAACAAATCTTTAATTAGAGATGGTTGTATGGAACAACTTCCTAACTTTATTACCTTCTCCATATTGCGTATCATTTTTTTTTCTGATTATGCAAATAATTTACAATATTAAATAAGTTAAATTTTCTATACAAGTTTTACTGATTTTATTTTACTGCTATAAATGGCTTGTTTTTATAAATTGCATTAAAAATAATGAAAATTTTATCAATATATGATAGGTTTGATGCACATCCTACATAAATATAATTCAGAAGCTAATTTGTTGGTACATAACAATATAAAAATGTTTTGGATGAATAATAAATTTTCATTGTTAAAAAGTAATGAAATCGTATATCTTATTTAATTTGTATTTGTACAAAACAAACCGGTAACTATTGAAGACAATTCTATAACATAGAACGTTTACCCATTTGTAAATAAAACAAATTAAAAGACAGTGTACTGTTAGTTTTCAATATATAGTTATTGAAAATTGTGTTTTTTACTGAAACGTTGTGTCTTTTTTTGTGGAGATATCATGTTTCATTTTAAACATCGTGTTTGTTGAAATTTTGATTCATAATATATTTATAACAGGGTATATTTTAAATAATAAACAAATTAATTGTAAAAAATATAGTGAAATAAATTGTTTAAGGATATCTAAATTTTAATTTTTAAATTTAAATAAGGCCACATTTGCTTGTCTCCAAATGCTCTAATTAATTTTTCCAAACAATCTTATCTTAATAATCCCAAAAAATCTCATTAATCTCCAAGACATCGAAAAAGAGTTTGAATTTTTTAATTAAAATTACCTACTCAAAAATCCATTATATACGCCTGTGAAAAAACCCACTGTTTTTTTGGAAACCCTATATAAACGTGTCAATCACGGTTTTATTGCGATTGTGGAGAATCAATTAGCTTTCTTCCATGCCTTAGAGCATCTGCATTGGTGAATGTCTCTCCTAAGTCTCTCAAAATAAACTATATTAATATTTAATTAGTTTAAGTGTGAACACAAATTTATATTAGTATTTAATTTTTGGATATCTCAAAAAGTTGAGAGACCCATATCAAAGTCCCTCATCTGAGACAATTATAAGTGAAAATAGTGAATTTATTGGATTAAAAAGATATACAGAGAAGCATTTTTCACAAGTTTTAAGAAACAATTTTTCTCAAGTGCAAAGACGCAACGACAAATAACATTTATTGGATTAAAATTGGAATTTATAAAAAAATACAAATTAATTTTTTGAAAAGACGCAAAATTCAGATTATTATTATTAATAAATAACGACAATAACGTGTGGTCGGAAGAGAGTAATAACGACATTAACGTGTGGTAGGATTTAAGAGATTTGTTAGAGTACATAATCTATTTATGACGTTTGCTAAATTTAAACACAAAAAGCTAATTAAACCTGTGGTCGGAAGAAAGTATAGTTTTTACAAGTTTGGTTACAAAAATCAAACCAAAATAAACCTTGCAAACTATAGCTTACCACAAAAACTAAAAAAAAAAAAATATTCTAAAATCTAACAAAATCATGTAAATATACTGAAGCATGTGGGAGGAGCACTGTGAAATTATTCTAAAATAGGATACACAATAAAATGAAAATGTGCAGATATGTGCAAAAACATCGGAAATGGAGGAACAACACGATTTTCAGTCACCAAAGACGCAAGATCAAATGGTTAAAGCACGAAAGTATCAACAAGAAGAATAACCAACTTATGCCTCGGAAACCTCGAAAAAATGATAAAATTTGGTGTTGTGTAAGACTCTACTTCAGTAATGCACGCCCGTTTATAAAAAATAAAAAAAAATAATAATAATAACTGGAACATAGGGCGTGAATTCTTTAAAAGAATTGTAATGACACTTTTATCAAAAAAAGAGAAGAAGAGAAAAGCCTAAAAAGAGTCTAAAAAGGTGAAACATACGTAGAGCCAAAGCATGGTTAGCATGTGAGAGTTTAGACGCCATCTGATTCAAACCTCAAGAAAAAATCCAAGTCTGGGAGAAATGGCGATGACGATATCAAAGAATAAGGATTTTGCGGAAGTACCTATGCGAAAAGTGACTGGAAATCGTGGATCTCAACAGTTCCACATTCTCTTGTTGTTTTGCATAATATCTCGCACACTCCAAAGAAAATACAGTAATCCGAAACACTCTAAACCTCTCCACTAAAGGCCATTTATACTTAACCTCGTTTAGATACGCTTAGTTCCCTTGAAAAAAATTACGCCAATCTTAATACTACTTAGAGAGCTTGTTGACCGGAATTTGTAGTTTAGATAGTGAGATTTTTGTAAAGGACTTGTATTAAAGGAATTATTGTGAGAAATTTCTAGAATAAGCTTCGATTGATGTGGTTCAATTGATTATGGTTTAGAATGACGGTCACAGAGTTTAGCTAGTTTTCATATTTTCAAACCTCTTTGTGAGCTTTTATCTATGTTTTGTTTGAGGACAAACAAAGATTTAAGTTTAGGGCAGTTGATAACACCCCTATTTTACACTATAAGCTATTATTTCAAGATCTTTTGTAAATGTTTTAAGTCGGTTTTTAAAGGCTTTCAAGCGATTTCATGTTTTCTAGTTTCAAAACTCATTTTAGGTATTTTAGGCGAAAATGACATATTTTGGAGCTTTTTGGAGCAAAATGTCATTTTGGACAAATTCGGATCACCAGAAGTATCAGATTAGATGAAGGCCTTCTTACATGTCTTGCAGACGCGGAGAAGGAGCATGCACTGAAGAACCAACAACCAATCACCGTACCACTAGCCTCTCATGGCGCGGCGAGATCCCTTTGTGGTGCGGCCAGCACTGGCATGGTGCACAAGCCCAAAAACCAGGCTCACTTCGATAATTTAAGACTTTTGATCAACTTGAAGCACGAGCCTTTTTCTACACTTGAAAACTTATAAATAGCCAACGACTTATGGTTGAAAGAGAGACAAAGAGAGAGCGACATTTTTGGCCGAGCACAGAAGCCGTCAAGTTCTTATTTTTTGTTTTACATATTTTGTTCTTATGTTCTTTGCTTTTCAATACTTTAAAGGAGAAGATCTCTTCATCTGCAACACTTTGGAGAAGCTTTCTAAACCCTTCTCCTTATTTTAATACAATCGCACTTTATATATATATATATATATGATGTCTCTCGTTCTCATGAGCGAGTAGTCATTTAGTTGGGTTTAAAAAGGTTTCAAAGGGGTTTAATATTGGATCGGTTGTCTTAGGTTGATAGAGATAGGTATCTTCGTTTATTTGTCGTTCTTATTGCATGTTTTCTTCTCTGATCAATAAGCAATTTCTATTAGGATTGATAGATTGTGTATTTATCAATTGGACAAAGAGTAAACGAGTGGTTGCGTCGCATGATATGAAAGCATACCTGTGAAGCGTCGTGAGTGTTTATAAACCGATTCATTATTACGTGTTTCGCTGCGCCGTGAGATGTGACCACATACTCATGATATACATGGTTTTTATCAGTTTTTGACCATGATATAAGTTCGTTTTATAGAGTCTTTTGTTATTTTTAGAATCCAATAAGAGTCTTTACAGGATGGAATGCATTTGGAGCTTAATAAAAGATTCTGGAGCTTATTGAAGCATTTTGGAGAAGCAGCCGAAGTTATGAAGTCGAAGCTGAATTTCATGCAGGGTGTCGATCGACACCATCACTGTGTGTCGATCGACTCCAATTAAGCCGACCAAGTTTCGCGACATTCATCAAGAAAAAGAAATTGTCCCAAGTTTTAAAGAATTACAAGATTACCCCTGACAAAAATCCTCTTCTATAAATAGTTTTCAGGCATTGTTTAGCCAAACACCTTATCATAATTTTCTGTTTTTGAGACTTAGAGAGAGATTGATCCTGAGCTTTTGGGGAAATAATTATGTACTCTTCCGAGAAGTTTTTGAACCCTTGTATCATTCTCTTTTCTTATTTTATGCAATTTATTTCAGCCATGATTTGTGTTTTCATCTCTATGTCTGAGTAGTTTGCTAGTTAGGTTAGGGTGATTTAGGGTTGATGATTAGTTTGTAGAATCATTAGGTTGTTAGGAAAATCACTTGGGTCTTCATCTTAATTTGTGCTTATATTGATTTCTTGAACTAATCACTTAGAAATCAAACCCTAGGTTGTTTAATAGATGCGAGAGCATTATTGATAACTTGACCTAATCATAGATGAGCAAAATATCTATTCACCAAGAGATTTGGTTTAGGTATTTTGTGAACAATCGAACATGTTTTTAATGCTTGCCTTAATTGTTTGAATTTGCAAAGAGATTTGGGATTCTGGAATTTAGGCATAGATAACTTCTGCAACGAGAATTGATTGGTTTTAAATTAGCGTTTCGAGTTCTAGACGGTTCTTTATAATTTCCTGACAAAATAATATCTGCATTCTCTGATTCAACCTGATTATCATCCTTGCCTAACGCCTTCGTCTCCTGAACTTTAATCCACTTTTGATTTCGTTTCTGATTTATTTAGTAGTTTTATTTACTTTAATAGAATTGATCTAGCATAATTTGAACCTATAAACCATAGTGTACCATCTACTTCATTTTGGATTCGATAACCCCTTATACTTCAACTGCATTGATGTGCACTTGCAGTGTTGATTATTTGGGTAAAACTTTGACCCTATCAAGTTTTTGGCGCTGTTGCCGGGGAAGTAATAGCTGCCTACGGAATCTAGTATTAGGATTTTGACTAGGTTTTGTTTTTTTTTTGGTTCCTAATTTAGTTTCTTATTTTTGTTTTTCAGGTGCATGCTTAATCACAGTACCATGAGCAAGAAGGAGAAGGAACTAATCACACTCAACCAGGAACTCGGCCGTCTCGAACGCACAAACCGAAAATCTGCAAGAGCGTCGATCGACACCAACACTAGCGTCGATCGACACCCTGCGCAGACAGAGATGGCTGAGCATGTGGTTATGATCCGTGATGAGGCTGGCAAATTCGTGGATCTGGACGGCAATAGAAGAAACAATTGAGGCCAAAGACTTGACGATAATGAAGCTGTTATCATCGAGCGACCAATACAAGCCGCACATGCAGACGTTGGACGCGGAAGAACACTTGGTGAATACAACAGACCAGACCAGCTCTATGCTAATAGAGCTGCGATCCATCCTCCTGCATTCCAGAGGAATGATTTCGAACTCAAGCCTGCTTACTACACATTTGTAGCTCAGCATCCTTTCCATGGTCTTCCCAATGAACATCCTATGGAACACATTGAAAGATTCGAGGACTTGGCATCAAGCATTAAGGCTAATGGAGTGTCCTATGATTATCTTTTCTGCAAGCTTTTCCCTTACTCGCTTGCTGGAGATGCATCATATTGGCTAAAGCAGTTGGATCCAGGATCCTTGACCACTTGGGAAGAAACAAAGAATGCATTCTTATGCAACTTCTTTGATGATGCAAGATCCGAAGAGCTGAGGACAAAGATCACTGCATTCTCCCAAGGACCTACTGAAGCATTCAAGGCTTCTTGGGTAAGATTCAAAGCTTACCAGAGGGATTGCCCACATCACGGTTTCAGCGAAACGCAACTTCTCGGAACCTTCTACCGAGGGATCGATTGGAGGTGGCAGATGGCTTTAGATGCTGCAAGCAATGGCAACTTCAACACCAGATATCCAGATGACGTGATGGTGCTTATAGAGAATTTGGCCTCTTGCAACAACACCAAGAATGCAGACTTTGAAAGGAAACAACGTGCTGGTCCAACTGGAGGAAGCCAAATAGCTGAGGTAAACAGGAAGCTAGACATCTTGGTGGGAAAGAAGCAAGTTCACTTTGCCAATGAGGTAGAGACATTCGAGCCTAATGAAGAATGTGAAGAAGAAGATGTCAACTACATCAACGGAGGTGGCTTTCAAGGCCAAAGGTTTGGGAACCAACAAGGGAATATGAGCTTTAATGGGAATTATCAGAAGAGCTCTTTCACAGGAAATCAAAACTCTTCTAGTTATACTCAGAAACCCCCATTCCAGAACAGCAATTACACAAGGAGCTATGGTTCTTCTTCTTACCAAAAGCCACGTGCACAAGACAATAAGATGGAGTCTATGCTAGAGCAACTTCTGGAAGGACAGCAGAAGATGACAGTGGATTTCAATGGGAAGATTGATTCACTGTACCAGGACCTGAACGGGAAGATTGAGGGCTTGACCTCTCATATGAAGAAGCTAGACACTCAAGTTGCCCAAACTGCAGGAGCTGTTAACAGGCAAGAAGGATTTCTTCCAGGAAAAACAGATACCAATCCCAAACGCCATGTGAACGCCATCACATTAAGAAGTGGGAAGAACCTCCAACCTGTGCAGAAAAGAGGACTTAGCACTGAAGAATTCGAGGAGCTTAAAGATGTTGAAGATGAAGAGATTGATGTTGCGGAGCCAGTGTCGATCGACACCACTGAGGTGTGTTGATCGACACCGATGGAGGACCACGACCAACCGAGCAAGCTCGACACAAAGAGCTCGACACCAAAATCAAGTGTCGATCGACACGACGAGGGTGTCGATCGACGCTCGTCCCAGACGACACCAGATCAGCTGAAGACAACAAAAGTTGCAGAAGAAAGGGTCTACAAACCAAAGATTCCTTTCCCCTTGATACCAAAGAAGTCCAAGAAGGAGCTACTCGATGCCAGATGCAAGGCTATCATGGAAAGACAAGTGGTTGAAATCCCTTTTATGGATGCCATTAGAACCACTCCAGTGATAAAAAGATACTTGAAGTGGATGATGACCAAGAACATGGATATGGAAGAAGGAGTGATGATGATATCAGAGCAAGTCAGTGCTTTGTTCTTGATTGCTTCCAGAAAAACTCTCCGATCCTGGAAGCTTTGTTCTTGATTGCTCCATCTTCTCAGACAAATTTGGGAACTCTCTCTGCGATTTAGGTTCAAGTGTCAACTTGATGCCTCTTTAAGTGGCTCTCAGGCTAGACATGACAGATTTCAAAGTCACAAGAATCTCTTTGGTTCTTGCTGATCGTTCTATTAGGATTCATGAATGTGTCTTGGAAGATGTTCCTATCAAAGTGGGAGATTGCTTGATTCCCACAGACTTTGTGGTTTTAGCCTATGATGAAGAACCCAAAGACCTTCTCATTCTTGGCAGACCATTCTTGGCTACAGCTGGAGCCATCATTGATCTGAGAAAGGGCAGTATTGCGCTGAATGTTGATGACTTGGTGATGAATTTCGACATGGAGAAGCTGATGAAGAGACCCACTATCGACGGGCATACCTTCTATGTCGATTCACTCACCAACCTTGTTGAAGAGATTTTACATGAAGACCATCCTACAGACCCTTTGGAAAGAGCATTGACGACGTCTACAACAGAAGCTGAGCACTTGGACGATGCCGCTGCTGGATACATAAAGATGATGGATGCTAGTGAGCAAGTCTTACGATGCCATCACATGGTGTCGATCGACACTCTGCAAAAGTTGCGAAGGCTGCGACATTGGGAGACTGGAGTGAAGCTAAAGCTCCAAAAGTTGAACTAAAACAGCTCCCTGCAGGGCTAAGGTACGCTTTTCTTGGACCTATATCGACTTATCATGTTATTGTGAATGCTTCCTTAAACAATGCAGAGCTCACTTTATTGTTAAGCAAGCTGCGAAAATTTCGCAAAGCTCTTGGCTATTCTCTTGATGACTTTCAGGTATCTCACCAGACTTGTGTATGCATCGGATTCACCTTGAGGATGAGACGAAGTCATCAATTGAACATCAAAGGAGGCTGAATCCAAACCTGAATGAAGTAGTCAAGAAGGAGATCATGAAGCTCTTGGAAGCCGGGATCATCTATCCCATTTCGGACAGTGCTTGGGTCAGTCCGGTTCATGTGGTTCCTAAGAAAGGAGGAGTCATAGTGGTAAAGAACGAGAAGAATGAGCTGATTCATACAAGGACCGTGACTGGGCACAGGATGTGCATAGAATACAGGAAGCTGAATGCCGCGACCAGAAAGGATCAATTTCCTTTGCCTTTCATCGACCAGATGCTGGAAAGATTGGCGAATCATCCCTACTACTGCTTTCTTGATGGCTATTCAAGGTTCTTCCAAATTCCAATCCATCCAGATGATCAAGAGAAGACCACGTTTACATGTCTTTATGGTACATTTGCATATCGCAGAATGCCATTCGGACTTTGTAATGCTCCTGCAACCTTCCAGCGGTGCATGATGTCCATCTTCACAGACATGATTGAGAAGTTTATGGAGGTCTTTATGGATGACTTTTCTGTTTATGGGTCATCTTTTAAAGGTTGCATGGACAACTTATGTGCGGTGTTGCAGCGATGTGAAGAGAAGCATTTGGTTCTAAACTGGGAAAAGTGCAACTTTATGGTTCGAGATGGCATTGTACTTGGGCACAAAGTTTCAGCAGAAGGAATAGAATTAGACCGCGCCAAGATTGAAGTGATAACAACTTTGCAAGCACCTGATTCTGTGAAATCAGTAAGGAGTTTTCTAGGTCATGATGGGTTCTACAGAAGATTCATCAAGGATTTCAGCAAGATCGCAAGACCACTCACCGCTCTTCTCTGCAAAGACGTGAAATTTGAGTTCACAACAGAGTGTCATTCAACCTTTGAACAGATCAAGCAAGCTTTGGTGAGTGTTCTGATTGTTCAACCTCCAGACTGGGATTTGCCTTTCGAGGTGATGTGTGATGCCAGTGACTTCGCGGTAGGAGCTGTGTTGGAACAAAAGAAGGACAAGAAGCTTCATGCTATCTATTATGCCAGCCGAACGTTGGATGATGCCCAGAAGAATTATGCAATAATGGAGAAGGAACTTTTGGCTGTTGTCTTTGCCTTTGAGAAATTTCGACAATATCTTGTTGGCTCAAAGGTAATTGTTCATACTGATCATTCTACATTGAAGTACTTAATGCAGAAGAAGGATGCAAAACCAAGATTGTTGAGATGGATTTTACTTCTCGAAGAGTTTGACATTGAAGTGAAAGACAAGAAGGGAGTTGAGAATGGGGTAGCTGACCACCTCTCAAGGATCATGATCGAAGATGAAGTCCCCATTGATGATTTCCTGCCTGAAGAGAACATCTACTTTATTGAAACTCGATTTCAAGCTACAATGTGTTCAGAAGGAAGCCTAGTGTCAATTGACACCTCNGATCGAAGATGAAGTCCCCATTGATGATTTCCTGCCTGAAGAGAACATCTACTTTATTGAAACTCGATTTCAAGCTACAATGTGTTCAGAAGGAAGCCTAGTGTCAATAGACACCTCGTCCAAAAAATTGAAGACAAGCGACTCACTCGACACGAGCTGGGAACCAAGTTCAAGAGTGTCGATCAGCTGTCTGTAGTGTCAATCGACACCCGACGTCAACATCAACAATAGTTCGCAAGCTCTTGAACGAGCTGTTTCGGCAACCAATCTTTGCTATCTCTGATTCCAATAGACCATGGTATGCTGACATTGTGAACTTCTTGGCTGCTGACATTGAGCCTAAACATCTCAAGGATTATGAGAAGAAGAAGTTCATGAGAGAACGTAGGAGATACTATTGGGATGAACCTCATTTGTATAAGCATTGTTCAGACAATGTTTACCGAAGATGCATAGCAGAGAGTGAAGTTCGAGACGTCCTTTTCCATTGTCATGGATCTGAGTATACATGACACTTTGCTATTTTCAAGACGGTGTCCAAAGTTTTTCAAGCAGGTTTTTAGTGGCCTACTATGTTCAAGGATGCTCAGCTGTTCATAACCCAATGTGACGTTTGTCAAAGGAGAGGGAAGATTAGCAAGAGACATGAGATGCCACAGAACTTCATTCTTGAAGTTGAAATCTTTTATTGCTGGGGCATTGATTTCATGGGACCTTTTCCCTCATCCTTTGGGAAGCAATACATCTTGGTTGCTGTGGACTATGTCTCTAAGTGGGTGGAAGCAATTGCTTCTAAAACCAATGATGCTGCGGTGGTTCTTAAGCTGTTTCGAACCATCATTTTCCCAAGATTCGGAGTGCCTCGGATTGTTATAAGTGATGGTGGTTCTCACTTTATCATAAGGTTTTCAACAAGCTACTGAAGAAGCATGGTGTTCAACACCGTGTGGATACTCCTTATCATCCTCAGACAAGTGGACAAGTTGAAGTCTCCAACAGACAGATCAAACAAATTCTGGAGAAGACAGTAGGCAAGACAAGGAAGGATTGGACCGTAAAGCTGGACGATGCACTTTGGGCCTACATGACTGCCTACAAAACGCCACTTGGGACTACACCATTCCAGCTACTCTATGGCAAAGCATGCCATCTTCCAGTGGAGTTGGAACACAAGGCACATTGGGCTATCAAGAAGATGAATTTCGGCTTGAAGTCTGCTGCAGAAAGGCCCCTTGTACAACTCAACGAGTTAGATGAACTTCGCTATCATGCTTATGAGAACTCAAAGATCTACAAAGAAAAGACGAAGGCATATCATGATAAGAAGGTCATCTCCAGACAGTTCGAACCAAATGATCAGGTAATTCTGTATAACTCTCGTTTGCAATTGTTTCCTGGTAAATTACGTTCGCGTTGGTCAGGTCCTTTCACCATCAGAGAGGTTAGACCATACGGAGCAATTGTGCTGACAAACTCCAAAGGAGAAGAGTTCATTGTGAATGGGCAAAGAGTGAAACACTATTGGGCTCAAGCCGAGATTCCAGCAGGACACATTGTGTCTCTGGATGATGCACCAACTGCCTAAACGCGTGAACAGTCAAGCTATTGACGTTAAACGAGCGCTTAGTGGGAGGCAACCCACTGGTAACTATTTATATTTTTTTATTTTGGTTTTATTATTTTTATTTGATTTTCTTATTATTAAAAAAATAATAATAATAAAAAAAATAGGAATTAGGCTCGACATGATCGAGTGTCGATCGACACCACTACCTTGTCTCGATCGACACCACTACCTTGTCTCGATCGACACCCACACGGGACCCATGTAAGTCTTTTAAAACCCATCACTTCTTCTTCTTCCCATATTTCATAAAACCCGAGCCTTGAACAATTTTCCGCAAATCACCAACTTTTCCACTTCTCATCGGAATTGAGTGATTCAAAGCTCTAATCCGTGCGTATTTCACCCCTCTTTCATAATCAATTGTCAATTCATTCGATCTGCCAAGGTATGTTCTTCAAATCTCCCAATTTTATTTTCGGCCCTAAGGTGAAAATTCTCGAATTCGACCTATTTAACTTGATTTCTTGATTGAATGATGCCTATTTAGGTTGTTTACCATGATTTAAATCATTATCCAATTATTTTAATCTTTTAATTTGCATCAAATTGAAATTTTCGAAATTTTGGAAATTGATGATGCATGTTGCAAATTTTGGATTTTTCTTGGGTTTTATGACTGAGACTTGGTCGATTCAGGGTCTAGAAATTGTGTGAACTGTTGATTGATACACATTTAGGGTTACAATCATGATTTCGGGTCGCAATTGTGATTACACGCATGGTGTCGATCGACACAAGTTGGGATGGGAACAATGGCGACACGGCAGTACGATCTCTATCCCGATCAACTCCGCCAGTTCATCTCCACAACTCGAGTCTACTACAGGAATGAGATAGTGAGGAACGCCTTGAAGTGACAATGACCTTCCTAATCTGCGGGATTCGCTACAGGACGAGCATGCCACCGGTGTCTCCCTTCCACAGCAGCTTCCGGACAACCAGGACTTCTGGTCACACTTTGGGAATGGGAGGTATGACTCTAAGACCTCCCATTCCCAAAGACCTCCCATGGTCAGACAGACATTCGCCATCCTACCCTTCGCTATCTTGTTCGCCTATTTGCTACTACACTTCTGTGTAAGCATGAGCCAGGGATGATGCGTGTGTCTGAGTTAGTGCTGCTTTATCATGCGCTTGGGTCTATCATCTACGAGGAGTCTGGGTTGACAGAGAGGGTCAACCTCGGTCTTGTATTTGCTCATCATCTGATCTCGCTGAAGACGAAGCCTTTCGTTTGAACCAAGACCAAACCCGAGACTGTTGGTAGCCTTCTCACTCCTATCTTCCAGCATTGCGGGATAGACACTTCCAGCTGCACCAATGTGACTACACGAGCTTCGGTTGATATGAATTACTTGCGGAGAGCTACTTGGGTGAAGCCCGAGAAGCTATGGGTTTTCACCAGTCCGCGAGCTGAGCAGCTTATGGTCCAGTTACCTAACAGGGACCTTACTCACATCACCAGCGATCCAGACCGCCTCGCCTTCCAGCCCAGTCCAAACTTACTACGGACCGCTCCTGTCGCCAGACGCAGACGTGCTTCTTCCCGCGCTGCAGCTTAAGCCGCAGAGGATGCACCAGCTGAGGATCATCCACGAGCTTCATCTTCGAGGCGCAGCAGAGCACCGCTGCCTATTGGTCCTCATCACCTTCCGGATGCTCCTGAGATTCCTATGGAGCAGGCTGCTTTTCAGAGATACGTGGTTCAGAGCTTTCAGGCCATTTGGAACGCCATCGCAGTTGTGTCTAACAGCGGCTGCGTCCATCCACGCACACCAACACGTTCTGATGAAGAGTAGTATTTGCACCATCCTGGTTTAGTATTTCTTTCTTGAGTCAGTTTTTCATTTTCTCTTGAGTCAGTTTTTGCTTCCATTTGTTTCAGTACTTTGTTTCAAAACTTGTTCTACTCTTTGAGATTATGGATTATTTTATGCTGTTAACGTTTTGTTTGAGATTTCTCACAGCTTGGATGACTCTAACAACATTCTGACTTAACAACATACATGTTCGAGTCGTAAATCTCTGATTTCGGACAGAGTGTCGATCGACACCATCTAGTGTCGATCGACACCAACACCATTACACAGCAACGATCGACACCAACCCGTGTCGATCGACGCTACTCGCAGGTTCAGGTAATCCATTTTTCTCTTAGTTCTGTAACAGTTTCACAAATTTTTTTTCTGTCCAAACTCATACTTAATAACACTGAGGACAGTGTTGTTCATGTCTGGGGGAGGTAGTTGCTAACATTGTGTTTTATTTTTAGAGTCAGTTGAGTCTGTCAAAAATTTGTTTTATTGAGTTAAAATCAGTTGAAACTTTCAATTTTTCGTGGAACTAACCGCAGAATGTTGACACCTGAAGGACCATTGCTATAGTAGTTAATTACAGGTCTTACTAAGTAGAAAGCTACAAGTGGATCAATCTAACAGAGAGAGTTCAGATTCCCTTATAGAACTAGTTATGCACTCATCTTGATTCCTCTTTCAGCTCTAAACAAGATAAGCAAGTTGCAGTCTCTCTTTGATCTTCCCTTGAGAAGAGAAAAGAAATAAGAAGTCTGACCTAGGAATAGTACAAAGATCCTCATGAGTCTGTCTCCTCACAAGGAACAATATTAGTGAGAGCTCATGAACCTGTCTCCTCACAAGGAACACAAGTAAAGAGCAGCACTATTTCAAGGCTTCAAAAAGAAAAAGAAAAGTCAATGAAAAGATCTTAGAACACCCTGAAAATGGGCAGCAATTGACTAAGGGAAGAGAAAATAGGAGAGCTGTACAAAGAATGTCTTGTTCAAAGCACTAAGGAAGGGAAAGAATCTGGAAAGTTCTTTGGTCATACCATTGTTAGAGTTCGAAATTTTACTGAGGAAAGGAATTGGATTCGAACTGGGAGATTGCTAAGCTTGTGGTAAGTACACTAAACCATTACCTAAGGTTGGCTTTATATCATGTGGATTCAAGAGTATTAACGATTATGGCGTTCTAAAGGATAGCTGGAAGTTTCTATTTTCAAACTTCTACTTCATTCTAAGTTTCTGTTTTGCTTGAGGGCAAGCAAAAACTAAGTCTGGGGGAGTTGATATATCATGGTTTTTACCGGATTTTGACCATGATATAAGTCCATTTTATAGAGTCTTTTGTTTTTTTTAGAGTCCAATTAAAGTCTTTACAGGATGGAGTGCATTTGGAGCTTAATAGAAGATTCTGGAGCTTATTGAAGCATTTTGGAGAAGCAGCCGAAGTTATGAAGTCGAAGCTGAATTTCACGCAGGGTGTCGATCGACACCGATCAAGCCGACCAAGTTTCGCGAAATTCATCAAGAAAAGGAAATTGTCCCAAGTTTTGAAGAATTACAAGATTACCCCTGACGAAAATCCTCTTCTATAAATAGTTTTCAGGCATTGTCTAGCCAAACACCTTATCATAATTTTCTGTTTTTCAGACTTAGAGAAAGATTGATCCTGAGCTTTTGGGGAGATAATTATGTACTCTTCCGAGAAGTTTTTGAACCCCTGTATCATTCTCTTTTCTTATTTTATGCAATTTATTTTAGTCATGATTTGTGCATTCATCTCCATGTCTGAGTAGTATGCTAGTTAGGTTAGGGTGATTTAGGGTTCATGATGAGTTTGTAGAATCATTAGGTTGTTAGGAAAATCACTTGGATCTTCATATTGATTTGTGCTTATATTGATTTCTTAAACTGATCACTTAGAAATCAACCCTAGGTTGTTTAATAGATGCGAGAGCATTATTGATAACTTGACCTAATCATAGATGACAAAAATATAAATTCGCAAAGAGATTTGGTTTATGTATTTTGTGAACAATTGAACCTGTTTTTAATGCTTGCCTTAATTGTTTGAATTTGCAAAAAGATTTGGGATTCTGGAATTTAGGCATAGATAACTTGTGCAACGAGTGTTGATTGGTTTTAAATTAGCGTTTCGAGTTCTAGACGGTTCTTAATAATTTCCTGACAAAATAATATCTGCATTCTCTGATTCAACCTGATAATCATCATTGCCTAAAGCCTTCGTCTCCTGAACTTTAATCCACTTTTGATTTAGTTTCTGATTTATTTAGTAGTTTTATTTACTTTAATTGAATTGATCTAGCATAATTTGAACCTAAAAACCATAGTGTAGCATCTACTTCCTTTAGGATTCGATAACCCCTTATACTTCAACTGCATTGCTGTGCACTTGCAGTGTTGATTATTTGGGTAAAACTTTGACCCTATCAACTCACGGAGTAGTACAAATATAGGTGATTAGAACTACAATTATAAGGTGATCATAACGAACCGTTTCAGCTTAAAGAAGCTAGACGACATAGTTGCTTATAATCTTAATTTATTGCTTGTTTGATCTGATTCTTGAACTCAAGAGAATTCTCTAGAGCCCGACGCCTTTTACCTATTGATTTATAACTGTTTATTTTCATTGCTTGCTTAATCCAATACTACAAATCGTGGCACACAAAACCCCCATTTATAATTTAGTTTAGAGAAGTTTGAAATCATAGGATCTTCGCAAAAAACAATCTATGTGGATTCGACCGCTTAATGTAATATTGTTATTATTGTGCACTTGCAGCTATCTTAGAGGTAAAACTTGAAGTAAAACAAACCCCACATCAATAAACTGAGAGAGCAGGAGTTGTTTGCAAAGTTGAGTAAGTACAGCTTATGACAGAGGAAGATATAATTCCTAGGCCATGTAGTATCGAAAGCCAGAGTAGTTGTGGATCCCGAAAAGATTGATGCTATCACCAAGTGGCCAACGCCCACAAGTGATATTGAGGTTCATTGTTTCTTGGGGTTGGTTGGGTACTACATGAAGTTTGTGAAAGGATTCACAAGTATGGCCAAGCCGTTGACAACTTTGATAGGAAAGGACCTCAAATTCCAATGGTCAGATGCTTGTGCCAAAATCATTGCAGATTTTAAAGGATGTTTGACCCAGACGCCCATTTTAATATTACCAAGGATAGGTGTAGAGATGGCAATAGGATCCGCGGCCCGCGGTCCAGGCCCAAGTAAAAATGAACGGGGCGGGCTTGGGCCTGAAAAATTTGTCCGCCTCATTTGCGGGCCTCGCGGGTCAGACCCGTGCGGATAGCGGGTTGGTCGGGTAAACCCGCTGCGGATTTGCGAGTCAGACGGTCATCTTCTCCGATTTCAATTTATCTTCTCCAATTTCAGTTCATCTTCTCCAATGAGTTTCCAACGTCCGATCTTTGCCACCTTGGCTTCTATTTTATTTGTTTCTGGAGAAATAATAAGCAAAATAGAATAAAAACTGAAGAAATCTTGTTTCATCCGCCATTACCTCTCATTCATTCCTACGGTGACATTCCTATATGCTCTTGGTTTTTAGATTCCATATTCGATTATTCGAACCTGTAAGCTTCTCTCTTCTGTTAATTTCCCTTCCTGGTAACAACTAATTCACGCTGAATTTTCCGTTGGTCTTCTCATAGAATTAGAATTTACTGTGGTGAAAATCAATTGGTGGTTCTCAGTAGTGCCATTTCTCGGTAGATCTTCTTCTTCGCCTTGCATACATTTTCCCCCTGTGTCTTTCTGCTTTTAATGGATTCGTATCCTATAGGAAATGTGTTGATTGGTTTCCTGGGTTTTTGATTGTTAATTAGAGGCTTTCTTCTTCTTCTTTTTCTTTCTCTGTGATTCAAGCTTCGGTGAGCATGATAAGAGCGTTTGGAGGTGTTTCTACATGCAAGTATCTTGATGGGAATGTTCTTCCTGATCTTTTTCGCCTAGCTACAGTTTGATTCATTTTTGTTTTCAGACATGTTTCCGTTGCATAGTATGTGTCAACCAATGTGGTCGAGGGGAAAATTGGTGATGTTGTTTAAAGGATGGAGACGCTCTGTGAGTACAACATATCGAGTATCGGATTGGTTTGTGCTCTAATACCCTCTGATTACAAATTGGATTGTGCTCTAATAGCCTCTGATTACAAATTTCCTGCAGCTATTATGGTTAACACATTGTTCAGCACCAAAATTTCCTGCACCTATTATGGTGAACACAGCCTCTGAACCGGTTATGGTCAACACATTGTTAAGCGGTATGCATTCTCCAGCACAGTTAACACAATGGACTGCATTAGCTGGTGATCCTTGTAGCCAGAATAGAAGAGGCGTAACTTGCTCGGGAACACGAGTTACTCAAATGTTAGTGATTTTGTTTTATTGAAATTCTTGTCTTTCTTGCTTCAAATCTGATTTACATGTTACATACAATTTTTTACATGTAATTTTGCAGAAAGATATCTGCTCTTGAGCTCTCTAGAACACTTGGATACATGTTTGATAGATGATTTCTCTTACAGAGCTGTAAAATCAATCTGTCAAATGGTCCAAACTGTTAAATTTTTTGAGATGATGAGTTTGTATAATTTATAATGTTTGACGGAAACTTGAGTGATCTAAGCAACCTTGGTGTTTCAGGAATCTTGCAACCTTGTAAAGATTCCGATTGTTCTCATGTTTTAGTCTTGGTAAAATATTTGACAAAAGTACGTGTGTTTCAGGGACTTCTCTTTCAATTCTTTCATGACGTCTCTACCGGGAACTTTTACATCTCTCAGAAGTTTGAAATCACTGTAAGCATCTGATCTAGAATCCATATATTTTCAAAACTTATATCAGCTATTTGACTATTTGGTTATTAACTTGACAGATACCTTCAGAACAATATCAGCCTCATTGGCAAATACCTTCAGAACAATCTAAGCCTCATTGGCTCTCGTGACTCGATATGTTACCAGTTCCAAACTGAAACATCTCTTCTCTTCCTTCGAAAACCTCTTCAGGTTACCAAATCACTCATGCTCCATCTATTTGTGTCTTGATTTTTTTCATGAAAAAATGATAAGTGAGTTTGAGAGGTTACAATTTTACAATGTCGTGACTCGTGAATTTGTGATAAATTTTAATTATTAAAAATTTTAATTTTTAAATTTTAAACCAAAAATTTAAACCTTTTAAACCAACTAGAGACTAGAGTCAACCTTTACTTAAATCGTACTTCTATTATTAACCTAATTTCGCTGCTAAAGACATCTCAAAATTTTGTGCTTCACTCGGCTGAGACAAAGGTTGAATCACTGAAGGCTGTTGGAGATCGTGAATCATGTTTGACCTGGTAAGTCTCATACTCATTTTGTCATTCATATCTCGTTTAACTCTAATAGTAGTATCTAGTGATGCTTGATTAGTAAGAGAAACTTGATTAGATCATAATTATTTGATCGAAGACAAACATAGTTAATTTGAACAGCGAACCTTGTTGTCTTACATCGGTGGAGACTCTAACTACTCTACTTGTTTATTGACAGAACTCTGGAGACTCCCACTACTTGCTATCAGTTGACTTTGAGTCTCAGAAACTTATTACAAAGCTAAATGCTGAAGAAGAAGATCGAATGAACATTGATGGATCAGAATCACAATCATTAAGTGCTCGCAAAAGAAGACTCATTGAGGTTGGAGATGATGATGAAGATGATGATGAAGTTCATATCACCCCTGAACCGAGACAAAACAATCACTTTGGGGTTAGAGATGATCACAATGGATCAGCATCACAGAGTAAGAGTAAGAAAAATATTTTTCAGCCTGCATCTGTTGTTGGAAAAGGAAGAGCATCGAAGAATAGTGGTAGGAAAAATCTGTTTCAGGATGATGTTGGAAAAGGAAAAGCATGTCAGAGTAAGAATAAGGAAAAAGTGGTTCAGATTGAAGATGATGAGGCAGACACGAGAAAGAAAAAAGGGGTTCAGATTGAAGATGATGAGGCTGGTGCAAGAAAGAGTAAAAGGAACAACGCTCAATCAAGCCAAGTGAGTAAGAAAAGCAAAAAATCAGTTGAGATTGAAGATGAATCAGATGACGACGCCACAGAACAAACATAGGATCAGAAACCGACAAAGACAAAAAGGCAATATTCAAAAGCTTGGCTAGATTTTACAGTGATTACTAAGCGAGACAGGACAGAAAAAGCACAGTGCAATCATTGCAAGAATGAATATGCGCAAGACAGGTACTAAACAATTATTACGCCATATTCTTGTCTGCAATCTCAAACCCAGGAATGGCGATGTTGGTAAAGTGATGGTGAATGCAGAGGTAAAATTACAAGCAAGGAAGATTGATCACTCTGTTTTTCGTGTGATGGTAGCTAAAAGCATAATTCAGCATGATCTGCCTTTTGCTTATGTTGAGTACGAAAGGGTTAGAGATGTCTGGAAGTACTTGAATGCTGATGTGAGGTTTATCAGTCGCAACATAGCAGCAAAAGATGTTTACAAATTTTATGAAAGTGAGACAGATAACTTGAAGAGAGAGTTAGCAAATCTTCCCAGCCGGATTAGCTTCACATCTGATTTGTGGTCAGCAATCACACATGAGGGTTACATGTGTTTGAAAGCTCATTACATAGATCGAAACTGGAAATTGAAGTACAAGATTCTCTCATTTTGTGCTTTTGCGCCTCCACATTCTGGTATGAATTGTGCAATGCAGCTTCTTGAGAAATGGAAGGAATGGGGAGTCGACAAGAAAGTGTTTTCAATCACACTAGACAATGCTACTAGTAATGACTCAATGAAGGACATTCTGAAATCACAGCTTGTGATACGTAACGATTTGTTGTGTAACGGAGATTTCTTCCATGTTAGGTGTTCAGCTCATATCTTGAATCTGATTGTTCAAGATGGCCTAAAAGTCATTGGAGATTCCTTGCATAAAATCAGAGATAGCATCAAGTATGTGACAGCCTCAGAATCTCGTGAGACATTGTTTGCTAAATGTGTTGAATCTGTGAAGATTAAAACGAAAGCTGGTTTGTTGCTGGATGTTACAACAAGATGGAATTCAAAATATAAGATGCTTGCTAGGGCCATCGACCATCGAGAAGCTTTTAGTTATCTTCAGCAGATGGATGGAAGAAACTTCAGGGTTAACCCGTCAGAAGATGAATGAAATCGACTAAACGACTTGTGTGAATATTTAAAGCCATTTGATGAGATCACACGGCTTATGTCAGGTTCGACATATCCAACTTCAAATCTGTATTTTATGCAAGTTTGGAAGATACAGAATTGGCTGAAAATGAATGAAAGAAGCAGAGATCAAATTGTGAGAGAAATGGTCATACCCATGCAGGAGAAGTTTGACAAATACTGGGAAGAAGTTAGTGATATTTTTGCAATGGCAAGCGTGTTCGATCCACGACTGAAGCTTACTCTTGTAGAATTCTATTTTAATCAGCTTGACAGAGTATCGTTTCAAAGAAAGATTGAGAACTTGCGTGCTAAATTGAGTACGCTTTTTGAAACATATGAGATCAAAACGAAGTCGACCTCACCATCTCCACAGCCTCGAGAAAGTGAAGAACAAAACAAAGTTGATGGAGAACCTAAAGGGAGCTTCAACAACTATGATGTAAGTATATTTCTATAGATTTAGTCGAATAGAGGTTGCAGGAATATATTGTTTCTAAATTGTTATGTTTTATTATTTGATTTTAGGATTTATTGGCCTTTCGCAAGACACATGTTGATGTTAGTGGAAAATCTAAGCTGAAAATGTATCTTGAAGAACCGCATTTAGACATGGCAAGTCATGCGAGCATGGACATCTTGGATTATTGGAAAGACAACGAGCAAAAATATGGTCAATTGGCTTCAATGGCTTGCGATCTACTTAGCATTCCTATCACAACAGTAGCTTCAGAATCATCTTCCAGCATTGGATCTCGAGTCTTGAACAAGTACAGAAGCCGGCTTCTTCCAAAAAATGTGCAAGCTTTGATCTGCAGTCGCAATTGGTTAAGAGGTTTTGAAACATATGAAAATGGTAAAGAAATATTTCTCTAAAGTAATAGTACTCCATGACCAAAACTATGTACTAACTTTTTTTTTTATCTCACATATGTAGAGGAGGATGAAAAATACAATGGTGAAGATCTCCCTTCTTTTGAATCAATTTGTGATGATGAAGATGAGTGATATGCAAAACTGGTGTGTTTTTGTTGCATCTCTTATTTTGTTTTTAAATTTCAGTTAGACTTTGCGTTAATGATTTTTTGTTCCATCTGAGATTGGTTTTTTAGAGTTTTAGTTTGCATTTCCTCTTACTTTGATTTGATTTCATCTTGTTGATCTCTTGATGTTTTGGAATTTTTTTATTTTAGAAAGAGATGTTTTGGATTTGATGCAATGTCTTGGTGTTTTTTTTTTTAGAAAGAGATGTGTCTTTTGTTAATTTACGAGGGATGCCAATTGCATCCGCAATTGTAACTTCTGCCCTCCTCCTTGTCTTTTTTTATAACATAGTTCATAAGCCTTCACACAATAAATTGTTTGATGCCATATTAGCCGACTAATTATATTTTTTGGTTCAGATTTTTAGTATAATTTTTTAAAGGTCTTCCCTCAGTCAATTGAGGCATTTGTCCTAGCTCCTTGAGAGAATTTATATTCTCAAATATTCCATAATTGGGTATCTGAAATCATATGAAAAGAGCACTCAAGAAGTCATACGTAGTGATGGCAAGGCATAACTACTATAAGATAGAACGTACCGCAAGGGAGAGATGACAGTCTCCAAAGTTGAGAGCTTCGTGGACAATGATAAGATCATCATTTCCCTAGAAACAAAGCTCAATAACATCTAAATTATGATGCAACAGTGGCCTCCAGAAGACAAGCCTAAGTCATCTAAGCTAACTCAAACAGGATCAGACTTGTTTCTTGATCTCTACTATGAATATCGGTATAACAACCACCAGCACTAAGGCAGAACTTCTAAGACAACCTAAATAAACGATTACTTTGTTTCGTTAAGAAGCCCGCGGGCTGGCCCGCAAAACCGCTAAATAAATGCGGGACGGGCTTTGCCTTATGTTTTGTTGTCCGCAACCCGCAGCGGGCCGGCCCGCTTGGACATAAAAAAAACGAAACCCGCCACGGACAAGCCCGCTTGGACACGGGCCGGCCCGTCTGACATCTCTAGGTGTACCATACGTGGTGTATATTGATACATCAGGGACATCACTTTGTTGCGTGCTGATACAGGAGGAGAAGGTAATCACAGACGCTTCAAGGCATTTGCGAAACCTTGAGGTCCTTACCCTACTCATGATTTGGAGTTAGCTGCAGTAGTTTATGCCCTTAAGATTTTGCGTTCATAATTGTACGGGGAGAAGATGCAAGTGTTTACGGACGATAAGACTCTTAAGTACATATTTACTCAAGAGGACCTGAACCTGAGACAGCGCATGTAGGTAGAGTTGTTGGCAGACTACAATCTAGAAATCGTTTATCATCATAGGAAAGCCAATCAAGTGGTGGACACCCTAAGTAGATGAAAGAAGGACGTGTCTGGAACTAAGGAAGCCGAAGAGCAAGTCACAATGGTAGCCAGCCTGCGCATGTGTTCCACTACCATTGATGAGAACACCGCTGGTTTGGAAGTCGTGGACTAAGCGGACCTATTGGAACGAATCTGCAAGGCTCAGCAAAACCGCTATGCTCTCCTTAAGCTGATTAACCGCGAGGTAGTTGGGTACCGCATCGCTTTTAATGGAACTTACCTGTTTTGCAATCCAGTTTGTGCTCTGAAAGTGAAGGATCTGAAGGACGAGATCTTACGCCAAGCTCATGAGTCAATGTCTGCTATCCATCCGGGAAGCACCAATATGTATTGGGACTTGAAACGGTACTACCATTGGGATGGTATGAAGAAGGACGATGCCATATGGGTATCGCGGTGTCAGAATTGCTGTATGGTAAAGGATGAGCACCGAGTTCCAAGTGGATTGCTCCGAAACTTGCCCTTACCAGAATGGAAATGAGATATGGTAACTATGGACTTTGTTACTGAGCTACCACAGGTTAATGGGAATAAAGAAGCGATTTGGGTAATCGTAGATCGTCTCACTAAGTCTGCGCACATCTTAGCTATCAAAAATACGGACGGTGCATATCGTCTCGCTTAGAAGTACCTGGATTCAGTTGTACAACTACATGGAGTTCCTATCATTATAGTGTCAGACCATGATACAAAGTTCACCTCAATGTTCTGGCAGGCCTTCCAGAAGGCGTTGGGAACAAATGTTCATCTAACTACCGCCTACCACCCCAAATGGACGGACAATCGAAAAAGACGATTCAAACCCTCGTGAGGAAACCTGGGAAAAAGTAAGAGAAATGAGAATGGGGTGTCCGAAACTTTTTGAGAGTGAGTGGATCGCAGGATGTAGGCAAGAATTAAGGGCGAATTCCCTTGAAGTGGAGAGAATTGTAACATCCTAGACCCAGGCCCAAAACAAAAAAGGCACATGAGTTTCAAGCCCAAAAGGAAAAGGCTTTCGGGTTTTCCCATAACTTTTTCTGTTAAAGGGGAAGTAGAAAAGTAGAATTCTCATCACAATTTCCAAAGCACTCTGAGATAGAAACCCGAAACCCTAGCCTCGCAGCCATCTCTTCTTCGCCGCCAATCACCACCACCGAAGAGAGGAGCTGCCGTTGAGCCTTCGTGCCAAGTCACCGGTTTCTTGAGTTTGCAGCTTCCCATCGTTAGATCCCTTTAATCTCTTAAACCTTCATTCGATTAGGCCAAGGTGAGGATGTATACATGCCTTCCCTTCCGTGTTATCCCCTTGCTTGTTCTAGTTTAGTTAAACCCCCCCCCCCAAGTTCTCTAAAACCCCTTAAAGTTTCCCTTTAGTCGTAACTTGTAGTTGCTTTTTGTGTGCTAGGTTATCTATTTATTGCTTCCGAACATAGATCTAGGGCTAGGATTAATATTTTTTTTTCTGCTTGATGTCTTGATTGCTTGTGAGAATTATTTTGCATTGCATATAGAGTGTTAAGAGCAGAATTGCATTAGGAAAACGGCTGTGAATAACCTCATGGTACAGAGTTGTTGGTCACGGTGGAGAGGAAACACTGTAGGACCTATTTGTTGTTCAGGCTGACGAGCCCACCGAACCGCAGTGAGAAATGGTGTGATGCGCCCTAGAAAGGGATAAGACACTCTGCAGTAGCGTGAACTGTGTGGGTACTACTACGAGGACCCGAATAGTACCTTAATTATTAGATTGGTTATTGATTGTTAGAGAGTCATGATAACTTGTTCGTTTAGCTTCTTGTTAGCGATAGCTTTAGGTTGTAATGTGTGTGGTGGACCACATGTATGCATTCTCATGGTAATTTAAAGTGTGTGGTGGACCACATGTAATCTTCTATTAAGCTCCAAATGCAATCTTACCAGTTTTTAACCATGATATAAGTTCGTTTTATAGAGTCTTTTGTTATTTTTAGAGTCCAATTAGAGTCTTTACAAGATGGAATGCATTGGGAGGTTAATAGAAGATTCTGGAGCTTATTGAATCATTTTGGAGAAGCAGCCGAAGTTATGAAGTCGAAGCTGAATTTCATGCAGGGTGTCGATCGACACCGATCAAGCTGACCAAGTTTCGCGACATTCATCAAGAAAAGGAAATTGTCCCAAGTTTTAAAGAATTACAAGATTACCCCTGATGAAAATCCTCTTCTATAAATAGTTTTCATGCATTCTTTAGCCAAACACCTTATCATAATTTTCTGTTTTTGAGACTTAGAGAGAGATTGATCCTGAGCTTTTGGGGAGATAATTATGTACTCTTCCGAGAAGTTTTTGAACCCTTGTATCATTCTCTTTTCTTATTTTATGCAATTTATTTCAGTTATGATTTGTGCATTCATCTCCATGTCTAAGTAGTTTGCTAGTTAGGTGAGGGTGATTTAGGGTTGATGATTAGTTTGTAGAATCATTAGGTTGTTAGAAAAATCACTTGGATCTTCATCTTGATTTGTGCTTATATTGATTTCTTGAACTAATCACTTAGAAATCAAACCCTAGGTTGTTTAATAGATGCGAGAGCATTATTGATAACTTGACCTAATCATAGATGAGCAAAATATCTATTCACAAAGAGATTTGGTTTAGGTACTTTGTGAACAATCGAACATATTTTTAATGCTTGCCTTAATTGTTTGAATTTGCAAAGAGATTTGGGATTCTGGAATATAGGCATAGATAACTTCTGCAACGAGAATTGATTGGTTTTAAATTAGCGTTTCGAGTTCTAGAAGGTTCTTAATAATTTCCTGACAAAATAATATCTGCATTCTCTGATTCAACCTGATAATCATCCTTGCCTAACGCCTTCGTCTCCTGAACTTTAATCCACTTTTGATTTCGTTTCTGATTTATTTAGTAGTTTTATTTACTTTAATTGAATTGATCTAGCATAATTTGAACCTATAAACCATAGTGTAGCATCTACTTCCTTTGGGATTCGATAACCCCTTATACTTCAACTGCATTGTTGTGCACTTGCATTGTTGATTATTTGGGTAAAACTTTGACCCTATCAAGTTTTTGGCGCCGTTGCCGGGGAAGTAATAGCTGCCTACGGAATCTAGTATTAGGATTTTGACTAGCTTTTGTTTTTATTTTTGGTTCCTAATTTAGTTTCTTTTTTTTTGTTTTTCAGGTGCATGCTTAATCGCAGTACCAGGAGCAAGAAGGAGAAGGAACTAATCAAACTCAACCAGGAACTCGGCCGTCTCGAACGCACAAACCGAAAATCTGCAAGAGCGTCGATCGACACCAACACTAGCGTCGATCGACACCCTGCGCAGACAGAGATGGCTGAGCATGTGGTTATGATAAGTGATGAGGCTGGCAAATACGTGGATCTGGACGACAATAGAAGAAACAATTGAGGCCAAAGACTTGACGATAATGAAGCTGTTATCATCGAGCGACCAATACAAGCCGCACATGCAGACGTTGGACGCGGAAGAACACTTGGTGAATACAACAGACAAGAACAGATCTATGCTAATAGAGCTGCGATCCATCCTCCTGCATTCCAGAGGAATGATTTCGAACTCAAGCCTGCTTACTACACATTTGTAGCTCAGCATCCTTTCCATGGTCTTCCCAATGAACATCCTATGGAACACATTGAAAGATTCGAGGACTTGGCATCAAGCATTAAAGCTAATAGAGTGTCCTATGATTATCTTTTCTGCAAGCTTTTCCCTTACTCGCTTGCTGGAGATGCATCATACTGGCTAAAGCAGTTGGATCCAGGATCCTTGACCACTTGGGAAGAAACAAAGAATGCATTCTTATGCAACTTCTTTGATGATGCAAGATCCGAAGAGCTGAGGACAAAGATCACTGCATTCTCCCAAGGACCTACTGAAGCATTCAAGGCTTCTTGGGTAAGATTCAAAGCTTACCAGAGGGATTGCCCACATCACGGTTTCAGCGAAACGCAACTTCTCGGAATCTTCTACCAAGGAATCGATTAGAGGTGCCAGATGGCTTTAGATGCTGCAAGCAATGGCAACTTCAACACCAGATATCCAGATGACGTGATGGGGCTTATAGAGAATTTGGCCTCTTGCAACAGCACCAAGAATGCAAACTTTGAAAGGAAACAACGTGCTGGTCCAAATGGAGGAAGCCAAATAGCTGCGGTAAACAGGAAGCTAGACATCTTGGTGGGAAAGAAGCAAGTTCACTTTGCCAATGAGGTAGAGACATTCGAGCCTAATGAAGAATGTGAAGAAGAAGATGTCAACTACATCAACGGAGGTGGCTTTCAAGGCCAAAGGTTTGGGAACCAACAAGGGAATATGAGCTTTAATGGGAATTATCAGAAGAGCTCTTTCACAGGAAATCAAAACTCTTCTAGTTATACTCAGAAACCCCCATTCCAGAACAACAATTACACAAGGAGCTATGGTTCTTCTTCTTACCAAAAGCCACGTGCACAAGACAATAAGATGGAGTCTATGCTAGAGCAACTTCTGGAAGGACAGCAGAAGATGACAGTGGATTTCAATGGGAAGATTGATTCACTGTACCAGGACCTGAACGGGAAGATTGAGGGCTTGACCTCTCATATGAAGAAGCTAGACACTCAAGTTGCCCAAACTGCAGGAGCTGTTAACAGGCAAGAAGGATTTAATCCAGGAAAAACAGATACCAATCCCAAACGCCATGTGAACGCCATCACATTAAGAAGTGGGAAGAACCTCCAACCTGTGCAGAAAAGAGGACTTAGCACTGAAGAATTCGAGGAGCTTAAAGATGTTGAAGATGAAGAGATTGATGTTGCGGAGCCAGTGTCGATCGACACCACTGAGGTGTGTTGATCGACACCGATGGAGGACCACGACCAACCGAGCAAGCTCGACACAAAGAGCTCGACACCAAAATCAAGTGTCGATCGACACAAAGAGGGTGTCGATCGACGCTCATCCCAGACGACACCAGATCAGCTGAAGACAACAAAAGTTGCAGAAGAAAGGGTCTACAAACCAAAGATTCCTTTCCCCTTGATACCAAAGAAGTCCAAGAAGGAGCTACTCGATGACAGATGCAAGGCTATCATGGAAAGACAAGTGGTTGAAATCCCTTTTATGGATGCCATTAGAACCACTCCAGTGATAAAAAGATACTTGAAGTGGATGATGACCAAGAACATGGATATGGAAGAAGGAGTGATGATGATATCAGAGCAAGTCAGTGCTTTGTTCTTGATTGCTTCCAGAAAAACTCTCCGATCCTGGAAGCTTTGTTCTTGATTGCTCCATCTTCTCAGACAAATTTGGGAACTCTCTCTGCGATTTAGGTTCAAGTGTCAACTTGATGCCTCTTTAAGTGGCTCTCAGGCTGGACATGACAGATTTCAATGCTAGTGACCTCTCAAGGATCAGGATCGAAGATGAAGTCCCCATTGATGATTTCCTGCCTGAAGAGAACATCTACTTTATTGAAACTCGATTTCAAGCTACAATGTGTTCAGAAGGAAGCCTAGTGTCAATAGACACCTCGTCCAAAAAATTGAAGACAAGCGACTCACTCGACACGAGCTGGGAACCAAGTTCATGAGTGTCGATCAGCTGTCTGTAGTGTCAATCGACACCCGACGTCAACATCAACAATAGTTCGCAAGCTCTTGAACGAGCTGTTTCGGCAACCAATCTTTGCTATCTCTGATTCCAATAGACCATGGTATGCTGACATTGTGAACTTCTTGGCTGCTGACATTGAGCCTAAACATCTCAAGGATTATGAGAAGAAGAAGTTCATGAGAGAACGTAGGAGATACTATTGGGATAAACCTCATTTGTATAAGCATTGTTCAGACAATGTTTACCGAAGATGCATAGCAGACAATGGGATAAACCTCATTTGTATAAGCATTGACACCTGAAGGACCATTGCTATAGTAGTTAATTACAGGTCTTACTAAGTAGAAAGCTACAAGTGGATCAATCTAACAGAGAGAGTTCAGATTCTCTTATAGAACTAGTTATGCACTCATCTTGATTCCTCTTTCAGCTCTAAACAAGATAAGCAAGTTGCAGTCTCTCTTTGATCTTCCCTTGAGAAAAGAAAAGAAATAAGAAATCTGACCTAGGAATAGTGCAAAGATCCTCATGAGTCTGTCTTCTCACAAGGAACAATATTAGTGAGAGCTCATGAACCTGTCTCCTCACAAGGAACACAAGTAAAGAGCAGCACTATTCCAAGCCTTCAAAAAGAAAAAGAAAAGTCAATTAAAAGATCTTAGAACACCCTGAAAATGGGTAGCAGTTGACTAAGGGAAGAGAAAATAGGAGAGTTGTGCAAAGAATGTCTTGTTCAAAGCACTAAGGAAGGGAAAGAATCTGGAAAGTTCTTTGGTCATACCATTGTTAGAGTTCGAAATTTTACTGAGGAAAGGAATTGGATTCGAACTGGGAGATTGCTAAACTTGTGGTAAGTACACTGAACCATTACCTAAGGTTGGCTTTATATCATGTGGATTCAAGAGTATTAACGATTATGGCGTTCTAAAGGATAGCTGGAAGTTTCTATTTTCAAACTTCTACTTCATTCTAAGTTTATGTTTTGCTTGAGGGCAAGCAAAAAATAAGTCTGGGGGAGTTGATATATCATGGATTTTACCGGATTTTGACCATGATATAAGTCCATTTTATAGAGTATTTTGTTATTTTTAGAGTCCAATTAAAGTCTTTACAGGATAGAGTGCATTTGGAGCTTAATAAAAGATTCTGGAGCTTATTGAAGCATTTTGGAGAAGCAGCCGAAGTTATGAAGTCGAAGCTGAATTTCACGCAGGGTGTCGATCGACACCGATCAAGCCAACCAAGTTTCGCGAAATTCATCAAGAAAAGGAAATTGTCCCAAGTTTTGAAGAATTACAAGATTACCCCTGACGAAAATCCTCTTCTATAAATAGTTTTCAGGCATTGTCTAGCCAAACACCTTATCATAATTTTCTGTTTTTCAGACTTAGAGAAAGATTGATCCTGAGCTTTTGGGGAGATAATTATGTACTCTTCCGAGAAGTTTTTGAACCCCTGTATCATTCTCTTTTCTTATTTTATGCAATTTATTTTAGTCATGATTTGTGCATTCATCTCCATGTCTGAGTAGTATGCTAGTTAGGTTAGGGTGATTTAGGGTTCATGATGAGTTTGTAGAATCATTAGGTTGTTAGGAAAATCACTTGGATCTTCATATTGATTTGTGCTTATATTGATTTCTTAAACTGATCACTTAGAAATCAACCCTAGGTTGTTTAATAGATGCGAGAGCATTATTGATAACTTGACCTAATCATAGATGACAAAAATATAAATTCGCAAAGAGATTTGGTTTATGTATTTTGTGAACAATTGAACCTGTTTTTAATGCTTGCCTTAATTGTTTGAATTTGCAAAAAGATTTGGGATTCTGGAATTTAGGCATAGATAACTTGTGCAACGAGTGTTGATTGGTTTTAAATTAGCGTTTCGAGTTCTAGACGGTTCTTAATAATTTCCTGACAAAATAATATCTGCATTCTCTGATTCAACCTGATAATCATCTTTGCCTAATGCCTTCGTCTCCTGAACTTTAATCCACTTTTGATTTTGTTTCTGATTTATTTAGTAGTTTTATTTACTTTAATTGAATTGATCTAGCATAATTTGAACCTAGAAACCATAGTGTAGCATCTACTTCCTTTCGGATTCGATAACCCCTTATACTTCAACTGCATTGCTGTGCACTTGCAGTGTTGATTATTTGGGTAAAACTTTGACCCTATCAACTCACGGAGTAGTACAAATATAGGTGATTAGAACTACAATTATAAGGTGATCATAACGAACCGTTTCAGCTTAAAGAAGCTAGACGACATAGTTGCTTATAATCTTAATTTATTGCTTGTTTGATCTGATTCTTGAACTCCAGAGAATTCTCTAGAGCCCGACGCCTTTTACCTATTGATTTATAACTGTTTATTTTCATTGCTTGCTTAATCCAATACTACAAATCGTGGCACACAAAACCCCCATTTATAATTTAGTTTAGAGAAGTTTGAAATCATAGGATCTTCGCAAAAAACAATCTATGTGGATTCGACCGCTTAATGTAATATTGTTATTATTGTGCACTTGCAGCTATCTTAGAGGTAAAACTTGAAGTAAAACAAACCCCACATCAATAAACTGAGAGAGCAGGAGTTGTTTGCAAAGTTGAGTAAGTACAGCTTATGACAGAGGAAGATATAATTCCTAGGCCATGTAGTATCGGAAGCCAGAGTAGTTGTGGATCCCGAAAAGATTGATGCTATCACCAAGTGGCCAACGCCCACAAGTGATATTGAGGTTCATTGTTTCTTGGGGTTGGTTGGGTACTACATGAAGTTTGTGAAAGGATTCACAAGTATGGCCAAGCCGTTGACAACTTTGACAGGAAAGGACATCAAATTCCAATGGTCAGATGCTTGTGCCAAAATCATTGCAGATTTTAAAGGATGTTTGACCCAGACGCCCGTTTTAATATTACCAAGGATAGGTGTACCATACGTGGTGTATATTGATACATCAGGGACATCACTTTGTTGCGTGCTGATACAGGAGGAGAAGGTAATCACAGACGCTTCAAGGCATTTGCGAAACCTTGAGGTCCTTACCCTACTCATGATTTGGAGTTAGCTGCAGTAGTTTATGCCCTTAAGATTTTGCGTTCATAATTGTACGGGGAGAAGATGCAAGTGTTTACGGACGATAAGACTCTTAAGTACATATTTACTCAAGAGGACCTGAACCTGAGACAGCGCATGTAGGTAGAGTTGTTGGCAGACTACAATCTAGAAATCGTTTATCATCCTAGGAAAGCCAATCAAGTGGTGGACACCCTAAGTAGATGAAAGAAGGACGTGTCTGGAACTAAGGAAGCCGAAGAGCAAGTCACAATGGTAGCCAGCCTGCGCATGTGTTCCACTACCATTGATGAGAACACCGCTGGTTTGGAAGTCGTGGACTAAGCGGACCTATTGGAACGAATCTGCAAGGCTCAGCAAAACCGCTATGCTCTCCTTAAGCTGATTAACCGCGAGGTAGTTGGGTACCGCATCGCTTTTAATGGAACTTACCTGTTTTGCAATCCAGTTTGTGCTCTGAAAGTGAAGGATCTGAAGGACGAGATCTTACGCCAAGCTCATGAGTCAATGTCTGCTATCCATCCGGGAAGCACCAATATGTATTGGGACTTGAAACGGTACTACCATTGGGATGGTATGAAGAAGGACGCTGCCATATGGGTATCGCGGTGTCAGACTTGCTGTATGGTAAAGGATGAGCACCGAGTTCCAAGTGGATTGCTCCGAAACTTGCCCTTACCAGAATGGAAATGAGATATGGTAACTATGGACTTTGTTACTGAGCTACCACAGGTTAATGGGAATAAAGAAGCGATTTGGGTAATCGTAGATCGTCTCACTAAGTCTGCGCACATCTTAGCTATCAAAAATACGGACGGTGCATATCGTCTCGCTTAGAAGTACCTGGATTCAGTTGTACAACTACATGGAGTTCCTATCATTATAGTGTCAGACCATGATACAAAGTTCACCTCAATGTTCTGGCAGGCCTTCCAGAAGGCGTTGGGAACAAATGTTCATCTAACTACCGCCTACCACCCCAAATGGACGGACAATCGAAAAAGACGATTCAAACCCTCGTGAGGAAACCTGGGAAAAAGTAAGAGAAATGAGAATGGGGTGTCCGAAACTTTTTGAGAGTGAGTGGATCGCAGGATGTAGGCAAGAATTAAGGGCGAATTCCCTTGAAGTGGAGAGAATTGTAACATCCTAGACCCAGGCCCAAAACAAAAAAGGCACATGAGTTTCAAGCCCAAAAGGAAAAGGCTTTAGGGTTTTCCCATAACTTTCTCTGTTAAAGGGGAAGTAGAAAAGTAGAATTCTCATCACAATTTCCAAAGCACTCTGAGATAGAAACCCGAAACCCTAGCCTCGCAGCCATCTCTTCTTCGCCGCCAATCACCACCACCGAAGAGAGGAGCTGCCGTTGAGCCTTCGTGCCAAGTCACCGGTTTCTTGAGTTTGCAGCTTCCCATCGTTAGATCCCTTTAATCTCTTAAACCTTCATTTGATTAGGCCAAGGTGAGGATGTATACATGCCTTCCCTTCCGTGTTATCCCCTTGCTTGTTCTAGTTTAGTTAAACCCCCCCCCCCAAGTTCTCTAAAACCCCTTAAAGTTTCCCTTTAGTCGTAACTTGTAGTTGCTTTTTGTGTGCTAGGTTATCTATTTATTGCTTCCGAACATAGATCTAGGGCTAGGATTAATATTTTTTTTCTGCTTGATGTCTTGATTGCTTGTGAGAATTATTTTGCATTGCATATAGAGTGTTAAGAGCAGAATTGCATTAGGAAAACGGCTGTGAATAACCTCATGGTACAGAGTTGTTGGTCACGGTGGAGAGGAAACACTGTAGGACCTATTTGTTGTTCAGGCTGACGAGCCCACCAAACCGCAGTGAGAAATGGTGTGATGCGCCCTAGCAAGGGATAAGACACTCTGCAGTAGCGTGAACTGTGTGGGTACTACTACGAGGACCCGAATAGTACCTTAATTATTAGATTGGTTGTTGACTGTTAGAGAGTCATGATAACTTGTTCGTTTAGCTTCTTGCTAGCAATAGGTTTAGGTTGTAATGTGTGTGGTGGACCACATGTATGCATTCTCATGGTAATTTAAATTACTCATCTCCTCCCTGTCCCCTCTCTCTTTCTCAGGTGAACATGAGCATGAGCAGCAGCAGTGATCAAATGGTGGTGGTGGCGTTAGTGTTCTTTAATTCGATCTTGGGATCCTAAAACACTTAGCTTTCTATTTATTGGTTTTGTGGATATTGAGTTTCAGTTAAGATTTGGATTTTAAGTTTTAAGTTTGGCTTTTGTAAGCATCCCCGGCACAATGAAATTAAGAGCCCTAGGGCAAAAAAATTTTTGGCCCTTAATATAAATGTTTAGAAAATTTTGGGCCCGTAACTTATAAAAGTTTTGAGTAAAAAATAATTTTTGGGTCCTTTATGAAAAATTTCAGCAAATTAATTGGGTTTATATTTTTAAAACTGGGCTATATTTTGTTGGAAAATAGATTGAGCTCACACCTCTGCCCACCCCACTTGGACCGGGCCTGTTTGTAAGACTATTTCGAGTTTGATTTATGAAAGAGTATTGGTTTTGAGTTAAAAATATTGTGACTTGGTTGAAAAATTAAGTGGGTGATATGCCGTCTAAAAGAAGTAAGAGGCGGGTGTTACACATTGTCATCTCTTACCATGCTTTGACTAAATGGTTATGATTATGCTTTGAGTAAATGGTTTAATGCAAATTTAGTTTTAGGCGTTTAGCTACTCAAAGCATGAGCAAATATCAAATGCTCCAAAATTAAAGTGGTTACTTTTTTTTTTTTTGTCATATCTCACATTCTTAAGTAATATACCTTGATATAATACATCAAATAAAGGTTATAAATATTGAAGAAATAATAAAAAAGAATCAAACTCTAAAGATAACACAAATAAACAAATAGATAATAACAATCACAACCCATAAAAAGTATATATCCAAAACATTATTGCAATGCAAAAACCATCCAAAACAATATTAGAATATTCAAGAGCATCATTAATACAAAAAAATAAAATAAAAATCTTAATCAAGTAGAAGTGGTAGTAAGTTAGGGCCTGGCTGGTTTAAACGCAGCTGCTGCGGTTGCGGGAGTTCGCGGTAGCGGGAGATTGCGGTTAACAGCGTTATTAAGCGGGTTGTACGACTGGCACAACGGTTAGAAATGGGTGTGTTTGCGGGATATTTACGACTGGTTAACTTGTGGGTGTAGTAGCGGTTAAACAATAAATTAACAATATAAACAAATTTTATAACTTTAAAAAAATATTAAAAACCATATTATTATTAAAAATATTAATTAAACATACTTAATTATAAATATTATTACTTTTATTAATTTATCAATTTTTTTAGTTTGGATGAAAGTTATGATTTTAATAGAGAAATTGTTTTTTTTTTGTATGGAGATGTTAGATGAAAAGAATTTTTGTTGTTATCTATACATTAGTGATGAAGAGAAAATTTATCAAAATAATTAGAGTTTATAGATCTTATACATATCAAATTATGAAAGATTGTTAATGAATATTAATTAAAAATGTCAAATTTATTTATTTATTTGTAATTATAATATTCAAATCTTATTTTTTAAAAGTTTCTTATACATATATCTTAATTTTAAATAAATTTTGTATTTTTTTTAATTTTTAATTTTTTTAATTATCCACCTGCAATCGCCCACAACCGCAAACGCTAACTGGAAGGAGCTTTTGATTTTGAGCGACACAAAGCGTTTTGTGTGATTGTTGTCAAACGCCAACAACCGCTATCATCCACAAAAGCTGCGTTTGCGGGTGCTAGCGGAAGAACCAATCAAGCCCTTAGGCTCAACTTTCTTAAGCGAATGGTTTTGTGATACTCATCGTCAAAGTACATTTAACCAAAACTATCGTGAATGGTTTCCAACAAAAATAGTATTTTTGAAAATGGACAATAAACAACGTTATGTTATTTTTGAAAGTGGTATCATGTTTCATGATATTTTAAAAAATTACGAATTATTAAACCAATGTTTTTTTTTTATAATTCAGTGAATCTCAGATATATGAAAGGGTCCAGACTAATCCATGGGGAGGTGTAGCCCATGGATAGACCCTCTCTTCGGATATTTAAATGGACCGAAAATAAAGATCCATATCCGTGTGGTCAAACGACATCAACTCTTAAAAGTTTTCTAGAAATTTATGAACATTATTTTGAATTGTGAAGATATTTTTACTTTTATGTCATTCTTAATGGGATTTTAGGCTTAGTAACTATAAAATAACAGGAAAATAAATTGTATGAGCATATCAAAAAGATGGCTATAATATTCTATGTGTAAAGTTGTAACAATGTCCGGTAGAAAAAAGGGAGAGGGAGAAACGTAAGGTGTGAGGTTGTTTTAAAATCTTAATTCCTTTAAAATCTTTTAAAAAACAATATTTAAAATTTGCAATTGGATTATAAAAGATTTGTTTTAATATATGTCATCGTTTAGTTTTTTTTTAAATGAACACATATTTTCTTAAGAACTAATATGTAATGTTAAAGTAAGAAAATTGTTCAATATATAATGCAAACACATTCTGTTCTATATATTGATATGATAAATATAATAACACATCTTTGCTTAGATATACTAATCTAATTTTTTGAGATTTGTTTTTGTTTTTAACTGCAAATCATGACATATTTAGCAAGAGACAACGTTCTCGTCATAGCCATTCACATACATGTCTCTCCTGCCACACGGTTTCTTGTCTTTCTGCTCTAATTTATCAATTTTATACTATTAATATAGTATAGTACATAACAGATTATACATCATATTCTATCCAGATCTTGCGAAGGTTCATGCTGCGATTTTCCTAACCCCAAACTCTGAAATTTTGGTTGCATATATGGTTTCACATACCAACCCAATTTTACATGATTAAAAAACAAAAATTCTCATTCTTAATTATTTCTGATTTATTATACATATTTAAGTATTTATGAATGTTCACACATGTCAAACTCTTAATGTTTTACGTATCATATTTTATTACAAGAATATAATATAATACGATTCATATGAAGCAAATGTTTTCGTAAATGGTATAGTATGTTTTCTATTCTATTATATGTGTATTTATATAGACTAACATTTTTTTTCATTAGTGACACAATTCATCTAGTTAAACAATTTATATTGGTTTTTAAAATTTTGAATTATGGTAGTTGCAAAAAACAATTTGTGTTTTTTTAGTAGTATTAAAATTTTAATCAATGATAAGTATAAAATTAATGAAGTGAATAAGATCAATTGGGAAAAATAGTTTATATTAAACAGAACAAAATAAAACAATACCACAGTCAGCTTTTTTCTCGCTTGTTTAGTTCCTCACTTCAATCATAGGGGTAAAAGAGACAAATATTTTCTTCTTTTGTTTATTGGATTCATTACACAAAAATGATGGCTATATAGTTTATTATTGTGCCCAATATAGTTGTCAAACAAATTGACCCAAAACAAGCAAACAAAATTATGAAAAAAAGTTTTCACAAAAAAAAAGTATTCAAAATTTGTATTTATTTAAAAATTGTGAATTAGATGTGGTCATATTGGGCCATAAAATAAAGAATATAGCTATATAAAAAAAAAAATAAACACGTAACCTACTCTCTACAATCTAAAATCTAAAAGTTTGACGTATAATATTTTTGGAATTATGCCCTAAGCTCTCCCTAAATTATAAAATATAAACCCTAAACTTTAATTCTTAAATTCTAATATCTAAATCCTAAACCCTAAAATGTAAAAGTTTGATGTATGATATTTTTGGAACAATAATTTAGTTTAATATATAAAATAAAATGAGATTATGTTCTATATTAAACACGCAATATTTTTTTTAAGAAATATTAAATTTATTGATCATCACAGGAGAATAGGGCATTAAGTCAGTGTTTAAAGAATAAAGAATAAAAAAACAATGGTTTTCAAAATCAAAAGGTGCTCTGCACTTCGAACCATCGACGAAGCAACCCTTCAAGTTGGTCTGGATACCGGTAATGTAGCGAGATAATCCTATTTTGTATGACTTTATCAATAACCTTGCGTATATGCGAAACTGTCACCGAACTGATGTTGTGTCGTCGAGCATTACGCCCTCGCCAAACGCAGTAATTGGTGGCCTGAAATAATAATCGACGGAGTATCGAATCCATTGAGCCAAGACTAACTTTAGTGATGAATTGTAATGTCTCTTCGCAGTCTGATGTAGTTGAATTCCCAAGAAAATTCCCTGCCAAATCCAACCAGGCCGTGTATGTATATGGACAAGCAATATATAAGTGGTCCCTAGTCTCATTCCACTCCCCATAGAACAAGCAAGGCTGATCAAAATCTCATTCTCTCATCTTATCTCGAGTAGCCAATCTGTTATTAATTGTTAGCCATGCAATGAATGAGAATCTAGGAATACCTTGCGCAAACCAAATCGTTATGTCCCAAGGAACCTTGTCCCTCTTGTTCCTAAGTTAATCACATGTACATGAGGATGAGAAATGCACTAGATATCTTCCATCCTTGTGCTTCCACAGAACTACATCCTCGTCCATTTCCTCCCTCGGGAGCGGTTCAGACCAGATTTGGTCCGCAATGGCCAGAGGGATTGGTCCCCTCTGCCTCCTTAGGCGCCAATTCTCACCACTTACTGCCTCAGCCACCTTTGCTTTACGGAGAATGCCAAACATACAAGTAGCTGAATCCCTGAGAATGTCAATTAATTTGCCATGTTTTAGTTTGGTCAATCATCAAACCAGAAAAAGCAGGCATTGCCATTTCTGATTTCAAAGTGGATGAAATGGTAGGCCATATGTCTTAGCTTCAAGAGTTTACGGCACACCCAAGAGCCATTAACACCCTCCCTAGCTTCCCAAAAAGAACCATCTTGTTCAAGTAATGTCTTGTCCAAGCTACCTATAAAGAGCCAGACAGCGAAAACAAACGCCATATAAGACTGAGCACAAAAAAGTGGAGGATTCTCGGAGGCTTCGCACTCCCAGACCACCTTCCTCCTTCGAGTAGCATAAGTAAGCCCAAGAGACTTAGCTTTGTGAGTATCATTCGGGAAACCAGACCACATAAAAGCAGCACACATTCCCTCAATAGTGTCTAAGCATCCCTTAGGTAAGCTAAAAGCCGATCTCCAGAAGTTAGCAATGCTCATAATGACATACTTTATCTGCTGCAGGTGACCTGCGTATGAGAGTGACTTGTGGATCCATGAGAGAAAGCGAGCCCTGATTCTGTCTATCAAAGCCTCATAGTCCAACTTACTCATCGATTTTTTGGTCAGAGGCAGACCCAAATACCGAATTGGCAGAATACCCACCAGAATTCCTGCTGCCTCCGCTGCCCCAGTAAGCGCTGAGACGCCTCTACCCGCTCTAAATATAGAGGATTTGGCTACATTTATGTGAAGGCCTGAGATCCGAGCAAACATGTCCATTACTTATAAGGTTCTATTTCAGGGACATAGAAGTGCCATCAGTAAACACCAAAATGTCATCAGCAAAACATAGATGAGTAAGTCTCACGCCCCTGCAGTGAAGATGGTACCCGATCGACCTTGTAGCTGCAGCCCTGTTCAACAAATTGGAGAGGACGTTGTTGAGAATCATATAGAGATATGGTGAGAGAGAACAACCCTGCCTGATTCCCCTAGCATTCATGAATAGCCCTCTAGTTCTCCATTTACCGAGACCGGGAAATCTGCAGTGTATATAGAGGTCTGAATCCACAATATGAACTGTTGCGGAAGACCCATTGCTTGAAGAGTGGTCACTATAAAGGACCATTTCACTGTATCAAAGGCTTTGGAGATGTCAAATTTTGTGGCGCGTCTCGTGGATATGGATGATTTATGGTAGCTATTGACAAGCTCTGAGGCCAAGAGAATATTTTCCATTAAGAGTCTCCCCTTGACAAACGCACTCTGGTTTGACTCTATTGCATCTGGTAAAATCTGTTTCAAACGATATCTATTAGGACCAGACACTTTATCATTCAGAAGGGAGTGGAGCGCATATCGGATCTTACAATATTTTAACATTGTATATTTATTTTTCAAAAACTATATGTTTGTTTTCAAAAATTCAAAACATGTTATATACAGGAAAAAAATCTGTTTTTTTTTAGTAAAAAATATAATTTGAATCATTATGTTTTAGTAAATTATAAGTAATTAAAATTAGACGGGAAACCTATTTAACAAATAAAAAAACAAAAGAAAAAGAATATAAAAAATGAAAAAATGAAAAATGAAAAAAGGAAATCCCCTCACCTCCTTCACACACACATGTGTCCACCAAAATGCTCATAAGTCATAATGAATAATCGCTCGGGCGTGCATTAGCAATTTAGCATTAACATACAATTTCTTTCTCCTTAGGTAGGGGTAATTTTGGAAATATTACATGTTACACAGTCTGTATTCAAAGGCTTTTTTTTATTCGATGGTTAATATCAATTCCCAAATTGTTTCGCCCTAGCCCTAGAAAGAAAGGCGAAAAAGAGCGATTCATGTTTGGCCTCTCCGGTGACCGGTGGTCTTCACCAGCACTGTAAGAAGGTTGTCTTGGGTTGCTCTACTTTGTTAGTATCTGTCTTTGGTTTATTGGGCTCATGTGTTTTCCTCGGCGAGAAGGAAGCAAGAGTTTTCATCCTCGTTTTGGTGATGGCTTTTTTCGGCGGCTCCGATTTTAGGCGGTATCCTGCGGAGGACTGGCTAGGTGGAGGGGCATCTCGAGTTTCGGTGGTGATTTGTACTCGGATCTGGTTTTTTGAAGAGTGTGTGGATTCCATTTCGATGAATTTGCGGCATTGGTGAGGAGCAGGAGTATGTCGCCTATTTGGTTGGGTGTTTGTTTTCTTTGAGTAGTGGTGCGTCCTCGCATGTGGATTCTGAAACTCAATCATGGGTCAGAGCGTTTTCTGAGTGGTTTTGCAGATCTGTGTTCTCATGACTTCAATAGATTGGGAGCAATTTTGAGGCACTGGAATATCTTCAATCATCTTCAATCCTTAAGCTTATTAATGGAGAAGAAGTTTGTTTTCTATTCAATTTCATCAACTTTAGGTGTGCTTCATTTCAATCAGTTTTTCTGGCTTCAATTTTATGTTTCTATTTTCGTTTTTATTTTGTTGGTTTAGTGGTATTAGTCTGTCTCCCGATGTTTCAAGTTTCTGTTTCTGAGATTTTCATTCTGATACATATACATCTTAAGACTGATGGTGAGCTGGCAAATGAAGACTTGTTGACTGCTGAGCTGGACAAATAAGAAAGAAGAAGTTGTGAGATAGTATATATACTGTTTGTAGAGATTATCGAGATCCAGAGAGATTAAGATCAATAAGGAATTGTTAGAGATTGTTCTCTGCAATTAGGCAGATTCAAGAGATTCTTGAGATCTAAGGGATCGATTCATTAGGGCGTCATTAATGGAGAGTCCCATATGAGGTTTTTCAAAAAAAAATTAATATTACAAAAAATGATTTTTTATTTTAAAACGATTTTCGCAAAAAAAAAGAAACAAAAAATTGGCAAATTACATCGGGTCACGTCTCCGGAAAAACCGACCCTCAAGACTCCTCGGGAAGAACCGACTTTGGCACAAAACTTTGCCATGTCATTTTTTAAAAAAAATTAGAGAATTTTTAATGGGCTCTCCATTAAAGATGCTCTTACAAAGTTTCATTGATAAATTGATTGTTTGTTAAGACTTAAAAGACTAAGGGCATCATTATTGGAGAGCTTTTTTGGGAGCTCTTTAATTTTTTTTTTTATATATATATTTTTTTAAATGATTTTTCGATTTAAAAAAATCAATATGTTAACCAATGACGATGCGTCACATGGCAGAAAGAGGGGAAGAACTGTTTCTTGCAGCTCTCTGCAGAGAAGCGATTCTGCTTTTTCTCTTTCCCACCTTTTTTTTTTCTTTTTTTTTTAATTAGAGAAACTCTAGAGTTTCCCAATAATGCTCTTAGGTCAACCTCAATGGTCACCTCTAAATGTCTTAATAAGATTTTTAATAATAAAATTGAATAAAGAAATGATTAGTGTGTCTTATTTTTAAGAATAATATCTAACATAAAACACTTTTTTAGGTGTCTTAGTTCTTAACTCAAATTAATAATAAATTTAATATTAAAATATGTTTAAGACACTCAATATTAGTTTTCTATTATACTTGCTCCGTGGTTGTATCTTAACACATTCATTTGTGGAATCGCCGGACATAAATGCATTTCTTCTATGTATTTTTTTGTATCTTTTCAAGTTTTAATAATATGGAAAAGAAAAAAAAAAGTTAATATCAATTCCCAATGTGGCTACTTAATGCTTTATTTCCCATAAACTATTCTTTTGTTGTTAGTAAAATTGAACATGACAATTGTTTACAATTCCATGTCCAGGAGCCTTGGGCACGTATTGGGCCTTTTATGGATCAAAATTATATAAATTTGGGCCCAAACCAAAACGACCTCAATATCGACCGTCTCTGTGAGATTTAGATCTGTACCGGAGAGAAGACGAAGAAGAAGAGGAGAGAGATGAGGCCGATGCAACTGGATATGTTGGCGGAGATGGATGATGTAGGTTCGTCGATGGCCATGGACGTGGATGACATCGAAGCTATGGAGATTCTCAGCGAAGGAGGACATATCTCTGAGAACAAGCTCGTCGACGCCGATTTCTTCAACAAATTCGAGGACGATTTCGACGACGCTGATATCAACTGATCTCGTTTGGTTTCCCTCCGTTCCGCTTCTCTACGGTTTCAGATTTCCCCGTTGTTTATTGTGTCGAGGTTTTTTATATTTATTTAAATGTAATTTCTGGATTTTGGAAATCGAAGTTTATAACTATTTATTTATGGTTTGTCTGATTGGTTTTGCTTCTTCTGATTTCATGTTTAAGTATGAGATTTGTCTGATTGGTTTTCGCTTGCTTACTTCTTCAGGGAAATAGTTTTGCCTTTGTTTCTTGAATTGCAGATGTTTCTATTTGCATCATAATGCAGCTTGAGAGTTGAGACTCAAATCTTAAGCTGTTTCTGATTGTATTTGAGATGTTGCAAAGCCATAAAAAATTTTGTTTTATGGCTTGCCTCTCTCAAAGATGCAAAAGGGATTATATTTTTTTCTTTGGCCAACTTGTATCTTGGCTTTAGCATAAGCCATAAATTGTATCATTTCGAGATCGTAAAAAACACTTACTATCATTTCTGATTATATTTGAGAATTGAGATGTTGCAAAGCCATAATTTTTTTGTTTATGGCTTAACTCTCTCAAACATGTGTATGATGCAAAAAGGGCTTTAAGCTAGAAGAATGACATGAACATAAGGAACAGCTGTCTACACATATGCCAAACATATCAATGAGCACGAGAATTAGACAATGATAGCAAAATGAAAACATAAGTCCACTTTTTTTTCCTTAAAAGAAAGAAATTACTCTATTCTATCAACAAAAACAGTAAAGGCAAGAGCAAAAAAATCACACAAGACAAGTTTACATTTTCATCAATCAGACAAAACTGTATCCTACTAATACAACAAGGGATGTAGTTTCTAAGAAACAGAACCTTAAGTAACCACATCTATTAACTAGATTCAGAGAAAAAAACGAAAATTGGGCAATAAAGTAAGGATCATGTGGTGTTTTTCTCCACACACTTGCGATCGTGGATATATTTTCAACAGTAACCAAACCTACGAAAAATAAAAAAAATAAGATTGGTCACGATAAAATTCAATGTTACCAAACCTTTAACGTGCCATGTATGTTCATAATTATAGTCTCAAGAATTTCTCTATATATATATATATGAGAGCCTCAACACAACATTTGAGACAAACATTTGAGAGCCTCAACAAAATGCTCGATAAACTACTTATATAATAACTTAAAGAAAGTAAAACAAAAAAAACTTCTCTCTTGATAACCACTTTGAGTCATGGAGGTAGACGCTCGAGCAAGTCCCCAGTTCCAAGAAACATCATCCGGTTGGTTCGTTAGCTATCTAAACCGTCAACAGAACATATTAGAGAAAACAAGAGGAAACCTGGTTGTTGCGGCCACAGTGATCGGCGCCATGAGTTTCGAATTAATGATTAACCCTCCCGGCGGCGTTCTGCAGAGTGACAACACCTCCTCCGTTGATGTCAACTGTATGAAAGCAGGAACTTCGGTAATAGGGTGTGACCCTTCGAGGCATACGATCTATACCAATATGATTAAGGCCAGTATCGTCTCCTTCTGCGCCTCTATGGCTCTTATCCTGCTCACGGTCGGCGGTTTGGGATTCAGGTTGGGGTTTAAACCGTTTTTTTGTTATTCCAACTGTAGCGTTTGACTGGATTAATTCAACATTTGTCGTTGTTTGATATGATTAAAGGATATATTAGGCTAAACGAACTATTTACAATAATTTACAGGAATCGGATCATTATGGCTATCATGCAGCTATTGATGATGGCTGCCGTACTCTGTATATCCGCGGCTTCACGTTAACTGTTGTTGCAATGATGTTGATTCATACCGGGCAACTTTTTTTTCTACAAATGATCTACATGGGTTTTTGGTTCACGTTAACTGTTGTGATAATCATGATCCAGCTATCTCGGATTCTTTGTGCAAGTCGACGCCGATCAACCCGACAACTGTTGCAAGACGCCCCTTAAGGAACCAGTGAATCGAAATAATAATAGAATAAGACTGTTGTTGATGATGATTATAAGGTTTAATATTTATTATTATTGTATAAGCGGGTTTGTATTGTTTACATAACAGTGTTTAGCTTTCCATGGGCTTAATGTATGACTTAAAGTCTTAAACTATGTATGTCTTCTTATTTATTTAAGAAATAAGATAATTATTTTTTTTAATAAATGTTAAATCTTTTATAACATATCTAGCAGTGTTATTTATATATATGTATGGTGGTATGGGATGCTTTTTTTTTCTGTCGTATAACAAATTCTTTATCGTTGTTATACACAATTGAGCATTTTCATTTTTTTATAAATGAAAAAGTGTTCTATACTTTTATATAAAGAAGAGAAAAATATATATATTAATGTATATTATCATTTTATTCTTTTTAGAAGAAAGATGTAAGCAACAGACAATATAGACATTTTTGATGGGTGTCTTAAAAATAAAAATAAAAAAAATTTAAAAAAATTTATGTAAAAACATGTGTTAAGAACTTTTAAAACATATTACATTTTCAAAAATATAATATATGAAAACATATAAATTAAAAAAAACATGTTAATTTTTTCATCAAACAATCCTGATCTGTTCTTAACTCAAAAAAGATCTTAATTAAGACCCTGATCTTAAACATTAGACACCTATTACCATTTATTTATTCTGCTTTAATATTATGAACACTAAATAAGAATCTTTAAGATGACCATCGGGGTTGGTGTAACGAGGAGATGAAAGAAAGAGTAAAGCAAGAGAGAGACATCATTTAACTCCACTTCTACTTATAGTTAGTTATTCACGTGTTCTGTCGTATCTCTCATACAACAACTAAACACACATATATATATATATATAATTGGTGAGCAAGCTTTTTAGACTTGGAGAGAAAGTTTAAGACACTTAGCTTTTGACAAGTTTAGTGCATCATTATTGGAAAGCCTCTAAGAGGCTCTTAATTGACAAAAAAAAATTAGGTGGTGTTGATGTGGCGATACGCGTGTACTGTCTTATTAAAAACTTTATCAATAAAAAACTCATTTAGGATAAAAATCATGACAAGAAAAAAAGAGTATAGTAACTTTCCTTGAAAAAATATTTACTCTTTTCTTCATAGATCTTGTAATGATGCATTATGATGGTTTGAATATGTTTATTGAATGTTGTGGTCGGAAGCATCTTTGTAAAAAGATCTTATGCGTTGTCGATTGAACGTTAATATCAAACTCTTTGTTCTTCTCGAGATCTTGAGTATAGGAGAAGAACCTTGGAGGAATATGATTTGTACTATCGCTCTTGATATAACATTCTTCAATTTGGGCGACGCTAGCAGCATTATCTTCAAACACTTTTGTTGGTTCTTTATTTGTGAGTATTCCGCTTACTTCATGTAAGTGTTGAGTAATTGATCATAGCCACACACATTCTCTGCATTATTCATGAAGCGAAATAATATTCGCATAATTTGAAGAAAGGGCGACCAAAGTTTGCTTTTGGAAACGCCAAGAGATTGCCATTCCACAAAATGTGAAAACGTATCCAGTTTGCGCTCGAGGTTTATGCGGATCTGATAAATATCATGCATCTGTAAAATCAACTAGACGAAACTCGGGGTTTCTAGAATATTATAATCCAAAATTAATCGAATCTTGAAGATACCGAAATATATGCTTTATTCCATTCCAATGCCTGCTCGTTGGTGATGAACTATCCCTTCCAAGTAAGGTAGTAGCAAAACCTATATCTGGTGTAGTACAATTTGCATGATATAATAGTCCACCAATAGCGCTCATATAAGGCACTTCAGGACCTAATATTTATTCATTAACTTCATAAGGTCGAAATGGATTCATGTCAACATCAAGTGGTCTATTAACCATTAAAGTACTCAAAGGAGTCGCTTTATCCATACCAAAGCGTTTTAACACCCTTTTGGCGTAATTTGATTGATGCTTAAATATTCAATCTTGGATATGCTCTATCTGTAGCCCAAGACAAAATTTTGTCTTTGCAATATCTTTCATTTCGAACTCATATTTCATATGAGCTCTTGCATCATCAATCTGCTTTTGAGTTCCAATCATGTTCAGGTCATCAACATATACAACTATGATCACAAATCCTGATGCGGATTTCTTAATAAACCCACAAGAGCATATCGCATTGTAGACGTAATATTTACTCAATAAGTACCCACTTAAGTGATTACACCACATGCGTTCTGTTTGTTTTAAAATCCGTAAAGTGATCGAAGTAATTTGACCGAACATAGATTTTTAGATGCTTTAGGCATCTTTGATCCTTCCGGGATCTTAAATCTTTCAGAGAATTTAATGTATATGTCACTATCAAGTGAACCATATAGGTATGGAATAACAACATCCATCAGGTACATCTTTAAATTCTTAGAGGCCATTAGGCTCATTAAGTACTTGAATGTGATTGGATCCATACCAAAGAATATATATCTTAATAATCTATTCCCGATCTTTGTTAAAAACTTTGTGCCACAAGGCGGGCTTTATACCTTATGACCTCATTATTCTCAATTTTCTTTCTAACAAAGCCATTTGTATTCGAACGGCATTACATCTTCAAGTGTAATAATTATCGGTCCGAACACGTTTTGTTTATTAAAGGAGAATATTTCATTCCTTATGGCCACTTGCTAATGATCATAGTCATGCTTTCTCTGGCACTCTGACACGGAACTTGAAACTATCATCATTTTCATGATCGATTTTTTTGGACACCAAGAAAAAGAACATTCCATCATCATCTTCTATTACTTCTAACCCATTATTTTCTACTTTGGGCGAAGGAGATGGAAATCCCATAAATTTTATGTTCAAGATTCGTCTTCAGGATTAATCTCTTTACCAGATTCTTTTGGAACTGATGGGGTCTAAGTAGTCGTCCGAAATTGGTGGATTTCTTTGGGGACTCGTCGAGCTTTGAATTTGTAGAACCCTAAGCTGCAAGTGCACAACTTGCATTGTAGTACTTAGGGAATCGAACCACATGGAGGAGGTCAACTGCAAAACAGGAAATCAAGGCAACTAAAGACGCAGAAAATTGAGGTTTTGGGTAAGTGTCATGATTTTTGCAGAAAATAAAGAAGGGAGAGCAACATCTTATATAGAGAAAGGTGTCAATCAATTTTATAACCAACGGGAAAAGGAAAATAACCTTAAGTGCTTGTAAAAAGGAAATCAGGTGAGCCGTGTAGAAAAAGTAAATTTAAAGTGCGTAAATCTCGAGTTGTAAAGCAGATGGGGGAAACACGTTGGGGATCTTCTCGGGAAATCTATGGGTTTATAACTAGAAATCAAAATCACAAAAGTTCAGACAAACGAGGCTAGACGATTTTTCCTAAACTGGAATCACCGGTTTTAACGACATAAACTATCTCGAGCAAGATCAATCTATGCTATGCCAAGTGCGCGGGACTACTCGCGTATACACGCAGTAATGATTGGGACAATAAACGTTGGCGACTTCTCCTTAGGTATGCATAAGAATCCCAGAAGCGTTGCGCTCCACCAAACTAGGTTCGGATCTGAAATTCAGCAGGTTAATGGTTTTCAAGGATCCTAAATCAGTTTCTAGTTCATGACGATAGATTCATGAAATAAGAAAATCAATCAGAAGCTGAATGCAAGGATTACTTCAATAAACAATTGAAACTAACAACAAGTTTGATAAGAAAGAAAACCCTAATCTTCGGTCTGAACAATCGGTTCAAGAACAGTTAATGAAATTCCCCATAGATTCCCTTAAAGAACACCCAACAAAATAAATTACTCAAACATGAAATAAGGAGTAGAAAACGTGATAGATGAATGTATACTTGTATAGATCAATAAGAAGTAACAAAGGTTCCAGCAGAAATCGATCTCCCTCGAAGAACAAGGATGGAGATCGAGAGAGAGCGAGATCCACAGCCGTCGGAACCAAAACTATGAAACGTAAAAAGAAAACTTCGAACTCTTCTTCACTACCTAAAAGAAACTCTAAACATCGAGTATATATAGGTCTTCAAGTCCCCTTGGGCGTCATTTAGGTCTTGGCTTGCATAAGACGGTTGCGGGTTTAAGTTAGGCTTCAAATGGGCTCGGGAATCGTCAAGTGGCTGGCCGGCCGAGCGACTGGCCGTGGCGCGGCCACTGGTCGTCTGGTAAGGCCGTGGCGCAGCCAGCTTGGTCTTCCGGGTGCTTGATGGACCTTCTTACTTCCTTCATAACTTGTGATCTAACCGTGTGATTGTTCTCAAACCACTTCGAGGTGAAAGACAGCTGATTAGGCTACCTTTTGGAAACTCACCAATACTTGGGAACTCATCAAGTCTAGCAATCGACCTGTTTAAGCCACGTAACTCGGAATTCAAACTCAAGGCGTTTGGGTCTGGTTACCTTGAGCTTTTCACCCGAACCGGATACGCTTCATGGTCCCTTTGATTATTTCGAGCTCTCTCTTGTTGACTCCTTTAGTCATTTAGGCGTGTGGTCTCATTCGAGGGAGTATCAGTCGACGAGACATTGTACTCCTCTTTCAAACATCTAGACAAAGACATTTCAGACACAACTCTCCTATTTTCTCTTCGGTTAGTCGATTTCTCCCTACTTTTCTAGGGTATCTTTTTATTTTTTCTATCGACTTTCTTTTTCTATTTTTTTTTTCTTTTCTTCTTAGCTTGAGAACGATCACTTCTTCGAAGCTTGCATGATGTCTACGAACCGTCAGGTTGCCATTCTCAAACTAAGACTTTTCTTTCTATTTTTTTTCTATAGTAAGGGAAGATCAAGGAGAGGTTGCATTGCATCCACTTAGTCATGCTAGAGTTTAAAAGAGGAGCGAAGTTTGAAGTACCTTCAGCCCCTTGACGAGAACTTTTGATTCATTAGGTGCGGAGTCAACGCAAAAACCTTCGAGTACTCTAAAGATTAGAACTTTGTCCGTTGGAATGATCCACTCACAGTGTTCAACTTAATAAACCTTGCTTCTAAACCCGTGTGAATGGTCATTAAGGTTCCTTGTTCGAATCAATTTGTACCTAGCAAAGTAATTTTTTTTTTTGACTCTATAAAACGACTCGATAAATGATGCATGTATGCTTAAGACTCATCAAATCAAAACATAGTTAGTAATATAAGAAACCCCCCCCCCCCCCAGACTTAAATTAAACTGTCCCCAGTTTGTTTAAATCGAGTTGAGGTGAAAAAGATAGGTGAATTCAAGTACAAGCTTGTGAAGACTTACTTGAAAGTGGCGATGGGTTTGGTGTGGGTGGATGGGCGTGTGGTATGATTGAGCTAAGGACTTAATCATTCTCCTTATGACCCTGCATAGAATCGATTTAATTGAACAAAAGAAATCGAAAACTTAACTCGAAGGAAATGTGTTGTGCGGTTGAGCTTCCTTGCTTCGGATTGTGGTGGTGGGCGTGTTGAAGTGAACCTCCCAAGGATGAGCATTCTGCGGTTAAGAGGATGACAGGAGGGCGAGTTTGCTATTCGTGAGGAACAATAGATTGATGAATGAGGTAAATAGGCTTTGGTAAAGGATGCGGATTATCTTTACTAAACCTGAAGTGAATGCTTGATATAACTCACAAGCAATTCGACTCTTGAAAACTAGATATGACTCACTAGGGTTTAAGAGATAAAAGGAGAACTTATGTATTCTTATTACTCAAGATATAAGCTGACGTTTACAATAGGGATGAGAGAACTTATATAGGAAAAGATCCCAACATGGGTAAGGGAAAAGAACAAGTAAACAAAGGATGCATGATTCCCATCATACAAGGGACAAAGCACAGCTAGGGGTGATGGGTAAAATCATTTGTTTTCTTTGAGGCAAGATGGGCAAAAGTAAAGGGGGTGAAGCATGGGGAATGTTTTTATGAGACAGAGGATGATGGGTGAGCGTGGGGCTTTAAAACCTCAGCCTGTCTTCTTAGTTTAAGGTTTTCCTTCTAACCATTGAGGTGGAGAGCTGCTTGGTAACTTAGGGGTTTCCATAAAACGTTTGGGCTTGAAGAGCTGCTTCTTTGAATCAGAAACGGTTGGGCTTGTTTGAGTTGCTTAGCCTGTTTGCTTCTTTCTTTGAATCAGAAACAGATTGGGCTTGTTTGAGCTGCTTGGCTTGTTTTCTCCTCCTTTGAATTAAAACGGCTTGGGCTGATTTGAGCTGCTTGGCATGTTTGCTTCTCCTTTGAATTAAAAGCGGTTTGGGCTGATTTGAGCTGCTTGGCTTGTTTGCTTATTTCTTTGAATCAGAAACAGATTGGGCTTGTTGAGCTGCTTGGCTGTATGCTTGCCCCTTTGAATCAAGAGACCGAATCCTTTGCTTCCTTTTTCCCTTTGAAAGTCTTCATGGTTTTACACAAAATTAAAAGAAGAAAACTTGCTTTATACTCCTCCTAATTTCTTTGGAGTAGAAGCTTTATTGGATATTAACAAATGGGGGAATGTTTAGTATATGTGCACCTCATTAAAAACTTTGTCAAGAAAATCCAATGGGATAAAATTTGACAAGGGGAAAAGAGTATGACCCATTACTATCCCATTTGTTAACCTACATAATTTAAATAAGAACCAAGGCGCCTTGGGGAAGGACATCTTGGCCGGTGGTATTGATGTTGTTATGGAGGAGTCTTTCAATTGTCTCGTTGAATAGCTTGGCCTTTGAGTGTGTCATAGGGCCATCAGGTAGGTGTAAATCATCCACGTTCCCTAGCTCGGGTTCTAGCTGCTCATTAGCTTCATCTCCTTGTTCCACGCATTGTGTCTGGTCGAATATCATATCATCCTCTACCACTTGAAAAGGATTTGACCTCAAATCCACTTCATCTGAAAAAGAAGGGACTAAATCAGATACACTAAAACTAGGACTGATATTATACTTACCTTGGAGGTCAAGCTCATAAGCATTGTCGCTTATTTTTTTTGTTGATGGTAAAAGGGCCGTCGATCCTAGGCATTAGTTTATATTTCCTTTCAGCTGGAGACCGTTCCTTTCTTAGATGAACCCACACTTGATCGCCTTCTTCAAAGTTCATAGCTCGCCTTCCTTTATTCACTTGTTTAGCATACTGCTTGGTCCTTTCTTCTATGTTCTTCTTAGCCTTCTCATGTATATGTTTCACCAGATCAGCCTTTTGTTTTCCATCTGTACTAACTCTTTCACTCAAAGGTAAAGGCATTAGGTCTAATGGAGACAGAGCATTAAACCCATAGACAATTTGAAATGGTGAGTACTTAGAAGCAGAATGCATAGGATGATTATATGCAAATTCAACGTGAGGCAAGCATCCTTCCCAAGATTTCAGATTCTTTTTAATTAAGGTACGCAACAAGGTTCCTAAGGTTCGATTAACAACTTATGTTTGTCCATCAGTTTGGGGTGACAAGTTGTAGAGAAAAGTAACTTAGTTCCTAGTTTAGACCATAGAGTTTTCCAAAAATAACTAAGAAACTTGGTATCCCTATCAGATACAATAGTCGTAGGCATCCCATACAAGCGAATGATTTTTTTAAAGAACAAGTCTGCTATATGAGATGCATCATAAGTTTTATGGCAATCAATGAAATGAGCCATTTTTTAGAACCTATCAACCACAACAAAAATAGAGTCCTTCCCTGTTTTAGTCCTAGGAAGTCCTAATACAAAATCCATGGATATGTTTGTCCAAGGATGACTTGGAATAGGCAAGGGAATATACAAACCGTGTGGCTTGACTTTTGACTTAGCTTGTTTGCACGTTGTGCACCTACCACATAGTCTCTCCACGTCTCTTCTCATATGAGGCCAGTAGAAGTGTTCTTGCATTACCTTAAGAGTCTTAGCTATGCCAAAGTGTCCCATTAATCTGCCACCATGAGCTTCTCTTAAGAACAAGTCTCGCATAGAACAGTTAGGAATACATAACCGATTATCATAGAATATAAATCTTTCTTGCCTAAAATAATGTCCTGAAGCAAACTTTTCACATGAGTTATAAATTTCTTGAAAATCAGCATCTAACTCGTATAAGTGCTTAAGCTGTTCAAAGCCTAGAAGTTTAGCATCAAGAACGGATAGCAACACATACCTTCGGGATAATACATCAGCCACTATATTATCCTTACCTCGCTTGTACTTGATGACATAGGGAAAAGTTTATATGAAAGCAACCCACCTAGCGTGTCTCTTATTGAGCTTCTGCTGACCTTTTAGGTGCTTAAGAGATTCATGATCGGTGTGTATGACGAACTCTATAGGTAGTGTTGCCAAGTTTGTAATGCACGCACCAAGACATATAGCTCTTTGTCATAAGTGGGATAATTCAGCATTGCTCCTCCAAGCTTCTCGCTAAAGAATGCTATAAGCCTTTTATCCTACATTAAAACAGCTCTTATGCCTATACCAGAAGCATCACATTCGATTTCAAAGGTTTTAAGAAAGTTTGGAAGAGTTAAAACCGGGGCGTGTGTAAGTCTATCCTTTAGGTTCTGGAACGCAGCCTCTTGCTATTGTCCCCATTTAAATCCAACATCCTTTTTGATGACCTCAGTCAAAGGCGCGGCTAAGGTGCTGAAGTCTTTTACAAATCGCCTATAGAACCCAGCAAGGCCATGAAAACTCCGGACCTCGTTAACGTTCCTTGGGCTTGGCCATTCGCTGATGGTCTTGACCTTCTCTTCATCCACCTTAACTCCATCTGCACTCACAACAAAACCTAGAAACACAAGGTTATCTGTACAGAAAGTGCATTTCTTAAGGTTAGCACATAAATTTTCCTGTCTAAGCATGTCTAAAACAAGTCCTAGATGCTTAACATGTTCATTCAAAGTTTTTCTATAAACAAGGATATCATCAAAATACACAACAACAAAAACTCCTATGAAAGTTCTAAGGACATGATTCATTAACCTCATAAAAGTACTAGAGGCGTTTGTTAACCCAAAGGGCATAACTAGCCATTCATACGATCCATGCTTAGTTTTAAAGGCTGTTTTCCATTCATCACCTTCCGTCGTCCTAATCTGGTGATACCCACTCTTTAAATCAATCTTAGAGAATATGCAAGAACCATATAATTCATCAAGCATATTATCTAGTCTAGGTATAGGGTGTCGATACTTCACCGTGATGTTGTTGATTGCTCGACAATCAACATAAATGCGCCAACTACCATCTCTCTTTGGTACAAGGAGGACAAGTACAACACAAGGGCTCATGCTTTCTCTGATGTGACCCTTATCCATTAGCTCATCTACCTGCTTTTGTAACTCCTTTGTTTCCATGTGATTGGTCATGTAAGCTGGGCGGTTTGGAAGAGAGGCTCCTGGAACAAAGTCGATTTGATGTTCTATCCCACATATTGGTGGTAATCCTACAGAGTTATCTTCAGGGAAAACATCCTCATAGTCCAAGAAATTTAAGGATTTTGATACTTGTTCACCTTGGAGTTTAAGGTGTAATTGATCTTCATGGACCTCACTTGGTGTCAAGGGAAGCAACACCGTTTTTCTGCCTTGAAATTCGAAGCTATGGTGATTGGTGTAGCCGTCATGGATCACCTTTCGATCAGATTGCCAAGGCCATCCAAGGAGAATATGCCCAACTTCCATAGGTAGCACATCACACAGGACTTCATCTTCATACTTACCAATAATTAGGGAGATCATCACTTGATGGTTGACTTTCAATTCGCCCACGTCATTGAGCCATTGAAGTTTGCAGGGCTTAGGATGTTTCTTGGTGATTAAGCCTAGTTTCTTGACCATGACTTCACTCGCCACATTAGTACAGCTTCCTCCATCTATGATCAAACTACATACCTTGCCTTGAACCATACACCGAGTGTGGAATAGATTTTTTCTCTGTTCTTGCTCTTCTTTGCTAGCTTGTAGATTCAATGTTCTCCTGGTCACTAACAGTTTTCCGTGGACGGCCTCTTCTGATACTCCTCTGAGGAGGATTCATCTTCTAGCTCTTCATCTTCGGATTCAAACTCGCCATTGTCCAGGATGATCATAACTCGTCGGTTTGTGCATTCATTTGCATAGTGCCCTCTTCCTTGACACTTGAAACACTTGACATCTCTGGATCTAGAAGTATTCATCTCAGCCTTGCCTTTGTTGTCCGGAGTCACGGTATAAGGCTTGTGTTCTACTCGGGCATTGAAAGGTGGTTTGACATCCCTTGCATAAGGGAGTTTCTCTCCACGGTTATAGAATGATTTTGGAGGTCCGGCTCCTGCTCCATACGTAGGCCTTATAGGCCCTTTCCTTTTGAGTTGTTGTTCTACCAAGATCGCTTTGTGGAGGAGTTCCTCCAACTCCAAGTAGTGCTCCATTTCCAAGCGGTCTTGTACATCCCGATTCAAGCCTCCCATGAACCTTGACATGGTGGCTTCTCTATCCTCAAAGACATCGGCTTTCAAGATGAGAGTTTCTATCTCTTGGAAGTAGTCTTCTACCCCACGATTTCTTTGAGCTAGCCTTCTTAATTTTTGGTGTAGCTCTCTATTGTGATGACTTGGAACAAAACGTTTCCTCATCAAAGCTTTCATCTCGCCCCACGTTTCTATGGGGTATTCTCGGTTGCGCCTTCTAGAGGTAACAAGTTAATCCCACCATCTAAGGGCGTAGTCATATAACTCCGTTGCTGCCACCCTGACTCGTTGGCCATCAGTATAGTCTTGACAATTAAACACCAGCTCGATTTTCTTCTCCCACTCAAGATAGGTGTCAGGCTCATTCTTGCCATGAAACGGTGGTATCCTTATTTTGAGACCACCAAAGTTGTCTTGTGGAGGCTCGCGGTCCCTCCTTGGTCTCCTTTGGTTGGTATGAGAATAACTTTCACCATGTTCATAGTAATCATTAGCGGCTTCATCTCTTGGCTGTCCTCGATGGGCTCTTTCTCTTTGGAGAAACCTTTCTGGCTCTCTCCTTTGTTCGATTTGTGGAGGTGCTTGTTCGGGATTAAACTTGAGCTCTTATCTAAGGTTCTCAATCTCGGTGGCCAACATCTTCCTCATTTGAGCCGTGAGAGCTTCAATGAGAAGTTTGTTGTTTTGAGAGGCGCTAGCTCCTTCATCTTCTTCTACTCCTGGCATGTGTTCCTGTGAATAAAACAAGAAGAACACCAGTAAAGAGATTCTAAAGGATACATAATTCAAGCACAATTACAACAGCTTGAATGAAAACTTTTTTTTTGTGAAAACTGGTATAAGGGAAATAAAGTAAGAATAAGGTGTATATATATATTTTTTTTGAATTTGATACAAGATAAAAGAAGTCATAAAGATAGAATACTTAACTTGCAGATTGTGGCTCTGATACCACTTGAAGTGAACCTCCCAAGGATGAGCTATCTGCGGTTAAGAGGATGACCGGAGGGCGTGTTTTCTATTGATCCGTGAGGAACAATAGATTGATGAATGAGGTGAATAGGCTTTGGTAAAGGATGCAGATTGTCTTTACTAAACCTGAAGTGAATGCTTGATATAACTCATAAGCAATTCGACTCTTGAAAACTAGATACGACTCACTAGAGTTTAAGAGATAAAAAGAGAACTTATGTATTCTTATTACTCAAGATATAAGCTGCCGTTTACAATAGCGATGAGAGAACTTATATAGGAAAAGATCCCAACATGGGTAAGGGAAAAGAACAAGTAAACAAAGGATGCAATATTCCCATCATACAAGCGACAAAGCGCAGCTAGGGGTGATGGCTAAAAGCATTTGTTTTCTTTGAGGCAAGATGGGCAAAAGTAAAGGGGGTGAAGCATGGGGAATGTTTTTATGAGACAGAGGATGATGGGTGAGCGTGGGGCTTTAAAACCTCAGCCTGTCTTCTTAGTTTAAGGTTTTCCTTCTAAGNCATGGGTAAGGGAAAAGAACAAGTAAACAAAGGATGCATGATTCCCATCATACAAGGGACAAAGCACAGCTAGGGGTGATGGGTAAAATCATTTGTTTTCTTTGAGGCAAGATGGGCAAAAGTAAAGGGGGTGAAGCATGGGGAATGTTTTTATGAGACAGAGGATGATGGGTGAGCGTGGGGCTTTAAAACCTCAGCCTGTCTTCTTAGTTTAAGGTTTTCCTTCTAAGCATGAGGTGGAGAGCTTCTTGGTAACTTAGGGGTTTCCATAAAACGTTTGGGCTTGAAGAGCTGCTTCTTTGAATCAGAAACGGTTGGGCTTGTTTGAGCTGCTTAGCCTGTTTGCTTCTTTCTTTGAATCAGAAACAGATTGGACTTGTTTGAGCTGCTTGGCTTGTTTTCTCCTCCTTTGAATTAAAACAGCTTGGGCTGATTTGAGCGGCTTGGCTTGTTTGCTTCTCCTTTGAATTAAAAGCGGTTTGGGCTGATGTGAGCTGCTTGGCTTGTTTGCTTCTTTCTTTGAATCAGAAACAGATTGGGCTTGTTTAGCTGCCTTGCTGTATGCTTGCCCATTTGAATCAAGAGACCGATTATCCTTTGCTTCCTTGTTCCCTTTGAAAGTCTTCATGGTTTTACACAAAATAAAAAGAAGAAAACTTGCTTTATACTCCTCCTAATTTCTTTGGAGTATAAGCTCTATTGGATATATTAACAATTGGGGGAATGTTTAGTATATGGGCACCTCATTAAAAACCTTATCAAGAAAACTCAATGGGATAAAACTTGACAAGGGAAAAAGAGTATGACCCATTACTATCCCATTTGTTAACCTACAGAATTTGAATAAGAACCAAGGCGCCTTGGGGAAGGACATCTTGGCCGGTGGTATTGATGTTGTTATGGAGGAGTCATTCAATTGTCTCGTTGAATAGCTTGTCTTTGAGCGTGTCATAGGGCCATCAGGTAGGTGTAGATCATCCACGTTCCCTAGATCGGGTTCTACCTGCTCATTAGCTTTGTCTCCATGTTCCACGCATTGTGTCTGGTCCAATATCATATCACGTGTGGTGGTGATGTAGGCAGCTGATGATTATGATGATGATGATTGGGGCACGTATTTTTTGAGAACAACAAGTACTTTGGTTGTTTAGTATTTGTCTTGGTTCCTTCACCTTTGTGAAACACCTTTAATGAGAGATGAAAAATATTCCGTCTTTGCGTCTTGAAAATTGCATCACCTCAGAAACTTGAAGTTTGGGTCGATGCTGGCCTATCCGGTGATGTGTTCAAGATCGCGGAAGACAGGTGTTGTTAGTTCGAACTTCAATGCCATATGAAATTCTTACCTGGCTTCGGTAAAGGTATTGGTCGTGGGAGAGAGAAGCTAGTTTTCGAGAACTTTCCTCTTTGCGATTTGGGTGAAGGAAGTTGGATCTTCTTCCTTCTGGAGCTTGCACAACGGTTCTGGAGAATGAGACCGTTGTATCCTTCTTCATCTTCGTGGATACAGGTCCGTTGAATGGTACAGGAAGAAGTTGAATGAGATGGATTATTGACTTAACTCGACTTGGATGGAGTCTTGTCTTGTCTTGCCGTCTTTGATGCAATAGCAATATACCGCGGTTGTGAAAGTTGTATTTACAGTCTTCAGGACGTCTTCAAGTCTTGAATCAAGAAGGAAGCTTGAAAGACTTGAAAGGGGTTGAAGGAGGTGCAGTTTGGTGAAGTTCGGGATGAAAAAAGTTGCAGAGGAAGGCTGGCCGCGCGAAGGGTTATCACGGCCGCGGCCAGACACGTCTTCTTCGCGCCATTGTGCTTACTGGAATTCACACAATAGACTTTGTCTACAAAAATATAAAAGAGGACGCGAAGATGTCTACAAAAATATAAAAGAGGACGCGAAGATTCTAGGTTAAAAACCGAAAACAAAGATCCAAAGATGGTGATTTATAATAGCTGCTTAGATAAGCTTTTAGGATACAAGTGTTTAGCTAGGTCAAAAGGCGATCCCCCATCCCACTTTACAAATGAACTTAAGATTTTATTTATACATCTCAACTTAGAATGTAGGTAAGGATCCCGAGAAATCTTCTCGTAGATTTCTCTCTATCTTCTCTTTTCGGCGCTCCCTTCCACGAGGCTTCGTCTTCTAGGGCGAACATCGCTTCAAACTTCCTCGTGGCTTGAGCTCGGCCCATCTGTGCATCAATCTGTCTTGGGCTCGGCCTCGTATCTTGTCTTGAGCTTGGCCTCGTATCGTGTCTTGGGCTTGGCCTCGTATTTTAACTTGGGTTAGGATCATTGCACGGGCTTACGGCTCGAATCGTCAAGAGAAGTCGGTTCGGTTCGTGGATGGCTTGGTTCGGTTCGAACCGTGCACAGATTATGCCTTTCGGTTCGACTAGTGCACAATTCGTACATTCTCTGGTACGGCTCGTATTCTGGACAGTTTGTACAACAGGCCGAGCCCGGATTGTGCTCGCTTCGGTTCATGCACACTTCGGTTCATGCACACTTCGGTTCATGCACACTTCGGCTCGGCTCGAGTTCTGCAAAGTTTGTGCACCGAGCTGAGCACGGTTTGTGCACGTTTTCTGTTCGTGCACACTTCAGTTCGGCTCGGAATTTGCACAGTTTGTGCACCGAGCCGAGCCCGGTTTGTTCTCGGTTCATGCACGCTTCGGTTCAGCTCGGATTCTGCACAGTTTGTGCACCGAGTCGAGCCCGGTTTGTGCACCATTGTGTTTTGGTTCGGACCATGCACGGTTTGCGCACCGAGTCGAGCCCGGTCTATGCACAGATTGTGCACGGCTCATAAATTATGCTTTATACTTAACCATTTCTTCGATTGATCATGCCTGTGTGAAAACCAACCCCAACATCCATCATGGCTCATGGCGCGACCATGCTCTTTCTGGCAGGTCCACGGGCGGTTCGTCGCCTGGCGAGTGTTCTTTGAATCTCCATCTTCATATTTTTTGGTCTTTTTGAGGTTTATGTGAATGCTGTAAATTAAGAAGAAATCAAAACTAAAAATTAGTATGGTTAAAGAGATGAGAAAGAGAATACCTAAATTGGGTTTTCTCCCATTGAGCCGCTCTTGTTTATAGTCTTTTAGCTAAACTTTGGTAGTTTAGGAGCTTAGTTGGAGGGTGAGCTCGACCTTAGGCAAGGTCTCTTTGCCTTCTGTGCAGCCTCTTTAGCCAAACACTCCTCGAGTATCTCCATGATTGCATCTTCATCCCTTTCAAGAAGATGTTTCTCGATGGTGTAAGGTATCGGGAGATAGAAATTTTTCCCATCAATATTGGCGAACGAGACTCGCCTATTAGGCCAATTCATGATTGCTCCTGCAGTGGCTAAGAATGGCCATCCCAAGATAAGAGGTGCAGCTTCTTCTTGACGAGTTTTGACCATGTATGAGTCTATCGCAATCGCCAATGATGACCGGGAGATCATAAATGACTCCTTTCGGGGTCGTGATTGATTGATCTGCCAAACCAATTATCACTTCAGCCGTGAAGGAGTGCCTGATCCCAAGTTCTCGTACTGCATAGCTTGTCAACACGCTGATCGCCGAGCCGGGATCACACAACGCATTTTTAACATTGATCCCTTTGATTTCACATGTGATGAGAAATCGCCCGAGGTGTCGGGTCTTGTGCAAGCTGCGGAGTAGCCTTCCCGATCTCGCACACGTGAAGAAATCTTGTATCTCTAGCAAGGTTTCGTTGCTTTCGAAAAAATAATGGCCGATAAGGTGTTCTGTCCATGCCTCAACGAAGGTGGTGTCGGGAGGAAGACCTCGAACTATCGTGTTGAACTCGTCCAAATTCTCTCGAGTGATCCTGCTGGTGTAGCTCTCGTATTTCCCAGCACAGAAGAGGAAGGCGGCCCTAGCTATGGTAATCGAACGTCTGGCCTGACCGAAGTAAACCTTAATCTCGTTTCTACTCTCTAAGCTATCTTCAAAGTATTCTTTTAGATCATAGCTTCCTCATGCCTCATCGAATTTCACACCTGCTGGGATCCTCTCTACATTTTGTAGAATTCCACCAGTCTTTTTCTTTTGACGTGTAGCGCAAGAGGTCTCGCCATGTGTGTCGTGATGTTCCCCGTAGGTCCTTATTCTTCAGGCTCGGGGGACGTATGTCTAGGAACTTTGATCGGGATCGTTGTCTCGCACGCCAGTTGGGGCTGAATGAAATGGCAATGTGCCTTCACGGTTCCTTGCTCGAACTTGTCTCCTATAAATTTGTTAACGACCCCGTCGAGGCATCTCTGTTCCTTAGATAGTTTCGCTAGGATGGCCTCGTTCTTCTTCTGAGCTTTCGCCATGTTCTGAATCTCGTCTCTCAAGTCCTCGACTTGCGATTCAGCCTTATGTTGGGCGTCTTCCGTATCCTGGATGTTTTTCTCCATTCGGCCCATGATGTTGTAGGTGGCTCTGCAAGTTTCTTCATTCGTACTTCAGGGCGCGGATATCTCATAATCCGCGGTTCAGAACACCTTTGTGGTCCGCCAAGTCCTCGGAAGTTCTGGACAGTTTGTTGAAGTTACCAAAAGTGTGATTCTCCAACATCTTCACATTGTTGGCGACTTCCTGGAGCTTGTGGAAGACTTCCGCCTGGATCGAGTCCATCCTGTCATGTAAAGATCTCTTAGGCTTTGATTGATAATCAATCATCACTGTTATCGCCTCAATAAGGTTCTCCACTTGGTGATATAAGGGAGCAGGTGCTATCCTATGGTCGTTCTGGGCAGGAGGTGGCGTCTGGAGGTGAAGAGTTTCGCTTCCGTTGATGATGGGAGGTGGGAATCCTCCTTGAGGCCGAGGCATGAAGCAATCGTTGGGCGGCAGCATCAGAGGTGGTCTCTGAGAATTGGGCTGAGATTCTGCAAGTGGGCGTGTGTAAGGAGGAATACAAGGGTCCATCCTTGCGTGTTCCATAGTGTGGTAGTCCTGAAACACATAGAAAGAATTGTAGAAGTTAGAGAAAAACAATGTCTTTGAGTTGTGATTCTAACCTTTTGCTTTGGACAGCAAAACGCAACCTCCCCGGCAACGGCGCCAAAAGCTTGATGGGGTATAAATAGTCGTCCGAAATTAGAGAATTTCTTTGGGGACTAGTCGAGTTTTGAATTTGTAGGACCCAAAGCTGCAAGTGCACAGCGTGCGTTGTAGTACTTAGGGTATCGAAACACAGGGAGGAGGTCAACTGCAAAAGAAGAAATCAGGACAACCAAAGACGCAGACAGTTGGGGTTTTGCGGTAAGTGTCATGATTTTTGCGGAAAAGAAGGAAAGGAGAGCAACGTCTTATATAGAGAAGGGTGTCAACCAATTCAATAACCAACGGGAAAATGAAAATCAACTTAAGTTCTTGCAAAAAGAAAATCATGTGAGCCATGCAGAAAAAGTAAATTTAAAGTGCGTAAATCTCGAGTTGTGAAGCAGATGGGGGAAACACGTTGGGGATCTTCTCGGAAAATCTATGGGGTTCTAACTAGAAACCAAACTAACAAAAGTTCAGACAAAGGAGACTAGGCGATTTTCCCTAAACTGGAATCACTGGTTTTAACGACCTAAACTATCTCGAGCAAGATCGATCTATGCTATGCCAAGTGCATGGGACTACTCTCGTATCCAACGGCAAAGGCAAACACGCAGTAATGATTGGGACAATAAACGTTCACGACTTCTCCTTAGGTATGCATAAACATCCCAGAAGCATTGCGCTCCACCAAACTAGATTCATATATGAAATTCAGCAGGTTAATGGTTTTCGAGGATCCTAAAATAAGGTTTCTAGTTCATGACGCTAGATTCATGCAATAGGAACAAGTTTGATAAAAAAGAAAACCCTAATCTTCAGTCTAAACAATCGGTTCAAGAACAGTTAACAAAATTTCCCATAGATCTCCTAAAAAAACACACAACGAAAATAAACTACCCATACATGAAAGAAGTAGTAGAAAACGTGATAGATGAATGCATACTTGTATAGATCAATAAGAAGTAACAAAGGTTCCAGCAGAAATCGATCTCTCTCGAAGAACAAGGATGGAGATCGAGAGAGTGCGAGATCTGCGGCCGTCGGAACCAAAACAATGAAACGTGAAAAAAAAACTTCGAGCTCTTCTTCACTACCTAAAAGAAACCCTAAACATCGAGTATATATAGGTCTTCAAGTCCCCTTGGGCGTCATTTAGGTCTTGGCTTGCATAAGACGGCTGCGGGTTTAAGTTGGACTTCAAATGGGCTCGGGAATCGTCAAGTGGCTGGCCAGCCGAGCGACTGGCCGTGGCGCGGCCACTTGTCGTCTGGTAAAGCTGTGGCGAGGCCAGCTTGGTCTTCCGGTTGCTTGACGGATTTTCTTGCTTCCTTCATAACTTGAGATCTAACTGTGCCATTATTCTCAAACCACTTCGAGGTGAAAGACAGCTGATTAGGCTACCTTTTCACCAAATATGAGCTTGATCTTGTGGTGGGATGGCCTTCGTTTGATGTTGAACTTATGTCCTCGAGCACTGTTTCCGGAAATGTCCATTTTGCTCCAAAATATGCGTCTTTTGCTAAGATTACCTGAAAAGAGTATTGGACAACCAAATACACAAATCTAGTATTTATACATTAAAACCTCAGTGAAATGCTTATTAAAGCTCTCACTTATTATTGTAAAAACGGGTAAAATATGCATGTTATCAGGAACCGGTTCATATATGTCTTCCGAACATATATCCTTACTTGGTTCTTCAGGAAATTTTTCATAGATGTCTTCAGGACATTTGACACAAATGTATTCCGGACATTTAGCTTTTTGGTTCTTCCGGAACCCTTGCTCCAAATTTCTTTCTTTGTCAGGGATTTCTGTCTTTTGATCACATAAGCCTTCCGCGCTTCAGCTGAACCCTCGGTTCATTTGCTCTACTTATATCAATATGTTTTTTAGGAACATTTACCCTTGATGGAGCATTAGTTATCGGGATATGGGACTTCGTCACCCTTCTCGTAACTGTGAACACATCAAGTATCTGGTTTGCCAAACTTTGCATGTGTATAATTTTTTGAACTTTCACCTCGCGTTGATTAGTAGAAGGATCAAGATAAGTCAAAGGGTCTGTACACTATGTGATATCATTTGGTAATTCTCTCAATCCTCCCCCTAACTCAGAGAATTCATTTTTATCAAAGTGGCAATCGACAAATCCGTGCCGTGAACATATTGATATCCCTGCAATTTACACCTTTTTCACTTGCATTTGATACTAGTTAAGATCTCATTCATGCACTTTTATCTTAGTTTTTGTTTCATTTCCATTCATGTTAGGTCTAGATGCATTAGGTTAGGACTTCACATATTCTTGCATGTTTTGAAGTGTTTTCTCAGGTACTAAGGTGTATGGAGGCCGATTTGAGGAAGAAGGTCCAAAGAGATATTAAGAAGGGGGAAAACAGACGATATCGGGCACGGATCATGGCTCCTTAGCCGATACAGGCAAGCACATGGCGAACCTCGACGTGTAGCAGCGAATTGACCCCAAAGTAGGCTTCCCGGAAAGAAGATCCCACAAGGTGTTCCTAGAAGACGGATATCAGAGAAAGGCATCATCATTAGCCTGATACTGGCAGCAGACAACAGACTTCACAACGGCAAGATCCCGAAACCAGTCCCCGATATGGGGGTTACCCGAAGAACACAAGGAGTTATCATTTCGGCTTGCTTCCACGACACGAAGCCGATACGCTACAGTCCAAAATAGTACCCATTTCGGGCAAGTGGTCCCAACGCTTAGGGTTTTTCCTCTTTGGTGTATAAATACACATTGTTCTCCTTACTTAAATATCTCTCTCTCGTTCCACTTTTATTTTCTGTCTTTGTAACCAAAACTCTTAGTTTTTCTTTCACCATTAAAGCTTGTTCAAAAGCTTGAACCTTTTATGTTATTTTGAAGTTATCAAGTCTTGTTTCATAACATTTCTTGTTAAAACTTCTNAATACACATTGTTCCCCACACTTATCTCTCTCTCTTGTTCCACTTTTATTTTCTGTCTTTGTAACCAAAACTCTTAGTTTTTCTTTCACCATTAAAGCTTGTTCAAAAGCTTGAACCTTTTATGTTATTTTGAAGTTATCAAGTCTTGTTTCATAACATTTCTTGTTAAAACTTCTTTATTTTCTTGTTTTTGACTATCTTGCAAGCCATGAGTTACCTTCTTATCCCTATTGATCTTGAGGTTTCTCTAATTGTGCGTGAGTAGTACTTCTGAGGATATTGATGGGTATAAAGTTTGATTCTTTCTTGTTTATCATTCTCAATACTTAGTCTAGTCTGATCATCTAGTCTAAATACTATAGGCAGCTTGATATGAACACCACATGCTTGCTTAGAAAAACCCATAAACAAGAGTTCGATCTTTCCTAGGTTAAGACGAACCAACTGTCTCGGAGATCTTACGGTTCAATATGGACGATTTAGCATGCTTGTTTCTTCTATTGTACCGCTTTGCGAGAGCTAGTCTATGGTGATAGAGATTCAAAGAGGTTAGACCCAAACACCATGGGCTAAACGTCTTGTGGATCCCTTTACCTAAGAATCATCATCTTAAGACCAAGTCTTGATGTGATCCAAAAGCTTTAGCTTGTTAATCGATCCGAGAGTTACCTAGTTCATAAAACCCATCTTGATCCTTCTTTTATTTATAAAGCTTATCTCTTTTAACGTTTAAATCATTACATCCTGATCAAATAGTCTAAAGTTCTTATTTATAAGGTTTTTAGTGACACAAGATCTAGTCTTTAGTCATTTTCAGTAGTAAAGTCCCAACCTTTTATTATTTTGAACTTGACTTGTGGCATCGAAGCAGCCGATCTGTTAACTAACAACCTCAAATGGATTGATACCCCATACACTATACTGCAACGGTTAGTGGTGGGTCATTGAACTCCCTAACACGCTAAAAGCGTAGGTATCAATTGGCGCCGTTGCCATTTGGGGTTAAGTTTAGTCATTTCGGTTCTTGGTCGTTACAAGGACACGTTTTTATTTTCTTGTTATTTAACACTTTTACCGTGATCTCTTTGTTTTGACAAGTACATGAACCTGCGGTCACACGGTACAACAAACCTTGTTCTCCCAATCGAGGATATACACCTGCTCGAGAGATCGGCCATACGTAATCGAGAACAAGTCGATATAGCAGACCGTGTGACGATGGAGAATCAACAAGGTGCTCACGGAGCTGCAGGCGCAGGTTGTGCACAAGGTCAGCAAGGACCTCAAGGTCCGCAAGGAGTCCAAGGCGTACAAGGACAGCCTGGTGTTACAGCTCCACAGCGAGCTGTTCTGCAAATCGGTGCGAGAGATGCACCGATTTCGACTGCACGCCGACTCGGCATCTAGCTTCCACCAGTCCAGAACAAGAACTTTGAGATCACGAGTGGTCTCATCTCCATGGTGCAGAAAAACCGCTTCTTCGGTCAGCCCTTGGAAGACCCACTCGACCATCTCGTTCAGTTTGACCGTGTGTGCGCCATGACAAAGATAAACGGTGTAAGCGAGGTTGGCTTCAAACTCAGGTTGTTTCCTTTCTCATTGGGAGACAAAGCACACACTTGGCAGAAGACTCTGCCACAGGGATACCTCGTGGGCAGACTGCAAGATGGCTTTCTTAACCAAGTTCTTCTCCACATTGAGGACAGCCCGATCGAGGAACGAGATAAGCGGTTTCACCCAAAAAGCCAATGAAATTTTCCGACAAGCTTGGGAAAGATTCAAAGGCTACACAACTCAGTGCCCTCACCATGGGTTCAGCCAAGAGTTACTCCTCAGTACTCTATACCGAGGTGTAAACCCAAAGATCCGAATGTTGCTCGATACGGCGAGTAATGATCACTTTCTCACCAAAGACGTGGAAGATGGTTTGGAGCTGGTTGAGAATTTAGCTCAAAGTGATTCTTCCTACCACGAAGACTATGACAGATCCAACCGTGGCTCCAAAGACGAAGTTGAATGAAGCCGGAAAGTGATCAAGGAGCTAAAGGAGAAGCTGGACAAGTTGCTACTTGTCCAAACTCAAAAGGAGGTCTATTTCGTGGCGGAATACACTCAAGTCCAAGAAGGGGATGACGTTTAGTATGAAGATGTTAACTACATCAATGCTTAAGGAGGTTACAACAATTGGAGACCCAACAATAACCTTTCTTACCGAAGCACAAACGTCGCCAACCCACAAGACCAGACTTACCCACAGCAACAAGTAGAAGGAGGCAAGCAGTTCGTGACTTACACGACTCAACAAGGGTTTGTACCAAGAAAACCTTGCCACGACAACAAGTCGTTGCACCTCCTGGTTTTCAACAACAGCAAGGAAATCCAGCTACTCAAGCTGGCTTTGACCTAGAAGGTACTCTCAAGCTACTCCTCCGAGGTCAAACCCACATTCAGATGGATATGCACAAACGTTTTGCCGAGGTGCATAACAAGATAGATAGTTTAAACACCGAGCTATCCAGGAAGATTGAAGCATTGACTGTACGGGTCAAGACGCTTGAAAACAACAAAGGCATTGCATCTACAAGCCAACCAAGCAATCTTCCTGGCAAATCTGTCATGAATCCTAAGGAGTATTGCCAAATGATCACCACTCTGGACGAGGAAAAACAGGATCATGCCGAGACTACTTCTCCAAAACTGTCTCAAGTCGATGAGGACATCAATATCCTAAGAAGGAGAGGGAGTTTTCCGAATTTGGCAATCCATGAAAAGCAGCAGATGATGAATCCACAAAAAGCACCATTCATGCGAGTCTACAAACCACCAATGCCATACCCTCAGAAGCATAAGAAGCGTCTCATAGACGAAAAAAATCAGAGTTGGTTGAAACCTTGAGCAAGGTTGAAGACATATTTAGCAACATCGACGAGACCAAGCATGTTCCAGCCTTTCTCTTGGCCCTGAAGGACAAGCTCTATGCTGAAGCAGTGGAAACTATAAGAAGGAATGCAACAGCTCGTTAGGAGAAACCCAAGGAAGAACCTTTGGTAGTCAAGAAGCTAGATGATCCAGAATCATTCTCTCTCCCATGCACGGTCAGTGGTATCACCTTAGACAACTGCCTATGTGATCTCGGTGCAAGCATCAATGTGATGAGTCTAGCCACGACACAACGTCTCGGGTATTACGACTATATCAACTGCAAAAAGCCGTTATCCCTGGCCGATGAAAATGAAAGGAAGACTGTAGGGAAGCTGATAGACCTGCCTTTCATGATTCACAATGTGATACTCCCAAGCGACTTTCTGGTGATAGAAATGGACCAAGATGTCAAGGAAACACTTCTGTTGGGGAGAAGTTTTCTAGCCTCAGCCAGTTGCATGTTTGATTGCAAGAGTGGCAAGGTAGAGCTGAGACTAATCGGGAGCTTATTGATGCATTTCGACACCAAAGGAAAGAGGGTCAAGGAAAGAGAGCATGCATACTCTCTCGAGCTCCAGGAGACGATTGAGAAAACCAAAGATCCATCCTTGGTGATATGCTATGATGGGGAGAGCTTTGATAGCGTCTGTCTCAATGCCATGTTCGGAGGATAGGCCGAGGAGATCCCAGAAGCACCAAGGGAAGTAATCACATGCAAAAACTCCTATGTACAAGGACCAACCCTCGGTGATCTTCTGGACGGTATGACTCTCAAACCTGTGCTCTCTGTTGCTGGTGAGATGATATACAAGCCGAGATGTAAAGGAAAGATCAAACCCTTTGCTTACCTTAAGGTGATTAAAGACACCGATTAGACCTATTAAAAGGGTATTAAGGCATGCAAATAGGGAGTCTCCTATGTATCTCTGGCTGATTTCATCTCTGTGATCAAGGAAAGTAAAGATCCTCCCATAGGATCGAGGGGTGTTCATTTCCCCCTTTCTCATTGAAAAAGATACAAGAAAAATCAAGGTAAGTGACTCAAAACAAAGCGGTCTTGGGAGGCACCCCAAGCTTATCATTGTATATATTAATGCTTTTGTATAGTTTAATGCTTTCAGGTACCTAAGAGAGAATAAGATGGGACACTTATGCACAAGAAGGAGCAAAACCATTTTAAAGATTGTCTAGCACAACATCAGGGTGATAAAATCGGCTTAACACCGTGGTAACACCCCATGACATTCCATGTCAAGCAGGCACAACGGTGTGTAGCCGATATGGAACGAAGTCCAAGCCAAAAAATCTTTATCAGGGTCATATATCGGGCATTCAACCCGATATCCAGACATACATTCAGCCATATCGGGATCAACCCGATATGGTCATCCAGGTAGTAGGAGTTTTGATTTTGCCAATCCGAGAAAAGCGCCTAAATTCAAGGCTCACTTTTCCAGATAAGGCATGAATGCTTGGTTGGGGTTAGCCGACAACTATTCTCCAAACCAAGAAACTCTAGTCAAACCCCTTCACTCCTTGTCTTCTCTATAAAAGTGCCATCGTTGTCACTACTTTCTTTTTCACTTCCACATCGCTCTCAAACCCATAATACTCTTGCTTTTAGCTTTTGAATAGTGAGTTTGTGAATCTCAGCACTTTTCTTCAACATATTTTGTGAAAATCATGCTAGGTAATTTTTCTTCCTTGATCGATATGGTTGTTAGCAACCATAAATCGTGAATTGTTTGATTATTGCTTAGGAATGTTTAGATTCATTGCCTCGGGTTTTAGAGTAGATGGAACGATTTTTGGTAAACAACTTTGCAATAGACACATATGATTTTTTATGGTATTTTTCTAGGGTTTTATAACCTTTTGTGAGGTAGCTTCACGGTTATACTCTTTTGGTTAGTCAAACTTTTTGAGATCTCCCTTGTTCATCCTTGAGTAAAAATGCAATTTTGTTGAGATAGCTTGAACGTTTGAGTGATACTTATTGAATATTTGTTCAAGGCAATCTAAGCTTATCTCGGTCTAATGGAGTCAGTCGTGTTTGATTGAATCTCTCTCTAGTCATGAATGGAGATGTTTAAGTTTAGACATGCATGCAAGATATATACTATCTTTGTTATTTTCTCCTTTGTACTTACACACCTTTGAGTGTTTTTGTTGATAGGTACAATGGTTGGAGCAACAAGAAGCGGTGCTGTCCTTGGGAGATCAAGAGACTACCAAAGCGAGAAGAGAGAGGGAAAGAGGTCAGTGGGAAGTTCTAGCCGAGCCGTCACGGTTCGCTCACCCATGCGTGCATCGGGAAGAAGAAGTGCAAGCTCCTAACAACGCTGGCCGAAATACGTGCAACATTCAGACGGATGGAGTTCAAAGCCACACACTACCCCCACGAGGAGACGATGGTCAAGCTTGGCATCTATGATGATTGCCAAATCCTCTTCAATGCCATGGGTCTAAGGCATTTCATGGAGAATGCTTATGCATCACACGATGAGGCTACCTTCCAGTTCATATCATCGCTGGAGGTAACATTCTATGCTTTTGGAGAGGAGACTCCAGAGGAAGACGGAGATGTCTACATCCGCTTCAAGTATGGAAGCGAGATGCACCGTCTGTCATTTCGGGATATGGAGTCAATATTTGGCTTCAGCCATGGCAATATGCGTGAGATGTCACTCAACATCGAAAGGGAGGAGCTGGAGGCACTGTGTGATCACATCGGAGTAGGCACATATAAGCCATGAGTGAACAAGACCACTAAGTTTAGGCATCCTGCCTTGAGGTATGTGCAAAGAGCTATTGCACATACGTTCTTTGCAAGAAATGAGTGTGCAGTTGTCCTGACCAAGGAGCTAGAAATAATGGATGACGGTCTGGTGGAGATCATCCAAGAGACCCGAAACGGGACTGAGCAGAGGGGAAGTAGAAGGAGCACCGGCTTGATCACTATATTGGTCAAGGAACTTCTCCACTACAAGTTGTGGATGACTTCCACACCGAGCGACAGGCCTCAAGTACGCTGTGGAGGAATCGTGACTGCAATCCAGAGAGGAGCTGGTGCCGATTTGGAGGAGCCAACACACGGGATTTGGTGGATCGACATCCCGTACCTGAAGAAATGCCAATTTCTCGGGAAGCCATATCGGCATGGACATATCAGTTCACTCTCCCACCCAACAGAGCAGCCGTCTTGTTCCTTCCCAACCCATATCTGACCACGATCAGAGAGCCTATGCACCTGGATTTCGAGCCTCAAGACGAGCACATGTTCGCATATAGAGCTGACTTCCATGGGGATTTCGAGGAAGAATTTCGGGAGGAAGCCCATATCGGTGCCGCTGAAGAAGAAGAGGAAGAGGAATGCCATGAGAAACCTACAGGCGAGTACGGCTTCCCACTTTACGGAGCGGAGCGCTACCACTTCGACCCAATCACGAGTGGTACGCACCGAACACTCAAGACAGCACACGGCATCAGACCAGTCAATCCGAATGCTCGTCTCCACGGTGAAAGGGATTAAGCGACACGTGAGAGGTCTTAAGGGACAAATCAACTCCCTCACGTCCAAACTGAAGGGATCGACGTCATCACCTCGGCTTGAAACCGATATGTCACCCGAGGAGCCAGAAGAAGAAGAAGGAGAAGGGTTTGAGGAAGCGGACAGCCAAACACTCCATGAGAGACACTCCTTCTCGTTCATGCCAAGGGAGCAGAGCTGGAGTGAGTCTGGGAGATCCTCCTACCACGAGGGAAGCATATCGAGGAAGAGACGTGCAAGTCAGTCCCCGATACCGGAATCCGACAACTCATCGCTCTCGACCAGTGAGGACGTGGCGTCCTCACATCACACTGATACCTGAGGTACCACTCCAACCTTTTGTATATAAGCATTTTTCTTTTATTTCTTTTTCTTTTTGTTTGAATCTTTGCATTTTTAGGTATGTATTTTTCCTCTCTTCTATCACACAGAGACTGTGTGATTTAAGTTTTGGGAAGTACATACACATGCATTCACTTAAAATAGGATATCATGCATTCATCTATTTGCATAGAAAAACCAAAAAAGAAAATTGAATTTTTTTGAAAAACAATTCCACAAAAAGAAAACCGCTTAGTTGCATTTTCATTTTAAGATTGAGTCTAGATGCATCCATTTAGGATTCATAACATTCACATAGGGTGTCAATTGTAGTCTATCCTTGTAAATAGCCATTTTTAAGTCATGAAGTCAATGCCTTGGTTCTTGTTTGTTTGATGCATTCTTAATTAGACTGAAATTAAGGCAACACTACATTTGAAATTCATCTTGTAAAATTCGGTCTTGGCTAATGCATTGAGATTTGAACCATTTCCCTATTGAACTTGAACCGTTAATACTGAAAATTTAATTAGCTTGTTCATGCTTGTTATCAACTTCTTTTTCCGTTTCACCACCCCTTTTGCTAGTCCAAGTACGAGACCACGCCTAAAACCTTAACCTTCATTTGAAACCAAAAACACTTTGTGAGCATATGTGAGGCCTTTGCATAAATTTTGAATCTTCTTAGGTAAAAAGTGTTGGGTTTAGGCTGACAAGGTTGAATTCTCATGTAGACATTGGCTCATAACTCGAGTCAACAATAGGTTAGGTGGTTTTACCGAGGAAAACGGCTTTATACCGATATGATAGGCCAATATTTCTGGGTAGACTAGGAAGGGTGGGTTCTGAATGTTGATCTAAGGAAGAAGAATGAAGGGAAGGAAGTTCACTGAGTCAGACAAGGACACATAACAGGAGATGGCGGCAACAAAAGCAGCTCGGAACAAAAAGAAGAAAAAGGCGATTCCAAAGAAGAAAAGAAGGCCAAAACATCAAAGTCAAAACCGGCCAACAACATCAAAGGTGAAACACAAGGAACGCAGCAAAAAGAGCCAAAAGCCGAAACCGATCTCCAACAAAGAAGAAGTCCCCTGAAGATGACCAGGAAAAGTGATAACGAGGAGGAATAACGGGTATAAGGCGAAATGCTTAAGAAAATGGTAGCTTAGGAAGGGACATATTAGACTAAGGTAGAAAAAAAAATAGGTGCTTGGGTAGATGGGAATTTATCCTTTTATGCATCCATTAGTTTTTACCCTTACCATTTTGCATTAAGAAGATTCCTTCCATGAGTGATCCTTTTAAACACTTAACCCGTTCGCACTACGAGTTCATCTTTGGCTTGTGACCTGACCCTTAACCAACTGAGTTGACTAATAAGCATGAACAGGATCCACGCTTTAGATTTTTAAATGAATGTTAAAGGGAATTGGGAATCTGAATGTGCATCAAAGTTGAGATTGATTTGGCTTGATGATGTGATGAATGTGGCTAAGGCTTTTTGAGTAAGTAGAATTCGGTATGCATCCTAGAAACATGAATTTAGACATTGACTTGCTCTCTTTAAATGGCGTTTTGGATTCGGGTTTACACTCTCTTTTCAAACCTCACCCCTCCGGTTGGCTTTTGCTTGAGGATAAGTAAAAAGACAAGTTTGGGGATGTTGATATCCATGCAATTTACACCTTTTTCACTTGCATCTCCTACTAGTTAGGATTTCATTCATGCACTTTTGTCTTAGTTTTTGTTTCATTTCCATTCATGTTAGGTCTAGATGCATTAAGCTAGGTCTTTGCATATTCTTGCATGTTTTGTAGTGTTTTCTCAGGTACTAGGGTGTATGGAGGACAGTCCGAGGAAGAAAGTCCAAAGAGAGATCAAGAAGGGGGAAAACAGACGATATCGGGCACAGATCACAACTCCTTAGCCGATACGGGCAAGCGCATGGGCGAACCTCGACGAGTAGCAGCGAATTGACCCCGAAGTAGGCATCCTGGAATGAAGATCCCACAAGGTGTTCTTAGAAGACGGATACCGGAGCAAGGCATCAGCATTAGCCCGATACGGGCAGCAGGCAACAGACTTCACAACGGCAAGATCTCGAAACCAGTCCCCGATATGGAGGTTACCCGAAGAACACAAGGAGTTAGCATTTCGGTTTGCTTCCACGACATGAAGCCGTTACGTTACGGTCCAAAATAGTACCCATTTCGGGCAAATGGTCCCAACGCTTAGGGTTTTTCCTCTTTGGCGTATAAATACACATTGTTCCCCACACTTATCTCTCTCTCTTGTTCCACTTTTATTTTCTGTCTTTGTAACCAAAACTCTTAGTTTTTCTTTCACCATTAAAGCTTGTTCAAAAGCTTGAACCTTTTATGTTATTTTGAAGTTATCAAGTCTTGTTTCANAGCCGATACGCTACAGTCCAAAATAGTACCCATTTCGGGCAAGTGGTCCCAACGCTTAGGGTTTTTCCTCTTTGGTGTATAAATACACATTGTTCTCCTTACTTAAATATCTCTCTCTCGTTCCACTTTTATTTTCTGTCTTTGTAACCAAAACTCTTAGTTTTTCTTTCACCATTAAAGCTTGTTCAAAAGCTTGAACCTTTTATGTTATTTTGAAGTTATCAAGTCTTGTTTCATAGCATTTCTTGTTAAAACTTCTTTCTTTTCTTGTTTTTGACTATCTTGCAAGCCATGGGTTACCTTTTTAATCTTTACACTTCTTGCTTAGCTAGAACATAAAGTTTGATTCATTCTTGTTTATCATTCTCAATGCTTAGTCTAGTCTGATCATCTAGTCTAAAGATTATAGGCGGCTTGACAGGAACACCACATGCTTGCTTAGCCAAACCCTTCAAGAGTTCGATCTTTCCTAGGCTAAGACGAACCATCTGTCTAGGAGATCTTACACTTCAATAGGGACGATTTAGCATGCTTGTTTCTTCTATTGTACCGCTTTGCGAGAGCTAGTCTATGGTGATAGAGATTCAAAGAGGTTAGACCCAAACACCAAACACCATGGGCTAAACGTCTTGTGGACCCATTTACGTAAGAATCACCATCTTAAGACCAAGTCTTGATGTGATTCAAAAGCTTTAGCTTGTTAATCGATCCGAGAGTTACCTAGTTCATAAAACCCATTTTGATCCTTCTTTTATTTATAAAGCTTATCTCTTTTAACGTTTAAATCATTACTTCCGGCTCAAGTAGTCTAAATTTCTTATTTATATGGTTTTGAGTGACACAAGATCTAATTTTTAGTCATTTTCAGTAGTAAAGTCCCAACCTTTATTATTTTGAACTTGACTTGTGACACCGAAATAGCCAATTTGTTAACTGATAACTAAGCTTTTTCAAGGTTTTATCAATCCTAAAGCCTCATTTTGTCATTGTAATACTTTAGGTGTCAATTCAAATTGGGTGTTGAAAGTTACCAAGAATACAAGAGCTCAAGCAAATCTAAGTAAAATTCGAGTTAAATGGGGAAACAAAATTATAAAAACTACTTGCTGCAACTAAATGACCATGAAAACAATTTTAAAAATCATACTGAAGGGTTAAACAACTACCAAACGACCTCTAAGAATTTAAATGACAAAGCTATTGATTTTTAAAATTTCAAAACTAAAAACAGGTAAACTATGCGATTTCTAGCAAATGGGATGAATTTTAAAAACTATTTATGACAATCTAACGACTTCTAAATGATTACTAGACTATATAATGATACTCTAAGCAATTTTAAAAACTATAAAACTATCAATAACACTACTTTATGAATTATGAGACTCTAATGCAAATATTAAGCAAACTAAGCAGTTTTTAACAAGCTAAGGAACAAGATTTAAACTTTAAATCTAAAAGATTATGACTTTAAGTATTCAAAAGCTAAAGACAGATTCATGGTTGAGGATCATGTCTAGGGAGCTTCAAGATTCGAACTTTCGGTTTTAAAAACATAAATCTACACATTTCTAATGAGCAATCTCTAGATCTAAGAAACAATAGCTAGAATTTTCCATGGTGTGTGGTAAAAATCATTTCTTCAACCTTTCATCCTAACCCATGGTGTATGGTGGAAAGATAGATTGAAGAACATGAAGCAAATATCTTAACATGACCTAATTAGCTCCCTAAACATCCATGGTGTGTGGGAAAGGATGAGCTAGTCTCTTGGATTTGGGTTTAGGAGATTTTCTAAGTCTTGTTAGGATAAGAAAATCTCTAGAATCAAAGAGATATTCATCAAAAATCTCTAGGCTTTGAACCCTCCAAATCCAATAAGAGATTAAGATTAAGAACAAGAAAAACCCAAGTTTGAACCTTCTAAACCTCCCTAATCACCTCAACCTTAAATCTTAGAAATCTACTTACTAATTAACATTGAACTCTCACAGATCATAGGAGAAGGAGAGTTAAACATGATTAGCTAAACAAGATGGGAGATTAAAACTTTAAAAAGAAGTACTTAGCATAAAATTAAAAATCAAGACTTGTTTACACTCACAATCCAAGAATCTTAACCTTTAACATTCATTGAAGCTCAAACCGTGAATCACACTTGTGCAATCAAAACCGAATACATTTGGCTAAGGGACAAGGTTATGAGATAAAAATGATCTCATTCAAGTGGGTACTCCAAGTTTGGTTTCTCTCAAGAAGGATTGAACTCATGCATAATGCTAAAGGTAAAAGGCAATTGATGCATACATGACTAGACTCTCATCTACCCAATATACTAACAATGAACCTAATTCCCCTCTCATTCATTTTCTTATTCAGTTCACTCACCCTCTAGAACTACCCAATCAAACAAAGCAAAATGCCAAGTATAAACCCACAAAAACTCCTTCATTCGAATTCACCCTAAGGAAAATTCTTCAACCTTTCTCTTAGTGAGTGGTATGGTCATACATAGATTAGCTCTTTACATTTACTTTGGTTAGCTCTCTCTCTTTTCACATATAATTTTTTTTTTTTGCATTTGGCCTTTTGGCTCTTTTACTTTTGTTTTTATAGAGAGCTAACCATTTCTTTTAAACACTTTGAGCTCATTTTCAAAACACATCAAGACCAACCACTTCAAACTATACATCCCTTTAATCAAACTCCTTACACCATCTTTCTTTTAACCCAAAATCAAAGTAACCATTTTCAATCACAACACCCATGAATCCCACCCAAGTAAAGCCTAGAACTAGCTTCAATATGCAAAGCTAGAATTATATGAGAGCCTAGCATGTCGCTCCAAACCTAACACTTTATGCCAAGTTCAATCAAAAATAAGGCCTCACAAATATCACACGAATTTTGGCTTGAAATGAGGTAAGCGTTAAGGAGTGGAATTCTATTTAGACTACAAGAGAGTGGTGAAAGTAATAAGAAAGCCTAAATATGTATATGTATCCATGTATCTTTTTTTTCAAATGCACAAGTATAATAATTAAAAGTTCATGTTAAGGTTCCAATTTATAGGAAAAAATTCAATTCATGCTTGGTTCAACTTAAGCCAAGAAAATCAAGACAAATGATCCAAATATGGTTAGAACTTAATTTCAAAGTTTGCAAAAAGATCAAAGGACTACTAAATATGGCATTGAACCAGTTCATGAGTTTAACACTTTACAAGGAATTTTTGTATCATTGTCCTCTATGCATATGAATGCAACAACCTTTATGATAAAAATTCTTGACTCAATACTAAAATATTCTACAAATGCAAATGCAAAATACATGAATTGTTTTGAAATTTTGAATTTTTTTGATTTTTTGTGTGTTTTTCTATGCAATGCATGAGGACTCAAATATGCTTAAGGGAAAATAAGAACATAAAGCACAAAATTAAATCTCTCAACCTCTCTCCCAAACTTAAATTACACAGTCCCTTGTGTAATAAAAATTCAAGAGAGACCATCAACAAAAATAAAAAAGACAAAATCCAAAAATGCATGATATTTAGAAGGTTTGTGGATGTGTACCTTGGAGCTAGCTGAGGTTCGACCTTATAGGCTCGATTATTGGGTCTCCATTTCCCTTGTTCCTGCTCACACACACTCAAAAGGATAATCTAGAACTAAAATAAAAACTATATACATAAGGATAGACATGGGATTGCCTCCCAAGTGTGCTTTGTTTAAAGTCTCTTAGCTTGACTTTGCTTACACATCGTTTTAGGTGAAGTGGGCGGCTGGAGATGTGAATGAGTATGAACTTTGTGGCATGTCCATGGTGTATGCAGTTAACAGCATCTCTCTAAACCTGATGGAAGAATGACCCTTGCCTTTGAGAATGGTTTTGAGTCTCCTTTGCTTTTGACTTTGTACTCAATAGAACCTTCTTTGAGTTCCAATGGATGTAAACTCAAAGTGTTACTTGGCACAGCACGTCCATTACCAATCTCATCCTGGCTTTCTCGGGCAATCTCACCAGTGCCCCTTTAGCCTTGCCTTTCTTGTTTGGTGGTTCCTTCTTGGTGGTCACTTCTTCTTCATGTCCAAATATCATCAGCATTGACTCACCATCAGGCTCTTCCTGAGCAGTAGACTTGACCCTAGGCTCGGATCTGTCCTTGTTTCTCCTAAGACACACCTCTTTTTAACCTTGGCCCCGTTCATGTCTTGCAAGCACTTAGATAGTTGCTTGTTTTTCATAACTTGGGCTTCTCCACACTCCTTGGTCAAGGCTACCTGAAGGTGGTCTTCTTTTCCTAACTCCTCTATGAACTCATCAGCTGGAGCATCCATTGTGTGAATATAAAGCACTTGGCCATCAATGGTTGGTTTCTTCATAACCTCAAATATATCAAAGTTTAACTTTATATATTTTCCCAAGTGTAAAGAGAACTTGCCATTCTTCACATCTATTATAGCTCCAGCAGTAGCTAAGAATGGCCTTCCAAGGATTATAGGATCTTTGGGTTCCTCATCCATCTCTGAAACCATAAAATCTGTTTGTACATTCACATCACCTATCCTCACGGGCAAGTCTTCAAGTATTCCCACGGGTAGTCTAACACTTCTATCAGCTAGGATGAGAGAGATCCTACACTCCTTGAACTTTGTAAAGCCCAGCTTCTTGGCAATAGAGTGAGGCATGAGGTTTATACTTGCTCAAGATCATACATGCAATTGTTAAACCTCAAAGGACCTAGCGCACAAGGTATGGTGAATGAGCCCGGTTCTTCAAGCTTCTTTGGTGTTATCTCTTTGTGAATGATTGCACTGCACTCTTGGCTCAGTACCATGACCTCTTGACAATCCTTTCTCTCTTAGCAACTGCATCCTTTAAAAACTTGGCATACTTTGGTACCATAGCCAAACAATCAAGCAAAGGCAATTTCAACTCAACATTCCTCAAGTGCTGTTCAAACAAAGCTCTATGATTCTCAACCAGCTGCTTCTTGAAACGTCCGAAGAAGGGAAGCTTGGGTTTGTAGGGTGGAGGAATGAAAACTTCGTACTCTTTTCTAGCTTCCTCCACTTTTTTCTCCTCAACCGCTTCTTTCCCTTTTCTTGGCCTCTCAATGTACACATTGTCAAAGTTGATCTCTTGATCATTTGAAAGATCACTCTCCCCCTCTTGAATCACAATGTCCTCATTGACCTTAGGTGTAGACCGTGGTGCTAGCTCCTTCCCACTTCGAAGAGAGATCATGTTTGCATACTCCTTTGGATTGGTCTCACACTTTCCCGGTAACCTTCCGTGACCACTTGAACTTGCCTTTCCTTTCTCAAGTTGCCTAATCTTGTTGTTGATGTGAGTGATCTGTGTAGAAAGCTCAATAAGAGAAGAGTCCATCCTAGTATTCATTTCAGAAAACTTCTTTCCCATATTCAACTCGGTAGAAGCTTGGCCTTGAAGAAGTTGTTGGAACATAGCTTGAATAGGATCTTGTGTTTGAGTTTGGACTTGTTGTTGCTGTGGCACAAATCCAGGAGGATATCCTTTGTTCCCTTGTTGTTGTTGACCTTGGAAGTTGCCTTGTCTTTGTCCTTGATATGCATTGTTTTGTGCATATCCACCTTGGTTGTAAGGAACAAAAGGTTTTGCTTGGTTGCCTTGTTGTGGAGGATACACTTGGTCTTGTGTATTTTTCACATTGGTACTTCTATAAGACAAGTTGTTGTTGCCTTGTTATCCCTTGATGTAACCTTGTGGCTTTGGATAATCTTAACCACCAACCCAATTAGCTTCCTCAAACACCTCATGAAAAGCTTCTTGAGTTTCAAACACATTCTGATTTTCACCAACAAAGTGGACTTGGTTTTGGTTTGCAAGCATCATCTTGTCTATTTTCTCATGAAGTGACTTCAGCTCTTTCCTGTGTGCTTCAAGCTCACTGCCCCTTGGTTCTCTATCATATTCGTCAGAATAATTACCATCACTCAAAGCCAAGTTTTCAATCAACTCCATACCCTCTTGCACATCTTGATCAAGAAAATTTCATTTGCTAGTTGTGTCCAATAGCATGCGAATTTTTGGCAATGATCCTCTGTAGATGGTGCTCAAGAGTGACTCCTCACTGAATCCATGATGTGGACACTGAATGGTATAGTCCTTGAACTCTCCATTGCTTCACTAAAGGTCTCATTTTGCCTTTGTGCAAAACCGCTAATTTCACTCCTTAGACGAACTGTCCTTGTACTTGAGAAGACTTGGACAAAAATGCTTTCTTACAATCAGCCCATGACGTGATGGTGTCCTGAGGGAGTGTCTTCTCCCAATGCCTAGCCTTGTCCCCAAGAGAAAATGGGAATAACATTAGCTTGAAGCTATCTTCTGAGATACCATTAATCTTGATCATTCCACAAACTTGCTCAAAGTTGTCAAGATGCTCTAATGGGTCCTCCATTGCTAGACCATGGAACTTGCTATTCTGGACCATGGACACAAACCCAGGCTTGATCTCAAAGTTGTTGTTTTGGACTGGTGGAGGAGTGATGCCAAAGCGGTTTGTATGTGTGTTTGGTGCCTCACCAACACCAATGATCCTAGGCTGCCTTGGAGCGTGGTTGGGGTTTCCATTACCCCTACCAGCAGCAGCATGTGGAGGTTGAACGTGGTCTTGATCAGCCATACCCACTTGCACAACTTCCTCAAACTCTTGTTCTTGTTTTCTTTCCCTTCTCAACCTTGCACTTCCAAGTAGGTGAATATTGTCTAGAGGTTGTAACAAGTTGTTGTCTCCTCTAGACCTTAAGTTCATGTACCTGAGAACACAAGTAGGAAAGTAGAGAGACTAGTAACCCAAATAAAAATAAAAACTTAGTCTTTACTAAGCTCCAAATTCTAATACTTTCAAGCAAACCCAAGTCGGCAACGGCACCAATTGATAACTAAGCTTTTTCAGTGATTATCAATCCTAATGCCTATTTTTTAATTGTAATACTTTAGGTGTCGAAGCAAATTGGGTGTTGAAAGATACTAGGAATGCAAGAGCAATGTAAATCTAAGCCAAATTCGAGTTAAATGGGGAAACAAATTATAAAAACTACTTGCTGCAACTAAATGACAATGAAAGCAATTTTAAAACTCTTACTGAAGGGTTAAACAACTACCAGACAACCCCTAAGAATTTAAATGACAAAGCTACTGATTTTAAAAATTGCAAACCTAAAAACAGGTAAACTAGGCGATTTCTAGTAAATGGGATGAATTTTAAAAACTATTTATGACAACCTACCGACTTCTAAATGATTACTAGACTATAGAATGATACTCTAAGCAATTTTAAAAACTATAAAACTATCAAAAACACTACTTTATTAATTATGAGACTCTAATGCAAATATTAAGCAAACTACGCAGTTTTTAACAAGTTAAGGAACAAGATTTAAACTTTAAATCTAAAAGATTATGACTTTAAATATTCAAAAGCTAAAGACAGATTCAAGGTTGAGGATCATGTCTAGGGAGGCTCAAGATTCGAAGTTTGGGTTTTAAAAACATAAATCTACACATTTCTAATGAGCAATCTCTAAATCTAAGAAACAAAAGCTAGAATTTTCCATGGTGTGTGGTAAAAATCTTTTCTTCAACCTTTCATCCTAACCCATGGTGTATGGTGGAAAGAGATAGATTGAATAACATGAAGCAAAAATCTTAACATGACCTACCTAGCTCCCTAAACATCCATGGTGTGTGGGAAAGGATGAGCTAGTCTCTTGGATTTGGGTTTAGGGGATTTCCTAAGTCTTGATAGGATAAGAAAATCCCTAGGATCAAAGAGATCTTCATCAAGAATCTCTAGGCTTTGAACCCTCCAAATCCAAGAAGAGATTAAGATTAAGAACAAGAAAAACCCAAGTTTGAACCTTCTAAACCTCCCTAATCACCTCAACCTTAAATCTTAGAAATCTACTCTCTAATCAACAATGAACTCTCACAAATCATAGCATAAGGAGAGTTAAACATGATTAGCTAAACAAGATGGGAGATTAAAACTTTAAAAAGAAGTACTTAGCATAAAATAAAAAATCTACAAAACTAAGGTTTTTGCCTCCAATGGAGGCTAAACCTAAAATGAAGAAGATAACTCTAGAGAATTTCGTGGGTACCCTAAAAAAGTAGGTTAAAATGTTTATATAGAACCACAAACAAATGGTCCCCTCACTAGAAAAAAAATGTTAGTTGGCAAAGGAGGAAGGAAAATTTTAAAACCAAGATCGAGTTCCTTCTTGTCTCCATGCGATTCTTAAGCCTTTCTTGCACCTTCTTGTCCATGCTCAACATCCAAGGCAACTCCATGCACACCATATAACCTGAAATATGATGCATATATGCAAGAAAAAATGCAAATGCTAATGCAACATGTCTTAGTACCTAAAAAAATGGGACAAAAGCTAAAATTACTCTAAGTATGAATGCAATATGAATGCAAATATGTCCTAAATGCATGGTGAACGCATGAAATATATGAGTATATCATTAACTAACAACCTCAAATGGATTGATACCCCCATACACTATACTGCAACGATTAGTGGTGGGTCATTGAACTCCCTAACACGCTAAAAGCGTAGGTATCACATATTACCTGTTATTGGTTCAAATTACCTTATTATACTTCGTGACGAATACCCGACATATATTCTCAATCTTCTTTGTATTCCCATTTTTGTTCTTCGTGGTGGTGCTATACGGACATAGACCAGACACCCAAACACACAAATATGGGATAAACGCTAACTGTATGGAAGAATATTCATTATATGCACTTGGTCTCATATGGACCTAACACCCCAACATGCAATATAGCATATCCCCACACAATGACGGTGAGTTTTTTTGTTAAGATTAACGGTATTGCAATCAATTGCAACCGCTTAATCAATGACTCAGCCATGCCATTTTTTCTATGTACGTGTGGAATCGGATGCTCAACATCGATTTCAACATACAATAGTCATTAAAGGCTGCTGAAGTGAATTCACCAGCGTTATCAAGCCTGACTTTTTTTTTGATGGCATAATCACGGAAACGCGCTCTCAACTTGATTATTTGGGCCATGAATCTGGCAAAAGTAATATTTCTTGTGGTCTAAAGACACACATGTGACCATCTGCTAGATGCGTCAATCAATACCATGATTGTCTAAATGGCCAGCATGGTAAAAAAACACACATGTGACCATCTGCTAAATGGCCTTACAATCAATTATAACCGCTTAATCAATGACTTAGCCATGCCATTTTGTCTATGTACGTGCAGAGCCGGATGCTCAATATCGATTTCCAAAGACATACAATAGTCATTGAAGGCCCCTAAAGTGAATTCACTAGCGTTATCAACCCTGACTTTCTTTATGGCATAATCACAAAAATTCGCTCTCAACATGATTATTTGTACAATGATTCTTGCATAGCCATATTTCTTGTGGTCAAAGACACACATGTGACCATCTGCTAGATGCGTCAATCAATACCATAAAATATCTAAATGGCATGCATGGTGGGTTAATCGGCCCACATATATCACCATGTATTCTATCTAGGAATACAAGGGATTCATTCCCAACTTTGGCTTGCGAGGGCCTACTTACTAGTTTTCCTTGAGAACATGTCTTACATGAAAACTCCCTCGATTAAGTTTTTTTCTGGTTTTTCAATGGGTGGTCACTCGAATTATGCACAATCCTTCTTATCATGACTGAAACAGGGTGGCCGAACCTTTTATGCTGCACTCTATAACTGTTGGTAAACTTCTGGTTTACTGCAACATGTGATTCAACCATGGTTATCTTTGTGCAATATAATCCAAAAGACATCATTGGTAATTCTTTCAACTGATGTTTCCTCTCCGTTGTAATGCAAAAGTATTCAATGCCATATTTATTCATTGTCTCAATATGATATTCATTTCTCTAGATATCTCAAAAACTTAATAAGTTCAGTTGAGACTCGGGGGAGTATAATGCATCCTGCACTACAAGCTCTGCCTCCCTAGGCATTGAAAAACTCACTCTTTTGGAGCCTATTATAATTTTTGCATCACCAGTTATAATACTCACACATCCAGCGGAGATTTTCATTTTGAGACAGAAAAAATACTTTTTATCTTTAAGTATTGCATGTGTCGTAACACTGTCTACCAGACATGTATCTCTATTCTGAATCTCAAGTTATAACAGTTGATTGGATTGGAGTATGTTGAAATGTGATTCAACATAGGAGTTAATGGGATTAATTGGAAAACGTTACAAATAGTTTTAGTTTTTATTTGTTGGGTTTATTGCTTAGTCAATTTGAGAGTTTTATTTTTCTTAATTATATGACTTAATAAAGTATTATTCAGCAAAGTATTCTCTTTATTCTCTGTTCTTTTCTTTCTTTGTTTCAAAACTGTTTGTCTTGTTCCAACATTGTGGCATCAGAGAGTTTCATGCTATCAAAGTAAAAGCCATGGCAGTCAATGGAGCAAATCAGCAAGCTCTGGTTTTGGTGTTTAAAGATGAAAGTATCACCTTCAGAGTTTTAAGATGAAGACAATGTTCAAATCTCAAGAGATTTAAGATATGGTGGAGAATGGTTTTGAAGATGCAAAACCTACGGAACCTGATCAGCGGTTAAGAGAGAATCACAAGAAGGATGCAAAGGTGATATTCTTGATTCAGACAACTTTGGATGAAGACATCCTATCTAGGATCTCAGCGGTGGATATATCACATAAAGCATTGGAAATCCTGAAGTTGGAGTGCATGGGAAATAAGAAGGCGATCACCGTCAAACTTCAAACTATTCGTCATCAGTTTGAAATGCCTTTGATGAAGGAGAAAGAAATGATGCATGAATATTTGGCAAGAGTTTCAGCCATTTTCAACCAAATGAAGTCATATGGTGAATTCTTGTCAAATGAAGTTGTTGTGAGTAAAGTTCTCAGAAGCTTAACTCCAAAGTTTGAGTATGTGGTTCCTGCGATCATGGAGGCAAATGATATGAGTTCATATATCTTTGACACTATGATGAGCTCATTGATTGTTCATGAGGATCGTCTTGGTAAGAAGTTTGAGAAATATGAAGAGAAAGCTTTCCAGATGAAGGGAGAGTATTCTGCTCAGAAAACAGCAATGATTTTGGAGCTGGTAGAGGTTGAGGCAGATCTGGAGATCGTGGAGACCATAGTAGAGGGAGAAGAAGAGGTTATTATAATAACTCAAGCAGTTATAATCAGTCCAACAACAGAGGTACCAACAAAAGCAATACTCGGTGTCAATAATCAGTCATACAACAGAAATTATTATGATAACTCATGTATGATAAGTGATCTATTTAAACAATGTTAGGAACTGTTATCGTATTTAACATTTAAGTTTTGTGTACTCGACATCATGGACACATATTGTGGATGTTTTCACTTAAAGTTATCGTATGTAAAGTATTTGTAAAGAAAGTAATATGTACAAGATAGTGTGAACAATATATCATGGATACAATCAATTAATATGATTAAAATTAAGATTTTAGATGGATTAAAATTAAGATTTTAGATGGACTTCATAAAATTGTAACAAAAATGGTGTTTATATACATTTATCCACTCAACATGTATGATACGTGATCTAACTAAGTAAAGTTATGTCAAACTAGGTGTATCAGGGACACGCTACAACACACCCATGTCTTGTACATTTCATTGAAATTACTGAATGGATGGCTACAATCGCACCACAAATAACGAAGTTCTCAATTACTCCTCATCTCAAATTAGCACTTAACTCAGATTATCCACCTACTCATTTGTACATTTTTCCATCCATCACTACATTATACACTCTAAATTCATACATTCATCCCAAAATCTCATCTTTCTCAAAATATGTTATTCATGCTCCATCCACAAAACAACTTGCATCCTTGTCCAACATTGTACATCCATAGTTTATCGCGTTCATTACAACTTATCCATCAGATCTCATCACAACATCAAAATATATACTGCATTTGCAACTTATGCATTCATACGCTCTTATCTACGATGAATAAAAAGAAATTGTAACAAAATTCGTTAACGGCAAATAAGTAAAAACATTTGCCCAAAACACACAAAAAGATCCAAAAAGTACTCATGTTGCAAAAGTGCTTTATTTTGTTATCAAACTCATAAAATTGAATTTTTATGTAAATCACTCTATTTTATAACACTTCCCCTTGATTATCTATTACTGTCGATGTGTCGTGTACTGTCTTGTTAAAAATCTTATCATTAAAAAACACATTTAGGATAAAAATCATGACAAGAAAAAAGAGTATAGTAACTCTCCTTGAAAAGATATTTACTTTTTTCTTCATAGATTTCATAAATGACGCATTCTAATGCTTTGAATATGTTTATTGAATGTTGTGGTCGGAAGCACCCTTGTAAAATGATTTTATGCGTTGTCGATTGAACGCATGTACTCAATATCAACCTCTTTGTTCTTCTCGAGATCTTGAGTATAGGAGAAGAACATTGGAGGAATATGATTTGTACTATCGCTTTTGATATAACATTCTTTAATTTGAGCGATGCTAGCAACATTGTCTTCAAACACTTTTGTTGGTTCTTTATTTGTGATTATTTCGCTTGCTTCATGTAAGTGTTGAGTAATTGATCAAAGCCACACACATTCTCTGCATGATTCATGAAGCAAAATAATATTCGCATAATTTGAAGAACTGGCAACCACAATTTGCTTTTGGAAACGCCAAGAGATTGCCATTTCAAAAAATGTGAAAATGTATCCAGTTTGTGATCGAGCTTTATGCGGATCTGATTTATTCCATTCCAATGCCTGCCCGTTGGTGATGAACAATCCCTTCCAAGTAAGGTAGTAGCAAAAGCTATATTTGGTGTAGTACAATTTGCAAGATACAATAGTCCACCAATAACGTTCATGTAAGGCACTTCATGAGCCTAATATTTATTCATTAGCTTCATAAGGCCAAAATGGATTCTTATCAATATCAAGTGGTCTATTAACCATTGGAGTACTCAAAGGAGTCGCTTTATCCATATTAAAGCGTTTTAACACCCTTTTGGCGTAATTTGATTGATGCACAAATATTCAATCTTGGATATGCTCTATCTGTAGCCCAAGACAAATATTTTGTCTTTATTTTCTGGAGACTAAAGGAGAAGCATTAAAAATGTTTAAGAAGTTCAAGGCATTTGTGGAGAAGCATAGTGAACAAAAAGTCAAGGTGTTGCGAACTGACAGAGGAGGAGAGTTCACTTCTACATAGTTCAACAAATTCTGTGAGAATGAAGGGATACATCATGAGCTACTACAACTTACACACCTGAGCAAAATGGTGTAGTGGAAAGAAAAAACATAAACGTGGTGGAGATGGCCAGAAGCATGTTAAAACAAAAGAATTTGCCAAATCAATTTTGGGAAGAGAACGCTAGAACATCAGTATATCTGTTGAACATTTCACCTACAAGAGCGGTCATAATCTGAACGCCCTATGAAGCATAGGGTGGAAGAAAACTTGGGGTAAGTCACTTAAGAGTTTTTGGAAGTGTTGCATATTCTGTATTGACGCTCATAACATGAAGAAGCTTGATGAGAAATCTGAGAAATGCATATGTCTTGGATCTTGTGCACAATCTAAAGGATATAGATTGTATAATCATGTGAGTGGGAAGATTGTTGAAAGCAGAAATGTTACCTTTAGCAAGTTGTTTGGATTTGGCGTGAAGGTGATAATGATGAGCTAGTGAAAATTTCCATGGACAACAATGATGAGCAGGAAGTGAATCAAAGTCCAACTGGTTCTGAAGCTAATACACCAACAAATTCAGTCCCTAATTCACCTAATTCCAACAGTAGCAATGGCAAAGGATCAAGCAGCGGTGAAGATGAAAGTGGACCTCAGAAATTCAGATCTCTACAAGAAATTTATGAGGTTCAGCATGCGTTTTTCACTTCTGATCCTGGAACTTTCAATGAGGCTGCAGAGAAAGAAGACTGGTGCAACACAATGGATGAAAAGATAACATCCATAGAGAAGAATCAAACTTGGCAGCTAGTTGAGCTTTATGAAGGTAAACACCCAATTGGTGTGAAGTGGGTGTTTAGAACTAAGTATCATGCAAATGGTAGCATTCAGAAGTACAATGCTAGTATGGTGGTTAAGGGATATGTCCAAAAGTATGGAGTGGATTATAAAGAAACTTTCTCTCCAGTGGCAAGGTTTTGTGGTTCGAGGCAAAGAGGGATTCGTTTACAAGTTGTATAAGGCATTGTATGAGCTCAAGCAAGCTCCTAGAGCCTGGTACAACAAGATTGATTCTCTTTTTTAAGAAGCTGGATTTGAAATAGGAAAAAGTTCAGTTGTTTTGTAGTATTGCAGCACAAACGAACAGAGTGCAGATGTTCTAACAAAGGCATTGTCCAAGAACAAGTTTGACTACGTTAGAAGCAAGCTTGGAGTTTGCAATTTTGAATCAAGGGAGAGTGTTGAAATGTGATTCAACTTGGGAGTTAATGGGATTAATTAGAATAACTGATAACATCGATATTTTATCCAATTTAGTTATCATAAGTGAACACTTTAATAGGTGTTTCACTCGGTTTTCATGCAATAATAGTACTTTTCGAGTATTTGTATGGATAAAACTCTGTTCAGGTTAACTTATAATAAAAGATGCAAAATGGAGCTTTTTGGAGCAAAACGATATTTCAGATAGATTCAAGATGGCAGAAATTTAACATCCGATTGAGACTTTCCCACAACAAGATCTTCCTCAAATTTGGACACCAGATATAGGGGAATGTTAGCTTTCATATCCAAGTGTTTTGAAGGCAACCTAATGGTTAGATATAGAGTTATGACATTTTTACTGAAGATATGTTATGCAGTCTCGCGGGAGAAAAAAGCGCAGAAGTTGCAAGACCAATGGTCGTACCACCAAAGCTTGTGCCTACGGCAAGAGTACTCTCCACCGTGCCACGGAAACTTCATCAAGTGGCCAGACCCCATGTGGCCGGACCATGAGCAGTCTGTGGCAAGGCCAACATAAAACACGTTTTTGAAGCCCGTTTGCAATCCTGTCAAACCCAATTGGCGTTAAACGTCAAAATAAACCTAAGTGACGCCTCAAGACCTATAAATACTCATCTCTACTCATTATTTTGGGAAGCCACGTTTTCTAGAGTTTTTCTTTGTTCTTTTCGTTTCCAAGGGTGAAGATCTCGATTTTGTGCTTCGATATTGAGAAGATTTATGAAACCTCTTATGTCTTATTTCGTTTTTCTATCAAAGATTACTTATCATCTCTGCGTTCACCAACTTTGATTTCGATTTACTTCATTATGTTTGAGTTGTTTCTTCGTCGTGTTAAGGATTTTTGAAAGGGGATTCATGAATCGATTACTAGGTTGATAGATTGGGGATTATCTTTAGATGAACAAATAACTTTAGGCTGCTGGAGTTGATCTAGAGCTGTTTGTGAACTTGGCGAATTAAGTTGTCTAGATGCTTAGAAAATAAATGGGAGTTTAGTAATCTAAGTTGTTGATTTTGTGATTAATACTACGAGAGTAGGATAGTCTAGAACATCTATCGATTTTCTCCATTTAACTGTCTCGCTTATTGATTCATGGTACCTTACGAATTTCCCATTACCCAACTATTTCTCGTATTTGATTTCATCTCGTTATTTACTTTCTCATTCACTATTTTCGTCATCACTCACAACACCCAAACAACCCCATATTTACTTGTTCGTTCTTACTGATTTTCGGTTTAGTAGATTCGTTTTGAAACAACTTAGTCTCTGTTGATCGACACCTTACGTATTTTAACGGACATCTGTGCACTTGCAGAAAACATGGTTATAAATTTAAAACTCGAAAGGAGACTCGAAAACCTGTTGCATTAATAAGTTACAAATAGTTTTAGTTTCTATTTGTTGGATTTATTGCTTAGTCAATTTGATAGTTTTATTTTTATTAGTTATATAGTACTTAATGAGTCCATAGAGTAATGGATGCAGTTCCATTTTCTTTCTATAAATTATGTATTCTCTTTGTGTTTTAATCGTTAAAGATTAAAGTATTATTCAGCAATGTATTCTCTTTATTTTATGTTCTTTGCTTTCTCTGTTTCAATAGTATTTGTCTTGTTCCCACAGAGTATGAAAAATTGGAGTATCTAGTCGTGTTTTAACGGATATCTGAAGAATACAATATTTGTCTTGTTCCCACAGAGTATGAAGAATTGGAGTATCTGGTCGTGTTTTAACGGATATCTGAAGAATACAAAAGTCTGGTCAATTTGGAGCTATTTTCCGGTGAGACAAGTATGTCCCGGTTAATATAATCCGGTGAAATTGCAAAAAACGCTTATCTCGGTACATCAGAAAGTCTGGAGAACTCATCTTCCACAGCGATGCAAGTCAATTATTTGGATTTTAGTTCTTCTGGGTTCACCGGAGAAGGATATCGGTGACTGCGACATCAAAGTCCGTAGAATATGTTGGAAGATTCGAGCTTCTCAACATGTGGCTTTATGTATCACACGTTTCCGAATCTTATCCTCTTTGTGTATTGGGCCTATTCTGGACTCTTTGTACCGAACATTTGCCCTTTGGGCTTTAATCAATTAAAAAGTTAACAAAAAAATTTATCTTAATTAGCGACAAAATCTTTATAAATTTATTTTTAGTACAATTTTTATGGCCCGTTTTAAAATAATATTGTTTCTTTTTTTTTAGTTTAAGAGAAAAAATGATAATTATTTGAACGGTTATCACCTTCTAAGTGATTGACAGGTTTAAACGTAACAATTGCAGTTGCGAGTGGTTAAAACATATGATAGAGGTTTTTAGCCAAATCTCTATCATTGGTTCTAGCGGAAATGCGACCGGTCAGAAAAGTTGGCGGGGCCAATGGGAGAAGAGACGAGAAGTGTATAAATAGAGGGAAATGCCAAGTGGGAAAAGGGGATCGGTCCGAAGAGGCATCGAAAGCACTACCCATAGATTATGTAATCACCTCCGAACAACACATTATCTCCACCGAACTAGATCAATCACGTGGTGAGGAAACTCTTCCTCTGTTCGTATTGGTAGAGGAGACCATCTGAGGTTAGTAATTCACATTTATCCTTAATATGTCTCGGCAAGAGAGCTCTTAAACCCCCTCTCATGTCGACCGATGTTCCATCTGAATGACCACTAAATAAAGAGATGATCTATAGACGTGATGCTCCACTTAACCTCCTGAAACCTACATTCCCGAGTATTTGTTCCCAATTGTACGTGTCTAATTTGGACGTCGGAGAACTTTCGGGAAGGGAACCCCCGCTTGTCCCTACCCAGGGCCACCTTACCCATTTGTTGATGAATGACCCGATCATAATGCATTTTTATCTGCTTGATTGTCAATGAAATTTGAATAGTTGAGTAGTTATTAATTGGCAATCTTCTGCATTAACTACGGTTTTGTCTAAAACGACTAAAACTGACGGTAAAACTAACTTTATTAAAAGATTATTTATTGGTGTATGAATTGAACAAGATTATGTATGAACTGTCTGATTTTAATAGTTTTAGGTATAAATTGAACGATATTATTCATTGAGATATGTAATAGCCCAACACTATCATTGAGGTATGATCTAGCCTTTTTCGTACTCTTGATATATGAAAAAACCGAAAGTCCCATGTCCTGGTGGGCTCCCAGATTCTTTTGTAAACCAAATTCCATCAACTTTGGCAACCCATGTACATAGCTGACCACATTGCATCTTCTTTGATTGATATGCTAGAAGATCATAATAAAACTTACTGTTAGTCCCGTATTGAATATTACATTTCCAATTTGTTTTAACTGGCCAATTATTATCTTTAAATTCAATGATATATGGTGCTTCATTGAAATTTAATCTATGATATTTTATAAATTTGTTCCCTTCGTTGGAGAATCCGCGGCAGTTAATCTCAAGAATACTATTAGGATGAATATGATTCTGAAATACTACTTGATTTGGCTTACAAGAAGAAACTTCATTTAAGCCAAAACACATAAGCGAAACTAACATAAAAACCATAAAAATATTCATATTTCGGATTTAAGAGATTTGTTAGAGTAATAACGACATTAACGTGTAGTATTTTTATTTAGTACATAATCTATTTATGACGTTTGCTAAATTTAAACACAAAAAGCTAATTAAACATGTGGTCGGAAGAGAGTATAGCTTTTACAAGTTTGGTTAAAAAAATCAAACCAAAAGAAACCTTGCAATTTATAGCTTACCACAATAATTTAAACACAAAAAGCTAATTAAACATGTGATCGGAAGAGAGTATAGCATTTACAAGTTTGGTTAAAAAAATCAAACCAAAAGAAACCTTGCAAATTATAGCTTACCACAATAACTAAATCAAAATAAAACAAAACAAAAATCTAAAATTTAACAAAATCGTGTAAATATTGAAGCATGTGGGAGGGGCACTATAAAATTATTCTAAAATAGGATACACAATAAAATGAAAATGTGCAAATTTATTCAAAAACATCATGGATGGAGGAACGACCCACGATTTTCAGTCACAAAAGACGCAAGATCAAATGGTTAAAGCATGGAAGTATCAACAAGAAGAATAACCAACTTATGCCTCAGAAACCTCAAAAAAAGGGTAAATTTTTGTGCTGCCTAAGACTCTACTTCACTAATGCACTTCCCGTATCAAAAAAAAAAATTAATAATAATAATAACTCGGACATGGAGCGTGAATTCTTTAAAAGAATTGTGATGCCACTTATCCATAAAAAAATAGAGTTATAAAAAAAATGGAAGAAGAGAAAGCCTAAAAAGAGTTTAAAAACGTGAAGCATTTGTAGAGGCAAAACATGGTTAGCTTGTGAGAGTTTAGACGCCATCTGATTCAAATCCGAAGCAATAATCTAGGTCTGAGGGAAATGGCGTTGACGATATCAAAGAAGGAGGATTTCGCGGAAGTATCTATGCGAAAAGTGACTGGAAATCGTGGATCTCAACAGTTCCACATTCTCTTGTTGTTTTGCATAATATCTCGCACCTTCCAAAAAAATACAGTAATCCGAAACACTATAAACCTCACCACTAAAAGCCATTTATACCTAACCTCGTTTAGATATACATAATTCCCGTGACAAAAATTACGACAATCTTAATACTACTTATAGAGCTAGTTGACCGGAATTAGAAGTTTAAGATAGTGAGATTTTTGAATGGACTAGTATTAAAGGAACTATAGTGATAATTTTCTAGACTAAGATTTGATTGATGTGGTTCGATTGATTATGGTTTAGAAGGACCGTCACAGAGATTTGCTAGTTTTTATATTTTCAAACCTCTTTCCGAGCTTTTATCTATGTTTTGTTTGATGACAAACAAAGATTTAAGTCTGGGGGAGTTATTAACACCTATATTTTACACTTTAAGCTATTATTTCAAGATCTTTCATAGGTTTTTAAAGTAGGTTTTCAAAGGTATTCAAGTGATTTCATGTTTTCTAGTTTCAAAAGTCATTTTAGGTATTTTGGGCGAAAATGACATATTTTGGAGCAAAATGGCATTTTGGACAGACTCGGATCACTAGAAGTATCAGATCAGATGAAGGCCTTCCACAAACTTCTTATGGATAGTTTTGGTAGACAAGAAAGAGAATTGAGTCATGGCATGCAGAAATGTGATTTCAAGGCAATCCCACCGCTAGATCTCCAATTACGCCAAAATCATTGAAGACATGTCTTGCAGCCACGGAGAAGGAGCATGCACTGAAGAACCAACGACCAATGACCGTACCACCACCCTCTCATGGCGTGGCGAGATCCCTTCGTGGCGCGGCCAGCAAAGGCATGGTACACAAGCTCAAAACCAGGCCCACTTCGATGATTTAAGACTTTTGATCAACTTGAAGCCAGAGCCTTTTTCTACACTAGAAAACTTATATATAGCCAACGACGTAGGATTGAAAGAGAGACAGAGAGAGAGAAACGTTTTTGGCAGAGCAGAGAAGCCGTCAAGTTCTTATTTTTGTTTTACATCTTTTGTTCTTATGTTCTTTGCTTTTCAATACTTTGAAGGAGAATATCTCTTCATCTGCAATTCTTTGGAGAAGCTTTCTAAACCCTTTCCCTTATTTTAATACAATCGTACTTTTCATATATATATGATGTCTCTCATTCTCATGAGCGAGTAGTGATAACCTCATAATTTACCTTGTTTAGGCATAAATTTAGTTTATGTTTTGTTTCCTTTCCTACATTCATTCATCATGTTTTGTCCCTTTTGCATTCATATTAGACATGATAAGTTTTAGACTAAGCATTGCATGTTTTGCATGGTTTGGAGTCTTTTTCAGGTGTCCTTGGAGCTAAGGAGACTTAGTGGAGGATGGTGAATGGTGTGGACCAGAAGAACTGAGCTGAAAGCATTGAAAAAACTCGTCCAAGACATACCGTGGAGGTGAGCAGTGGAGAACACATTTTCCCTGCTCGGAGCAACTGGAAGTATGAAATGTATGGGTCCAGACGAAGGCCTTGCACTTAGACTCAGACTCCAAAGCCTTCTTCAAAGTTGTAGAGGATCCAGTTAGCTTTCTAAAGGCGTTGTAATGAAGTCATTCGGATCCCGGGTAAGAAAGTTACAGCGATTTCAAATGCACCGACAGTCCTTCCTCGGTACAGTCTTATCCAAGACAAAAAGTTGACTTTTTTGTAAACCACTAATATGCTCAAATTAACCCTAAGCTACTCTCTCAAATTAAGAGATCACTGTAGTACTTAGGGATCGAATTCCACAGAGAATAGATGTAACTAGACAAATTATAATTCAGGTTTTAGGCTAAGAGTAAAGTAAGAAAACAATAAATAGCAGGAAAATATATGATAGTAAGTTTGAATTCAGGTTCTTAAAAATCAGGGAGACAAGGTGCTAGGCAGTGAGGTATCTCAGGAAGATTCAAGATTGCAGATTAGATTACTATCAGGATTAATTTTTCTAGAACTCGAAACACAAAACACAAACAAATCAACTTTCACTGCAGATGTTATCAATGTCTAAACCTAGAAAGCCAACTTTCACTGCGAATTCAAAGATAGAAAAATGCATTAATTTCAGGTTCGATATTGTTCACAAAGACCTAAACCAACTGTCGCTGCGAATAGATTCAATGCTCATCTTAATGATTTAATCGCTAAGTGATTAACAACACTTTCGCATCTGTTAAACAACCTAGGGTTTCGAAATCTAGGTGATCAATCCTAAATTTCAGAGTTATAACAATCAAAGATGAAGAACAAGAAGATAATCCCAATAGCAAATCAATTCTAACAACCTATCATCAATCCCTTAAATTCCCACAACCTAACAATGAAACTACTCAGACATAGATGCAGCAAACATCATAGAAGAAGTAATTTGCATAAAAAGAATAGAAGAGATACAAGCGTTCCAAATCTCTCAAGAACAGAGTATAGATTTATCTCCCTAAAAGCTCTCAAAAACTAATCTCCCTCTTTGTCTCTCTAAAATAATAAGTGATGCATAAACAATGGCATAAAAACTCTATTTATAGGCCTAGGTAAGAATCTTCAATTCCATGGAAGATTAGGAAAAGTCTTGGGAGTTTCTTTTTCTGCAAAATTCTGGAAACTTCACACCTTAGGATTCTAGAAAACCTGGTGTCGATCGACACCCATCGTGCATCTTCAATCCAACTGAAACACTTCGTGACTTCATTCCATTAAGCTCCATAATGTATTCAAATCTCCAATTTATCTCCAATTGTACTTGAACCTGCATAGACTCTATACAGACTCGAAAATAATACTAAGACTCAATAAAAACACTTATACCATGGTCCATAAATGGGTAAAAACCATGATATATCAACTCCTTTAGACTTAGCTTCTCCTTGCCCTCAAGCAAAACAAAAACTTAGAATGGAATCGAGGTTTGAAAACAGAAACCACCAGCTAACTTTCAGAACAGCCACATCGTGCCAACACTCTTGAATCCACATACCTTAGAACCAACATCAGATAGTACTTTGGCATAATCACCACAAGTCTAGCAATCTCCCAAATAAGGTCCATATCCCTTTCTTCTCGGAGTTTCGAAATTAAGCAAAAGGGTATTGATCAAAAGACTTACATATTCTTTCCCTTCCTTAGCGCCTGAAATAGACATTATTTGCACAGCTCTCCTATTTTNTTCAGAACAGCCACATCGTGCCAACACTCTTGAATCCACATACCTTAGAACCAACATCAGATAGTACTTTGGCATAATCACCACAAGTCTAGCAATCTCCCAAATAAGGTCCATATCCCTTTCTTCTCGGAGTTTCGAAATTAAGCAAAAGGGTATTGATCAAAAGACTTACATATTCTTTCCCTTCCTTAGCACCTGAAATAGACATTATTTGCACAGCTCTCCTATTTTCTCTTCGCTTAGTCAACTGCTGCCCATTTTCAGGGTGTTCTACAGATCTTTTCATTGACTTTTTCTTATTCTTTTTAAGTCTTAGAACAATGCTGCTCTTTACTTGTGTTCCTTATGAGGAGACAGGTTCTAGAGCGCTCACTAATATTGTTTCTTGTGAGGAGACAAGCTCATGAGGATCTTTTCACTATTCCTTGACTAAGACTCTTTTTTTTTTTTAATCAAGGGAAAATCAAGGAGAGACTGCAGTGTTCTTATCTTGTCAGTGCTGAAAGAGGAATCAAGTCCAATGCATACCAAGCTCTAAATAGGAATCTGAACTCTCCTTGTTAGACTGATCAACTCACAGCTTTCAACCTAGTAAAACCCGAAATCAATTACTATGGTAATGGTTCGTCAAGTGTCAATCTTTTGCGGTTGTTTCTTCTGGAAAACTGGTTGTCTTAAACTGATTTTGACTCAATAAAACATTTTGACTGACTCTTAAAAACCAAAATAAAGCAAAATACATCAGTATTTTCTCCCCCAGACTTGAACAACACTGTCCCCAGTGTTATTAATCCCGAAGTTGGATGAATAAAATGAAAAGGAACCAAGAAACGAGCAAGGAGAAAGTACTTGCCTGTGTTCGCGGATGGTGTCGATCGACACATAGGTGGCGCTCCTTCCCACATGACTTCCTATCTCCGCTTCTCTTGGCGGCGCTCCTTCCCACATGACTTCCTCTAGGGTAGATGTCTCCTCGGACCTCTTTATGGGCTTGGGCTCGCCATCGAAAAGCCTTGAACTCGGGATCGGTTTTTGGGCTTCGCCTTCGCTTAGCCCAACGCTTCGGTTATGCTTCACACTAAGCGTAACCGGTTTGGTTCGGTTCGTTTATAATCTTCTGACCAAAGCGACGGTTTTATGCGTGGTTCGGTTCTCTTTGGCTCTTCGTACAGATTCTACACCGAGGTGTTTGGCTTGCGCAAACTGTTTGCGGCTCGTCCTCGTGCATGCGCTGGGATGTTAAGCTCGCATAAACTACATACGAACTATGCACCGAGGCGTCTTAGTTCAGCTTCGTGCACAAACGGTGTGAGGCGTTTCAGTTCGGCATCATGCAAAATCTGCGCGCGAGGCATCTCAGCTCGGTTTCGTGCACAAACCGTGTGAGGCGTTTCAGCTCGGTCTCATGCACAATCTGTGCGAGGCGTTTTGCTTCGGCCTCATACGCAACCTGTGCGCGAGGCGTCTCGCTTGGCTTCACGTGGTCAAGGACAGTTTCCACACTTAGCCACTTTTCTGATTGATCTCGTTGAGGTGAAAACCAACCCCAACAGTTAGCCCCCCAGCTCGTTAGACTCATAATTGTGGATGACGAGGTGAGTAGAGAGGCGAGATCAATCTTCCGAGGCGGTTTGGAATACCTGGTTCGTCTGGCCGAGGCGTCTGACTTCGGCTCGCTGCGACCCCGTGGCTAGAATGATCGAGGCCTTCTTCCAGCCGAAGCATTCGTCTTTAACTGACCGAAGTGTTTGATTCTGAGATATTTGCCTCGATCCACGAAGGACACTCATTCTTGCCTCGATCCACGAAAGACACTCATTCTTGCCTCGGTGTTCAGCCATTGTTTCATAAATTCGGAAACACTTAGGACTTTTCACGATATCTCCAAGTTTTCTGAAATGGGCCTTGGTCTTGACAAGTTTGGGCCTCAAGAAGCCGTTGTTCTCCTCGAGAGTCAATTTTACCTCGGGAAGTGCAAACGTCTCGTCAAATTGGCTATAAAAACCGAGGCTCTTCCTCAGCTCTTCACTATCTTCATTCTCTCCAAAAACTCAAAGGTTAGTTTTCTCTCCCTTCCCTCCCTTCTCTCTAGTTTTATGTTCGGATGTAGATTAGGTTTTTCGCAATTTTTGTCGTACCGCCGCCGTCCGCCTTGAATTCCCGACCGATCATCGTCTTATTCCTCCAAGCCAGAGCGGGTACCGAGGTGTATAGATCTGTTTCGAATTCGTAGCGAGGCGTAATACTTTTTCTAAGGTCCAGCCGAGCCAGCGCATGTCTTCTCTACCCAATACACCCCTCGTTTCTTCGCGAGCCGACACGCTTGGAAGTCGACGCGAGGCGTACCTTTTTTTTTTTAATATTACCGATCTATCCTTGAGTTTCGCGGTCCTTAATTTTTTGTTTATCCATTCTCGTCAGGTAAAGTAATCAAGAGCAAAGTCGATGTCTTCTCTTTGTTCGCCGAGCTCATTGCTGGAGCTAAAGGCCCGCTTCATAATTAGCGAGGAGGTCAAGTTTAGAATCCCTGCTGCAACGGATCGAGCTGAGAGGCCCCCGCCTTGTCACTTTACGGCATACGAAGTCTTTTTCGACGTGTGCTGGCTGTGGTTCCCGATCCCACAGATCGTCTCGGAATATATGTGGTCATATGGGCTTGCCCTCACCCAGTTCACACCGCGCTCGATAAGGCACTTCGTGGGGTTGCTAACTCTGAGTTCCGAATGCGAGATGGAGCTTACGCTTAGTCATCTTGATAACCTTGCGGAGATCAGGTGCAGGCCCGGCACCGAGATGTTTTATATTAGGAACAAAAAGGATATGAGAACAATCACGGATTTCCCGGATAGGGATCAGGACTGCGAGAGTCGATTCTTTTATGTTCGCATCGACGAAGCTTCCGTCTCGGCGCCTTGGATTGAAAAGATGAAAACCGAATGGGGCCAAAAAAGTAAGCGGCCGAGGTGGACGTTGAAGGTCCTCTTTTTTTTTGTCAGCTGGACCGGGTTGCTAATTTTATGATTCGAAAAATTTATGTTCCTTTTGCAGTCATCCGTTCGGTGCTTAGATGTCCCGACGATATTCGGGACATCATTAGCGCTTTCAATCGTAGACGGGTTTCCTGGCAGAGGAGCTTGTCTTCCCAGAGAGTCGAGCGTGCTTGGGTCTTTTTCTTCGATGGTCATAAAGCTGAAGATTCTGATGTGTCCTGTTCACCCGAGGGTCCTCGATCGGAGACTATTCTGCGGTAAACCTTCAATGACGTACAAGCGCGGGAGGCTGAGAAGCCTTTGGAGACGGCGAGAGAGAGATCCCGGAATTCCGGGGGCCAGCTTCCCCAAGAAGATGGAGTCGCCCGGGGGGTTGGAGATCTGAATTCGACGCAATCGTTGATGATGAAACGGCAATGCCAGAATCGCCTGTTCGGCTCAGGATCCCACCGAATGGCTCAGGAATTGTGCTCGGTCTTAGAGCTGGGACGTCATCCGAGGGATCTGCCTTTGCCCGTCGTGGTGTCAAGGGAGTTGTGACGCGAGGTAGGAAAAGAAAATGTGCGGACGGACCCGGCGTTGATGCGTTCGACGTTCCCGAGGTGAGAGAATCGCGTGAATCCGAGCAGATCCCGCCGAGCGCTGCCGGGGTGGGTGTCCATAATACCAGTCCTGAGGCCTATGCAAAGAACGCAGCCTATGGTTCTCCCTGCCTGGACAGCCTTGCGACATGGAATATACCTGGTCGATCGAGGCTCTCTGGAGTTGAGGTGGCGTCCTGTTTTGCTTTGCCCTTTCCGACTTCTTTCTTACATTTGCTTTTGCATCACATCTTGACCCCTCCCTTCTTAGTTTATCGCCGTAGCCAACAAGGTCGTTTCGGGCTATGAGGCCGACATCCGGAGCGGTCAGAGAGAAATCGAAGCCGCTCGCGGGGAGGTGGCGCGTTTAAGGGCGAGGCTCAATGAGGTCGAGGCTGACCATTCCCGACGGGTGGCGGATATTTACGAGGTGTTATGAGGCTAGGATTGATGACCTCGAGCGCAAGCGGGACGAGTCTGAAAAGGAGTCGGCTCGCCTGCTGGACCAGAGGGCTCGGTTGGAAACTAAAGTGAGGTCCTTGCAAAGGCGAGTTTCGTCAGCGCGGGAGGCGCGCGAAGCAATCTTTGAGCGATCGTGCAAAGCGGTGAAGCGTGAACTCGCGACTCGATACCGGGAAAAGATGTTCGGTGCCGAGGCGAAAGTTGCTTTGCTCGAAGGAGACGCTAGGGATAAGATTACGGAATTAGCCGAGATCAACAGCAACCTCGAGCTGATACGCATCCTACAAGGTCCCGATCCCCCTTCTTTGGGAAGCGAAAAGGCGAGGTTGATCGAGAAAAAAGGCCGAGTTAATGGGCGCCGACGAGGAGTTCGAGCGGCTCGCCATGGATCTTCGTGGGGATTTGAGGCCTCCCATGCTTCTGCCAGAGTTCTCGAGAGAGGATTCGACCAGTCTCTATTGTTGACTACGCGACCCTAGGTTTCATTGTTGTTTGGGGCGTTACTTTCCATTGAACTTGGTGCTTGGACGGCTTTATCAATAACTTTTTGTTTAAGCGAGTTTGGCTTTTATTGTTGAAAGGATTGAGATGTTTTGTTTCGAGTCTTGGCGAAGCGAAGTGCTCGACTAGTTGTTCGTTTTGTCGGGTGGCTGCGCATTTTTTCGAATATGACAAAACCAATGTTTATTATAGTTGTTTAAGACCAGCGTTGCTTGGAAGCGAGGCGTTTGCTGGGTTTAAGTTTGAACACATTCGGTCTTTTAGTACTTGATTGTGCACATCAGGTACCAAATTTTCCGAAGTGCTTCGAGAGACGAGCTGTGTTCGGGAGAAACACAGTGTCCCGGTCGTGATCGACCTATGCAAATGACCAGCGTTGCTAAGGAGCGAAGTGCTTGCTGGGTTTGTGTTTGAACATATACGGGTACCTCGTATTCTACGACCAACCGTGAATTTTATGCTCGAGAGGTGTAACAGACCAACGTTACTTAGGACGGACTTTTGTTGGGTTTGGGATGTTTTGCCACAGCTTTAGGACTTACGAACCCAACTCGACTTATTTATCCGTTTTTCCGGCAGAACATAAGGAACGTCGCATGGGTTTTGTCCAATGACGTTTGACTGGGTATACCTAGCCATGATTTATATAGCACGCTTCTTATCCGTGGAGGATGTCTGAGAACTTCCTTTGCTCAGCGAGAACGTAGGAGTTAAAATCCGTGAAGGATGTAATCGTTCGTCCGTTGTGGCCAACAACCGACGAGGCAAATGATGAAGTATTTTTTGTTGAGATGTGAGAAAAAAAATGTTTCCTTATTGATTCGAGCGAAGTAGTTACAAAGTGTGGGAGTATACGAGTATACGTACCCCCCCCCCCCCCCCCCCCCCCTTTTTTTTTTTTAGGGGGGGGGGCAATTGAACTCGATACGAGCTGCCTACGTACCCCTTTCAGGGATCAAACCACCCCGTAGTTCATGATTTCGGTCAAAGTGACCTAGAAGTAATACTTCTTTAGGTGTGTTGCATTCCAGGATCTTGGCACCGGGACGTCAGTCGCGTTGTTGGCGAGCTCGTAAACGCCTGAGCAGACTGCCTTAGTGATGCGGTAAGGTCCTTCCCAGTTAGCTCCTAATTTGCCGGCATTTCTTTCGGCTGTGTTCTGGAAGACTTTGCGGAGGACGAGGTCTCCTTCGTTGAATCGTCGGCTTCTGACGTTTGAGTTGTAATACTTGGTCGTGGCTGTTGGTAGTTTTGTATCCAGACGAGTACTTGATCAAGTCGCTCATCGATCAGGTCAAGGCCGTCCAGTAGCATGAGGTGATTCAGCCCTTCTTGTCCAGGCAAGAGTCGTCTTCGGACTCCAGGAAAATCCACCTCGGTGGGAATGATGCATTTCGTTCCGTAGACAAGTGCGAAGGGTGTTTCACCCGTTGCTCGTCGTGGGGTTGTCCGATGCGACCATAAAACTCCTTCAAGCTCGTCTGCCCAGCGTCCTTTCTTCTCGTCGAGACGTTTCTTCAAGCCGTCAAGTATGGTTTTGTTGGCCGTCTCAGCTCGTCTGTTACCTTGTGGATAATGAGGTGTAGATTTGCTCAGCCTTATCTTCCATTTCTCGCAGAAGGCCTCAAAACGGGCGGAGATGAATTGCGAGCCGTTATCGGTCACGATCTCGTAAGGGACTCCGTGGCGGCAGATGATGTGCTTCCATACGAAATTTTCAACCTGGGCGTCCTTGATGCTGGCGTAAGATTCCGCCTCAACCCATTTGGAGAAATAATCGGTCAGGACAAGGAGAAATCTTTTATACTTCGAACAATGTAGTGGTCCGACGATGTCCATCGACCATCGCATAAAAGGATAAGGCGAGGAGATTGACGACATCAGCTCTGTGGGCTGGTGGATTGTAGGGGCATGTCGTTGGCATTTTTCGCATTTCCGTGAAAAAGTCTCGCAGTCCTTCACCATGGTAGGCCAATAATATCCGTGACGCTTGATCTTGATCGCCAACGATCTTCCGCCGGAGTGATTTCTGCACGAGCTTCCATGAACTTCTTCCATGACTTTTTTTGCCTCAGGGCCTTCGACGCATGTCGTTAGCGGTCCCGAAAACCTCCATTTGATAACTTCACCGTCGAGCAGGACATACCTAGCAGCTTGGACTTTGAGTTTCCGAGCCACCCATTTGTCCGTCGGGATTTTTCCGTCCATTATGTAGGTTCGGATCGGTCCCATCCATTCGTGATCGCACCCGTACTCGTTCTCTTGTTCTTGTCCTGTCTCCGTTTCCGTCTGCTCGTCGATAGCTGTTTCAGCTTGTTCGTCTTCCTCAATGGGGCCGATCAGGTTAATTGCTTCGGGAGTTTCGATGCGAGGATGGTCGATGAATTCTACCGGGATGACTCTCTTTAGACCAGGATCCGATCACGAGGCGAGGGCCGCCAGCGCGTTGGCTTGAGTGTTTTCGCCTCGGGGTATCCTTGTTAGCTCGAAATCCGGAAATTCCTTGGCGAGCGTTTGGACGACGTTTAAGTATGGCTCCATCCTTTCGTCTCTTGCTGTGTATTCCCCGTTAAACTGATATGCCACGAGCTGTGAATCACAGAAAGTGCAAATTCTCTGGATCTTGAGTCCTCGAGCCAATCTGAGCCCCGCGATCAGGGTCTCGTATTCTGCTTCGTTATTCTAGGCTTGAAAAGCCAGCCTGAAGGATTGCTCTAAAATTTCGCCCATGGGTGACGTTAATCGGATTCCGAAGCCCGATCCTTGCTTGGATGACGAGCCATCAACGTGAAGGATCCAGGTGGAGTCATGTATTGGCTCGTCGGTTCCTTCAGTCGGGAGTTCGATCAGGAAATCTGCCAGGACTTGAGATTTCGCGCAGGTTTTGCTTCTATACTCGATGTCGTATTCGCTGAACTCTACTGCCCATTTGGCCAGTCTTCCGGACTGGCTCGGGCTATGCAATATGGCTCGCAGTGGGAAAGAGGTTAGCACTATGATAGAGTGTGACTGGAAATACGGCCTAAGCTTCCGAGCGGATGTTACCACTGCGAGCGCCAACTTCTCCATTTGCGGATATCGTGTCTCTGCGTTGGCCAGGGTCTGGCTTATGTAGAAAACGGGTTTCTGGTTTCCTCGCTCTTCTCGGAACAGGATTCCACTTACTGCGGTAGCCGAGACAGCGATGTATAGATACAGTGGTTCTCCTTCGACTGGTTTGGCCAGCACGGGTGGGGTGGCGAGGTAACTTTTTAGCTCCTGGAACGCTAATTCGCACTTCTATGTCCACTCGAATTTCTTATTGCCCCGGAGCGTGTCGTAGAAAGGTAAGCATTTGTCTGTCGATCTCGAGATGAAACGATTCAACGCGGCGACGCGTCCGGTTAGCCGCTGCACTTCTCGTTTGTTCTTGGGCTATGCCATTTTGATTAAGGAGTCGATCTGCTTTGGATTCGCTTTGATTCCTCGGTTCGTCACCAGGTATCCGAGGAATTCTCCCGATGTTACTGCAAATCGGCACTTCGTCGGGTTGAGCTTCATGCTATGGAGGTTCAACTGAGCAAAACAATCTCTAAGATGGGCGACGTGATCCTTCTCTTCGAGCGATTTCACCAACATATCGTCTATGTATACCTCAATGGTTTTTCCCAGTTGTGCGGTAAACATTTTATTCACCAGCCTTTGATAGGTCGCCCCGGCGTTCTTGAGTCCGAAGGGCATTACCTTATAGCAGTAAATACCTAAGTCCGTTATGAATGCTGTTTTTTCCCTATCATCGGGATTCATCAGAATCTGGTTGTATCCGGAAAAAGCATCCATAAACGAAAGGAGTTTATTGCCAGCAGTTGCTTCGACGAGGCGATCTATGTGGAGTAGCAGGAAACTATTCTTTGGGCATGCTTTGTTAAGGTCCGTGAAATCAACACAGATTCGCCACTTGTCATTCTTCTTCTTTACCACCACTAGATTCCCGAGCCAGTCGGGGTACTTCGCCTCGGTAATGGATCCTGCTTTCAAAAGTCTGTTCACCTCGTTGTTGACTGCTTTGGCTCGTTCCGGCCCGAGCTTCCTTCTCTTTTGTCTTACCGGTTTAAAGGATGGATCGACATTTAGCTCGTGGCAGGTAACATCGATGCTAATCCCGGGCATGTCTTCTGCGGCCCATGCGAAGGTATCGATATTCTCTTTCAAGAAGGAAACTAGCTCGGTTTTTAAAGTTTCGTCCAGCTCGGCCCCGATTTCTACGCACCTCTCCGGGTTCGCCTCGTCTATGCATACCGAGATTACAGGGGCGCACCTCGGCTGCTCGCTTTCTCCGTCCTACCGCTTATGTAATTGCTATAAAAGCCTTGACCGTCTTAGCTTAGCCTCTCGGTTCGTCTTGATTTTTTTATGCTCCGTATCTCCCTTTGTCTCGGTCCTGGGATTTCTGAGTTTGTGTTCGGCCATGAAGCAAATTCTGGACTCCTTCTGGCTTCCCCAGATTGTTTTTATCCC
>JAHZTW010000001.1:7142172-7216134 GCA_020283515.1 Alliaria petiolata | reverse complement strand
TGGGTTCGCCTCGTCTATGCATACCGAGATTACAGGAGTGCACCTCGGCTGCTCGCCTTCTCCGTCCTCCAACTTCTGTAATTGCTATAAAAGCCTTGACCGTCTTAGCTTAGCCTCTCGGTTCGTCTTGATTTTTTTATGCTCCGTATCTCCCTTTGTCTCGGTCCTGGGATTTCTGAGTTTGTGTTCGGCCATGAAGCAAATTCTGGACTCCTTCTAGCTTCCCCATATTGTTTTTATCCCATTGGGGCTTGGGAACTTGAGACACAAGTGGTAAGTCGAGGCAACAGCTCGCATGGAGTTTATCCATGGCGTTTCCATGATTATGTTGTAGATTGCCGGGCTGTCCGTGACCAAAAAATCTACGATCCTGGTCACGTCTTTGGCTCGGACGGGCAGCTGGATCGTTCCTAGCGTCATTATCGCATCTCCAGTGAAACCAGTCAGAGGGCTCGGTATCAATTTGACTTCGGACATATCGACCCCCATTTTAGCCAAGGTATCGCAGAAAATAACGTCTACGGAACTCCCGGTATCAATGAGGACTCTCGCCACGTCATGATCTTTCACGGTCAGTTCGATAACGAGCGGGTCGTTATGCGGTCTATCGATGCCTGTGGTCTCCCGCTCTTCGAAGGTGATAGTGTCGTTTGAGTTTTTTGTCGGTACGGACCAATTGATGCTGGCGTCGGCTCTCCGATGGAAGGATTTGATCGCGGAGATAGTGTCTCGACAATACTGCGATCCGCCCATTATCATGTTTATCCTTTGCCGTGCTCCCGACTCGGTTTCTTTATCATTTTTCCTGCCGCGCTTCGGGGGTGCGCGTGCTCTTTCTTCGGGATCCCTCCTCGGCTCGAGACCTTTTCCTTCAGGGGTTTGCTCGCCTCGTCGCTTGGTTTCTTCTGCCACTTCTCCTTCGAGGTCCTTCAAGGTTACCGCGTCGCCGAGCTCTCCGGCTATGAGTTTTTCGGTGAGCTTAGCTCCGATTTTTCGGCACTTCGATATCGGGTGTCCATAGGCCTTACGCACCTCGCAGTATGCCTTTTTGTCGTATTAGTTCAGGTTTCTCGTCCAAGTGTTCCAAGCGGTTCTGCCTCGCCCGACACCGATTTGATAGTTATGGGCTCCGCGGAAATTTGGTCCCTCGTGATGTACGTACGAGTTACTCTGGTAGCTCTTCTTTTGGGATGGCTGGCTCGGCGTCACGACTTGACTCTTGCTCGGTGTCTTCGCCGAACCGTAACGCTGATCCAAAGTTTTGAATTGTTTCTCTTCTAGGATAAAATCCGAGGCGCGGTGCATGGCGTCATGGATTGTTTGCGGCTTGTTTCGGCTTATTTCTTTCCTGAACTCCGACTTATACCAGAGAGACTTTCTCAAAGCGACGAGAGCTCCTTTGTCGCTCACGTTCTCCACTTGGGACATAACTGCTTTGAAGCGTCCCATGAATGCTCTAAGTGGCTCGGTTGGTCCTTGGGACAAGGTCCAGAGGTCAGCATCCGAAACGCCTTGAATACTGCTTCATGAATTCCCTGGTTAGCCCTTTGAATTTGTCGATGGAATTTCGTTCCAAATGCGAGAACCATTTGAGAGTTGTCCCTCGCGGACTTTCCACGAAGAGGAGGCAGAAACCGGCATCCCGTTCATTCTCCTTGAATTTGGATCGCGCCATCGCGGTGTTGAACGCCCGGACATGCTCCTTCGGATCGGTTGTTCCTTCGTAGGTGGGGAGTCGGATTTTTCCTGGTTCGGATACTCTCGCTTCGGTGATCCGAACGGTAAACGGAGTATTCTGGGCTTCCTCGAGTATCAAGTCTATCTCCGGCGCTGCGCTGGTGACTTTGTATACCTTGGATCGGATGGCTCGCACATCGGCCTTCGCTCGGGCTAAGTCGGCTCGGATCTCGCCTAGGGCATCTCCTCCTCGGCTCCCTTGTCTGTGTGGGGTGAGGCAGCTCCGATTCATGTTTCCAACCTCTTACGGGTATCGTGTGTGTTCGTTCCATGCGAGATCTTCATCTTCCCCGCCCGAGTCATGCTCGTGCTCCGTGTCGCCCACATCTCTTTCCACTTGGTCCCGCATTACCTCAGCATTGTTTGCGTTGAGTTGGGTCGTGTTTGTCGGTATCTCCTCGGCCATAATCGGATTGCTTTCGCCCCCTGTCGGTTCGCCCATGGTTTCGCTGGGTTGTCGATCTTCTTGCTCCTGAGTCCCTCATCTTCAGATCAAACGCGGTGGGACTGTGACGTTTGGCCTCATTGCGGCGGGTGTCTGTTCTCCGAGAGCAGGCTGTGATGCGAAGCCTCCGGGTCTGGTACCATTCGTCGCTGGCGTAGAAAAATTGGGCGCCGTGGGGTTGAGCCCGTGTCTTCTGATCCTGCTTCGCGGATTCGTAGGCTGGAGGATGCTTCTGAGGTGTTGGCTCTGGGCTCGACTCTCCACTGCTAGAGCCTCAAGGGTTTTATCCTGGTCTCCGGCTTTCTTCGCCAGCGCCGCCAACATCTCCTTCACCTCGGGCATGGTAGTTGCGAGTGCCTGGGTTTGTGTCTGCAGGTTCTGAACTGCGTCGCCTGCGACCCCATCGCTTCGCCCTGCTTCGGCGTTATCCCTGTCTTGAGCTCTGGTGGACATCTTTTCGAATCTCGCTTGCTCGGTTTGCGGGTGTGAGAAAGCTTAAACCCCCTCCTTCTAGCGCTAAATTGTGCGTGCTGGATCTCACACAATAGAAGTTGTTAATTTCAAAACGAAGGAGGATTTAAGATTCTAAGTTAAATTCGAGAGAATAAAGATCCAAAGATGGCATGTTTATTCGTGCTGATTAGATAAGCTTTTGGTACAAGTAGTTTGCTCGGATCTTGCTAAGGTAAAAAAGTCGATCGAGTTACAAGTAAATTAACGATTCTATTTATACAACTCTCTAAACCGACTAAGCGAAGATCTTAGGTATATTCTCGTAGATTCTTCTCTATCTCCGCTTCTCTTGGCGGCACTCCTTCCCACATGACTTCCTCTAGGATAGATGTCTCCTCGGACCTCTTTGTGGGCTTGGGCTCGCCATCGAAAAGCCTTGAACTAGGGATCGGTTTTTGGGCTTCGCCTTCGCTTAGCCCATAAACGCTTCGGTTATGCTTCACACTAAGCGTAACCGGTTTGGTTCGGTTCGTTTATGATCTTCTGACCAAAGCGACGGTTTTATGCGTGGTTCGGTTCTCTTTGGCTTTTCGTACAGATTCTACACCGAGGTGTTTGGCTCGCGCAAACTGTTCGCGGCGTCCTCATGCATGCGCTGGGATGTTAGGCTCACACAAATTACGTACGAACTATGCACCGAGGCGTCTTAGTTCGGCTTCGTGCCCAAACGGTGCGAGGCCTTTCAGTTCGGCATCATGCACAATCTGCGCGCGAGGCATCTCAACTCGGTTTCGTGCACAAACCGTGTGAGGCGTTTCAGCTCGGTCTCATGCACGATCTGTGCGAGGCGTTTTGCTTCGGCCTCGTACGCAACCTGTGCGCGAGGCGTCTCGCTTGGCTTCGCGTGGTCAAGGACAATTTCCACACTTAGCTACTTTTCTGATTGATCTCGTCGAGGTGAAAACCGACCCTAACACCAACGAGAGCGCAATTTACCAGGAAACTATTGTAAACGAGAGTTGTATAAGAGTACTTGGTCATTTGGTTCGAATTGCTTGGATATGATCTTCTTGTCATGATAGGCCTTTGTTCTCTCTTTGTACAGCTTTGAATTCTCGTAGGCATGATGTCTGAGTTCATCCAATTCAATTAGCTGTATCAGGCGCCTTTCTGCAGTAGGCTTGATGTCGAAATTCAGCAACTTTACCGCCCATGCTGCCTTGTATTCGAGCTCCACTAGAAGATGGCAAGCTTTCCCATAAAGCAAATGGAACGGTGTAGTACCAAGTGGTGTTTTGAAAGCTGTTCTGTAAGCCTAAAGCGCATCATCCAGTTTCACAGCCCAATCCTTCCTAGTAGCGCCAACTGTCTTCTCCAGAATCTCCTTAATCAGCCTGTTTGAAACTTCAACTTGCCCACTTATCTGAGGATGATAAGGAGTAGCCACTCTATGTTGAACACCATGCTTCTTCAGCAGCTTTTCAAAGACTTTGTTAATGAAGTGTTTCTCACCATCACTTATAACAATCCGAGGCACTCCAAATCTGGGGAAGATAATGGTCTTAAACAGCTTAAGAACCACGACATAATCATTGGTTGGACTGGCTATTGCTTCAACCCATTTAGACACATAATCCACATCAACTAAGATGTACTTATTCCCATAAGAAGAGGAAAAAAGACCCATGAAATCAATGCTCCAGCAATCAAAGACATCAATCTCAAGAATAAAGTTTTGTGACATCTCATGTCTCCTGCTGATCTTCCCTTTCCTTTGACAAGCATCACACTCAAAGATGAAAGCATGAGCATCTTTGAACATTGTTGGCCACCATAGACCAGCTTGAAAAACCTTTGAGACTGTCTTGATGTTGCAAAGTGACCTGCATAATCTGAACCATGGCAATGAAATAGTACGTCCTGCACCTCACCTTCTGCAATACATCTTCTGTAGACTCCATTTGAGTAATGTCTGTAAAGATAAGGCTCATCCCAATAATACCTCCTAAGTTCCCTATAGAACTTCTTCTTCTCATAGCCTTTAAGATCAGTAGGTGCATCCTCTGCATCAAGGTAGTTGGCAATATCAGCATACCACGGTCTCTGCAAATGAAAATAGCCATCATAAAAGCATTAAACGCGTCATTCATGGCCTTCAGAATCTGAGTTGCGATCTGCAGGTGGTGTAGATCGACACTTGTTAGAGTGTCGATCGACACTCGGGGTCTCGTGTCGGGGCAAATTTCCTCGTTTCGGGGTGTCGATCGACATTGATTCCGCTTCTGCAGAGAGTTGTAGGTTTCCTGCATCTCTTGTTTGCAAACTTGTCTCAATCGAATTGACAGCTTCTTCTGGCAAGAAATCATCAATTAGCACGTCATCTTCTACCTTGATTCTGGATAGATGATCAGCAACTCCATTCTCAGTTCCTTTCTTGTCCTTCACCTCAATATCAAACTCTTAATGAAGCAGAATCCATCTCAAAGGTCTGGGTTTTGCATCCTTCTTCTGCATCAAGTATTTGGGTGCAGAATGATCAGTATGAACCACTACCTTGGACCCAACAAGGTATGGTCAAAATTTCTCAAAAGCAAACACCACAGCTAACAATTCCTTCTCAGTTGTTGCATAATTTCACTGTGCTTCATCAAGTGTTGTGCTTGCATAATAGATAGCATGAAGCTTCTTTTCGTTTCTCTGCCCAAGTACATCGCCCACTGCGAAATCACTGACATCACACATCACCTAAAAAGGTAAATCCACGTCTGGTGGTTGTACAATCGGGGCGCTCACCAAGGATTTCTTAATCTGCTCAAAAGCTGAATGACATTCTGTAGAAAACTCAAACTTCACATCTTTGCAAAGAAGAGCAGTAAGAGGTCTTGCAATCTTGCTGAAGTCTTTGATGAATCTTCTGTAAAATCCAGCATGGCCTAGAAAACTTCTCACCGTCTTTAGAATTTGGCGCTTGTAGAGATGTCATCACTTCGATCTTGGCGCGATCCACCTCAATTCCAGCAGCTGAAACTCTATGTCCAAGTACAATGCCATCTGGAACCATGAAGTGACACTTCTCCCAATTCAGAACCAAGTGCTTCTCTTCACATCTAGCTAGCACTTTGCAGAGATTGTCTAGACAGACTTTGAAAGAAGACCCATAGGCAGAGAAATCATCCATAAAGACTTCCATACAATCCTCAATCATGTCTGTGAAGATAGACATCATGCAGCGCTGGAATGTCGCAGGAGCATTACACAGTCCAAATGGATTCTACGATATGCAAATGTACCATAAGGACATGTAAAGGTGATCTTCTCCTGTTCATCTGGATGAATGGGAATCTGAAAGAAACCAAAATACCCATCCAGGAAGCAGTAGTAAGGGTGATTCGCCAGTCTTTCCAGCATCTGATTAATGAAAGGCTATGGAAAGTGGTCCTTCCCTGTGGCAGCGTTCAACTTCCTGTAGTCGATGCACATCATGTGTCCAGTCACAGTTCTTGTAGGAATCAGCTCCTATTTCTCATTCTTCACCACTGTGACGCCTCCTTTCTTAGGAATCACAAGAACTGGGCTGATCCGGGTGCTGTCCGAGAAGGGATAGATGATCCCCACGACCAAAAGCTTTAGAATCTCCTTCTTCACAACCTCCTTCAGGTTTGGATTTAGCCTCCTTTGATGCTCTATTGATGTCTTGGTCTCATCCTAAAGATGAATTCGATGCATACACAAGTTTGAAGATATGCCTGAAATGTCATCAAGAGAATAGCCAAGAGCTTTGCAAAATTTGCGCAGCTTGCTTAGAAGTAATGTGAGCTCTGTATTGTTCAAAGTAGCATTGACAATAACATGATAAGTTGAATTAGGACCAAGAAAAGCGTACCTTAGCCCTGCTGAAAGCTGTTTGAGTTCGATTTTTGGTGCTTTTTCTTCACTCCATGCGCTCAACTTTGCAGCTATTGCAGAAGTTCCAGTCAACTCCTCGGAAGTGACTAATTGTAGTACTTGCTGGCTTGTGTTTATCATTTTGTTGAACCCCTCAGAAGCCTCGTCGAGATGTTGTATCTCTGTTGTGGAGTTGGCCAGTATACTCTCCAAGGATCCTCAAGACTCATCTCATGAAAAATTTCTTTTGCTAGATTGGTGAGTGAATCCACATAGAAAGTCTGCCCATCTATCCGCTTCATCAGCTTGTCCATGTCAAATCGCATGATCAGATCGCCCACATTCAGTGCAATGTTGCCTTTCTTGACATCGATGATAGCTCCTGCTGTAGCTAGGAAAGGCCTACCCAAGATAAGAGGATCTTTGGGTTCTTCTCCATACTTCAACACCACAAAATCAGTTGGAATCATGCACTCACAAACTTTGATTGTAACATCCTCGAAGACACCTTCTGGGATTCTAGTGGTCCTGTCTGCAAGGATAGAGAGATCTTTGTTGGCTGAAAATCAGTTATCCCAATACTTTTAGCAACTGAGAGTGGCATGAGGTTGACACTAGCTCCCAAATCACAAAGAGATCTCTCAAATTTTTCTGCAAAAATAGAACAATCCAACACAAAGCTTCCAGGATCCTTTAGCTTCTCTGGTAACTTGTTTTGAATCACTGCACTGACTTGTTCTTAAATCATAGCAACTCCTTCTTCAAGCCCCAGGTTCTTGGTCACCATCCTCTTCACATATCTCCTAAGAACATGAGTAATCTTCAAAGCATTAATCAATGGGATCTCCACAACAAGTTTATCCATGATTGCTTTGCATCTGGCGTCTTCTAGCTCCTGCTTGGTCTTCTTCTGGGTTCTTGGATAGGGGGTTTTGGGTTTGTAAACTCGTTCCACAGAGGTTTCTGCAGGTTTGGTTAATCCTGCAGACGTCTGGGCATGGTGTCGATCGACACTCGCCTTGTGTCGATCAGCACTCAGGCTTGAGCTCTCGACAACTTCGCGATGTTCCTCTGGTGTCGATCGATACTCATCTTCTGTGTCGATCGACACTGGATCTGCAGCGGCGTCTTCAGCTTCTTCCTCAATTTCCTCCAAGTCCACAAGGTCTTCAAAACCTAGATTCTTCTTCTGCTCTGGTTCCAGCTTGCTTATGCTCCTTGTCGTGATGGCATTGACATGATGTCTAGGATTTGTGTCAGTTTTCCCAGGAAGAAACCCCTCTTGTCTTCTCATAGATTATGCAGTTTGAGCCACTTGAGTATCCAATTTCTTGACATTAGTGTTCAGAGATTCGAACTTCTCATTTAAATCCTGGTACATGGCGTCCATCTTTCCAGTCAGATCTTGATACAGGTTATCAGTCTTTCCATTAAAGCTCACTGTCATCTTCTGCTGTCCTTCCAAAAGTTGTTCCATCATTGCTTTCATACCATTATCTGCAGAAGATTGAGATGGTGGGTTTTGATAGGAGGAAACCCATAGTTTCTGGTGTAGTTGGTGCTTTGGTAAGGCTTCTGGAACTCGGTCTTTTGAAACTGGGATCTTGGAGAGTAACCACCGGAATTCTGAATTCCATTGTAGAACTTGTTTCCATTGTAGAACTTGTTCCCCTGTTGATTCCCAAAATTCTGAAAACCGCCTTCATTGATGAAATTGCAGTCTTCCTCTTGAGCCTCTGCAGTTGGTTCGAAATGCTCCACTTCTGCAGCAAATTGAACTTGTTTCTTCCCCACTAGAAGGTTATGCATAGATCCTAGCATGACCTTCATCTCTGCGATTTGTCATCCATCATTAGTGCCACTTGACGTTTTCCTTTGAAGATCTGCATTCTTAGTACTGTTGCTAGATACCAAGTTCTAAATAAGCTTCATTGCGTCTGCTGGGGACCTAGTGTTAAAGTTCCCATTGCTCGCAACATCTGGAGCCATCTGGTACCTCCAGTCTATTCCTCTGAAGAAAATTCCCAACAGTTGAACATCAGTGAATCCATGATGGAGGCAATCTCTCTGATATGCCTTGAATCTGATCTAGGAAGACTTGAATGCTTCACTTGGTCCTTGAGAAAAGGTAGAGATCTTCATTCTCAGCTCCTCAGACCGCGCGTCATCAAAGAAATTGTTGAGAAAGGCATTCTTGGTCTTCATTCTCAGCTCTTCAGTACGCAGCATCTCCACGAAGAGAATATGGGAAGAGCTTGCAGTAGAGGTAGTCTTCTGACACTCCATGTGTCTTGATACTGGATGCATGGTCTGCAAACCTTTCCAGATGATCCATTGGGTGCTCATGTGGAAGATCAGGAAAAGTGTGATGAGTCACAAGAGTGTAGAATGTGGGCTTCAGCTCAAAGTCATTCCTCTGGAAGGTGGGTAGGCGGATCGCAGCTCTATTGGCGTAGAACTGATCTGGCATGTTGTAGTCGCCAAGGGTGCGCCCACGCTCTGCGTCATTAGCTGGTTCAGCAATCACAACTCCAACGTCATTCAGAAGCGCCCCTTGTTCATTGCGCCTGTTTCCTTCTTGATTTCGTAGCAGACCTGCCGCATCAGCACTGTAGCGTTTGACATCTCTGTCTGCGAAGGGTGTCGATCGATGCTCATGGCGGTGTCGATCGACGCTCTCGCAACTTTTCGGTTGGTTTGCTCTAGTTTCGCAAGTGCCTGGTTGTTGAGTACAGTTAGCTCTGCTTCCTTTTTGCTCCTGGTGTGGCGTTTAGGCATACACCTGAAACAAAAGAAAGTAAAGTAGTTAGTAAAAAGTTAGCTAAAACTTAGACAAAAAATTCCAAACAAGAAATCTGTCTAGAAGACTATCAATTCCCCGGCAACGGCGCCAAACTTTGATATGTTCAAATTAACCCTGAGTTACTCTCTCAAATTAAGAGATCACTGTAGTACTTAGGGGTCGAATTCCACAGAGGTTCGATATTGTTCACAAAGACCTAAACCAACAGTCGCTGCGAATAGATTCAATGCTCATCTTAATGATTCAATCGCTAAGTGATTAACAACACTTTCGCATCTGTTAAACAACCTAGGGTTTCGAAATTTAGGTGATCAATCCTAAATTTCAGAGTTAAAACAATCAAAGATGAAGAACAAGCAGATAATCCCAATAGCAAATCAATTCTAACAACCTATCACCAATCCCTTGAATTCCCCACAACCTAACAATGAAACTACTCAGACATAGATGCAGCAAACATCATAAAATAAGTAATTTGCATAAAAAGAATAGAAGAGATACAAGGGTTCCAAATCTCTCAAGAATATAGTGCAGATTTATCTCCCTAAAAGCTCTCAAAAACTAATCTCTCTCTTTGTCTCTCTAAAATAATATGTGATGCCTAAACAATGGCATAAAACTCTATTTATAGGCCTAGGTACGAATCTTCAATTCCCTGGAAGATTAGGAAAAGTCTTGGGAGTTTCCTTTTCTGCAAAATTCTGGAAACTTCACGCCTTAGGATTCTGGAAAACCTGGTGTCGATCGACACCCATTGTGCATCTTCAATCCAACTGCAACACTTAGTCAATTCATTCCATTAAGCTCGAGAATGTATCCAAATCTCCTATTTATCTCCAATTGTACCTGAACCTGCATAGACTCTGTATAAACTCGAAAATAATACTAAGACTCAATAAAAACACTTATATCATGGTCCATAAATGGGTAAAAACCATGATATATCAACCACTTCTTTTTGTTGACCAAGGCGTTTTGGGTCTTGTCCTATAAATAGCCTAGACCTAAAAACATTTCTCTTTATCCTTTTTTTTGCCCCCGAAGCTTTGCTTTGGTTTTCCCATAAACAAGATCAAATCCTTTGTGGGTAATTTGATTGGATCACTTATATATACTTTTGTTTGAGCTTTTAATCTTAAGTCTTTCATCTTTCAGTCTTGTTTTCCATCTGTTCTTGCTTTATTAGTGTCAAAATTTTGTCTTTGCTTTTTAGAGGTTCTTGGTTTTTCAAGAGTAAAAGTGTTTCCTTTGATGTTTAAGGATGTTTAGGTTGTTAGATCTAAGATTAGCTCTTCTTAAGTGATTATGCTTAATGCTTAGTACACTTGGTTACAAAAGCTAGATCCTAGGCTTTTAGTATTGCACTTAAGGTGTTTGCTAAATGCTTGAAAGAAGTTTTGGTTGATGTAATGTCTTTCTTGACTTGTGCTTAAGGCTTAGTATAACATTGAAGGGAAATTGTCTTTAGATACTGATTATGCATCGTAAGTGTGAGATAGTTTCTGAACCATTGCTTAAGAGATGAGTAAGCTTATCCCAAGGAATTGGATTCTAAGATGCTTATTAGGCTTCAAGGATTTTGTGCTTTATGCTTATTGATTGCATTTCCACCTTCAAAAGTGGGTTAGGAGAGTAATTAGTAAAGGGATTATCACCAAGGGATTAGGTTAGTCTTTATTAGTAGTCTTGCTTAGAGTTTAATGCATTGATCATTGCTTGAAAGCCTTGCTCTTGATTTGGTTTCACTTTGCTATTCACTAGTCTTGAACCTTGCTTTTGTGTTTTGCCTTAGTGTTCACCTCTGTTTTCTTGCTCTGTTTTGCATTTCTTGTTCATCTTTAGGTTGTTAGTTTAAGCCCCTTTTTCTTTATGATTAGGCCTAACTTAGTAAGACTTCTGCATCTCATCTGTTCCTTAGCCCTTGGATTGGATTGATAGCCTTTCTATATTAGAATGGCATATGTGTAGAGAGGTATTGAAAAAGACCACAAAAACTCTTCTTTCAATTGGCGTCGTTGCCAATTCATTGTGTTTAAGGCATTTGAGTTTGATTTCTTGCTTAGACTAGGCCATTTTCTTTATCCTTTTTGTGATTTATATGATTAAAGAAGGAACACTAGTTCCATTGCATTTGGAGGTGCGAATTGTATGGGTCCGGACTAAAGCCTTTCACTTAGATTCAGACTCCGAAGCCTTTTTCAAAGTTGTAGAGGATCCAGTGTGCTTTCTAATTCAGTTGAATCAAGTTATTCAGACCCCAGGTTAGAAAGTTCCAGCTATTTTAGTCCATATCGAGCAGATGCATCGATCTACTAAGCTCGATATAGTCCAACTGAGAAGACGGAATATGCATATCGAGCATTTGTATCGACCTACCAACCTCGATACAAACCAACAGGAAGGCTAAAGACGCGTGTCGAGCATTTGTATCGAGCTAGTAAGGTCGATACAACCAATGAAGAAGATCTTTAGCAACATATCGAGCTTCATATCGAGCTACCTAGTTCGATACAGATCCATTCCGGGTAAAGATCGGACCAGAAGAAGGCTTTCCAGTCCGATTCAGACTTCGAGCTCTTCATGAAAGTTGTAGGTGGTTTCATGTAGAGGTGGTTTCATGTCAATAACAGCTGCGGTTAGGGAGATATGGCGATTGCTGCAAGACTACTCCTCCGGGTCAAAACCCGGTTTGTTCCGGGTTGACCCGGTTTGACCTCCTTCCTTATAAATACTTAAAAACCTAATTTTTATGTATCTTCTCTTGGGTTTAATCACAAAAATGGACCCTTTGTGGTTTTGAGGAGATTTGAAAGATTTCTTTTAAATTTAATGCAATTTGATTCTTATTTCTTCTAATCTTTCATCTTCCTCTTCTCTAATCATGCTTACTAGCCTTTCTTTCATGAGATTTGTTGGTTTAGCTATGATTAGTGAGTAGTCTTTTTAGGATCTAGGGATGAGGTAGATTAGGGTGAGACTAGGGTTGATCTATGATGTTTAGGGCCTAGACTCTTTAAATCATTTCTTGTTTAGATATCTTCATGCTAGATTAGCTTTGAGAAAAGTGATTTAGACCAAAGGGCATTTTCCACCCACATGGTGTTTTATGAAATGCCCCAACCAACTAAATTAAGAGATTTACATGCTTAGTCTATGGAAGTAGATGTCTAAGGTGTTTATTGGTAGATTAGAACTGAATTTAATGTTTGTTGATTATCTTTTCACTAATGATGATTAGATCTTGATTAGGTAATTAGCAAAAAGATTAGTGCCATGAGAGTGGATTAGTCTTGTTTGGAGTTCTAAACCTAAGGATTAGCATTTATGTGATTGTTTGAACATCATAGGTTAGCTTTAGGATCATCCAAAGTCCATAACCTCATCCTTGGATTCGATTTTCTCTTTGTTAGATTTCGAATTTGTGTTTGCTTCTTGTTCTTGTTTTTAATTTGATTTGCTTGCTTAAGTTGTTAGCTTGTTTGATTTTATTTCATTTAGGTTGTTAGATAAAAATCCCATCTTAATTGATTTTGCTTATCTTAGATAGTTTCATGTATTGCTAGTGTTGTTAATCTTACCCCTTTGGATTGACATCTGAGATACTACAATGACAAGAGTAGTAGAGATTAATTGAAAGTGAAAAAATCCTACTATCAATTTGGCGCCGTTGCCATTGGGATTTAGTATTAACCATTAGGATTTTGAATCTATTTGAGACTAAGCTTTTATTTTACCTTGTTTGCTCATTTCTATTAGAGATGATGGATTTTTTCTTATTTGTTGTTACTAACTTGTCTTCCTTAATTCTCTTGTGCTTTCAAAGGTACCAAAACAAAAAGAAGAGAAATGAAAAGACAAGCTCATTTGAGGTGTTGGAGATGGACAACCAAAGAAGTATTATTAAAGCTCCACAACCCAGGAATTGGTATCCACTCCTACCCAAGCTCAAGAGAATAAGCCAACAATTGGGAGCTTAGATACTCCTCATTGTCATGGGTTGAGACAATGAGATTTGGAATACATCCTCCTCCAATAGAAGCCAATGGCTATGAGATCAAACCAAGCATGATAAGGTTGATTCAATGCTCTAAGTTCTTGGGGATAGGAATGGAGAATCCTTATGATCATTTGGACTACTTTGAGCGGTTGTGTAACACATTTAGGATTGAAGGTGTGCCCGAAGATAGTATCAAGCTCATTTTGTTTCCATTTTCACTTGAAGAAAAGGCAAGCAAATGGGAGAGAGCTATACCATCTCACTTGGTCAATTCTTGGGATGATTGCAAGATGATCTTCCTTCTAAGGTTCTATCCCACACAAAAAATAGTCCAAATTAGGAGAGACAATTTGAGCTTCAAGCAAGGCATCCATGAGACCTTTCATGAGGCGTGGGAGAGACTTAGAGGATAGACTATGGATTGTCCACATCATGGGTTCAAAAAAGAAGCTATCCTTAGCATTTTCTATTAGGGAGTTGATAAGGATCACAAAAGGACAATGGATGTAGCTAGCAAGGGGCGTTTTGCAAACCTCACAATGGAACAAGGAGAGCTACTTGTTGAGAACTTGGCTAAAAATGATGAAACCTATAATCAAAGGCATGATACAACCCCTCTAGAAGGATCATGTGAAGACTCCGAATGGAAAGAGTTGCAAGATAAATTGGCTATACTGGAAAGGCTCATAAGTTTACAACAAAGAGGGGTTAGGTTTGTTAATGACCAACACCAAGAGGAAGCCAATTTCGTGGTCAACAATGGGAACTTCAACCAAGGGAGTAAGCTTCTCAATCATTAGTCTAACCATGGAGTCCAAAGAAATCAACAAGGCTACCAAGAGAATCATGAGATTTCTCAAATCTCTAACCAAGATGAGGAACAAAGAAAGGTTCTCCATCAAATCCTAGAAGGTGAACAAATGAATGATATTATGTTTGACAAGATGATGGGAGAAATGGATGACAAGATTGAGGGTTTGCATGATGAGTTAAGACTTAAGATTGAGCAATCAACATCACATTTGGAAACCATAGAGTCCAAATTGGTTCAACTCTCTTTGCCATCCAAGAAACCAAAAGATAAAAGCTATGTCATTTCACCAATTGTTGATGTTGAGGTTGATGAAGAAAGGACATCCAATGGTTTTCATGGACGAATTGGAGACCAAAAGCAAGTAGAGGAGGTTAAAGACGTGGGCAAAGCTCTAAGCTATAATTTACCTTCCATCCAATGGGTTCATGAAGAGAAGAGTGTTTTTGAGAAGAATAAAGGGGATGCTTATGCCCTCAATGAAAAATTCCTAAGCTCTTTCTTCTTTCCCTCATTGGAGACTAAGAAGGATGTGAGTAATTGTGAGACAAAGGATTTAGCTTCACCCCCAAAAGAATGTAAGAAGGAGAAAGAATCTCATGAAGAGAATGCTTTGGGTTATGGTAATGTAGAAGAAGCTTTAGCATTGGATGGAGTTTGCTTGAAAACTCTTTTCTCTACCACATTGGAAGATGAGAATGAGAATAGCAAGGGTCAAAAGATAGGTAAAGGCAATATGGCCAAGAAGAAGCCAAACCAATACAACCATCCCACTCTTGCTCCATCCTCTCACACTATGAGTCTACACCCTTTTAGACTCATAAATGGAGCCATTGAGTACAATGTGAAGTGCAAGGGTATTCCTAAACCCTTTGCAAGTGTCAAAGGCATTTGCCATTCCACAATGAAGGAGAATGAAAGAAAAGGCTTGAAAAGCTACTCTCCAAGGTTCTCAAGCTTAATCTCACACATGGCACAAGCTTGGATCCATCCCTTGCAACTCATCTCACCATGACCACCTCAACAAGGAGTCCCACTACTCCTCCTCTCCAACTCCCTAAGGACAAAGGCTAGGGCTAAGGTATGGTCCTCTTTCTATTTCATTGTATATACCATTTTGTTTTTGTTGCTTTGGTCTCTCTTGAACTTCTATTACACAAGGGACTGTGTAATTTAAGTTTGGAGGAGAGGTTGAGAGATTTGACTTTGTGTTTTGTGAGTCTTATTTTTCTTTCTTGCATTTTAAGTCTCGTGCATTTCATATATGGCATAGAAAATACCAAAAAATAGAAAAATTTGAAAATTTCAAAAAAAAAAGAAAGTCATTTAAATGTTGCATTTGCATTTTGGGATTGAGTCTAGTTGCACTTCATATAGGATTTTCATTCATATGCATTGGGAGCAATGATGAGCTTATCCTTGTAGAATGCCAACTCATGTAATCAATTCAATGCCCTAGTAAGTAGTTCTTTGATGCCTTTGAACAAGTCTTGAAAGTAAGGAAGAACCATGTTTGGATCACTTCACTTGTCACTTAGATCTTGGTCGAAATAGGGTCTTGAAATTGATAGCCAACTCTACTCACTTGAACCGAATTTGGACATTTAATTATCATGTCTTGCATTGAAAGTGAATTCATGGATTATATACATATTTGAGCTTTTTTTACTCACTTTACCACACTCTTGCTAGCTCAAGTAGTTACTCCCACCTTACCTTACCTCCTTTGAAGCCAAATGTTCTAGTGATACTGCTTGTGAGGCCTTATTTTGATTGAACTTAGCATAAAGTGTTAGGTTTGAGACGATAAGTTTATGCTCTCATGTAGATTCTAGCTCTCACATTTTGGGGCTAGTAGTAGGCTTAGGATTTGGGGTTTGGGGATTGGTGTTACTTGGAGCTTTAAAAGGAAATTGTATGCTTGCATTTGGCATGTTGAGTTATGGAAAGGAGTAGAAAGAAAGGGCTAGGTGGAAAGTAAGGGAAGCATAGTTTGAAATGGTGGATCTTGTGCTTAAAAAGTATAGCTCTAAGTTTGAAAAGTATTAGGTAGTCCTAAGAAAAGAAAAGGAAAATCAAAAGAGCCAAAAGGCCAAAGAAAAGAAAGACTACCTACAAATAAAAAGGAGAGCTAAGTTGTTAAGAGATCACACCATTCACTATGAGTTAAAGGTTGAAGAAATTTCCCCTTAGAGCTTTAAAAGAAGAAGAAATTCATGGGTTTAGCAAGGCACAAAGAGCCTTGTGAGATAAAGGGTAGCTTTAGAGGGTTCAGTGAGCTTGAAAAGAATGAATTAGAGGGGTTTAGGACCATTGATAGCATCATGGGTAGACGAGAGTCTAGTCTTGTATGCATCACTTGTCTCTTACCTTTTAGCATTATGCATAAAGTTCAATCCTCTTTGAGTGAAACCCGCATATGAAATGGAAGCCACATGAACTGAGATCATTCTTATCTCAAAGCCTAGTCCCTTAGCCAAATGAATTTACTTGCATTGCATTCTCATGATTCACGGTTTACAAATTAATGAATGTTAAAGAGTTGGTTGGATAGGGAGACTTATCTAGATTGAGATCTTCGTGAATTTGATTGTTGTGATGAGCATGGCTAACTCTTTTGGAGTAGGATGAATTCAAATGCATCTTTGAATTAGGAACTAGGACATTGAGTTGATAATGTTTGTTGGAATTCTTTGATATTGAGCTCCCACTTTCACACCTCTCTCTTAGATTTGTCATGTTTGTTTGCTTGAGGGCAAGCAAAAGACAAGTTTGGGGGAGTTGATAGACTCATAGTTTAACATATCTTAGCATTCATTTTAGATAGTTTTGCATGTACTTTTGCATTCATTTAGCCACTTTTAGTCTCATTTGCATCCATATTATAATTTAGTGAGTTTTAGCTTAGGTTGTTGCATATTTGTACATATTGAGTCCTTATTAGGTGTTTTGGAGGCTTCGAAGACCATATGGAGTTTCATGGATGATCAAGAGGAGAAAGAGAAGCAGCCAAATGAGAAGCAGAAGTCTTTTAGAAGAATATCGAGCATTTGGAGGTGCGAATTGTATGGGTCCGGACGAAGGCCTTGCACTTAGATTCAGACTCCGAAGCCTTCTTCAAAGTTGTAGAGGATCCAGTGTGATTTCAAATGCAGTTGGAAACAAGTCATTCGGACCCCGGGTTAGAAAGATACAGCTATTTTAGTCCATATCGAGCTGATGCATCGAGCTACTAAGCTCGATACAGTCCAACCGAGAAGACGGAGCATGCATATCGAGCATTTGTATCGAGCTAGTAAGGTCGATACAGCCAATGAAAAAGATCTTTAGCAACATATCGAGCTTCATATCGAGCTACCTAGATCGATATAGATCCAATCCGGATAAAGATCGGACGAGATGAACACTTTCCAGTCTGATTCAAACTTCGAGCGCTTCATCAAAGTTGTAGGTATTTTAATCCGATTTCATTTAGAGGTGGTTTCATGTCATTACCAGCTGCGGTTAGGGAGATATGGCGATTTCCGCAAGACTGCTCCTCCGGGTCAAAACCCGGTTTGTTCCGGGTTGACCCGGTTTGAACTCCTTCCCTATAAATACTTAAAAACCTAATTTTTATGTATATTCTCTTGGGTTTAAACACAAAAATCGACCCTTTGTGGTTTTGAGGAGATTTGAAAGATTTCTTTAAGTTTAATGCAATTTGATTCTTGTTTCTTCTAATCTTTCATCTTCCTCTTCTCTAATCATGCTTACTAGCATTTCATTCATGAGATTTGTTGGTTTAGCTATGATTAGTGAGTAGACTTTTTAGGATCTATGGATGAGGTAGATTATGGTGAGACAAGGGTTGATCTATGATGTTTAGGGCCTAGACTCTTTAAATCATTTCTTGTTTAGTGATCTTCATGCTAGATTAGGTTTGAGAAAAGTGATTTAGACCAAATAGCATTTTCCACCCACAAGGTGTTTGATGAAATGCCCCAACCAACTAAACCAAGAGATTTACATGCTTAGCCTATGGAAGTAGATGTCTAAGGTGTTTATTGGTAGATTAGAACTGAAATTTAATGCTTGTTGATTATCTTTTCACTAATGACGATTTGATCTTGATTAGGTAATTAGCACTGGGAGTGGATTAGTCTTGTTTAGAGTTCTAAACCTAAGGATTAGCATTTATGTGATTGTTTGAACATCATAGGTTCGCTCTAGGATCACCCAAAGTCCATAACCTCATCCTTGGATTCGATTTTCTCTTTGTTAGATTTCAAATTTGCGTTTGCTTCTTGTTCTTGTTTTAAATTTGATTTGCTTGCTTAAGTTGTTAGCTTGTTTGATTTTATTTCATTTTGGTTGTTAGATAAAAAACCTCATCTTAATTGATTTTGCTTATCTTAGATAGTTTCATGTATTCCTAGTGTTGTTAATCTTAACCCTTTTGGATTGACATCTCAAATACTACAATGACAAAAGTAGTAGAGATTAACTGAAAGTGGAAAAATCCTACTATCATCCCCCTCCTCCACAAGACTTTAAGGTAAACTCCAAACCCTTTGCAATTCTCTTTTTCTCTTAATTTTTAAACTGTTGATTGGTTCTTGCCTCCTCTTGCTTTTAAATTACATAGTGGATTACACAGGGACTGTGTAATTTAAGTGTGAGGGAGGGTCTATTACTTACAGTTCTCTTTCAAATTTTAGCATTCATCTCTTGCATATCTTTCATACTTACAAAAATTTAAAATTTTTGAAAACAAATTTCGAAATTAAAAAAGTTTTGAGTGATCATCTAGTTGCATCTTGCATTTTAGGATTGAGGTTTCATGCATTCAAAATTTTGAGCTTCATGTTTGCCTTTGAGAGATGTTAATTTTTAAAATCACTTCATTGCCTAAGTTGTTAGTTCTTTGATGTTATGGTCTAGTTTGAATTGAAGTTTGAACCACACTTGGAATTCTTTGACTGATACTCGTGTCTTGATGAAGCTTGCATGATCTGAATTCAGTCTCTATTTACTAGAACCATAATTTGAATATTGAATTATGATGTCTTATGCATTGAAAGTGTTTTCATGGGTACCATACATACTTGGGCTTTCTTCATCCTTCTTATGTCTCCTCTTGCTAGTCCAAGTAGATTTCCATGCCATTAACCAAACCTTCCTTCAAGCCAAAAAATATTTGTGAGTGATTGTGAGGCCTTTTCTTTAAGGATTGAGCTTAGTAAAAGGTGTTGGCTAAGAACTACAAAGGGACCCTTCCATTTTAGAACTAGCTTGCCCTCTTGAGCTAGATAGGCTAGGATGTTTTTGTTAATAAGGGATGGTTTTGGGTTTTCGATTTTGGGTTTCAAGTGAAGAAGGAAAAGAGAAAGCAAAGTAAAAGGAGTACACAATTGTTACCTTGTGAAGTTTGGTTGATCATTATAAGCTCTATGCAAATGAAGAAGGTGTCCAAAGCTAGCAAAGAGAACACCAGCAAAGTAAAGAAGAGAAAAAGCAAAAAAAAAAAAGAAAAAAAAAAGGCCAAACCACCAAGAAGAATCAAAGAAGAAGATGCCCCATCAAAGAAGCTCCAAAGGAGAAAGAAGAATGGGATCAAGGAAGCAAAAAGCTTCAAGAAAAAGGGTAGAATAAGATTATGTTTTGGGGAAGAAGCAAGGGCGTTTAGATCACTTATGGGACTAGGGATAGATGGGAGTTTACCTTTGTATGCATAAGTTGTTCTTTATCCTTAGCATTTTACTAAAGCTCAATCCATTTTCTTGAGAGAACCCTTACACTTAAACATAGCTAGTTCGAATTGTTTGAGGTCATTTTTGATTGATGAGCCTGCCTTATCCTTAACCAAATGACACACAAGATTTGCATAAGCATGATCCACTTGGTTGATGAGTTAATTGAATGTTAAAGTGATTGGATGATGTGATTACTTGTGTAAGATAGACTTGAGTTTTCTTGTATATGCTTGTGATGAGTGTGGCTAGATTTTCAGTAAAAACAAACATTATTTGCATCTTAGAATCATTAACTTGGACAATGACTTGATTTTTATTATTGGCATCTTACAAATCAAATAGCTCATACTTTTAAACTTCTCTTCCACCATGTTCAAACTTGCTTGAGGGCAAGCAAGACGTAAGTGCGGGGAGTTGATAACCTAATAATTTACCTTGTTTAGGCATAAATTTAGTTTATGTTTTGTTTCATTTCCTACATTTAATCATCATGTTTTGTCCCTTTTGCATTCATATTAGACATGATAAGTTTTAGACTAGGCATTGCATGTTTTGCATGGTTTGGAGTCTTTTTCAGGTGTTCTTGGAGCTAAGGAGACTTAGTGGAGGATGGTGAATGGTGTGGAACAGAAGAACTGAGCTGAAAGCATTGGAAAAACTCGTCCAAGACTCATACCGTGGAGGTGAGCCGTGAAGAACACATTTTCCCTGCTCGGAGCAACTGGAAGTGCGGAATGTATGGGTCCAGACGAAGGCCTTGCACTTAGACTCAGACTCCGAAGCCTTCTTCAAAGTTGTAGAGAATCCAGTTAGATTTCTAATGGCATCATAATGAAGTCATTCGGACCCCGACTGTCCTTCCTCGGTGCAGTCTTATCCAAGACAAAAAGTTGACTTTTTTGTAAACCAATTATTTTTGTTTACCAAGGCGTTTTGGGGCTTGTCCTATAAATAAATAGCCTAGACCTAAAAACATTTCTCTTTATCCTTTATTTTGCCCCCGAAGCTTTGCTTTGGTTTTCCAATAAACAAGATTAAATCCTTTGTGGGTAATTTGATTGGATCACTTGTATATACTTTTGTTTAAGCTTTTAATCTTAACTCTTTCATCTTTCAGTCTTGTTTTCCATTTGTTCTTGCTTTATTAGTGTCGAATTTTTGTCTTTGCTTTTTAGAGGTTCTTGGGTTTTCAAGAGTAAAAGTGTTTCCTTTGATGTTTAAGGATGTTTAGGTTGTTAGATCTAAGATTAGCTCTTCTTAAGTGATTATGCTTAATGCTTAGTACACTTTGTTACAAAAGCTAGATCCTAGGCTTTTAGTATTGCACTTAAGATGTTTGCTACAAATGCTTGTAAGAAGTTTTGGTTGATGTATTGTCTTGCTTGACTTGTGCTTAAGGCTTAGTATAACATTGAAGGGAAATTGTCTTTAGATACTGATTATGCATCGTAAGTGTAAGATAGTGTCTGAACCATTGCTTAAGAGATGAGTAAGCTTAGCCCAAGGAATTGGATTCTAAGATGCTTATTAGGCTTCAAGGATTTTGTGCTTTATGCTTATTGATTGCATTTCCACCATCAAAAGTGGGTTAGGAGAGTAATTAGTAAAGGGATTATCACCAAGGGATTAGGTTAGTCTTTATTAGTAGTCTTGCTTAGAGTTTAATGCATTGATCATTGCTTGAAAGCCTTGCTCTTGATTTGGTTTCACTTTGCTATTCACTAGTCTTGAACCTTGCTTTTGTGTTTTGCCTTAGTGTTCACCTCTATTTTCTTGCTCTGTTTTGCAATTTTTGTTCATCTTTAGGTTGTTGGTTTAAACCCCTTTTTCTTTATGATTAGGCCTAGCTTAGTAAGACTTCTGCATCTCATTTGTTCCTTAGCCCTTGGATTGGATTGATAGCCTTTCTATAATACAATGGCATATGTGTAGACAGGTATTGAAAAAGACCACAAAAAACTCTTCTTTCAGTTGGCGCTGTTGTCAATTCATTCTGTTTAAGGCATTTGAGTTTGATTTCTTGCTTAGACTAGGCCATTCTCTTTATCCTTTTTGTGATTTATATGATTGGAGAAGGAATTACTAGTTCCATTGCACTCTCATCTTTGAGTTTCATTTTCCAGAAGTCAAGCTTTGTGACTATAAGTTAGCACACTTGGGAGGTAATCCCATGACTATCCTTTATATATATTTCTTCCTCTTGCTTTTTGATCTTTTTGTTTGGTGCTTTCAATGTCATAAGAGGATTCATATGGTCCAACGAAGGTGGCAAATGCCAAGGACCCACGACCAGCTACTGAACCGAGCTAGTGTATCAATCACGGCCAGAAAAATGTTAGGCCAAATACCGAGCTTAAACCAGACATTTCTGTTCGGTATGACCGCCTATTGGTGCACTATGCTATACTCCCATTGGTGTATCCACCAAGAACCAATACCGAGGAGGACAGTTCAAACCCAATCCTTAAAGGATTTCAAATCCTCCTCCTCCACAAGACTTTAAGGTAAACTCCAAACCCTTTGCATTTCTCTTCTTCTCTTAATTTTTAAATTGTTGATTGGTTATTGCCTCCTCTTGCATTTAAATTACATAGTGGATTACACAGGGACTGTGTAATTTAAGTGTGGGGAGGATCTATTACTAACAGTTCTCTTTCAAATTTTAGCATTCATCTATTGCATATCTTTCATACTTGCAAAAATTTGAAATTTTTGAAAACAAATTTCGAAATTAAAAAGGTTTTGAGTGATCATCTAGTTGCATCTTGCATTTTAGGATTGCATCTAACTGCATTTGCATTGAGGTTTCATGCATTTAAAATTTTGAGCTTGATGTTTGCCTTTGAGAGATGTTAATTTTTGGAATCACTTCATTGCCTAAGTTGTTAGTTCTTTGGTGTTAAGGTCTAGTTTGAATTGAATTTGAACCACACTTGGAATTCTTTGCCTGATACTCTTGTCTTGATTAAGCTTGCATGATCTGAATTCAGTCTCTATTTACTAGAACCATAATTTGAAAATTGAATTATCATGACTTATACATTGAAAGTGTTTTCATGGGTACCATACATACTTGGGCTTTCTTCATCCTTCATATCTCTCCTCTTGCTAGTCCAAGTAGATTTCCCTGCCATTAACCAAACCTTCCTTGAAGCCAAAAAATATTTGTGAGTGATTGTGAGGCCTTTTCTTTAAGGATTGAGCTTAGTAAAAAGTGTTGGGTTAGAACTACAAATGGACCCTTCCATTGTAGAACTAGCTTGCCCTCTTGATCTAGATAGGCTAGGATGTTTTTGTTAATAAGGGATGGTTTTGGGTTTTCGATTTTGGGTTTTCAAGTGAAGAAAGAAAAGAGAAAGCAAAGTAAAAGGAGTGCACAATTGTTACCTTGGGAAGTTTGGCTGATCATTATAAGCTCTATGCAAATGAAGAAGGTGTCCAAAGCTAGCAAAGAGAACACCAGCAAAGTAAAGAAGAGAAAAAGCAAAAAAAAAAAAAAAAGGCTAAACCACCAAGAAGAATCAAAGAAGAAGATGCCCCATCAAAGAAGCTCCAAAGGAGAAAGAAGAATGGGATCAAGGAAGCAAAAAGCTTCAAGAAAAAGGGTAGAATAAGATTATGTTTTGGGGAAGAAGCAAGGGCGTTTAGATCACTTATGGGACTAGGGATAGATGGGAGTTTACCTTTGTATGCATAAGTTGTTCTTTATCCTTAGCATTTTACCNGGAAGAAGCAAGGGCGTTTAGATCACTTATGGGACTAGGGATAGATGGGAGTTTACCTTTGTATGCATAAGTTGTTCTTTACCCTTAGTATTTTACCAAAGCTCAATCCATTTTCTTGAGAGAACCCTTACACTTAAACATAGTTGGTTTGAATTGTTTGAGGTCATTTTTGCCTCATGAGCCTGCCTTATCCTTAGCCAAATGAAACACAAGATTTGCATAAGCATGATCCACTTGGTTGATGAGTTAATTGAAAGTTAAAGAGATTGGATGATGTGATTACTTGTGTAAGATAGACTTGAGTTTTCTTGTATATGCTTGTGATGAGGGTGGCTAGATTTCATTTTCAGTAAAAACAAACATCATTTGCATCTTATAATCATTAACTTGGACAATGACTATTTTTATTATTGGCATCTTACAAATCCAATAGCTCATAATTTCAAACTTCTCTTCCACCATGTTCAAACTTGTTTGAGGGCAAGCAAGAGGTAAGTGTGGGGAAGTTGATAACCTCATAATTTACCTTGTTTAGGTATGCATTTAGCTTATGTTTTGTTTACTTTCCTATATTCAATCATCATGTTTTGTCCCTTTTGCATTCATATTAGACATGATAAGTTTTAGACTAGGCATTGCATGTTTGGCATGTTTGGAGCCTTTTTCAAGTGTCCTTGGAGCTAAAGAGACTTAGTGGAGGATGGTGAATGGTGTGGACCAGAGAACGGAGCTGAAAGCATTGGAAAAACTCGTCCAAGACTCATACCGTGGAGCTGAGCCGTTGAGAACACATTTTCCTTGCTCAAAGCAACTGGAAGTGCGAAATTTATGGGTCCGGATGAAGTCCTTGCACTTAGACTCAGACTCCGAAGCCTTCTTCAAATTGTAGAGGATCCAGTGAGTTTTCTAATGGCGTCATAATAAAGTCATTCGGACCCTGGGTTAAAAAGTTACGGCGATTTCAAATGCACCGACTGTCCTTCCTCGGTACAGTCTTATCCAAGACAAAAAATTCACTTTTTTGTAAACCACTAATTTTTGGTTACCAAGGCGTTTTGGGGCTTGTCCTATAAATAGCCTAGACCTCAAAACATTTCTATTTATCCTTTCTTTTGCCTCTGTGGGTAATTGATTGGATCATTTGTATATACTTTTGTTTAAGCTTTTAATCTTAAGTCTTTCATCTTTCAGTCTTGTTTTCCATTTGTTCTTGCTTTATTAGTTTCGAATTTTTGTCTTTGCTTTTTAGAGGTTCTTGGTTTTTCAAAAGTAAAAGTGTTTCCTTTGATGTTTAAGGATATTTAGGTTATTAGATCTAAGATTAGCTCTTCTTAAGTGATTATCCTTAATGCTTAGTACACTTTGTTAAAAAAGCTAGATCCTAGGCTTTTAATATTGCACTTAAGGTGTTTGCTAAAATGCTTGAAAGAAGTTTTGGTTGATGTAATGTCTTTTAACTTGTGCTTAAGGCTTAGTATAACATTGAAGGGAAATTGTCTTTAGATACTGGTTATGCATCGCAAGTGTGAGTTAGTGTTTGAACCATTGCTTAAGAGATGAGTAAGCTTAGCCCAAGGAATTGGATTCTAAGATGCTTATTAGCCTTGAAGGATTTTGTGCTATATGCTTATTGATTGCATTTCCACCAGCAAAAGTGGGTTTGGAGGGTAATTAGTAAAGGGATTATCACCAAGGGATTAGGTTAGTCTTTATTAGTAGTCTTGCTTAGAGTTTAATGCATTGATCATTGCTTGAAAGCCTTGCTCTTGATTTGGTTTCACTTTGCTATTCACTAGTCTTGAAACTTGCTTTTTTGTTTTGCCTTAGTGTTCACTTCTGTTTTCTTGCTCTGTTTTGCATTTCTTGTTCATCTTTAGGATGTTAGTTTAAACCCCTTTTTCTTTATGATTAGGCCTAGCTTAGTAAGACTTCTGCATCTCATCTGTTCCTTAGCCCTTGGATTGGATTGATAGCCTTTCTATACTACAATGGCATATGTGTGGAGAGGTATTGAAAAAGATCACAAAAACTCTTCTTTCAAGTAGTCATTTAGTTGGGTTTAAGAGGGTTTCAAAGGGGTTAATTATGGATCAGTTGTCTTAGGTTGATAAAGATAGGTTTTCAATTAGGTATCTTCGTCTATTTCTCGTTCTTATTGCATGTTTGTTTCTCTGATCAATTAGCAACTGCTGTTAGGATTGATAGATTCGTTAACATGTGTATTTATCAACTGGACAAAGAGTAAACGAGTGGTTGTGTCGTAGGATTCAAAAGCATACCTACAGAGCGTCGTGAGTGTTTATAAACCGATTCATTATTATGTGTTTGGCTGCGCCGTGAGATGCAACCGCATTTGCATCTCACGGAGTAGGACAAATATAGGTGATTAGATCTACGATTATAGGGTGATCATAATGAACCGTTTCAGCTTAGAGAACCTAGACGACATAGTCACTTATAATCTTAATCTATTGATTGTTTGATTGATATCTCTGTAAATTACATCTTTTTCACTTGCATTTAATACTAGTTAAGTCCTCATTCATGCACTTTGTTCTTGGTTTTTGTTTCATTTCCACTCATGTTAAGTCTAGATGCATTAGGTTATGAATTTGCATATTCTTGCATGTTTTGGAGTGTTTTCTCAGGTATCAAAGTGTATGGAGGATGGTCCGAGGAAGAAGATCCAAAGAGAGACCAAAAAAGGGGAAAACGGACTATATCGGGCCCGGATAACAGCTCCTTAGCCGATACGGACAAGCGCATGGGCAAACCTCGACGAGTAGCAGCGACTTGATCCCGAAGCAAGCATCCCGGAATGGAGATCCCACAAGACGTTCCTCGAAGACGGATATCGGATGTCGGATGAAGGCATCAGCATTAGCCCGAAATTGGCAGAAGGCGAAAGACTTGACAAAGATCACGAAATTGTTCCCCGATATGGAGGCTACCCAAAGAATAAAAATTTAGCGTATCGCTTGCTTCCACGATATGAAGCCGATACGCTACAGTCCAAAAGAGTATCTATTTCGGGCAAGTGGTCCCAACGATTTAGGTTTTTCCTCTTTTGTGTATAAATACACATTGTTCCCCACGCTTATCTCTCTCTCTCGTTCCACTTTTAATTTTATGTCTTTCTTGTAACCGAAAACTCTTAGTTCTTTCTCCATTAAAGCTTGTTGAAAAGCTTGAACCTTTTATGATATTTTGAAGTTATCAAGTCTTGTTTTCATAGCATTTCTTGTTAAAGATTCCTTCTTTTCTTGTTTTTGACTTCTTGCAAACCATGATTAATCTTCTTATCCTTATGGATCTTGAGGTTTCTCTAATGGTGTGTGAGTAGTATTTTTAAGGATTTTTATGGGTTAAAAGAGCCAAGGAACTCTCGGATTTACCTTTCTTCCTTAGCTAGAACATAAAGTTTGATTCTTTCTTGTTTATTGTTCTCAATGCTTAGTCTAGTTTGATCATCTAGTTTAAAGACTATAGGCGGCTTGACACGAACACCACGTGCTTGCTTAGCCAAACCCATAAACAATGGTTCGATCTTTCCTAGGCTCAGACGGACCATCTATCTAGAAGATCTTACGGTTCAACAGGGACGTTTTAGCATGCTTGTTTCTTCTATTGTACCTCTAAGTGGGAGCTAGTCTATGGTATAGAGATTCAAAGAGGTTAGACCCAAACGCCATGGGCTAAACAACTTGTGGATCCCTTTACCTAAGAATCACCATCTAAAGACCAAGTCTTGATGTGATCCAAAAGCTTAGCTTGATAAACAATCCGAGCGTCACCTAGTTCATAAAACCCATCTTGATCTTCTTTAATGTATAAAGCCTATGTTTTTACCGTTTTAATCATTACTTCTTTCTCAAGTAGTTTAAAGTTCTTATTTTTGTTGTCTTGAGTGACACAAGATCCAGTCTTTTGTAGTTTCTAGTAGTAAAGTCCCAACCTTTTACCATCTTTAACTTGACTTGTGACACCGATATAACCGATCTGTCTACTAAACACTCTCAAATGGATTGATACCCCATACACTATACTGCTAACGGTTATAAGTGGTGGGTCATTGACCAGTAGCGTGAAAAACCTACCCATCAATTGGCGTTGTCGCCGTTTGGGGTTAAGTTTAGTCATTTTATTTCTTAGTCGTTACAAGGACAAGTTTTTATTTTCTAGTTATTTAACACTTTTACGTGACTACTCTGTCTTGATAGGTACATGAACCTGCGGTCACACGGTACAACAAATCTGGTTCCCCAAAACGACGATATACACCTGCTCGAGAGATCAGCCAGGCGAAATCGGGAACAAGCCGATATAGGAGACCGTGTGACGATGGAGTATCAAAAAGGTGCTCAAGGAGCTGCGGGCGTAGCTGGTACACAAGGCCAACAAGGCCACCAAGGACCTCAAAGTCCACTAGGAGTTCAAGGCGTTCTAGGACAGCCTGGTGTTGCAGCTCCTCAGCGAGTTGTTCGGCAAATCGGTGCAGGAGATGCACCGATATCGACTGCAAGCCGACACGGCATCCAGTCGCCACCTGTCCAGAACAATAACTTCGAGAATAAGAGTGGTCTCATCTCCATGGTGCAGAAAAACTGTTTCTTCGGTCTGCCCTAGGAAGATCCACTCGACCATCTCGACCAGTTCGACCGTGTGTGCGCCATGACGAAAATCAACGGTGTAAGAAAGGATGGCTTCAAGCTGCAGTTATTTCCCTTCTCGTTGGGAAACAAAGCACACGCTTGGGAAAAGACTCTGCCATAGGGATCAATCACCTCGTGGGCATAATGGAAGAAGGCTTTCTTGACCAAGTTCTTCTCCACAACGAGGACAACCCGATTGAGGAACGAGATAAGTGGCTTCACCCAAAATGCCAATGAAACCTTCGGAAAAGCTTGGGAACGATTCAAAGGCTACACAACTCAGTGCCCTCACCATGGATTCAGCCAAGAGTCACTCCTCAGTACTCTATACCGAGGTGTCATCCCCAAGATCCGAATGTTGCTCGATACGATGAGTAATGGAAACTTTCTACCCAAAGACGTGGAAGATGGTCATGAGCTGGTGGAAAACTTAGCCAAAGTGACTCTTCCTAGCACGAAGACTACGGCAGATCAAACCGTGGCTCCATAAAAGAAGTAGAAGGAAGCCGAAAAGTGATCAAGGAGTTAAACGAGAAGCTTGACAAGTTACTACTTGCCCAAGCACAAAAGAGGTCCATTTCGTGGAGGAATACACTCAAGTTCAAGAGGGGGAGGACATTCAGACCGAAGATGTTCACTACAACAACGCTCAAGGAGGTTATGCTACATGGAGACCAAACAACAACCTCTCCTACAAAAACACAAACGTTGCCAACCTCCAAGACCAGACATATCCACAGCAACAAGCAGGAGGAGCAAAACAGTTCGTGACTTACGCGAACCAACAAGGATTTGTACCAAATCAATTTCAAGGTGGTTACCCACCACGGCAACAAGTCGTTGCACCTCCTGATTTTCAACAACAACAAGGAAATCCACCTGCTCAAGCTAGATTTGACCTGGAGGCACTCTCAAGCAACTCCTACAAGGTCAAACACACATTCAGACGGTGCACAAATGTTTCGCCGAGGTGCATAACAAGATAGACGGTCTAACCACCAAACTATCCGGGAAGATCGAAGCATTGGCCGTATGAGTCAAGAAACTTGAAAATAACAAATGCATTGCATCTACAAGCCTTCCAAGCAACCTTCCCGGCAAATCTGCCATGAATCCAAAGGAGTATTGCCAATTGATCACCACTCTCGACGAGGCAAAATGGGATCAAGCCGAAACTGCTTCTACAAAACGGTCTCAAGTCGATGAGGACATCGATATCCTAAGAGGGGGAGGGAATTCACATCGTTTTTAATTGCTTTCTGTCTTTTAATTCCATCTTATTTCTTAGTTTAATTCGAATTTAAAAAACTGCTATGTGACTATCCCTTCTCTGTGGATTCGATCCCTAAGTACTACAACTGATCTCTTAATTTGAGAGAGTAGTTCTAGGGTAAATTTGAGAGTATATCATTCATTTCCCCCTTTCACATTGAAAAGGAAACAAGAAAAGTCAAGCTAAGTGACTAAAAACAAAGCGCTCTTGGGAGGCACCCCAAGCTTATCCATGTACATATTAATGTTTTTTGTAGTCTAGTTTAATGATTTCAGATACCCAATTGAGAATATGATGGGGTCACTTGTGCACAAAGGGGCAAAACCGTTGTGAAGATTGCCTAGCACAACAACGGGGTGAAAAATCGGTTTAATACTGTGATAACACCCTAGGGCATTCCATGTCGAGCAGGCACAATGGTGTGTAGTCGATATTGAACGAAGTCCGAGCAAGACAATATTTATCAGGGTCATATATCGGGCAATCAAGCCGATATCCAAACAGACAGTTAGCCATATCGAGATCAAAAACAATATGCTCATCAAGGTAAAAGGGTTTTTGACTTGGCCAATCTGAGAAAAGCGCTCAAATTTGTGGCCTACTTTTTCGGATAAGGCAAGAATACTTGGTTGGGGTTAGCCGACAGCTATTCTCCAAACCAAGAAACCCTAGTCAAACCCCTCCACCCTTGTCTTCTCTATAAAAGTGTCATCTTTGTCGTCTCTCTCTTTCATTTCCCCATCGCTCTCAAACCCAACAAACCTGTTCTTAGTTTTTTAATTCGCAACCTGTGAATCTCTGCATCGTTCTTCAACAGATTTTGTGAAAATCGTGCTAGGTAATATTTCACTCTTGATCGATATGGATTGTTTGCAACCGTAAATCGTGAATCGTTTGATTGTTGCTTAGAATTGTGTAGATTCACTGTCTCGGGTTTGAGAGTAGATGGAGATGCTTTGGTAAACTAATTTTGCATAAACACTTAGGGTTTTTTTTTGGATTTTCTAGGGTCTTGACATTTCCTTTTGTGAGAATAGCGTCACGGCTAAACTCTTTTGATATGTCAACCTTTGGAACTCCCTTTGCTCACCCTTGATAATGCATTATTTGTTGAGTCACTTGAATCTGTGAGAAAGTTTGCTTTTCACGATTTAAACTTGTCTCGGTCTAGTGTAAAAATCGATTGTGTTTGCTTGAGTTTCTCTCTAGCCATGAATAGAGATGCTTAGGTTTAAACACGCATGCAAGAGATATACTGTCTTTGTTATTTATTCTTTGTACTTACACACTTTCAAGTGTTTTTGTTGATAGGTACAATGCTGGGAGCAACAAGAAGCGGTGCTGTCCTTGGGAGATCGAGAGACTACCAAACCGAGAAGAGAGATGGAAAGTGACCAATTGGGAGTTCTAACTGAGCCGTCACGGTTCGCTCGCCCACGCGTGCATCGGGAAGAAGAAGTGCGAGTTCCCGACCCACACTGGCCGCAATGCGTGCATCATTCAGGCGAATGGAGTTCAAGGCCACACAATACCCCCACGAAAACACCATGGTTAAGCTAGGCATCTACGAGGATTGCCAAATTCTCTTCAAAGCAATGGGTCTAAGGCGTTTCATGGAAAATGCCTATGCATCTCACGATGAGGCTACCTTCCAGTTCTTGGCATAACTGGAGGTGACATTTTATGCATTTGGAGAAGAGACTCCAGAGGATGATGGAGACGGCTACATCCGTTTCAAGTATGGGAGCGAAACTCACCGAATGTCATTTCGGGATCTTTTGTCGATATTCGGAATCAGCCAGGACGATCTGCGTGAGATGTCACTCAACATCGAGAGTTGAGGAGCTGGAAGCACTGTGGGGTTACATTGGGGTAGGCACGTACAAGCTCGGAGTGAACAAGAGAATCAGGATTAGGTACGCAGCCTTAAGGTATGTGCAAGAGCTATTATACATACATTATTTGCGCGGAAGGAGTGTGGATCTGTCCTTACCAAGGAGCTAGAGATCATTGATATCTCTGTAAATTGCATGTTTTCAGCACACGTTTTGCATTAGTTAGGACCCCATTCGTGCACTTTGTTCTTAGTTTTCATCACATTCTCGCTCATGATAGGATTAGATGCATTAGGTTAGTTCTCTGCATATTCTTGCATGTTTTGGAGTGTTTCTCAGGTGCTATATGAATGGAGTTGGTCCGAAGAAGAAATCAAGAAGAGAGATCTCAAAAGGAGGGTGAACAGCTGATATCGAGCGTGGATCACGACCCCTTAGCCGATATGGAAAAGCGCCTGACAAACCTCGACGAGTAGCAGCGACTTAGTCGCAAAAGAAGCACCCCGGAATGAAGATCCATCAAGAGGATTCCGTGAAGACGGATATCGGAGCAAGGCAACGGGAAATACCCGATTCAAGTAACAAGGAAGGCAAGCTTTCACGACATGATCCCGAAACATTTGCCCGACATGGAGACTGCCCGAAGAATCAGAAGAGTTAGCGTATCGGCGTGCTCACCACGACTAGAGCCTGAAACGCTAAAGTTCAAATAGTACCATTTCGGGAAAGTGGTCCCAACGTTTTAAGGTTTTCCTCTTTAATGTATAAATACTCTCTCCTCGACTCTTATCCTTATCATCACGCTTTCTAGTTTTATTGTCTGTCTCTTCTCAAAGCCGAGAACTTTATCTGTATTTTCACCATTGCAGCTTGTTTCAAAGCTTTGATTTTTATGCTATCTTGAAGTTTTAAGTATTATCGCTTAGTGTATTTTAAGAAAGTTTATTCCTTCTCTTGTTTTGACTATCTTGCAACCCATGAGTTATCCTCTCATCCTTATGGATCTTGGGGTTTCTCAAATGGCGCGTGAGTAGTCTATATCGGTTTGGGATGAGGATAGGAAAAATGAGTTAAAGGTTCAATCTTTGATGCATGTCTATGCTTAAGTCATCTTAGTCCTTTCTTATCTGATACTTTTAATGCTTAGTCATCTTTGCTATTTGATTTTTTGCTGCCGAGCTTCTTCAAACAAACGCCATGTTTGAATGTTTGCAAGGACCAATCTCATAAGAGATTCGCTCATCCTAGCCTAAGGGATTAGATGCCTAGGGAGCGTTTTGGCGCTAGTAGAGTCGTTTAATCGTGCTTGCTAGTCTCATGTATCACTGCGCGAGAGCGAGGTTAGGTTGTGAGTTAGCAAAGAGATTTATACCACGACGGTGGATTCATCTAGATCTTGAACTCTATGCTGAAGGATTAGCCTCATAGGTAGATAATTTATGCATCAAAGAAAGACCTTTAGCTTATTTATCTAAACAATTCTTTATCCTTCGAACCGATTTTTATTTTATCTTGCAAGCTCGTTTTCTTTAAGTTACCACATCTTTTCCTCTTTAGCTAGATCTAGTTTTTTATTCTTAGCTTCCTATCATTGTGACAAGTAGGGTGATAGTTCTTTCCTTTTAAACCGCTAAATCTTTCTTAGCTTGTAAAGGATCCTCATAAATGCAGTAACTTGAGCTCTCCCATCGGATTGATAAGATCCATAACCTATACTACAATCGGTTATAAGTAGTGGGTCATTGACTAAGTAGAACCCATAGAAATATCTACTTATCAATTGGCGCCGTTGCCGATTTTAGAAATTTTGAGTATTGCATCTCAGATTCTTAGCAAGACTAAGACTTTACTTTATTTCTGGACTCTAACTACGCTCCTTGAGATTTTTTCGTAGGTACCTATAACAACAAGTTCAGATGGACAACACGCACCATCCCCAAGTAGGAATGAATGAGGTACAACGGGAACAAGCCGATATACAGCGTCACCAACGTCTCATCAGCGAATGTGATTCTCTAACCAACTACAGAACACGAATAAGTATTATTCCACCCTCAAGTGATGTTGGATACGAAATAAAAAGTAGTATGCTTGCCATGGTCCGAAACAACAAATATTAGGGTGAAGTCGTGGAAGATTCTCTGGACCACCTTGATGATTTCGAGAAGATCTGTTTTTTGACAAAATAAGAAGGAATCTCGGAAGATGGATTCAAACTACGACTTTTTCCATTCTCCCTGGGAGGAAGAGCTCACCAATGGAAAAAGACGCTTAAACCGGGATCTATAACGACGTGGGATGAATGCAAACGAGCCTTCCTCAAGAAATTCTTCTCGCCATCCAGTACAACGAAACTGCGATTAGATATCTCCACGTTCACCCAACTCGAAGATGAGCGATTCAGTGAATCTTGGGAACGCCAAAAAGGGTACACACTAAAATGTCCACATCATGGCTACTCAAATTCCTCACTACTCAGTATCTTATATAGAGGTGTGTCCAAGAAATATAAGGATCAGTTGGATACTGCAAGCAAGGGCATCTTCCTCGGCCAAGACGTGGACGATGGAATGAACCTCGTCGAGAATATGGCTACAAGCGATAGTTATTACGAGGACGACATTGACGACGAAACAACTAAGCTGAACAACCAGAGGGAAAATGAAGTAATGCAACTACAAGCCCGTTTGAATGCTTTACTAAAAGGACAACACGTTCAAGACGCTAAAGTAGCAAGTATCGGGGTAGTCTCCACGGACAGTGGCCGATATGGGGATGCAGTAATCACCAACGACCAAAGACAGCACTGCGACACAACAACTTCGACTATACATCCTCATCTAGCCACTCAGTACAATGCTAATACATATACACAGCAGGCATTCACTCCTCCCCAATATTACCCTCAACTTCAACAATATCAAGCTCCATACCCACCGCCACCGTATGGACATAATGGATTCTGCCCACAACAACCACAAGATTCTGACATCAAGAATCTCCTAACTCAGCTGGTTCAGAGTCACTGCAATAGCAACCATGATATCAAATCACTCAATTCAAGGATGGACAAACAGGAAGAACATATACGGCTAATACAACAACCAATGCACAATGAAACCACTACACAACCAGCCTACGTCCAAGCTGTAACTTTACGTAGCGGAAAGATTCTTGCACCAAAAGATCATGCTCCGCAAATCAGCGAGGACGCTTCCGATCTAGTGGGGGGGGGTAGCTTTGAAAAATCAGAATTTAACAATGAGGTAGAAGAAGTTCAAGAGAGTGTTGAAGACCAGCTCTTCACCAAACTCAGAGAACAGAATAGCGGGATTAAGTCGACACCTGCTGCCCGTTTTGAGAAACCCAAAGAGCCACAGTTTGTTCCCCCTGCATATAAACCCCCTTACCCTTTTCCAGAAAGATTCAAGAAAGAACTCCTCGAGAAATACAGAGCTCAGTTTGCAGAGCATCTGAAGATAGTGGAACTCACCATGCCGCTCATGGATGCTTTGGCATTAGTACCGCCATACCAAAAATTCATAAAAGATGCAATCTTGGCAAGAACAAAAGAACTCCAAGGCATGATGGTAATGACACATGAGTGTAGCGCCACTATCCAGAAGAAGGTAGTGCCGAACAAGCTAGACAATCCGGGAAGCTTCACTCTCCCATGTTCAATTGGTCCACTCACATTCAACAATTGCATTTGCAATCTAGGGGCAAGCGTGAGCCTCATGCCACTGTCAATAGCCAAACGACTGGGCTTCACATCCTTCAAGCCAAGCCGAATATCTCTGATACTGGCAGACCGATCCGTAAGGTTGCCAAAGGGACTGCTCGGAGACGGTCCCATCAGAATTGGTGATATCGAGGTACCAACCGATTTTGTGGTACTCGAAATGGAAGAAGAACCGCGAGATCCTCTTATCCTTGGGAGACCTTTACTAGCCACGGCAGGGGCAGTAATTGATGTGAAGAAAGGCAAGATTAAGCTCAATATTGGAAAGAACATCATCCTCCATTTCGACATAAAAGAGGTGATGAAGAAACCTACTATAGGAGGGAAAGTCTTCTGGGTGGATGCAATGGATACGCTAAACGATGAACGTTTTGAAGAACTTTCCTTGAAAGACCCGTTGCTAGTTGCTTTGACAAAAGAGAAGAAGTGGCATGGACATGTGGAGCAAGAAGGCGAAGTCAATATCATGCATCTGGATGCAAGGAGAGCCATTGAAGATGATGAATATCCAGAAGACCTAGAGCATGGAAGGCATAAAATCGCCTGGAAAACAAAAGAAGGAGCATATCGAGGTCAAGCAGATATAAGTACAACGAGCTCGAGCGATCAAAGCATACACGGGGATTGGAGCGAACTTGATGCTCCGAAACTTGAGCTCAAACCACTACTGGATGGGCTAAGGTACGCTTTCTTAGGGCTCAACTCCACATATCCAGTTATTGTTAATAAAGATCTAAGTGATGATGAGTTAAATTCACACCTTAAGGAGTTGAGAAATTATAGGAGAGCTCTCGGTTACTCACTAAGTGACATCAAGGGCCTTTCTCCTAAGCTTTGCACTCACAGGATTCACTTAGCTGATGAAAACACTTCCTCCATTGAACACCAAAAGCGTTTAAACCCAACTTTAATGGAAGTGGTCAAGAAAGAAATTTTAAAACTTTTAGAAGCTGGCGAGATACACCCCATCAGTGATAGCACTTGGGTATCTCCTGTCCATGTGGTACCTAAGAAAGGGGGTATCACTGTCGTAAAAAATGAAAAAGAAGAATTAATACCTACTAGGACCATAACCGGTCATAGGATGTGCATTGATTATAGAAAACTTAATTCAGCCACTAGAAAAGACCACTTCCCCCTCCCTTTCATCGACCAAATGCTAGAAAGGCTGGCTAACCATCCATATTACTGTTTTCTGGATGGGTATAGCGGCTTCTTCCAGATACCAATTCACCCAAACGATCAAGAGAAAACCACATTCACATGCCCGTATGGTACCTTTGCATCTCGAAGGATGCCATTTGGGCTATGTAATGCACCAGCAACTTTCCAAAGATGTATGATTGTCTATTTTCTCTGACCTTATAGAGGAAATGGTAGAGGTGTTCATGGACGATTTCTCTGTGTATGGTTGCTCTTTTGGTGTTTGTTTGTCGAATTTGTGCAGGGTTCTCAAGCGTTGTGAAGAGACAAACTTAGTATTGAATTGGGAGAAAGGCCATTTCATGGTCATGGAAGGGATAGTGCTTGGTCACAAGATATCAGAGAGAGGTATCGAGGTTGATAAGGCGAAAATAGAAGTCATGATGCATTTGAAGCCACCCACCACAGTGAAAGAAATTCGTAGCTTCCTTGGGCATGCAGGCTTCTATAGGAGGTTCATCCATGATTTCTCCAAGATCGCTAGGCCACTCACGAGGCTCTTATGCAAGGAGGCCGAGTTTATCTTCGATGAAGATTGCCTTCAAGCGTTCACCACGATAAAGGACGCTCTTGTGAGTGCTCCAATAGTCCAAGCTCCTGATTGGGATTTTCCATTCTAGATTATGTGTGATGCAAGCGATTATGCCGTGGGAGCTGTTCTCGGACAAAGGAAAGACAAAAAGTTACACGTGATCTACTATGCAAGCCGGACGCTAGATGATACCCAAGTAAAGTACACCACGACCGAGAAAGAGTTATTGGCAGTTGTGTTTGCCTTCGAGAAATTCAGAAGCTACTTGGTGGGATCAAAAGTGATTGTTTACACGGATCATGCTGCCCCAAGGTACATCTATGCGAAAAAGGACACCAAGCCGAGACTGCTAAGGTGGATTCTCTTACTATAAAAGTTTGATATGGAGATCCTGGACAAAAAGGGAGTAGAGAATGGTGTAGCCGATCACCTGTATTTAATTTTTGTTTTTGGTTACTAATTCAATTTCTTAACTTTGTGTTTCAGGTGCATGCACAATCGTAGTACCAGGGGCAACAAGGAAAAGGAATTGATCGCACTCAACCAGGAACTCACTCGTCGAGAACGTACGAACCGTCGATCTACCCGAGCATCGATCGACACAAAGAGTATCGATTGACACCCGACCAGAGAAATGATCGACACACTTAGCATCGATCGACACTCTTTGCGACCAGAGATGGCTGGACTTCTGGTTTTGATCCGCGACGAGAATGGTGACTTGGTTGATGGCGAGGGGCATAGGAGGAATGCCCAAGGACAGAGACTTGATGAGGTTGGCGCCGTCATTATTGAACCAGCGATACAAATCGCCCCTGCAGATGCTGGACGTGGAAGAACGCTTTGCGAGTACAACCGCCCAGACCAGTTCTATGCTAATAGAGCTGCGATCCGTCCTCCTGCTTTCCAGAGGAATGACTTCGAGCTGAAGCCTGCTTACTACACGCTAGTGGCTCAGCATCCCTTCCATGGTCTTCCTAATGAGCATCCAATGGACCATATAGAGAGATTCGAGGACTTGGCATCAAGCATCAAGGCCAACGGAGTTACATATGATTATCTCTTCTGCAAGGTTTTCCCCTACTCACTTGCTGGAGACGCATCATACTGGCTGAAGCAGTTGCCACCAGGATCCTTGACCACATGGGAAGATACAAAGAATGCATTCTTATGCAATTTCTTTGATGACGCGAGATCTGAAGAGCTGAGAATGAAGATCACTATATTCTCTCAAGGACCTACTGAGGCATTCAGAGGTTCTTGGGTGAGGTTCAGATCTTACCAAAGGGACTGCACACATCATGGATTCAGTGAGCCGCAGCTTATTGGAATATTCTACCGCGGGATCGACTGGAGATACCAGATTGCCTTAGACGCTGCAAGCAATGGGAACTTCAACACAAGATTTCCAGATGATGCGATAGAGCTTATAGAGAACTTGGCCTCTAGCAACAGCACCAAGAATGCTGATTTTGAGAGGAGACAACACGCCGGAGTAACTGGAGGAAGTAAAATTGCTGAAGTTAACAAGAAGCTGGACATCTTGATGGGAAAGAAGCAGGTCCATTTTGCTAATGAAGTAGAGACTTTTGAGCCTGAGGAAGAAGAAGTTAACTACATTAATGGAGCTGGTTTTCAAGGACATAGATTCAACAATCAGCAAGGCTATGGTTCTTCCTACCAGAAGCCTTTTCAGAGCAACAACTTCAACAGAACTTATGGTTCTTCTTCCTATCAGAAGCCTCCTNGTGTATTTATCAACTGGACAAAGAGTAAACGAGTGGTTGTGTCGTAGGATTCAAAAGCATACCTACAGAGCGTCGTGAGTGTTTATAAACCGATTCATTATTATGTGTTTGGCTGCGCCGTGAGATGCAACCGCATTTGCATCTCACGGAGTAGGACAAATATAGGTGATTAGATCTACGATTATAGGGTGATCATAATGAACCGTTTCAGCTTAGAGAACCTAGACGACATAGTCACTTATAATCTTAATCTATTGATTGTTTGATTGATATCTCTGTAAATTACATCTTTTTCACTTGCATTTAATACTAGTTAAGTCCTCATTCATGCACTTTGTTCTTGGTTTTTGTTTCATTTCCACTCATGTTAAGTCTAGATGCATTAGGTTATGAATTTGCATATTCTTGCATGTTTTGGAGTGTTTTCTCAGGTATCAAAGTGTATGGAGGATGGTCCGAGGAAGAAGATCCAAAGAGAGACCAAAAAAGGGGAAAACGGACTATATCGGGCCCGGATAACAGCTCCTTAGCCGATACGGACAAGCGCATGGGCAAACCTCGACGAGTAGCAGCGACTTGATCCCGAAGCAAGCATCCCGGAATGGAGATCCCACAAGACGTTCCTCGAAGACGGATATCGGATGTCGGATGAAGGCATCAGCATTAGCCCGAAATTGGCAGAAGGCGAAAGACTTGACAAAGATCACGAAATTGTTCCCCGATATGGAGGCTACCCAAAGAATAAAAATTTAGCGTATCGCTTGCTTCCACGATATGAAGCCGATACGCTACAGTCCAAAAGAGTATCTATTTCGGGCAAGTGGTCCCAACGATTTAGGTTTTTCCTCTTTTGTGTATAAATACACATTGTTCCCCACGCTTATCTCTCTCTCTCGTTCCACTTTTAATTTTATGTCTTTCTTGTAACCGAAAACTCTTAGTTCTTTCTCCATTAAAGCTTGTTGAAAAGCTTGAACCTTTTATGATATTTTGAAGTTATCAAGTCTTGTTTTCATAGCATTTCTTGTTAAAGATTCCTTCTTTTCTTGTTTTTGACTTCTTGCAAACCATGATTAATCTTCTTATCCTTATGGATCTTGAGGTTTCTCTAATGGTGTGTGAGTAGTATTTTTAAGGATTTTTATGGGTTAAAAGAGCCAAGGAACTCTCGGATTTACCTTTCTTCCTTAGCTAGAACATAAAGTTTGATTCTTTCTTGTTTATTGTTCTCAATGCTTAGTCTAGTTTGATCATCTAGTTTAAAGACTATAGGCGGCTTGACACGAACACCACGTGCTTGCTTAGCCAAACCCATAAACAATGGTTCGATCTTTCCTAGGCTCAGACGGACCATCTATCTAGAAGATCTTACGGTTCAACAGGGACGTTTTAGCATGCTTGTTTCTTCTATTGTACCTCTAAGTGGGAGCTAGTCTATGGTATAGAGATTCAAAGAGGTTAGACCCAAACGCCATGGGCTAAACAACTTGTGGATCCCTTTACCTAAGAATCACCATCTAAAGACCAAGTCTTGATGTGATCCAAAAGCTTAGCTTGATAAACAATCCGAGCGTCACCTAGTTCATAAAACCCATCTTGATCTTCTTTAATGTATAAAGCCTATGTTTTTACCGTTTTAATCATTACTTCTTTCTCAAGTAGTTTAAAGTTCTTATTTTTGTTGTCTTGAGTGACACAAGATCCAGTCTTTTGTAGTTTCTAGTAGTAAAGTCCCAACCTTTTACCATCTTTAACTTGACTTGTGACACCGATATAACCGATCTGTCTACTAAACACTCTCAAATGGATTGATACCCCATACACTATACTGCTAACGGTTATAAGTGGTGGGTCATTGACCAGTAGCGTGAAAAACCTACCCATCAATTGGCGTTGTCGCCGTTTGGGGTTAAGTTTAGTCATTTTATTTCTTAGTCGTTACAAGGACAAGTTTTTATTTTCTAGTTATTTAACACTTTTACGTGACTACTCTGTCTTGATAGGTACATGAACCTGCGGTCACACGGTACAACAAATCTGGTTCCCCAAAACGACGATATACACCTGCTCGAGAGATCAGCCAGGCGAAATCGGGAACAAGCCGATATAGGAGACCGTGTGACGATGGAGTATCAAAAAGGTGCTCAAGGAGCTGCGGGCGTAGCTGGTACACAAGGCCAACAAGGCCACCAAGGACCTCAAAGTCCACTAGGAGTTCAAGGCGTTCTAGGACAGCCTGGTGTTGCAGCTCCTCAGCGAGTTGTTCGGCAAATCGGTGCAGGAGATGCACCGATATCGACTGCAAGCCGACACGGCATCCAGTCGCCACCTGTCCAGAACAATAACTTCGAGAATAAGAGTGGTCTCATCTCCATGGTGCAGAAAAACTGTTTCTTCGGTCTGCCCTAGGAAGATCCACTCGACCATCTCGACCAGTTCGACCGTGTGTGCGCCATGACGAAAATCAACGGTGTAAGAAAGGATGGCTTCAAGCTGCAGTTATTTCCCTTCTCGTTGGGAAACAAAGCACACGCTTGGGAAAAGACTCTGCCATAGGGATCAATCACCTCGTGGGCATAATGGAAGAAGGCTTTCTTGACCAAGTTCTTCTCCACAACGAGGACAACCCGATTGAGGAACGAGATAAGTGGCTTCACCCAAAATGCCAATGAAACCTTCGGAAAAGCTTGGGAACGATTCAAAGGCTACACAACTCAGTGCCCTCACCATGGATTCAGCCAAGAGTCACTCCTCAGTACTCTATACCGAGGTGTCATCCCCAAGATCCGAATGTTGCTCGATACGATGAGTAATGGAAACTTTCTACCCAAAGACGTGGAAGATGGTCATGAGCTGGTGGAAAACTTAGCCAAAGTGACTCTTCCTAGCACGAAGACTACGGCAGATCAAACCGTGGCTCCATAAAAGAAGTAGAAGGAAGCCGAAAAGTGATCAAGGAGTTAAACGAGAAGCTTGACAAGTTACTACTTGCCCAAGCACAAAAGAGGTCCATTTCGTGGAGGAATACACTCAAGTTCAAGAGGGGGAGGACATTCAGACCGAAGATGTTCACTACAACAACGCTCAAGGAGGTTATGCTACATGGAGACCAAACAACAACCTCTCCTACAAAAACACAAACGTTGCCAACCTCCAAGACCAGACATATCCACAGCAACAAGCAGGAGGAGCAAAACAGTTCGTGACTTACGCGAACCAACAAGGATTTGTACCAAATCAATTTCAAGGTGGTTACCCACCACGGCAACAAGTCGTTGCACCTCCTGATTTTCAACAACAACAAGGAAATCCACCTGCTCAAGCTAGATTTGACCTGGAGGCACTCTCAAGCAACTCCTACAAGGTCAAACACACATTCAGACGGTGCACAAATGTTTCGCCGAGGTGCATAACAAGATAGACGGTCTAACCACCAAACTATCCGGGAAGATCGAAGCATTGGCCGTATGAGTCAAGAAACTTGAAAATAACAAATGCATTGCATCTACAAGCCTTCCAAGCAACCTTCCCGGCAAATCTGCCATGAATCCAAAGGAGTATTGCCAATTGATCACCACTCTCGACGAGGCAAAATGGGATCAAGCCGAAACTGCTTCTACAAAACGGTCTCAAGTCGATGAGGACATCGATATCCTAAGAGGGGGAGGGAATTCACATCGTTTTTAATTGCTTTCTGTCTTTTAATTCCATCTTATTTCTTAGTTTAATTCGAATTTAAAAAACTGCTATGTGACTATCCCTTCTCTGTGGATTCGATCCCTAAGTACTACAACTGATCTCTTAATTTGAGAGAGTAGTTCTAGGGTAAATTTGAGAGTATATCATTCATTTCCCCCTTTCACATTGAAAAGGAAACAAGAAAAGTCAAGCTAAGTGACTAAAAACAAAGCGCTCTTGGGAGGCACCCCAAGCTTATCCATGTACATATTAATGTTTTTTGTAGTCTAGTTTAATGATTTCAGATACCCAAGAGAGAATATGATGGGGTCACTTGTGCACAAAGGGGCAAAACCGTTGTGAAGATTGCCTAGCACAACAACGGGGTGAAAAATCGGTTTAATACTGTGATAACACCCTAGGGCATTCCATGTCGAGCAGGCACAATGGTGTGTAGTCGATATTGAACGAAGTCCGAGCAAGATAATATTTATCAGGGTCATATATCGGGCAATCAAGCCGATATCCAAACAGGCAGTCAGCCATATCGAGATCAAAAACGATATGCTCATCAAGGTAAAAGGGTTTTTGACTTGGCCAATCCGAGAAAAGCGCTCAAATTCATGGCCTACTTTTTCGGATAAGGCAAGAATACTTGGTTGGGGTTAGCCGACAGCTAATCCCCAAACCAAGAAACCCTAGTCAAACCCCTCCACCCTTGTCTTCTCTATAAAAGTGCCATCTTTGTCATCTCTCTCTTTTTCATTTCCCCATCGCTCTCAAACCCAACAAACCTGTTCTTAGTTTTTTAATTCGCAACCTGTGAATCTCTGCATCGTTCTTCAACAGATTTTGTGAAAATCGTGCTAGGTAATATTTCACTCTTGATCGATATGGATTGTTTGCAACCGTAAATCCTGAATCGTTTGATTGTTGCTTAGAATTGTGTAGATTCACTGTCTTGGGTTTGAGTGTAGATGGAGATGCTTTGGTAAACTAATTTCGCATAAACACTTAGGGTTTTTTTGTGGGATTTTCTAGGGTCTTGACATTTCCTTTTGTGAGAATAGCGTCACGGCTAAACTCTTTTGAGATGCTTAGGTTTAAACATGCATGCAAGAGATATACTGTCTTTGTTATTTCTTCTTTGTACTTACACACTTTCAAGTGTTTTTGTTGATAGGTACAATGATGGGAACAACAAGAAGCGGTGCTATCCTTGGGAGATCGAGAGACTACCAAACCGAGAAGAGAGATGGAAAGTGACCAATTGGGAGTTCTAGCTGAGCCGTCACGGTTCGCTCGCCCACGCGTGCATCGGGAAGAAGAAGTGCGAGTTCCCGACCCACACTGGCCGAAATGCGTGCAGCATTCAGGCGAATGGAGTTCAAGGCCACACAATACCCCCACGAAAACACCATGGTCTAGCTAGGCATCTACGAGGATTGCCAAATTCTCTTCAAAGCAATGGGTCTAAGGCGTTTCATGGAAAATGCCTATGCATCTCACGATGAGGCTACCTTACAGTTCTTGGCATAACTGGAGGTGACCTTTTACGCATTTGGAGAAGAGACTCAAGAGGATGATGGAGGCGGCTACATCCGTTTCAAGTATGGGAGCGAAACTCACCGAATGTCATTTCGGGATCTCGAGTCGATATTCGGATTCAGCCAGGACGATCTGCGTGAGATGACACTCAACATCGAGAGTTGAGGAGCTGGAAGCACTGTGGGGTTACATTGGGGTAGGCACGTACAAGCTCGAAGTGAACAAGAGAACTAGGATTAGGTACGCAGCCTTAAGGTATGTGCAAGAGCTATTACACATACATTATTTGCGCGGAAGGAGTGTGGAGCTGTCCTTAGTTCTTGTTTGTCTGATGCAATTTGAATTAAACTGAGCTTAAGGCAGCACCACATTTGGAATTTGTCTTGTAGAATTCAGCTTTACCTTGATGCATTGTGACTTGAACCATTTCCCTGATGAACTTGACCGATAGTTTTAGTCACAAACATATGCCCTAAACCTCAAACATTAATAATGTTGGATAAGCAAATCAGTCACAAAGACGTGGGTATTTTAAGACGCTTTAGTGACTACTACTACAATTCTTAAAAATTGGAAAAAGCGGTAACTAGAGTTCGAACCCGTTACATCTTGTCTATAATCAAGGTGCTTAGCCAAATTGCTGTTATAGACATTCGGTTTTTGATACTCTAGTTTCTTTATATAGGACACATACATACGGTTTATTTTGTAAAAGTCTCAAAACTCATTTCTCAAAGTTTATTTTGTTTATATATAAATTAGTTTCTCTAAACCATATATAACCATTAATAAAAACAAAACAAACATATAGTAAGTGAATTTTATAAACAAAATCAAAAATTCATATCAAAGTTAGTCGCAAAAATTATATTACAAAACGCGAAGGTGTGTCTACAATTTCAAGATTATATTACAAACCTTAAAACTCGAGAATCATTATTAAAATTCCTCATCTTCATCATCTGAAGATGATAAGTTACAAAGAAATTCATCTTCTGCTTCAGCGTCTTCGATTTCATAATCAATTGGTTCAACATGATGATTTCCATCTACTAAACTATCAATTATGATATCTTCAATCGTATCCGTCATTCCATCATCAGTTGTTTGCTGCAATATAACAACCTCTTTTTCGTTAAAATTTCCTTGAACAATATGTCTTGGATTTACTTTCACGACCGTGAGCCACACTTTCCGAAGTCGTTTAGTGTGTGGGTATGAAAGATAACAAACTTGATCAGCTTGAGACCCTGCACGTGGATTTAAATTTAAATTTAGAACTAAACATATATATACAACACACATATACATACTCAATTAAAACCGAAAATACCTAAAATAAATGGTTCGTAATTTTGATATCTCCTTGATGAGAGCACGTCAACAATGCCTCCATCTCGCTTTCGAGTGCCTTTTCCAATTGTAGGGTCAAACCATTCACAGTAGAAAAGCGTGATCTTTAAATTCACAAATCCAGGATATTCAAGCTCTATGATATTTTGCACGGTCCCATAAAAATCATCCTCTTCAGATGCTTCTGAGTAGTTTTGTCCTCGGACACATACTCTATAATTCATAGTTTTTTTCGTGAGCCCGTGATCTCGCGTATGAAACAAATATCCATTTATAAAATACATCGGCCACGACCTGACCTTATTTTCAGGACCTTCCACTAGTTCATGAACCCAAGGAGAAAAATTTTCCTGACTTTTCGTTGCACTAACCTATATATATATGGAAATATTAAAAAAATTAAGAAAACGAAAAAATAATTTTTTTAATAATATATATGGAAATATTTAAAAAAATTAAGAAAACAATACGTACGTATTGGCGAACCCAGATATGAAAATCTTCATCTCTTTTCAAAGTCACCTCTTCATCAGAGAGTTCTGGATATTCAAATCGAATTTGTGCGTCCAATAATCTGTTTTGCCAACAACATGATATATTTTACTGAACAAAAAAATAAAAGAATCCAATTAAGTGAATAATGAACCGCAAAGTACGTATCTCTCAAGCGGGCGAAAATAGTCACAATTGCGTAAAACATATGCATGTGCACATTTATAATCTTTCTCATTTAACCAAAATTCACTACTTTTGCCACTTGGACGACCTAATTGAGTGAATATATCCGGCACCGGTATAGGATATACAGGTAATTCAGCTTCGACATAACGACTTGACCTGAAAAATTATGATTTTAGCTCAAATATTTTGAAGTAATATATTAAATAACTTAATCAATATTTAAGTTATACCTTCTTCTACTAGCTGTAGATATATGTGAAGGAAAGTAGTGTTATGAGAAATGAGATATCTCATCATTCATGTATGCCTGAATTATTGATCCCGCTCGATATCTTTTGTTCTTCGCCTTGCCTTTTAATTGTTTAAAAAACCTTTCGAAGGGATACATCCACCTATATTGCACAGGACCACCAAGCTCCGCTTCGTAAGGTAGGTGTACAGGTAAATGCTCCATCACATCAAATAAAGAAAGTGGGAAGATTTTTTCCAAATTACACAAAATCATGACAATGTTATCCTTCAGAATTTGGAGGCGATTTTGATCCAGTGATCTACTACTTAAGTCACGAAAAAATGATCCAATCCCTGATAATGCAAGGTGCACGTTACGCGTTAGAAGTTCTGCAAAGATAAACGGAAGCAATCGTTCCATAAATACATGACAGTCATGACTTTTCATTCCAGAAAACTTCCCACCAGTGATGTCTGCACAACTAGCTAAATCTGCTACATAGCCGTCTGGGAATTTCACCTCATGTTTGACCCATTCAAGTAAGCATTCTTTCGCTTTTGAAGTCAATCTCCAAACAGGAAACGGAGCTCTCCCTCGATCATCTACATGCAATTCTGTTCGAGAACAAAATCGTGCAATATCTAATCTTGACTTCACTGTGTCTTTTGATCTGTCTTTAACATTCATAACAGTATACATGATGTTATCGAAAAAATTCTTCTCGATATGCATCACATCAAGATTGTGTCGTAGCGTCAGATCAACCCAGTATGGTAGCTCCCAAAATATGCTTTCTTTATGCCAATTGTGCCAGTTCCCGTAGCCATCTACTTTTTTTTCATGGCCATTCCCACCGCATACCGATGTTTTAGGTGGGTTCGCATGCCTTATACGCTCATATAAAACTTGTTCACCAGTCAGAGATTGAGGTGGGTAGTCTTTCAATGCGTGCTTTCCCTTCAAAAAGTTTATCTTATTCTTCCTTAACGGATGACTTATAGGAAGAAATCTTCTGTGACAGTCAAACTAACATGTCTTCCTTCCAGCCGTCAATTGAAAAGCTTTTGTATCATCCATACAAATGGGACACGACAATCTTCCATGTGTCGTCCATCCCGACAACATACCATATGCCGGAAAATCGCTTATAGTCCACAAAAGAACGGCTTTCATGTTGAAATTTTGATCTAATGATATATCATATGCCTCAGCTCCGTTATTCCATAACTCCTTTAACTCGTCGATCAATGGCTGAAGGAAAACATCAAGACTGGCTCGTGGATGATTTGGTCCAGAATTCAAAACCGTAAGAAACAAATACTCACTTTTCATGCACATGTCTGGCGGTAAGTTGTACGGAGTCATGATCACAGGCCACAACGAATGATTTTTTGACATCCCAAAAGGATTAAAACCGTCTGTACATAATCCAAGATAAACATTTCGTGATTCTTCTGCAAATGTAGGATGCAAACATTGGAAATTCTTCCACTCTGCCGCTTCAGATGGATGACACATTACTCCGTCTTCTGATTCATGCTCAGCATGCCATCTCATCGACAATGCACTTTTTTTTTACTGGTACATTCTCTTTAATCTGTCAGTAATAGGTAAATACCACATACGACTGAACGGTATTTTAGTTCGTCCCTCACTAGCCTTAAATCTTGGTTTTGCACAGAAGGGCATACAATTATCTATACATACATCATATGTATAGTACGACAATCCTAGCTTTCGCATCAAAGTTTCTGTCTCGTAGTATGAACCAGTTGCCTGATTTCCCTCTGGTAAATACTCCGTAAACAATTCCGACCACGAATCCATGCAACTTTCAGCCATATTATGGTCTGACTTGATGTTCATGAACCGCGCAGCCAAAGATAACTTTGAATGACCTTCATGACAACCATTATAAAGTGGAGTATTTGCAGCATCTAACATATCATAAAACCGTTTTGCCTCTTGAGTAGGTTCTTCATGATATTATCATATCCACTTTCATGTTCATGATACTCATGATGATTAAATGGTGTGGAACCATGAAATGCATCATTCACCATCTCAGCATATATATTCCCCCATCATATTCTGGTTTTTTGACTACCACTAGTAGAATCTACATTTGCATAATGACTACTTGTCCCTCCCCCAAGCACATCATAATCTTCACCATGTTTACACCATACATAATATCCAGCCATAAATCATCTACTATGCAAATGCTTTGAAATTGTATTTCCTTGTAAAAATTTTGAATTTTGACATTTTATACAAGGACAGTAAAATTTACCTCCACTACTTTGCGCTATTGATTGGCTACTTGCAAAATTCATGAACTGATCCACCCCCGCCAAGAATTCATCGAAAATATTATTAGTTTGTGGATCGATTCTATTATACATCCACTCTCGTGATGAATTCCACATTATTTTTTTTCTCTCTTTTCTTTTTTTCTCTGGTTTTTTTTCTCTTGTTTTTTTTTTCTCTTTTTTTCTTCCTCACATTTGTATTGATTGGATAACTGAAACCGGTGACACTTATATATAGTGAATAAATATGTGACGATTTTGCGACTCCACCAAAAACGTCACAAATAAACAACGCTTTTGCCACCGTTTCCCGACTACTGACAACATTTAGTCGCAAAAGTTCGGTACGCCAACTAACTTCCTTATTTTCCACGTTTTTACCAACTTATTGTCCGACTAAAATGCGACGATGTTGTAACTATACATGTCGGTCGCAGAATGGTCGCAAATTACCGACGCGTTTTGTGACCAAAGTTTCCGACTAAAATGGTAATCGCTAATGTGTCTTAACTTGTGATTGTTTTGCGACTAAAACTTTATAGTCGCAACAGAGTCCGCAAATCGTCATTAATACGCGACTGATTTCCGACTACTCCCTTTAGTCATAAATTTACGACTATTGAGACTCGGTCCTTTGGTTAGTCGCTAATTAATCCGAAATTCGTCACATTCGCGTTACACATTTTTGCGACCAAAATTGGAGTCGCAAAATGTAGTCACAAAATCACTGTTTTCTTGTAGTGTGTGGCACACAATATCCTTCGCAAAACAACAATCTATGTGGATTTGATCTTTTAATATACCACTGTGATTGATGTGCACTTGCAGCTATCTTAGGGATAAAACCTGAAGTAAAACAAACCCCGCATCCATAAACTGAGAGATCAGGAGTTTTTTGCAAAGTTGAGTAAGTGCACCTTCTGACAAAGGAAGATATAATTCCTAGGCCATGTAGTATTGGAAACCAGAGTAGTTGTGGATCCCAAAAATATTGATGATATCACCAAGTGGCCAACGCCCACAAGTGATACTGATGTCCAAATTTTTTGGGGTTGGCTCGGTACTACATGAAGTTTGTGAAAGTATTTGCAAGTATGGCCAAGTCGTTGACCACCTTGACAGGAAAGGACGTCAAATTCCAATGGTCGAATGCTTGTGCCAAAATCATTGCAGATCTTAAAGGATGTTTGATCTAGACGCCCGTTTTAATATTACCAAAGACAGGTGTACCATACGTGGTGTATGATGATACATCGAGGACAGGACTTGGTTGCGTGCTGATACAGGAGGAGGAGGTAATCGTATACGCTTCAAAGCAGTTGCAAAACAAGTAGTTTTTGCCCTTAAGATTTTGCGTCCATACTTGTACGGGGAGAAGGTGCAAGTCTTTACGGACCATAAGAGTCTTAAGTACATATTTTCTCAACGGGACTTGAATCTGAGACAGCGCAAGTAGGTAAAGTTGTTGGCAAACTACAACCTGGACATCGTTTACCATCCCAGGAAAGTCAATCAAGTTGTGGACGCCCTAAGTATATGAAAGAAGGACGTGTCCGGAACTAAGGAAGCCGAAGAGCAAGTCGCAATGGTAGCCAGCTTGCGCATGTGTGCCACTACCATTGATGAGAACACCACTGGTTTGGAAGCCATGGACCAAGCGGACCTATTGGAACGAATCTGCAAGGCTCAACAAAACGTCCATCCTCTCTGTAAGTTGATTAACTGCGAGGTGGTTGGGTACCGCACCGCTTCTAATGGAACTTACATGTTTTGCAATACAGATTGTGTTCTGAAAGTGAAGGATCTAAAGGATGAGATCTTATGCCAAGCTCATGAGTCAAAGTTTGCTATCCATCCGGGAAGCACCAAGCTGTATCGGGCCTTGAAACGGTACTACCATTAGGAGGGTATGAAGAAGGACGTTGCCATATGGGTATTGTGGTGTCAGACTTGCCATATGGTAAAGGATGAACACCGAGTTTCAAGTGGACTACTCCCGAACTTGCCCTTACCAGAATGGAAATGAGACATGGTAATATGGACTTTGTTACTGAGCTGTCGTACATTAATGGGAAAAAGACACGATTTGGGTAATCGTAGATAGTCTCACAAAGTCTGCGCACTTCTTAGCTATCAAAAAGATGAACGGTGCATATCGTATGGCTTAGAAGCATCTGGATTCAGTAATACAACTACATGGAGTTTCTGTCAGTATAGTGTCAGACTGTGATACAAAGTTTAACTCAATGTTCTGGCAGGCCTTCCAGAAAGCGTTGGGAACAAATATTCATCTAAGTACCGCCTACCATCCCCAAATAGATGGACAATCGGAAAGGACAATTCAAACCCTCGTGAGGAAACCTGGGAAGAGGAAAGAGAAATGAGAATGGGGTGTCCGGAAATTTTTGAGGATGTGACTGGATCGCCGGGTGTATACAAGAATTCAGAGGCGAATTCCCTTAAAGTGAGGGAATTGTAACACCCTGCACCCAAGCCCAAAAAAAAGGCACATGAGTTTCAAGGTCAAAAGGAAAATGCTTTAGGGTTTTCCCAGAAATTTATCTATAAAAGTAGAAAAGTAGAATTCTCATCACAATTTCTAACGCCTCGCAGCCATCTTCTCTTTGCCGCCAATCACCAACGCCGAGGAGAGGAGGCGCAGTTGATCATTTGTGCCAAGTCGCCAATTTCTTGAGTTTGCAGCTTCCCGTCATTAGATCCCTTAACCATAATCTCTTAAACCTTCATTCGATTAGGCCAGGGTGAGGATGTATACATGCCTTCCCTTCCGTGTTATCCCCCAAGTTCTCTAAAATCCCTAAAAGTTCCCCTCTAGGTCGTAACTTGTAGTTGCTTGTTGTGTGCTAGGTTGTCTATTTATTGCTTCCGAACATATATCTAGGGCTAGGATTAATATTTTTGTTTTCTGTTTGATGTTTTGATTGCTTATGAGAATTATTTTGCATTGCATATAGAGTGTTAAAAGCAAAATTTCATTAGGAGACCAGCAGTGAAGGACCTATTTGTGGCTGAGGCTGACGAGCCCACCGAAGCCGCAGCGAGAAATTGTGTGATGTGCCCCTAGCAAGGGATAAGACAGTGCAGGCTCTGCAGTAGCGTAAACTGTGTGGGTGCTCCTACGAGGACCCGAGTAGTACCCTAATTATTAGATTGATTGTTGATTGTTAGAGAGTCGTAACAACTTGTTCGTTTAGTTTCTTGCTAGTGATAGGGTTAGGTTGTAATGTGTGTGGTGGACCACATGTATGCAATCTCCTGGTAATTTAAATTATTTATCTCCTCTTTATGTCCTCTCTCTCTTTCGCAGGTGAACATGAGCAGCAATAGTGATCAAATGGTGGTGGTGGTGTTAGTGTTCTTTAGTTCGGTTCCTAAAACACTTAGCTTTCTATTTATTGGTCTTATGCCTATTGAGTTTCAGCTAAGATTTGGATTTTAAGTTAGTTTGGCTTTTGTAAGACTATTTCGAGTTTGATTTTTATGAAAGAGTAGGTTTTGAGTTAAAAATATTGTGACTTGGTTGAAAAATTAAGTGGGTAGTATGCCGTCTAAAAGAAGTAAGAGGCGGGTGTTACACATTGTCATCTATGATCATGCTTTGACTAAATAGTTTTGATTATGCTTTGAGTAAATGGTTTAATGCAAGGTTGGTTTTAGGCGTTTTAGCTACTCAAAGCATGAGCAAATATCAAATGCTCCAAAGTGTTTACTCTTTTTTTTTTGGTCATATCTCACATTCTTAAGTAATATACCTTTGATATAATGCATCAAAGAAAGGTTATAAATATTGAAGAAAAAATAAAACAGAATCAAACTCTAAAGATAACACAAATAAACACATAGATAATAACAATCACAACCCATAAAAACTATACATCCGAAACATTATTGCAATGAAAGAACCATCCAAAACAATATTAGAATATTCAAGAGCATCATTAATACCAAAAATAAATAAAAATCAAATAGACACCAGAAGGAGAAAGAGATTTAGGCTCAACTTTCCTAAGCGAATGGCTTTGTGATACTCATCATCGTCAAAGTACATTTAACTAAAACCAACATGAATGGTTTCCAACAAAAATAGTATTTCTGAAAATAGACAATAAACAATGTTATGTTATTTTGGAAAGTGGTATCATGTTTCATGATATTTTAAAAAATTACGAATTATTAAACCAATGTTGTTATTAAAACTACATTGTGTAAAATGTAATTATTAATCTCTAGAGTGTCTCAAAGAAAAATACCTTATAATAGCATCAAATATAGTTTTATGGAGAAAAACGACATCAACTATAAGAAGTTTTCTAGAGATTTATGAACACTATTTTGGATTTTAGGCTTAGTAACTATAAAAAAACAGGAAAATAAATTGTATGGCCATATCAAAAAGATGGCTATGATAATCTATGTGTAAAGTTGTAACAATGTCCAGTAGAAAAAAAGAGAGAAGGAGAAACGTGAGGTGTGAGGTTGTTGTCTCTTTTTCTTCATCTTTTACTTTAAAATCTTTTAATATAAGAGCTTGAATAAAAATACGTGCAATTTGATTATAGAAAATCATAGATTTGTTTTAATATATGTCATCGTTTAAGTTTTTGTTAAATGAACATATATATTTTTTAAACTAATATGTAATTTTAAAGTAAGAAAATTGTTCTATATATAATGCCAACACATTCTATTCTATATATTGATATAATAAATATATACTTACTTAAACCTTGGTAAAAAAAAACACACATACTTACTTAGATATACTGTTTTTTTTTTAACTGCAAATCATGACATATTTATCCATACACAACGTTCTCGTCATAGCCATTCACATACACGTCTCTCCTGCTGCATGGCTTCTTGTTTTTGTGCTCTAATTTATTTTATACTATTTATCAATTAGTATAGTATAGTACATAACAGATTATACATCATATTCTATCCAGATCGTGCGAAGGTTCATGCTGCGATTTTTCTAACCTCAAACTCTGAAGTTTTGGTTGCACATATAGTTTCACGTACCAACCCAACTTTACATAAGTAAAAAACAAAAATTCTCATTCTTAATTATTTCCGATCTTTTATACATACTTAAGCATTTATTAATGTTCACACATGTCAAACTCTTAATGTTTTACGTATTCATATTTTATTACAAGAATATAGTATAATACGATTCATATGAAGCAAAATGTTTTCGTAGATAATATAGTATGACAGTATAGACTGGGTTGTTCATGTTTTAATTCTATTATATGTGTATTTATATAGGTTAACACTTTTTTCATTAGTGAAACAAGTCACCTAGTTATAAAATTTATATTGGTTTTTTAAAATTAGAATTATGGTGGATGCAAAAAACAATTTGTGTTTTTGTAGTATTAAAAATTTAATCAATGATTAAGATTAGTAAAGTGAATAAGATCAATTGGGGAAAATAGTTTATTATTGATTTTTAGGTCCAAGATCTTAACTTTATTGAATTAGTGATTTGAAAATGTATTTTCAAATTCACTGTTATTGAAAATATTTTAAATAGTATATTTAAGAAGATTTTAAGTGATTTTAAGTGCTTCTGGTGGAATTTGTTGATTAAAATTTTAAAAAATCAAATCTCATAATTTTACCTTTAGGTGAGATTTCATAGAGTTTTAGTTACAAATCATAAGAATTTTTCTAAGTTACCCAAAATCATATAAAAACTCCTTAAAACTGAAATCTTTTCAAATCCTCCCAAATTATAGATTGAATACACACCCTTAAACTATATATGTCTTCTTATTTATTTTATTTTTTAAAAAGAGAATTCAATATTTTAATAAATGTTAAATCTCTCTTATAACATATCAAGTAGTGTTATTTATATATATGCATGGTATGGGATGCTTTTTTTCTATCAACGAATGTTTTATCGTTGCACGAATGAGCATTTTCAAATTTTTAAAAATTAATTAGGTGAATGCTTTCTTTTTATTTTTTTTTATATTCTAACCGGGTAATTCAAGACTCGTTTACTAATAATAGATAAGTACCCACATAAATGTTTGAGTTTTCTTTTTAATGTTTTTTCTAATGTTTAAAATCGAACTGTAGTTTTATTTAAAATCCTGTTTAGATTTTTTGGTTTTTTTGACAGCCATATACATGAAAAGAAAGATTATTTATTGTCTTAAGCTGATTTTTTTTTGGTTAGCTTTTTAATGATTTTTTTAGTCTTCAAGAAAATTTATCAAACACAACTTCTACTAAAAACCGTTAATTTTCTTTAATTAGGACTACAACGTGGAGAGTTATAAACAAATCTAGATATAAGAATCCATCATATACTATATAGTGTGTACACATACTATTAAATGTTACGAGAAGAAACTCAAGAGACATATTTTCAAAATAAATAGATAAACTTTTTTTCAAACGATTTTCCTATTTTCATTAGTAAAGACTTATATAATCTCCATGAAATTATAAAGTTAAGTAAATTAATACTGCCAACCAAATGGAAAATCAGTTCTATAAAACCATAATACACAATAATTTTTATATAGCATGAAGACTTTCTAATGAGACTTTAATATTTTATACTCTCATGATTAAAGTTTTCATGGGTATAGTTTTATATATGCATGACCAGAATTCTTAAAAGCTTCCAAATAGGTATTTCTGCATTTTGATGTTAGATGGAAGAAGTCTTACCATCATATCATCCCCAAAATTGGACACAAAATAATCATGGATGTCAGCTTTTATCTTCAAGTGGTTTGAAAGCAATCAGATGGTTTGATCAAAAGTTATACTCAAATGATTAAAGACTGGTGCGTCTGTCGACAAAATGGAGCAAGTAGAAGAATTTGATCGTGAATCAACCCAGCTCGATCGACCTGATTGGATCAAACGGTGGATCGCTCCAAGCCGAGCAGGAACCCCTAGAATATCTGAATCGACCGACCAATTGATCCAACACAATTTGGTTCGACCGATCAGTGAAACCAATCGATCGAACCACTACTTAGTTCGATCGATCGATGGCTCTGTAGAAATGGAATGTTTCCATTTTTATAGAGATTTCATATTAACTACACAAATTCACCTTACTCGACCCCTTCACCTATATAAACATCAGAGAGCCACAAAATTCATAATCACCATCAAAGGAGCCACCAATTTAAAGTTCTTTAGTTTTTCATAGTTTTCATAGTTTTTGGTTTGAGATTTTGCTACTTTGTTTTTTAAGAGAAGATTTCATCCTTGTTTCGTCCATGACCATCGATGAACCTGCATCGTCCATCTCCACCAACATATGCATTTGCATGGCCTCAACTGTCTTATTCTCTTCTTCTTCTTCTTCTTCTTCATCTTCTCTTCCCAGTAAAGATTTCATCTTTGTTTCATAACAAATATAATAATGCTTAAATACACAAAGAAAAAAACCTTTGTTCGGGAACGCGCTATGCGTTAATCGGGCGCTCGGTCTGGGCCTAGCGATTTTTTCAAAAATCGGAAATAAATCGAAGAGTAATCGGGGAGTAATTTTTTATACAATTTAATATTTTATTAAATATTTTTATACATAACACATCAAAATTAAAAATTTATAACATATTTTTCTTAATTCATATAAATACCAAAATAGATAAAAATATATTGTTTGTTTTTTCCAATTCATATCTAATACAAAAGGCCAAATGAGCCATTCATTCAACCATCCATCATACATAGTTTCAACAACCAAACAAATACTCTCAAATCTATTATATAGAGTAACTAAACTAAATAAACCTACTTTGCTAATTCTCTGGTGGGACAAATGCAAAGGGTTTGAGGCTGTCTCAGTGTCGACTCAGCATTCCAAGAACGAAACATGTCATCTTCAACAGCTCTCCTTTGCATGATATTGTTTTTATCACTTCCAGTAGTACAAGAAACTTTCTTTTTAAGTCACATGGCTCTGCTAAGTAGTAACCTCGAGAAGTTCAAATGTTCAAGGACGAGTAAGATGAAAAATTGTAAAGTAACAGGAACACTTCCCTTTATTTCAGATACCAAAACACGATATTTACTCAATCTGCAAGCAAAACACCAACCTCACACTGCATCAAATGGAACCAAGTTCCTCAGAGTAATAATATCTTATTTTCGAACTTTGAACAAATATGCTCAACAGAAAATAAAAAACTCATATTTACATCTTGAAATTTCAATATGAGCTCAAAAAGATATGAATTAACAAATCAACTATATCAATCCATTGATACCAAATTGCTAAAAAGTTAATTATGTGATACCTCTTAGCCTCTTTTTGAACATTGAAACCAAATATCAAAAGTCAAAACCCAGAAAGAGATAAAACAATGAATCATCTCACACAAAGAGATTGAAATAAGAACGAGTTTACAAGCTACTCAAAAGTTCAAAACCAACTTGCCGATGTATATGGTCTGTCACCGGCAGGAATCTACAAAGATAAGAAAAAAATCAAAATCATCCAACTAAATCTCAAACACATAATCCTAGACTGATATTGGGATCATCGAAGAACTACTTTGCATCAATCGATTCCTAAAAACCTAATTTTTTTTTTAGTAAAGCCCAGATCTAAGCTCGATTGAACACTATCCACGATTCACTAAGTAGATAGTAACAGAAAGAAGATAGAATACCGCTTCGATGTTGGAATCTTCGGTTCGTCAAGGACGTATTCATGTTTCTCTTCCTCCTTAATACTCAAAAAGTTGAGCTCCGAGACTGCGTTTGCTTCCTCTTCATCGTCATCCTCAACATCGCCCCACTTTTTCTTCTCCGTCGTCGTGGATTCTGTCTTCTGGACGGCGATTGATGCTTCTGCGGAGGATGAATATGACTCAGCGACGGGGATTTTGTAACTTTTAATCGCCGATTTCTTCATTTCTACGGCTGACGCGGACGGAACTCGGGTCAACGCATTATTTCGCCGATTACCATGAATTCGCCACGGTGAGCCACCGTTCACCGAGAACTCGGCCGCTTAATCGAACAGGCGGCCGAGTTTTAGAACAAGGAAAAAACTAACTACTACGGAAGTGGGACCAAGTCGTTATCGGTTTACTCTCGTTTATGATCTCATCATAGGTTTTGGAACAATAGATCTTGGATTTTTTCTGGAGGAAGCAATTGTCTAACCAGATGATGTCGCAGCAGTAGAAGGAACAGAGGAGGAGGAAGTGAGAAGGATCTCTTTGGGTGGTTCTATGAAGGAAATAGTAAGGCTTAGAGAAATAGATGATTTTGGAGAAGAAATAGAAGCAAACTGAGAGTTGTATAGAGGAATACAGGGGTCGGCTGGATCTAGCAAAAGATGGAGAAGAGGAGAGGCTTCGCCAGCCAAAGCACCACAAACTGTGTTGCTAGAAAACTATCACCATGTGATTAGTTTGATAGTGATATACTTAACAAATTTTGATATGGGTAGAAGTCGTTAAAAATCTACTCGGTCCAATGTCCTATATTTGGGTAACGTATCAATAAGCTAGATTCATGTTTGAAATTGGCAAAAAAAAAAAAACATTCAAAATCCGCATCTATCGACGTGTCCACTTCCAGTTTCAAAATGAAAAAAATGATCTGAAACCGAATTGAATTTAGAATAACCAGACTCGAATTGTACACAATCCTTCTTATCATGACTGAAACAGGGTGGCCGAACCTTTTATGCTGCACTCTATAAATGCTGGTAAACTTCTGGTTTACCGCATTATGTGATTAAGTCATGGTTATCTTTGTGCAATATAATCCAAATGACATCATTGGTAATTCTTTCAACTGATGTTTCCTCTTCGTTGTAATGCAAAAGTATTCAATGACATATTTATTCATAGTCTCAATATGATATTCATTTGTCTAGATATCTCAAAAACTTAATAAGTTCCGTTGAGACTCGGGGAGTATAATGCATGCTGCACTACCAAACTCTGCCCCCATAGGCATTGAAAATCTCGCTCTTCTGGAGCCTATTATAATTTTTGCATTACCAGTTATAATACTCACGCATCCAGGAGAGATTTTAATTTTGAGACAGAAAAAATACTTTTTATCTTTAAGTATTGCACGTGTCGTAGCACTGTCTACCAGACATGTATCTCTATCCTGAATCTCAAGTTATAACAGTTGATTGGATTGGAGTATGTTGAAATGTGATTCAACATGGGAGGTAATGGGATTAATTGGAATACGTTACAAATATTTTTAGTTTTTATTTGTTGGGTTTATTGCTTAGTCAAGTTGCGAGTTTTATTTTTCTTAATTATATGACTTAATAAAGTATTATTCAGCAAAGTATTCTCTTTATTCTATGTTCTTTGCTTTCTCTATTTCAAAAGTGTTTGTCTTGTTCGAACATTGTGGTATCAGAGAGTTTCATCCTATCAAAGTAAAAGCCATGGCAGTCAATGGACAAATCAGCAAGCTCTGGTTTTGGTGTTTAAAGGTGAAAGTATCACCTTTGGAGTCTTAAGATGAAGACAATGTTCAAATCTCAAGAGATTTAAGATATGGTGGGAAATAAGAAGGCGATCACGGTCAAACTTCAAACTATTCGTCATCACTTTGAAACGCCTTTGATGAAGGAGAAAGAAACGATGCATGAATATTTGGCGAGAGTTTCAGCCATTGTCAACCAAATGAATTCCTATGGTGAATTCTTGTCAAATGAAGTTGTTGTGAGTAAAGTTCTCAGAAGCTTAACTCCAAAGTTTGAGTATGTGGTTCCTGCGATCATGGACGCAAATGATATGAGTTCATATATCTTTGAAACCATGATGAGCTCATTGATTGTTCATGAGGATCGTCTTGGTAAGAAGTTTGAGAAATATGAAGAGAAAGCTTTCCAGATGAAGGGAGAATATTCTGCTCAGAAAATAACAATGATTTTGGAGCTGGTAGAAGACGAGGCAGATCTGGAGGTCGTGGAGACCATGGTATTATGATAACTCAAGCAGCTATAATCAGTCCTACAACAGAGGTACCAACAAAAGCAATACTTGGTGTCAATAATCAGTCCTACAACAGAGGTTATTATGATAACTCATGTATGATAAGTGATCTAGTTAAACAATGTTATGAACTGTTATCGTATTTAACATTTATAGTTTTGTGTAGTCGACATCATGGACATCATATTGTGGATGCTTTCACTTAAAAATATCGTATATAAAGTATTTGTTAAGAAAGTAATATGTACAAGATAGTGTGAACAATATATCATGGATACAATCAATTCATATGATGATAATTAAGATTTTAGATGGACTAATAATGTATATGTGGATATGTTTTAACTTCATAAATTTGTAACAAAATTGGTGTTTCTATACATTTATCCACTCAACATGAAGTTATCTAACTAAGTAATGCTATGTCAAACTTGGTGTATCACGGACCAAGTTCCACAAAATGTGAAAACGTATCCAGTTTGCGATCGAGCTTTATGCGGATCTGTTAAATATCATGCATCTGCAAAATCAACTAGACGAAAATCGGGGTTTCTAGAATAATATAATCCAAAATTAATCGAACCTTGAAGATACCGAAATATATGCTTCAGAACCAGACTGGTGTCATAGTGGAAATTTTCATGGACAACAATGATGAGCAAGAGGTGAATCAAAGTCCAACCGGTTCTGAAGCTAATACACCAACAAATCCAGTCCTTAATTCACCTAATTCCAACAGTAGCAATGGCAAAGGATCAAGCAGCAGTGAAGATGAAAGTGCGCCTCAGAAATTCAGATCTCTACAAGAAATTTATGAGGGTCAGCATGCATTTTTCACTTCTGATCTTGCAACTTTCAATGAGGCTGCAGAAAAAATTAATCGAATGTTGGTGATGAACTATCCCTTCCAAGTAAGGTAGTAGAAAAGTTATATCTGGTGTAGTACAATTTGCAAGATATAATAATTTACCAATAGCGCTCATATAAGGCACTTCAGGACATAATATTTATTCATTAACTTCATAAGGTCGAAATGGATTCTTGTCAACATCAAGTGGTCTATTAACCATTGGAGTACTCAAAGGAGTCGCTTTATCCATATTAAAGTGTTTTAATATCCTTTTAGCTTAATTTGATTGATGCACGAATATTCAATCTTGGATATGCTCTATCTGTAGCCGAAGACAAATATTTTGTTTTTATTGTCTGGAGACTAAAGGAGAAACATTAAAAATGTTTAAGAAGTTCAAGGCATTTGTTGAAAAGCAAAGTGAACAGAAAATCAAGGTGTTGCGAACTGACAGAGGAGGAGAGTTCACTTCTACAGAGTTCAACAAATTTTGTGAGAATGAAGGGATACATCATGAGCTTACTACAACTTACACACCTGAGCAAAATGGTGTAGTGGAAAAAAACACAACCGTGGTGGAGATGGCCATAAGCATGTTGAAACAAAAGAATTTGCTAAATCAATTTTGGGTAGAGAGCGCTAGAACATCAGTATATCTGTTGAACATTTCACCTACAAGAATGGTCCTAAACATAACACCCTATGAAGCATAGGGTGGAAGAAAACTTGGGGTAAGTCAGTTAAGATTTTTTGGAAGTGTTGCATATTCTCGTATTGATTCTCATAACAGGAAGAAACTTGATGATAAATCTGAGAAATTCATATTTCTTAGATATTGTGCACAATCTAAAGGATATAAAATGTGAGTGAGAATATTGTTGAAAGCAGAAATGTTACATTTGAAGAGCAAGTTGTTTGGATTTGGCGTGAAGGTGATAATGGTGAGCTAGTGGAAATTTCTATGGACAACAATGATGAGCAAGAGGTGAATCAAAGTCCAACTGCTTCTGAAGCTAATACACTAACAAATCCAGTCCCTAATTCACCTAATTCCAACAGTAGCAATGGCAAAGGATCAAGCAACAGTGAAGATGAAAGTGCACCTCAGAAATTCAAATCTCTACAAGAAATTTATGAGGGTCAGCATGCTGATAACTAGCTTTTTTTCCAGTGATTATCAAATCCTAAGTATAGTCATGTCATTGTAATACTTGAGGATGTCAATCCAACCTTGGGGTGAAAGATAGTAAGAATACAAGAGTTAAGTAAAGCTAAGTAGAATTCGGATTATTTGGGGATCAATCCTAAAATAATTACTTGCGGTTATCAAACAGACACGAAAACTATTTTAAAATCCCTACAGAAGGGTTATACTACTTCTAGATGACTCATAAACAATAAAACAACCGATCTACTAATTTTACAAAATCAAAACTTAAAACCGGATTATCTAGACAAATATATGCTAAGTGGCAAGATTTTGAAAAACTACTTCTAAAAATCAAACGGTTACCAAATCAATTCCAGACATAAAGCAAGACTCTAGACAATTTCTAAAATATTAAAAATAGCTCAAACACGATTTTACAAATTTATTAAAACTCTATTGCATAATTAAGCTAATTTAAAGATTTTTAGAGAAAACAATTAACTTTGAACAGGGAGAAAATGATTTTTAGTTTTCAAATATTAAAAACAGATTCAAGGTTGGGATTCATTCTTAGGGAGGTTGAAAATTCGAACTTGGGTTTTGAAAACATATTTTTTTACACTTTTTAGTGCTATCTCTAAGCCTTAAGAAACCTAACTAGATTTACCCATGGTGTATGGTGTAAATCCTTTCTTCACTCTATCATCCTAACCCATGGTGTTTGGTGGAAAGATAAGGTGAAGAACATTAAGCATAGATCTTAAAAAGTGGCTTAACTAGCTCCCTAAACATCCATGGTGTATGGGAAAGGATGAGCTAGTCTCTTGGATTTGGTTTTAAGGGATTTCCTAAGTCTTTTTGGGACAAGGAAATCCCTAGATTAAAGAGATCTCCATCGAGAATCTCTAGACCTTAAAACCCCCAAATCCAAGAAGAGAATTAGATGAAGAACAAGAAAATACCCAAAATCTAGTTTTCAACCCCCTTAAATCATCCCAACCCCAAACCTTGGTGGATTACTCACAACTCATGTTCATACCTCTCTTAAACATAAGTTTAGAGCTGATGAACATAAGCGGTTTTTAAGAAGAAGAAGGATTTGACTTTAGAAGGATGAAGATACTTGAAATTTATACAAAATACAAGAGTTTTTAAGAAGAGAAATAGCAAGAAACAAACAAGAACTATCAAGAACAAGCAAGAACAATCAAGAACAAGAGAAAGCTTATAAGATAAAAAGACTTGATTAAAAACTGAATGATTATTACAAGCACACACACACTCCTTATATAGAGTTTTAAACATGGCTCTTGGCCTTAAAAGAGGGGTTAAGGGGCAAGGGACAAGGGGCAAGGGACAAGGGACCTATTAAATCCCACTATCACTAAAGCATAAAAACTTTTCTGGGTCAACTTCAAATGGTTCGAGTGGTATGGTCGATCGTCCACTCGATCTACCCTGGATCGAGTCAGTTTGGTCGATCTTTGACTCGATCAGTGTTTGGTTCGGGTGGTTCAGTCGATCGGCCAGTCGATCTGCTTCGGATCGACTCATCTTGGTCGATCATACGGTCGATCTATTCCTAGATCGAATAGTTCTGCTCGATCTGCCTCTCGATCTCAGCTGAATCGACTGGTCTTGGTCGATCTTGAAGTCGATCTTTGCTCCTTGTCTTTTGTCCAAGTTTTCTTTTTGATTCCTGCCAACTTTCATGCTCTTCTTTCATCTTTTTGTTAACGCTCAGCATCAATCACAGCTCCAAGTACTCTAAACAGCCTGAAAAAGATGCAAATATGCAAGAAACCATGCAAATGCTAATGCAAAGTGTTCTAGGACTTAAAATGGTTCAAATGATGCAAACTAGTCTATTATGAATGATGTAGGCATGAAAAACCTATTCTAAATGCAAACTAAATATGCGAAATATATGAGTATATCAACTCCCCCAAACTTGCCTTTTACTTGCCCTCAAGCAAACAAAATTCAAGCTAGGAAGAGATGATTAAAAACGGGGGCTCAAATCCAAAAGTGTTTTGCAAATGTATTAACTCAACGTTCCTAGTTCTTAATTCTAGGATGCAGTACACAAACATTTACTCAAAAGGACTTAGCCATAATTATCACATATTGAAATTCAAATCAAGACTTGTCTATTCCAAGCAATCCAAGAATCAAAACCTTTAACATTCATTAAGAGCTCCAAACCGTGAATCACACTTGTGCCTTTTAAAACCGAATACATTTGGCAAGGGTTAAGGTTATGAGATAAAAATGATCTCATTCAAATGGGTACTCCAAGCAATGGTTTCTCTCAAAAATGTTTGAACTTATACATAATGCTAAAGGTAAAAGGCAATGCATGCATACATGACTAGACTCACATCTACCCAAGTATACTAACAATGATCCTAATCCCTCTCTCATTCATTTTTATATTTTCCAAGCTCACTCACCCTCTACAAACTACCCAAATCAACAAGGCTATTCACGCCAAGCTTAAACCCACAAGAATTCCATCAAACACTTTCTTTTCTTAGGGAAACTTCTTAAACTTTGATTAAGGCTACTGGTATGGTGATAAATAGTAGCTCTTTTCTTTCTTTTGATAGCTTTCTTCTAAAAATATTTCTTTTATGCATTTGGCCTCTAGGGCTCTTTTTCTTTGCTTGAGCTTTTTCTTATCACAAATCAAGATTAACCACTAGAAATATGTATCCCTTTTTCATCTTTTTCCTTAACACCTTCCCATTCTCAAACCCGTGAACTCCTAATTCCCAAACAAGCCTAAAACTAGCTTCAAAATGCAAAGCTAGCAACATTATGAGAGTCTAAACATGTCACCCAAAACCTAACACTTTATGCCAAGTTCAAACAGAAAATAATAAGGCCTCACAATTTGCAATCACACACGAAATTTGGCTTTGAAATAAGGCAAGGGTCAATGTGTGGTATTCTATTTAGGCTTACAAAGAGTGGTGAAGTGAATAAGAAAGCCTAAATATTTTTTTTGTAATCCATGTATTCTTTTTCAAAAGCACAAGCATGATAATTAGATGTTCATTTTAAGGTTCCGATTTTTAAGTATTGACTCAATTCATGCTTTTTCAACTTTAAGCCAAAAAAATCAAATCAAATGATCCAAGCATGGTTAGAACTTAATTTCAAAGTTGTACAAGGCATCAAAGAACTACTAACTAGGGCCTTGAATCAATACATGAGCTTAAAACACTTTTAAAGAAAATTTTTCATCATTGCCCCCCTATGCATATGAGTGATGCAACCTATATGATAAAAATCTAGATTCAATCCTACAATATTTGATAATGGAAATGCAAGCTATATGAATTTTTTGTTGAAATTTTTATGAATTTTTCTGATTTTTTTTGTATTTTTTTTTTTATGAATGCAAGAAGACTCAAAAACAGAAAATAAGATCAAATAAAATATGTCAAAGCGCAAACTCTCCTCCCCCAAACTTGAATGACACCGTCTCGGTGTTAAACAAATTCAAGAGAAGAAACACAAAAATAAAAATAAAAATGCATGTTATATACAAAGTTTTTTTTCGTTTTTGGTACCTTGAAGCTAGAGATGGTCGGAGCTTGAGGTTGCTCCGGTCCTCCTGCTCTTTCTTGGCGTGTCATGGAGTACTCCCTTGTCCTTGGTTCTGGTTGGACGGTCTTGAAGAGAAGGATGTCCAGCTTGGAAATCTTCGGGCTCTCGGATTTGTATACCTCCGGTTGAGTGTATTGCCGCCGTGGTGTTTACTTGTTCAACCTCATCACTCAATATCATCTCTGAAGAGATCCTCCCTTGAAGGACCTTGTCCTTCCTCACCAGCTTCTTGATCATCTTGCCTTGCCATTTGTTTACTTTGCGCTGAATCTCCACGACCGAGGCAATGAATTTCTCTGTTTTGGTGCGTGGCTCATAGTCCATCTTCGGGAGATCATAACTTGATGGCATTTCAGCATCAGTGGGAGGAGACTCTGGTGATGATTGGGCAAGTTGTGGTGCTGCTGGAACGCCTCCAAGAGGTGCATAACATTCCTCATCGTTTGGCAAGAATTCGATGTTGCAAACACTATTAGCTAGTGTTTCTTCCGGGTGGGGTAAGATGCACGTCTTCTTCTCATGTTCCTCATTGTAGAATAGGTATGCATAGTAACCTGGAGCTGGAGTAGGTCCCAAGGAATCGGTGTTGATCATGTAGGCTTGATCCATGTAGGCACGTTCCGCGCATGGTGTGAACTCGGTAAGTGGTACTCCCGCTTGCACAAACAGTGGCGTGAGAAAGCCACCAATGAGTGCTGATGTGGCTTTGCACTTGATGGCCCAAGCTTTGTATCTGAGCAAGGATGAAGCCAGGATGCATCCATAGTTAACGTTATCTCCAAGATCATCCTCCATTGGTTCATCACTCCTCTCGCTATCGCATAGAACATGTTTAACCCCTTGGAAAAGGAAGCACAACTCGTTCTTTGTCACCGTTGGTGTCGTGGATCTCCCAATGAATGTGTTTGCTAGCAGCTTGAGAGTGTATCTTAGCAAAGGGTTTCGCACCTTCTTGCTTTTGGCGGTATTAGACTTGTAGTCTCCATCGCTAATCAAGTCCCATAGCTTGCTTGCGGATTTGAATTGTGGGAACTCCACAAGGTCTGCTGCTGCATTGAGTACATAAGCTTGGCATAGCTCAGGGATAGAGAGACGGTAGGCTCGCTTGCGGATTTTGAATGTGATAAGACCTTCGGTTGGAGTTGGGATGTTGGGGTCTTCATATTCGCAATCCAAGGTGGAGAGGAAGTGAAGCTTGGCTTCGGGGTAGGTGGGACAGTCCATCCGTGAAAGACATGCAAGCCCCATGTTAGTGAGCAGCTCATCAAAACCTTCCAACAATCCTAGCCTTTGCAAGAACTCCCTACTTGCAAATTTTGTGGGCTCAAAACGCAACCTCTCTAGCCTCCTCCTTGTTTTCTTTTCCTCTTTGCTCCACTTAGCTGATTCTTCAAGTCCTTGCTGTGTTTCCTCTTGTGCAGCCATAGCTCTACTTCTCTTCCTTGGTGCCATAGTACCTGAAATTCAAAACCTCAAAGAGAAAATTAGTGAAGAGCACGGCAAAGAGAAGAACACAAGTTCAAGAGGCTTAGACGCTTAAAAAGATTTTTTTTCTCAATCTTTTTATCTTTGAGGAAAGTTTTGGATTTATCAATAAATATTAGATGAAAAATCTCTTGAGATAAGAATAAATCAAGAAAATTCCCTAGTATTTAGATATTTCTAAAAATAAAATCCTTTTCCTTAGCAAATTATGCAACCATACAACTTAAAAAGGAAATTTTCAAAAATCCAAATATGGCATGATAAAATTTGAATTACCTTTGAAAGTTGATGGGAAAAGATTGCTCTTCCTCTTTAGAAAACCAGAAAAACTCACACTCTCTTTCTAATTGCAAAAAATCGTTTTTTTGATGTGAGGAAAGGAGAAAGTGGATGTGTGGTTTTTATAAAGAAGAGAATGCTTGGACATATGTATGCAAGTGGGGATTTAAATTTGAAAAAGGCTCAAATATCAAAGCTCAGAGGAGCCTGGTTGACCAAATTCAAATTCAAATTCAAAAGTAGGAGGGAGTGGGAAAGAGGGGGAAATTTGAAAAACTTCCATTGGCAGACGTTCGAGTGGTTTGGTCGATCTACCACTCGATCTCTTGCCCAACTTACTCTGATCGAGTTACTCCCTCGATTGGTCGGTCGATCTGATTTAAATCTAGGCGTGGATCGACTGAAGTCCTCGTTTTAAGCTTGTTTTGTTTGTGATCGAGTGATTGGGTCGATCCTTTGATCGATCTTTTGCTCATGATCGAGTGGGTGGTCGATCTCTTGATTGATCTTGGCTCACGATCGAGTGATATCACTCGATCTTACACTCGATCGTCTCCTCCTGCCTTTCTTTTCCTTGCTTTGTAGAACCCATTAGCGTGCTTCTTGGTTCTTGTTTCCTTGCACCTACACACTTAAAGCAGAAAGCGTAAAATTGAAACAAAATATATACAATGATAGTCATGGGATTGCTTCCCAAGTGCGCTTGTTTTAAGTCTCTAAGCTTGACTTTACTTGGTTAGGCTAGTGGAGGGTCTTGGAGAGGCAACGTGGTGCTCTCCTTGCTGCAGTCACTTGCCATGTAAGGCTTGACTCTATGCCCATTCACTGTGAAGTTCTCTCCATTCTTTCCAACCAAAATTATGGCTCCATATGGTAGTACTTCTCTAATCTCATACGGTCCGGACCACCTAGACTTGAGCTTTCCGGGGAACAGCTTCAATCTTGAGTTATAGAGTAGAACCTTGCTTCCCTCTTCGAGCTCCTTGCGCACCAGCTTCTTGTCATGAAAAGCTTTGGTCCTTTCCTTGTAAATTTTGGCGCATTCATCCTTATCTCATCGAGCTCTTGGAGTTGCACCAACTGTTTCTCTTGAGCCGTTTTGAGATTGTAGTTGAGTTGCTTCACGGCCCAAAGAGCCTTGTGCTTTAATTCCACATGAAGGTGACTAGACTTTCCATATAGGAGGTTGAAAGGCGTGGTCCCAATTGGAGTCTTGTATGCCGTTCTATACACCCAAAGAGAATCATCTAACTTGCTAGACCAATCCTTTCTAGTGACTCCCACGGTCTTCTCTAGTATAGTCTTGATTTGTCTATTCGAAACCTCCACTTGGCCGCTTGTTTGAGGGTGATAGGGTGTGGCCACCTTGTGCTTAACACCATGTTTTCTCAAGAGACCTTCAAAAACCTTGTTGATGAAGTGGCTGCCCTCCATCGCTAATCACCACCTTAGGGACTCCAAATCTTGGAAAGATGATCGTTTTGAAAAGTTTAACCACCACCTTTGAATCGTTTGTTGGTGAGGCCATGGCTTCCACCCACTTAGACACATAGTCTACTGCTACAAGAATGTACTTGTTGCCATATGATGATGGAAACGGGCCCATAAAATCGATCCCCCATACGTCGAAGATCTCTACTTCAAAGATTGGCGATTGTGGCATCTCGTTTCTTTTGGTGATGTTCCCGGTTCTTTGGCATGCTTCACATGACTTGATGAATTCATGCGCATCTTTGAAGAGTGTAGGCCACCAAAACCCAGCTTGGAGAACCTTTGTAGCAGTCTTGAAACTCGCAAAATGTCCCCCATAGGTCATACCGTGGCAATGTAGAAGTATGTCTCTCGCTTCTTCTCTTGTGACACATCTTCGGTACATACTGTCCACACACCTTTTGTATAGGTAAGGTTCATCCCAGAAGTAGTGTGAGACGTCTCTCATGAATTTCTTCTTGTGGTACCGGTCCAAATGAGTAGGCTCTTCCCCACAAGCCAAGAAATTGACAATATCCGCATACCATGGGAGATCTTCTTCTTTTAGGCTCAAAACTTCTTCAAGTTTGTCTTCCAGCTTTGCACATACCACGATATTGATCATCATGAGCTGCTCTTCAGGGAGTGAGTCGTCTAAAGGTAGGACTTCTTCCACTCTCGTCCTAGAATGATGATCCGCTACACCATTCTCTATGCCCTTCTTATCCTTGATCTCCATATCGAATTCTTCCAAGAGAAGGATCCACCTTAGGAGTCTCGGCTTTGTGTCCTGCTTAGAGTAGATGTACCTCAGTGCTGCGTGATCAGTGTATACAATAACCTTAGAGCCCAACAAGTATGATCGGAACTTTTCAAACGCAAAGACGACGGCTAGGAGCTCCTTCTCGGTGGTTACATATTTCACTTGTGTGTCATCCAAGGTGCGGCTGGCATAATATATTACATGCAACTTGTTGTCTTTCCTCTGCCCCAAGACAGCTCCTACAGCATAGTCACTAGCGTCGCACATGATCTCAAAGGGAAAGTCCCAATCCGGTGCTTGTACTATCGGTGCGGTTACTAGTGCGCCTTTGATGGTTTTGAACGCTTGGTGGCATTCTTCATCAAAGTTGAACTCATCTTCTTTGCATAGTAGCCTTGTGAGGGGACGTGCTAGCTTGGAAAAATCTTTTATAAATCTCCTATAGAAGGCAGCGTGCCACAAGAAACTTCTTATGCCCTTCACGTTAGCCGGAGGCGTCAAACTGATCATCACTTCCACCTTTGCTCTATCCACTTCAATGCCTTTTCCCGAGATTTTGTGACCAAGGACAATCCCTTCTGTTACCATGAAGTGGCATTTCTCCCAGTTGAGCACGAGATTGGTCTCCTCACATCTCTTGAGTACCCTGCACAAATTAGACAAACAAACACCAAAGGAAGAGCCATACACAGAGAAATCATCCATGAATACCTCAACCAACTCCTCAATCAAGTCAGAAAATATAGACATCATGCATCTTTGAAATGTAGCAGGAGCATTACATAAACCAAAAGGCATTCTCTTATATGCATATGTTCCATAAGGATAAGTGAATGTTGTCTTTTCTTGGTCATTGGGGTGAATTGGGATTTGAAAGAAGCCATTATAACCGTCTAGAAAACAGTAATAGGGGTGGTTGGCTAATCTTTCTAGCATTTGATCAATGAATGGCAGTGGGAAGTGGTCTTTCCTAGTGGCTTTGTTGAGTTTCCTATAGTCAGTGCACATCCTATGGCCGGTTATAACTCTAGTAGGAATTAACTCATCTTTTTCATTTTTTATAACCGTGATGCCCCCTTTTTAGGCACGACATGGACAGGTGAGATCCAAGTGCTATCACTTATGGGGTATATCACGTTGGCCTCTAAGAGTTTTAGGATTTTCTTTTTAACTACTTCTTTCAAATTCGGGTTCAAGCGCCTTTGATGTTCAATTGAAGAAGTGTTCTCATCATCTAAATGAATACTATGAGTGCAAAGTAATGGTGAAAGGCCCTTGATGTCACTTAGAGAATACCCAATGGCTTTCCTATACTTCCTTAATTCCCTAAGGAGAGAGTCTAACTCATCATCATTCAGATTGTCATTAACAATGACCGGGTAAGTCTCATTCGATCCTAAGAAAGCGTACCTTAGACCAATTGGTAGCTGTTTGAGGTCCACCTTTGGGGCTAGCAGCTCACTCCAGTCCTCCTCTTGGTTCTTGTTGAGATTGATGTCCTCATTTGCTTCCTTAGACCCTGAGTCATGAGCCTTCATACTTTCTTCTTCAAGCGTCTGTCCCGCTGTGATCGAGTTGATGGGTCGATCGGCCAGTCGATCTTGCGGCGATCGAGTTGTTTCCCTCGATTGACTCAGTCGTTCTTCCTTTGATCGAGCAGGAGATCGTGTCGGCAGGTCGATTGCTTCCCTGGATCGAATGGATTGGTCGATCAGGCGGTCGATCTTGTCTTCAGATCGAGTGAGTGGCTCGATCTCTCGGTCGATCTCCTTGACAGTTTTGCGAGAATCAAGGATGCGAATGTATTCTTGGGTTTGATCACTTAGGTAGCCATACTCTCCACACTCCTTTGTTAGCGCCACTAGTAGATGATCTTCTTGACCCAATTCTTCTAGTAATTCATCAGCTAAAAGATCCATAACTTCTATGTAGAAGACTTGTCCATCGATCGTCGGTTTCTTCAAAACTTCATTAATATCGAAGTTGAGCTTGACGTCTGTGCCTAGGTGCAATGAAATTTTGCCATTCTTGACGTCAATTATAGCTCCAGCAGTCGCCAAAAACGGTCTTTGGTGCTATCTCTTTGTGGATGATTGCGCTGCATTCTTGGCTCAACACCATGACCTCTTGGCAACCCTTAGCTGTCTTGGCGAGTGTATCCTTCAGAAACTTGGCATACCTCGACACCATGGCTAAACAATCGAGTAGTTGTAATTTCAGCTCCACGTTTCTCAAATGTTTTTCAAACAAGGCTCTGTGCTTCTCTACCAGCTGCTTCTTGAAGCGTCCAGGGAAGGGGAGCTTCGGTTTGTAAGGTGGAGGTATGGAAATATTTTTTTCTTTGGTTGTTTCCTCCACTTGTTTTTCCAAAACCGCTTCTTTGCCTTTCCTTGCCCTTTCGATGTAGACATTGTCGAAGGTGATCTCTTGATCATTTGAAAGATTAATCTCCCCCTCTTGAACAACAATGTCCTCATTGTCTTTTGCTGTAGTCGTTGGTGCAACTTCCTTTCCACTTCTTAGGGTGATTACATTCGCACACTCCTTGAGATTTGTTTCACATTGGCCGGGTAGTGTAGCATGACCGCTGGTACTTCCTTTTCCTTTCTCTAACTGGCGAATCTTGTTGTTGATGTTGCTGATCTGTGTAGAGGCTTCAGTAAGAGAGGAGTCTAGCCGGTTGTTCATATCCACAAATTTTTGACTTGTAGTAGCTTGGCCTTGTAGAAGTTGTTGAAACATGGCTTGTATTGGATCTTGAGGTGGCGCTTGATGTTGTTGTTGTTGTGGCACGAATCCAGGAGGGTAAGCTTTGTTTCCTTGCTGTTGGTTGCCTTGGTGGTTTCCTTGTCTTTGCTCTTGATACCCACCGTTTTGTTGAAATCCTCCTTTGTTGTAAGGTATAAACGGTTTGGCTTGGTTGCTTTGTTGTGGAGGGTAGACTTGGTCCTTTGGATTTTCCACATTGGTGCTTCTATAAGACAAGTTGTTGTTGTTCCCTTGATACCGTGGGGCGTATCCCTGTGGCTTAGGATAGTCTTGGCCTCCAACCCAATTTGCTTCCTCAAACTCTTCCTCACTTCTTTCTTGAGACAAGTCCGCGGCTTCACCGACGAAGTGGACATGTTTTTGGTTGGCAATCATCATCTTGTCAATTTTTTCATGGAGCGACTTCAACTCCTTCTTGTGTGCGACTAGATCATGCCCTCTTGGTGCTCTGTGATAGTCTTCAGAATAATTTCCATCACTCTGAGCTAAGTTGTCAATGAGTTCCATTCCATCGTGGACATCTTGTCCAAGAAAGTTCCCTCGGCTTGCCATGTCAAGTAGCATGCGAATTTTGGGCAGGGCTCCACGGTATATTGTGCTCAAGAGTGTCTCATCAGTGAAGCCATGGTGAGGACACTGGATGGTGTAGTCCTTGAACCGCTCCATTGCTTCACTAAAGCTCACATTGTGCCTTTGAGTAAAGCCGCTTATCTCGCTCCTTAGCCGAGCCGTTCTTGTGCTTGAAAAGAACTTTGAGAGGAAGGCTTTCTTGCATTCAACCCAGGACGTTATGGTGCCTTGTGGTTAGGTCTTCTCCCAATGCCCTGCTTTGTCCCCAAGAAAAAAAGGGAAAAGCCGTAGCTTGAAGCTATCCTCCGATATGCTGTTTATCTTTATCATGCTACACACTTGCTCGAAGTTGTCCAAGTGTTCCAGTGGGTCTTTCATAGCCAAGCCATGGAATTTATTGTTTTGGACCATATACACGAATCCGGGCTTTATCTCAAAGTAGTTATTTTGCACCGGTGGTGGAGTGATGCCGAAGCGATTGGTGTGCGTGTTCGGTGCATCACCGGCGCCAATGATGCGTGGTGCCCTTTGAGGGTGGTAAGGCTGTCCAATGACTCTGCCAGCAGCATCGTGTTGAGGTGGATCCTCCACCTGGTCGTGGTCAGCCATCACTTCTTGATGGTACTCTTCGATATCAAGAAGTATTGTGCAGTGGTGCGAATAGGTTGTTGTCACCTCTAGACCTCAAGTTCATAAACCTGAAAACACAAGTATACAAATAGGAAAATTAGTAACCAAATACAAAAAGAAAACTTAGTCTCCACTAAGCTCCAAATCTTAATAAATTCACTTAAAACCCAAGTTCGGCAACGGCGCCATTTGATAACTAGCTTTTTTTTCAGTGATTATCAAATCCTAAGCATAGTCATGTCATTGTAATACTTGAGGATGTCAATCCAACCTTGGGGTGAAAGATAGTAGGAATACAAGAGTTAAGTAAAGCTAAGCAGAATTCGGGTTATTTGGGGATCAATCCTAAAATAAATACTTGCGGTTATCAAACAGACACGAAAACTATTTTAAAATCCCTACAGAAGGGTTATACTACTTCTAGATGACTTATAAACAATAAAACAACCGATCTACTAATTTTACAAAATCAAAACTTAAAACCGGATTATCTAGACAAATATATGCTAAGTGGCAAGATTTTGAAAAACTATTTATAAAAAGAAAACGACTACCAACTCAACACAAGACAGTAAAACAAGACTCTAGACAATTTCTAAAATACTAAAAATGACAAAAACACAATTTTAGAAATTTATAAAACAATATTGCATAATTTAAACTATTTATGAGAAATTTAATAGTGATAAATAAACACAAAACTAGATGAAAATGGTTTTTGGTTTTAAAATATTAAAAACAGATTCTAGGTTGGAAATCATTCTTAGGGAGGTTGAAGATTCGAACTTGGGGTTTAAAAACATAATTTTTACTCTTTTAGTAATTTCTCTAAACATTAAGAAACCAATTTAGATTTATCCATGGTGTATGGTATAAACCCTTTCCTCACCCTTTCCTCCTAACCCATGATGTTTGGTGGATAGATAAGGTGAAGAACATTAAGCTTGGATCTTAAAAACGGTTTAACTAGCTCCCTAAGCATCCATGACGTGTGGGAAAGGATGAGCTAGTCTCTT
>JAHZTW010000001.1:7127578-7141899 GCA_020283515.1 Alliaria petiolata | reverse complement strand
TAATGTAAAATCAACCAACTCTCGCTGCGAAGATTATCTATGTCTAAACCCTAGAATTCCAAATCTCTTTGCAAATTCTAACAATTCAAACAAGCATTAAAGTTCAGGTTCGATTGTTCACAAAATCCTAAACCAAATCTCTTTGCGAATAGGTATTTTGCTCATCTAACATAAGTTCAGGCAATCAATAATACTCTTGCATCTATTAATTAACCTAATATCAGATTTTAGGTCGTGAAGCTAGAATAAGCATTAAACACAAATTCAGATGAAGAACTCTAATGATTTTATCCTAACAATTTAATTCGACCTAACAATTCATCAATCACCTTTGAAAAACCCTAAACCTAACTAGCAAACTACTCAGACATGATTAATGAAACAGAAATCATAATTTGAGTAGAAAGTATGAAAGAAATCAATAGAAGAAAATAAAAGAGTTCAAAATCTCTCTAGAACAGAGTATATGATTTCTCTCCCTAAAAGCTCTCTAAAATCTCTCTCTAAAAATATTGTGTGTGTTGCCTAAACAATGGCTGAAAAACTATATTTCTAGGCTAAAACACGAACTGGGCACTTTTGGAAATAAGGAAAACTTCTGGGCAAATTTCTTTTTTCTTCAAGACTTGTGAAATCAGGCGGCTTTAGGAATCCACGATTGGTGTCGATCGACACCAATGTAGTATCGATCGACACTCATTCCTAAATCTGGCTCTCCAACTTCATCACTTTGCAGCTTCTTCCAAAATGCTCCAGAATGATCCAAAATCTCCAATTATGCTCCAATCGTAGTTCAACCTGCAAAGACTCTAATAGGACTCTAAAAATACCAAAAGACTCTATAAAAAGACTTATATCATGGTCCAAAAATGGGTAAAAACCATGATATATCACTTACACACCTAATACAACAACAAATTCAGTCCCTAATTCACCTAATTCCAACAGTAGCAATGGCAAAGGATCAAGCAGCGGCGGAGATGAAAGTGCACCTCAGAAATTCAGATCTCTACAAGAAATTTATGAGGGTCAGCATGCGTTTTTCACTTCTGATCCTGGAACTTTCAATGAGGGTGCAGAGAAAGAAGACTCGTGCAACACAATGGATGAAAAAAATAACATCCATAGAGAAGAATCAAACTTGGCAGCTAGTTGAGCTTTCTAAAGGTAAACACCCAATTGGTGTGAAGTGGGTGTTTAGAACTAAGTATCATGCAAATGGTAGCATTCAGAAGTACAAGGCTAGTCTGGTGATTCAGGGATATGCCCAAGAGTATGGAGTGGATTATAAAGAAACTTTCTCTCCAGTGGCAAGGTTTTGTGGTTCGAGGTAAAGAGGGATTCATTTACAAGTTGTGTAAGGCACTGTATGGGCTCAAGCAAGCTCGTAGAGCCTGGTACAACAAAATTGATTCTCTTTTTTAAGAAACTTGATTTGAAATAGGCAAAAGTTCAGTTATATTGTAGTATTGCAGCACAAACGAACAGAGTGAAGATGTTCTAACAAAGGCATTGTCCAAGAACAAGTTTGACTACGTTAGAAGCAATCTTGGAGTGTGCAAGTTTGATACAAGGGAGAGTGTTGAAATGTGATTCAACTTGGGAGTTAATGGAAATAATTAGAATAAGTGATAACATCGACATTTTATCCAATTTAGTTGTCATATGTGAACACTTTAATAGGTGTTTTACTCGGTTTTTGATGCAATAATAGTACTTTTTGATTATTTGTAAGGTCACGACTCTTTTTAGGTTAACTTATCATAAAAGATGCAAAATGGAGTTTTTTGGAGCAAAACGATATTTTGGATAAATTCAAGCTGGCAGAAGTTTAACATCTGATTGAGACTTTTCCACAACGAGATCTTCCTCAAATTTTGATACCATATATAGGGGAATGTAAGCTTTCATATTCAAGTGGTTTGAAGGCAACCTAACGGTTAGATATGGAGTTTTGGCGTTTTTACTGAAAACGTGTTATGCAGTCTCGCGGGAGAAGCAAGCGCAGAAGTTGCAAGACCAATGGTCGTACCACCAAAGCTCGTGCCTATGGCAAGAGAACTCTCCACCGCGCCCGTCCACTTCATCATGTGGCCAGACCCCATGTGGCCGGGCCATGAGCGGTCCGTGGCAAGGCCAATATAAAACACGTTTTTGAAGCCTGTTTGCAATCCTGTCAAACCCAATTACCGTCAAACGTAAAAGAAACCTAAGTAACGCCTCAAGACCTATAAATACTCATCTCTACTCATTATGTTGGGCAGCCAAGCATCCACCATCATAGACAATTCACAGCCACATCTTCTAGAGTTTTTCTTTGTTCTTTTCGTTTCCAAGGGTGAAGATCTCGACTTTGTTCTTCGATATTGAGAAGATTTATGAACCCTCTTATCTCTTATTTCGTTTTTCTATCATAGATTACTTCTCATCTCTTTGTGTACCACCTATGATTTCGATTTACTTCACTATGTTTGAGTAGTTGCTTCGTTGGGTTAAGGGTTTTTGAAAGGGGATTCATGAATCGATTACAAGGTTGATAGGTTGGGGATTATCTTTATATGAACAAATAACTTTAGGCTGCAGGAGTTGATCTAGATCTATTTGTGAACTTGGCGAATTAAGTTTTCTAGATGCTTAGAGAACAAACGGGAGTTTAGTAATTTAAGTTGTAGATTTTGTGATTAATACTACGGGAGTAGGATAGTCTAGAACATCTATCGATTTTCTCCATTTAACTATCTCGTTGATTGATTCATGGTACCTTGCGAATTTCCCATTACCCAACTATTTCTCGTATTTGATTTCATCTCGTTATTTACTTTCTCAATCACTATTTTCGTCATCACTCACAACACCCAAACAACCCCATATTTACTTGTTTGTTCTTATTGATTTTCGGTTTAGTAGATTCGTTTTAAAACAACTTAGTCTCTGTTGATCGACACCTTAAATATTACAACGCACATATGTGCACTTACAGGAAATAGGGTTATAAATTTAAAACTCGAAAGGAGACTTGAAAACCTGTTGCATCAATAAGTTACAAATAGGTTTAGTTTCTATTTGTTTATTGCTTAGTCAATTTGGTAGTTTTATTTTTCTTAATTATAGGACTTAATGAGACCATAGGATAATGGATGCAGTTCCATTTTTTTTCTATAAATTATGTTTTCTCTTTGAGTTTTAATTATCAAAGAATAAAGTATTATTCAGCAAAGTGTTCTCTTTACTCTTTGTTATTTGCTTTCTCTGTTTCAATAGTATTTGTCTTGTTCCCACAGAGTATGAAGAATTGGAGTATATGGTCGTGTTTTGACGGATATCTGAAGAATACAAAAGTCCGGTCAATTTGGAGCTATTTTCCAGAGAGACAAGTATGTCCCGGTTAATATAATCCGGTGAAATTGCAAAAAGCGCTTGTCCCGGTACATCAGAAGGTCTGGAGAACTCATCTTCCAGGGCGACGCAAGTCAATTATTTGGATTTTAGTTCTTCTGGGTTCACCGGAGAAGGATATCGGTGACGGCGACATCAAAGTCCGTAGAATATTTTGGAAGATTCGAGCTTCTCAACATGTTGCTTTATGTATCACACGTTTCCAAATTTTATCCTCTTTGTGTGTTGGGCCTATTTTGGACTCTTTGTACCGAACACTTGCCCTTTGTGCTTTAATCAATTAAAAAGTTAACAAAAAGATTTATCTTAATTAACGATAAAATCTTTATAAATTTATTTTTAGTACAATTTTTATGGCCCGTTTTAAAATAATATTGTTTCTTTTTCTGTAGTTCAAGCGAAAAAATTATAATTATATGAACGGTTATCACCTTCTAAGTGCTTGACTGGTTTAAACGTAACAATTGCAGTTGCGAGTAGTTAAAACATTTGATAGAGGGTTTTAGCCAAATCTCTATCAAATAGAAAGAAAAGCAGAGTAAGGAAGGAGTGATATTTGGCCACGTCATCCATCTGAGTGATCTCTCCGTATTGACTCTCTATTTTTATTTAGTTTTTAATGAATAATATTTTACATTATGGAGTTTAGGAGTTGTTTATTTTTTAACTAACTTAAATATTGTGAAATCAACCACTCATAGATTATAATTTGGCCAAAAACCTTTATCAAATATTTTGTAAATATTGTGAAATCACCGTAAGCTCTAAATAAAACATTCACTCACCTTTCTTTTTTCTATTTTGTATTTTGTAATAGTTTTTTTTATTATATTTTATGTTCTTAGTAAGTGTTGGGACCGGTTTTGCGAGAACCAATCCCAAGCCTCCACATCGACAAAGGGATCCGCCATACAGTGCCTACCTATGGACCTCCCCCCCCCCCTAAAATCTCGCCCCTGATTAGACCTGCGTCGAGATTAAAAGAAGGATCCGGCGGAAGGGCCTTCATTGGTTCTAGCGGAAATGCGACCGGTCAGCAAAATTGGCGGGGCCAATGGGAGAAGAGACGCGAAATGTATAAATAGAGGGAAAGGCCAAGAGGGAAAAGGGGATCGGTCGTGAGAGGCATCAAAAGCACTACCCATAGATTATGTAATGACCTCCCAACGACACATTCTCTCCACCGAACTAGATCAATCACGTGGTGAGGACACTCTTCCTCTGTTCGTATTGGTAGAGGAGACCATCTGAGGTTAGTAATTCACATTTATCCTTAATATGTCTCGGCAAGAGAGCTCTTAAACCCCCTCTCATGTCGACCGATGTTCCATCCGAACGACCACTAAATAAAGAGATGATCTATAGACGTGATGCTCCACTTAACCTCCTGAAACCTACCTTCCCGAGTATTTGTTCCCAATTGTACGTGTCTAATTTGGGCGTTGGAGAACTTTCGGGAGGGGAACCCCCGCTTGTCCCTACCCAGGGCCACCTTACCCATTTGTTGATGAATCCAGGTCTCGAAGACCCGATCATAATGCATTTTTATCTGCTTGATTGTCAATGAAATTTGAATAGTTGAGTAGTTATTAATTGGCAATCTTCTGCATATGAGAATATGGTTGATTGCATATTAGCGATTTGAGTTCATAATCACAATTAGTCATCTTCGTGTCATAGCACGTGAATAATTCAACCTTGAACCCCTGCAGAACTTCCCTGAAACCCAACACTCGTTTATCTTGAGTTCATTTATGTTGCACTCGCTTTTCACATCATAACAACCCTCTTTATCTTGTCTTATCTAAATTATTGATTTCACAAAGTTAAAGTGTGCATTTGGTCTCTAAAGATTCGATCCTTAAGTATTACAATTATCTATTGTGCATTTGCATTTTGATTATTGAAATTATTTTAGGTAAAATTTTATCACCACATCACACCGCTAGAATGTGGAGATGGGAGTATTTTTCAAAATAAACGGATTCCCGGGTACCGATTATTCGCCGCCTCTTCACGTTGATGAAAACAATGTAGCCTGAGGGATTATCGCCAAAGGAGAACCCTATAAAGAGAAAGAGACGATATTTTTTAGAATATGGAACGCGACAATACGGTACGTGCTCCAATTGGTGGCGCACACGGTAGTAGGGAGACAGGATCCCAATTTGTTGCTCGGCAAAATTTGATGAGGCTTTATCTGGCCATTAAGCACTTCATCATGCATGGTCCTCATGGACTAATCGCCCATGTTCCACTCAGCCAAGATCTATTTTCCTCTCATAACTCAGTGACATCAAACGCAAATGGGGAATGCAAGATCGAGCAGAGTTATAAATAGGAAGCATGATTACCCATGTATAACTCTGCTCGATCGATCAGTGCATATATGATCGATCTTAAAATAGCGATGCCACTGAGGGAAAGAGCCTACCTTGACTATAATTAGCTCATTTCTACCAAGTCACTCTTATGCAAGTTCGAGTCTCCACAGATCCACATCCATTTCATCATAGACGACGATGACACCACCAGCGCAGTCGGTCTCTCTCTGCCTCGCTATACCAAGACCGACTCCCTTGAGGTCATCAGCTTCAAGGTGACGAATGAGCTCTGCTTCAAGCCTCCACCTCCCCACGACCAACCTACTATATACTCTTAAAATGGGTATCAAGATCACATCTTTGAAAATACTATAGTTTTAATTTTATATTTTTTTCTCTCTTTGTTTTTGTTTTATTCTTGAAACTTTGGGTTGGGCATAATATCCATAAGATTTTATTCGATTCGGTATTTACTTTGATTCAATCAGAAAAATCTTGATATTCGTAGCAATTCAAAGCAAAGCAAATATTAAATTATAGTATCCTTCCAAAACAAAACAAATCGAAAATACTAATTTTAGAAAAATCAGATATCCTTCGTAAAGTACATATATACATATTATATCATAAACTTGTAATGTTTATGTATAATTTATTTATCTTTTTAATGAATAGAAAAAGATGCATGTTAAAAAAATACATATAATAACTTTATATTAGTTAATAAATATCAGAATTGTTTTTAGGAAAGTTGAATATTAGAGTTTTAAGTAGTTAATATTATTTAAAAAAATGTGAAACACTATTTCTCATTTTTACCATCTTAATTTTATAGATTTCTTTTTTATATATTTTTTCTTAAATAAAAATAATTCTTTCTTTGATTTTTCACTTGATAGTTTAGATAAAAAATATTGTTTTCATAAAATGCAGAGAAATTACTTAGAATAGTCCTTTTTAAGTTTTCAGTTCAATAATAGCCCCAAAAATTTTGTTAATCATTTTTAGCATTATTAAGAAGCCTTTATATATATTTAGGAAGGCTTTTCTAACTTTTAATAAAGCCGTTAAACACATTTAGGAAGGCTTTCCTAACTCAAATTTAGGAAGCCGTTAGACACATTTAGGAAGACTTTCCTAATTTTAATGAATTTTAAGTAGCCGTTAGACACATTTAGGAAGGTTTTTCTAACTTTAGTGAATGCTATTTATGAAAAAAGTGAGCGTATGAAGCTATTTTTGAAAAATAAACTTTATTTTGTGCTATTTAAAAAAATTGCCCTAAAATGTATGTATTTTCAGTTTTTGTGCTTGTATTAAACGGATCAAACTGAATATTCGCAAATATCTGTAGATATCTATAAATATTTCGGATATCTGATGTGCGGGGTTATTGTACTTCAAACTTAACCCCTAAGACAGCTGCAAGTGAACATCAATCACAATAGTATATTAAGGGATCGAATCCACAGAGATTGTTGTTTTGCGAAGATCCTATGATTTCTAACTTCTTTAAACCAAATAAAAAGGTTGGGGGTTTGTGTGTCACGGTTTGTAGTATTGTCTTATGCAGAAAACAGAAATTAAATGGTTGTGAATCAATTGATAAAAAAGCATTGGGTTGAAGGAAATTCTACGGGGTTCATGGATCGGATCTAACAAGCGATAGATTAGGTTTTAAAGTGAATTAGTCATCTATGATATTTAAGCTGAAACGGTACGTTATGATCACCCCACTATCGTGAACCTAGTCACCTACGTTTGCTTCACACCGCGGGTATGAGTTATTATCACACGTTGCAGAACAAAAGCGCAATCATTCACCGGTTTATAAACACTCACGGTGCGGTCCATAGGTATATGTTAGTATCTTACAGTGCGATCCGCTGGTTAATCTCTAGATCCAGTTAACAAATCACACGTTAGTGGATCTATTAATCCTAAAATCAGATGCTAGTTGATCAGAAGAGCAAACATGCAATAAGAACAAGATATAAACGAAGATATCTAATAGAAAATTTATCTCTATCATCCTAGCGAAATCAATCCATGATTAAACCCCCTTCAAACCTTTTTAAACCCAACTAGGTAACTACTCGTTCATGGGAACGAGAGACATCATTTGAAATATGAAAAGGCGCGATTGATATTTGAATAAGAAATTGGTTTAGAAAACTTCTCCAAAAGAGTTGCAGTTGAAGAGATCTTCTTAAGGTATTGAAAAACAGAGAACTAAGAACAACAGGTGAAAAACCGAAAGAAGAAAGATGGCGGCTGCTTGAAGGAATATCTCTCGAGCTCTTCGTCTCCGGGCGGCCGTCGATCTCTCTCTCTCGAAGGTGGCGTGAAAAGTGTTTGTGAAAAATCTCTTGTGAAAAACACGTTCTTTGTGAAGCCCTAAGAGTATCCTTATACATGCTTTCACGTCTTCTTTAGATGGGCTTTGAGTTTTAGAAAGCTTTCTAAACATGTGTATTTAATTATCAACTGGACAAAGAGTAAACGAGTGGTTGCGTCGTAGGATTCAAAATCATACCTACCGAGCGTCGTGAGTGTTTATAAACTGATTCATTATTGCGTGTTTGGCTGCGCCGTGAGATGCGACCGCATACTCACGGAGTAGTACAAATATAGGTGATTAGATCTACGATTGTAGGGTGATCATAATGAACCGTTTCAGCCTAAAGAACCTAGACGACATAGTCACTTATAATCTTAATCTATTGCTTGTTTGATCCGATCCATGAACCCCAAAGAATTTTCTAGAGCCCAAAGCCTTTTACCTATTGATTTATAATTGTTTATTTTCAGTGCTTGCTTAATCTAATACTACAGAACCAAGGCACACAAGATCCTTCGGAAAGCAACAATCTATGTGGATTTGTTCTTTTAATATACTACTGTGATTGATGTGCACTTGCAGCTATCTTAGGGATAAAACTTGAAGTAAAACAAACCTCACATCCATAAACTGAGAGAGCAGAAGTTATTTGCAAAGTTGAGTAAGTGCAATTTCTGGCAGAGGAAGATATATTTCCTAGGCCATGTAGTATTGGAAGCTAGAGTAGTTAAGGATCCCGAAAATAATGATGATATCACCAAGTGGCCAACGCCCACAAGTGATACTGAGGTCCAAAGTTTCTTGGGGTTGGCTCGGTACTACATGAAGTTTGTGAAAGGATTTTCAAGTAGGGCAAAGCCGTTGGCCATCTTGACAGGAAAGAACATCAAATTCCAATGGTCGGATGCTTGTGCCAAAATCATTGCAGATTTTAAAGGATGTTTGATCTAGATGCAATATTACCAAACACAGGTGTACCATACATGGTGTATGCTGATACATCGGGGACAGGACTTGGTTGCGTGCTGATACAGGAGGAGAAGGTAATCGCAGACGCTTCAAAGCAGTTGCAAAACAAGTAGTTTTGCCCTTAAGATTTTGCATTCATACTTGTACGGGGAGAAGCTGCAAGTGTTTACGGACCATAAGAGTCTTAAGTACATATTTACTCAAGGGGACCTGAATCTGAGACAGCGCAAGTAGGTAGAGTTGTTGGCAAACTACAATCTGGACATGGTTTACCATCCTAGGAAAGTCAATCAAGCGGACCTGAACGAATCTGCAAGGCTCAACAAAACGTCCATGCTCTCCATAAGTTGATTAACCGCAAGGTGGTTAGGTACCGCACCGCTTCTAATGGAACTTACATGTTTTGCAATACAGATTGTATTCTGAAAGTGAAGGATCTAAAGGATGAGATCTTATGCCAAGCTCATGAGTCAAAGTTTGCTACCCATCCGGGAAGCACCAAGATGTATCGGGCCTTGAAACGGTACCACCATTAGGACGGTATGAAGAAGGACGTTGCCATATGGGTATCGTGGTGTCATACTTGCCATATGGTAAAGGATGAACATCGAGTTTCAAGTGGACTACTCCCGAACTTGCCCTTACCAGAATGGAAATGAGACATGGTAACTATTGACTTTGTTACTGAGATACCGTGGATTAATGGGAATAAAGACACGATTTGGGTAATCGTAGATATTCTCACTAAGTCTGCGCACTTCTTAGCTATCAAAAAGACGGATGGTACATATCGTCTGGCTTAGTAGTATCTGGATTCAGTAGTACAACTACATGGAGTTTTTGTCAGTATAGTGTCAGACAGTGATACAAAGTTCAACTCAATGTTCTGGAAGGCCTTCCAGAAGGCGTTGGGAACAAAGATTCATCTAAGTACCGCCTACCACCCCCAAATAGAGAGACAATCGGAAAGGACGATTCAAAACCTCGTGAGGAAACCTGGGAAAAGGAAAGAGAAATGAGAATGGGGTGTCCAGAACTTTTTAAGGATGCGACTGGATCGCCAGGTGTAGGCAAAAATTCAGAGACGAATTACCTTGAAGTGGGGGAGAATTCCCGTCATTAGATCCCTTAACCATAATCTCTTAAACCTTCATTCGATTAGGCCAGGGTGAGGATGTATACATGCCTTCCCTTCCGTGTTATCCCCCAAGTTCTCTAAAACCCCTAAAAGTTCCCCTCTAGGTCGTAACTTGTAGTTGCTTGTTGTGTGCTAGGTTGTCTATTTATTGCTTCCGAACATAGATCTAGGGCTAGGATTAATATTTTTGTTTTCTGTTTGATGTTTTGATTGCTTATGAGAATTATTTTGCATTGCATATAGAGTGTTAAAAGCAAAATTTCATTAGGAGACCAGCAGTGAAGGACCTCATTGTACAGAGTTGTTGGTCATAGTGAGAGAGGAATCACCGAAGGACCTATTTGTGGCTGAGGCTGACGAGCCCACCGAAGCCGCAGCGAGAAACTGTGTGATGTGCCCCTAGCAAGGGATAAGACACTGCAGGCTCTTAGTAGCGTGAACTGTGTGGGTGCTACTACGAGGACCTGAGTAGTACCCTAATTATTAGATTGATTGTTGATTGTTAGAGAGTCGTAACAACTTGTTCGTTTAGTTTATTGCTAGTGATAGGTTTAGGTTGTAATGTGTGTGGTGGACCACATGTATGCAATCTCCTGGTAATTTAAATTACGTATCTCCTCTTTGTCCCCTCTCTCTTTCGCAGGTGAACATGAGCAGCAACAGTGTTCAAATGGTGGTGGTGGTGTTAGTGTTCTTTAGTTCGGTTCCTAAAACACTTAGCTTTCTATTTACTGGTTTTATGGCTATTGAGTTTCAGCTAAGATTTGGATTTTAGGTTTAAGTTTGGCTTTTGTAAGACAATTTCGAGTTTGATTTTTATGAAAGAGTATTGGTTTTGAGTTAAAAATATTGTGACTTGGTTGAAAAATTAAGTGGGTAATATGCCGTCTAAAAGAAGTAAGAGGCGGGTGTTACACATTGTCATCTTTGACCCAAAGCCTTGAAGCCACAATGAGAGCTGTGAGCTGCTATGTTTTGACTAAATAGTTCTGATTATGCTTTGAGTAAATGGTTTAGCTACTCAAAGCATGAGAAAATATCTAATGCTCCGAAGTGGTTACTTTTTTTTTTTTTGTCATATCTCACATTCTATAGTAATATACCTTGATATAATACATCAAAGAAAGGTTATGAATATTGAAGAAAAAATAAAACAGAATCAAACTCTAAAGATAACAAAAATAAACACATAGATAATAACAATCACAACCCATAAAAACTATATATCCAAAACATTATTGCAATGCAAAAACCATCCAAAACAATATTAGAATATTCAAGAGCATCATTAATACCAAAAATAAATAAAAATCAAGTAGACACCAGAAGGAGAAAGAGATTTAGGCTCAACTTTCCTAAGCGAATGGCTTTGTGATACTCATCATCGTCAAAGTACATTTAACTAAAACCATCGTGAATGGTTTCCAACAAAAATAATATCTCTGAAAATGGAGAATAAACAATGTTATGTTATTTTGGAAAATGGCATCATGTTTCTTGATATTTTTAAAAATTACGAATTATTAAACCAATGTTATTAAAACTACATTGTGTAAAATGTAATATTAATCTCTAGAGTTTCTTAAAGAAGAATACCTTATAATAGCATCAAACATAGTTTTATCGAGAAAAACGACATCAACTATAAAAAGTTTTCCAGAGATTTATGAACATTATTTTGAATTTTGAAGATAATTTTACTTTTATGTCATTTTTAATGGGATTTTAGGCTTAGTAACTATAAAAAAACAGGAAAATAAATTGTATGGCCATATCAAAAAGATGGCTATGATATTCAGTAGAAAAAAAAAGAGAGGGAGAAACGTGAGGTGTGAGGTTGTTGTATCTTTTTCTTCATCTTTTACTTTAGAATCTTTTAATATAAGAGTTTGAATAAAAATACGTGCAATTTGTTTATAGAAAATCATAGATTTTTTTAATATTTGTCATCGTTTAAGATTTTTTTTAAATGAACATATATATTTTTTTAAACTAATATGTAATTTTAAAGTAAAAAAATTGTTCTATATATAATGCCAACACATTATATTCTATATATTGATATGATAAATAAATACTTATAACTTAAACCTTGGTTAAAAAAACACATACTTACTTAGATATACTAATCTAATTTTTTGAAATTTGTTTTTGTTTTAAATTTTTTTGTTTATAACTGCAAATCATGACATATTTAGCCAGACACAACGTTCTCGTCATAGCCATTCACATACACGTCTCTCCTGCTACATGGTTTCTTGTTTTTGTGCTCTAATTTATCAATTTTATACTATTTATCAATTAGTATAGTATAGTACATAACAGATTATACATCATATTCTATCCAGATCGTGCGAAGGTTCATGCTGCGATTTTTCTAACCCCAAATTCTGAAATTTTGGTTGCATATATGGTTTCACGTACCAACCCAACTTTACATGAGTAAAAACCAAAAATTCTCATTCTTAATTATTTCCGATCTTTTATACATACTTAAGCATTTATTAATGTTCACACATGTCAAACTCTTAATGTTTTACGTATTCATATTTTATTACAAGAATATAGTATAATTAATATGATTCATATGAAGCAAATTTTTTCGTAAAAAGTATAGTATGACAGTATAGACTGGTTTGTTAATGTTTTTAATTCTATTATATGTGTATTTATATAGATTAACACTTTTTCATTAGAAGGGGCGGAGCTACATAGTGAGTAATGGGGTCAGCTGACCCCACTTAATTTTAAATATTGTATAGTTTTCTTTAATTAAAAATATATTGACCTCAATCAATTTTTTGGGTTGACCCCATAATAAAATAACAAAAAACATAAGTTTAATTTAATTGAGTAATTTGACATTTGAGCTTACTTTTTGATTTTGATTTTGAGCTCACTTTTAGTTTAAACCCAGTTCAAATGAATAATTCATAACTTTTATAAGTCTTTAATTAATTAATAGCTAATTTTAACAAAATATAATAAAAAATAATGAAAATATGGAAAAAAATCTGCGTTAGCCTAAAACGTAAAACACATCTCATTTCAGGTTAATTTTTTATTTACTTTGTTCTTTTTATACTATATATTAGATTTTTATTAAATTAGAGATGACATAATTTGAACTCATAGAAAAAACCGGGTCTATATTTATAAGCATATGAGTTCAAATATCTTTAACCTTTAGTTTTATAATTTAAAATAATCGATTTTACTGTTATTCATTAGATAACTAATTGATCGATTATTTAAAAAAAATATTATCAACATATGATATAATTTTGATGACTTGCCGTATGATCTCCATGAAATAAAAAAGATATTATAATATTATTCTGATCAAAGAAACAAAATTAGACGTAAGTATTTGTGTAAGTGTTTATATTATTTGTTTTATAACAAATGAAGTCGTAAATGATAAAAAAATAGCCTATAAATGAATGTTACAAACTTTTTGATAATTTTTAAAATATATTTTTTGTCCCTGGTAAAAAAAAATTCTGTCTCCGCCACTGTTCATTAGTGACACAAGTCACCTAGTTATAAAATTTATATTGGTTTTTTAAAATTAGAATTATGGTGGATGCAAAAAAACAATTTTTGTTTTTTAGTAGTATTAAAATTTTAATCAATGATTAGTGTAAGATTAGTAAAGTGAATAAGATCAATTGGGGAAAACAGTTTATATTAAAAAGAAACAAATAAAATAATACCACAATCAGCTTTTCTCTCGCTTGTTTAGTTTTTCACTTCGATCGTAGAAGTAGATGTGAATGGGTTGTCTTCATTCGTCATGGGCTTGAGGCACAATTGTCTTCAGTCGTGCAATCACTTGGGCCATGTGCAGCCAGGCCCATAATCGAGCTTCGTCGTCACCTACAAAACAGAAAGTGACAAATTCTGTTACGGGTGTGTGGGTGACCAGCGAGAAGAGAGCAGAGAGAAGTTGAGAGAGAGAGGAAAGAAGAGAGAAGACTCACGTTGATCGTCTTCTTCTGCAGGAGTTGATTCCTTCTTGTTTATCTCCTTCTAGCTTTATTCTTGAGCTGTGAGAAACTATCGGTGTATCGTGTTGTTGTCCGCCATTGAAGGAGCTTATTAAAGCTTCTGTGATAGTGAAATTGAGGGATCCATCTCCCTTTCCAGAGAC
>JAHZTW010000001.1:7050710-7079196 GCA_020283515.1 Alliaria petiolata | reverse complement strand
TGTATCGGGCCTTGAAACGGTACTACCATTAGGACGGTATGAAGAAGGACGTTGCCATATGGGTATCGTGGTGTCATACTTGCCATATGGTAAAGGATGAACATCGAGTTTCAAGTGGACTACTCCCGAACTTGCCCTTACCAGATTGGAAATGAGACATGGTAACTATTGACTTTGTTACTGAGCTACCGTGGATTAATGGGAATAAAGACACGATTTGGGTAATTGTAGATAGTCTCACTAAGTCTGCGCACTTCTTAGCTATCAAAAAGATGGACGGTACATATCGTCTTGCTTAGTAGTATCTGGATTCAGTAGTACAACTACATGTAGTTTTTGTCAGTATAGTGTCAGACTGTGATACAAAGTTCAACTCAATGTTCTGGAAGGCCTTCCAAAAGGCGTTGGGAACAAAGATTCATCTAAGTACCGCCTACCACCCCCAAATAGAGAGATAATCTGTAAGGACGATTCAAATTCTCGTGAGGAAACCTGGGAATATTATATAGAAATGAGAATGGGGTGTCCAGAACTTTTTAAGGATGCGACTGGATCGCCAGGTGTAGGCAATAATTCAGAGACGAATTTCCTTTAAGTGGGGGAGAATTCCTGTCATTAGATCCCTTAACCATAATCTCTTAAACCTTCATTCGATTAGGCCAGGGTGAGGATGTATACATGCCTTCCCTTCCGTGTTATCCCCCAAGTTCTCTAAAACCCCTAAAAGTTCCCCTCTAGGTCGTAACTTGTAGTTGCTTGTTGTGTGCTAGGTTGTCTATTTATTGCTTCCGAACATAGATCTAGGGCTAGGATTAATATTTTTGTTTTCTGTTTGATGTTTTGATTGTTTATGAGAATTATTTTGCATTGCATATAGAGTGTTAAAAGCAAAATTTCATTAGTAGACCAGCAGTGAAGGACCTCATTGTACAGAGTTGTTGGTCACAGTGAGAGATGAATCACCGAAGGACCTATTTGTGGCTGAGGCTGACGAGCCCACCGAAGCCGCAGCGAGAAACTGTGTGATGTGCCCCTAGCAAGGGATAAGACACTGCAGGCTCTTAGTAGCGTGAACTGTGTGGGTTCTACTATGAGGACCTGAGTAGTATCCTAATTATTAGATTGATTGTTGATTGTTAGAGAGTCGTAACAACTTGTTCGTTTAGTTTATTGCTAGTGATAGGTTTAGGTTGTAATGTGTGTGGTGGACCACATGTATGCAATCTCCTGGTAATTTAAATTACTTATCTCCTCTTTGTCCCCTCTCCCTTTCGCAGGTGAACATGAGCAGCAACAGTGATCTAATGGTGGTGGTGGTGTTAGTGTTCTTTTGTTCGGTTCCTAAAACACTTAGCTTTCTATTTACTGGTTTTATGGCTATTGAGTTTCAGCTAAGATTTGGATTTTAAGTTTAAGTTTGGCTTTTGTAAGACGATTTCGAGTTTGATTTTTATGAAAGAGTATTGGTTTTGAGTTAAAAATATTGTGACTTGGTTGAAAAATTAAGTGGGTAATATGCCGTCTAAAAGAAGTAAGAAGCGGGTGTTACACATTGTCATCTTTGACCATGTTTTGACTAAATAGTTCTGATTATGCTTTGAGTAAATCGTTTAGCTATTCAAAGCATGAGAAAATATCTAATGCTCGAAAGTGGTTACTTTTTTTTTTTGTCATATCTCACATTCTATAGTAATATACCTTGATATAATACATCAAAGAAAGGTTATGAATATTGAAGAAAAAATAAAACAGAATCAAACTCTAAAGATAACACAAATAAACACATTGATAATAACAATCACAACCCATAAAAACTATATATCCAAAACATTATTGCAATGCAAAAACCATCCAAAACAATATTAGAATATTCAAGAGCATCATTAATACCAAAAATAAATAAAAATCAAGTAGACACCNTCTATCCAGATCGTGCGAAGGTTCATGCTGCGATTTTTCTAACCCCAAATTCTGAAATTTTGGTTGCATATATGGTTTCACGTACCAACCCAACTTTACATGAGTAAAAACCAAAAATTCTCATTCTTAATTATTTCCGATCTTTTATACATACTTAGCATTTATTAATGTTCACACATGTCAAACTCTTAATGTTTTACGTATTCATATTTTATTACAAGAATATAGTATAATTAATATGATTCATATGAAGCAAAAATTTTCGTAAATAGTATAGTATGATAGTATAGACTGGTTTGTTAATGTTTTTAATTTTATTATGTGTATTTATATAGATTAACACTTTTTCATTAGCAGGGCGGAGCTACATAGTGAGTAATGGGGTCAGCTGACCCCATTTAATTTTAAATATTGTATAGGTTTTTTTAATTAAAAATATATTGACAACAATCAATTTTTTGGGTTGACCCCATAATAAAATAACAAAAAACATAAGTTCAATTTAATTGAGTAATTTGACATTTGAGCTTGCTTTTTGATTTTGATTTTGAGCTCACTTTTAGTTTAAACCCAGTTCAAATGAATAATTCATAACTTTTATAAGTCTTTAATTAATTAATAGCTAATTTTAACAAAATATAATAAAAAAATAATGAAAATATGGAAAAAATTCTGCGTTAGCCTAAAACGTAAAACACATCTCATTTCAGGTTAGTTTTTTTATTTATTTTGTTCTTTTTATACTATATATTAGATTTTTATTAAATTAGAGATGACATCATTTGAATTCATAGAAAAAATCGGGTCTATATTTATAAGCATATGAGTTCAAATATCTTTAACCTTTAGTTTTATAATTTAAAATAATCTATTTTATTATTATTCATTAGATAACTAATTGATCGATTATTTAATTTTGATGACTTGCCGTATGATCTCCATGAAAGAAAAAAGATATTATAATATTATTCTGATCTAAGAAACAAGATTAGACGTAAGTATTTGTGTAAGTGTTTATATTATTTGTTTTATAACAAATGAAGTCGTAAATGATAAAACAAAATAGCCTATACATGAATGTTACAAACTTTTTGGTAATTTTTAAAATATATTTTTTGCCCCCGGTAAAAACAAATTATGGCTCTGCCACTGTTCATTAGTGACACAAGTCTCCTAGTTATAAAATTTATATTGGTTTTTTAAAATTAGAATTATGGTGGATGCAAAAAAACAATTTGTGTTTTTTAGTAGTATTAAAATTTTAATCAATGATTAGTGTAAGATTAGTAAAGTGAATAAGATCAATTGGGAAAAACAGTTTATATTAAACAGAAACAAATAAAATAATACCACAATCAGCTTTTCTCTCGATTGAGGGATCCATCTCCATTTCCAGAGACGTAGCCGAAGGGGTGAACTCTGGGTGAACAAAAATCTCCATGTCTCGCATTTCTTATTTCTTTAATTCTGCAAACAAATCAAGCGAAAAAATCAAATCTCAAATCGATTAAAATCACCAACAAGTGGTATCAGAGCGCTCAGGTTGTGAGAGCACGTGAAAGCTTGGTCGGAGTTAAAGAGGTATCAGATCTTACCAGTTTATTCTGTGGATCTGTTGATCCGGTGATTCTTTGGTAATTTGGTGTTCTTGGTTTGCTGGTTCCGCTGCGTGTCTCAGTAGATCTGTTTTGTTGAAGTTGTTTTCTGTGAAGAGAGATCCATAGTGTGTTCTACCTGCAAAGAAAGTCAGTGTACAAGATCAGTCATGGAACCAACTCAGGGAAGGTTTGAGATGGACAAATTTAACGGGAAAGGAGATTTTGGTATGTGGAAATACAAATTCCTCAGTCAGCTTGATATTCAAGGGCTTCTCGATGTTGTGTCAGATGTCTCGATGTTAACAGTCATGACACATATTGGAAAAGCAGAAGACGCTACATCAGCATTCATGGTTGATCCTAGAAAGATGGAAAGGGATCGAAGAGTACGAAGCTTACTTGGAACGTGTCTCACGGATTGGATCTTGAGGAAGATCATGCACGAGCCTATGGCCTTGGGTCAGTGGAAGGCTCTCGAGGGACATTACCAGAAGAAATCTCTTTCAAACAGGATTTATATGAAGAAACAATTCTCCTGTTACAAAATGGAAGAAGGAAAGTCTATAGAAGAGAATGTTGACATGTTCTTAAAACTGGTTGCAGATTTGGCAAGTCTAAAAGTGACTATATCATATGAAGATCAAGCCATACAACTGCTATCCGGATTACCACCGGCTTATGATCAGTTAGTTCATACTCTTCAGTATGGATCAGGGAAGGAAACACTTACCGTGACAGAGGTTCTGACTTCAGCTTACTCAAAAGAGGCTGAGCTTAGATCAAAAGGTCTTCTCACAAAAGGAAAGTCATCCTCAGAAGGGTTATATGTTGAAGAATCCCGTGGAAGATCTGAAAACAGGTATGAAAATAACAAAGGAAAATGTTATAAGAAAGAAGGAAGATCAAAGAGCTGTGGTAAAAGAGGAAAGTCAAAGAACCGGTATGACAAAGATAAGAAAAATACATGTTTCAACTGTGATAAAGAGGGTCATTGGAAGCGTGAATGTCCCAGCAGAAGGAACAAGCAAAATGGAGATCCTACTGCCAATGTTGCTTCAGAAATACAACAACCTTTTATACTTACATCAAGTGTCCAAGATTCAAAGAGTGAGTGGGTTATGGACTCAGGATGTACGTTCCATATTACTCCAAACAAGGAGCTGCTGTTTGACTTTTAGGAGGTTGATGGAGGCAGAGTGTTGATGGCAAACAACACTCACAGCGAGATAAAAGAAATAACCAAGATAAGAATCACAAACTCAGAAGGAAATGTGGTTATTCTGACAAATGTTAGATACATGCCTAAGATGAGTAGAAACTTCATATCATATTGTATGCTTGAAAAAGCAGGATGCAATTATGAGGGTGGAGACTTCACTATCATGTTCTATAAAGATGGTCAGAAGATGATTTCTGGGAAATACAACGAAGGACTGTACTATCTGGAAGGAGAAGTGAGTAAAGGTGAAGCAAATCTCAGTGAGGCTACTAACAAGATGACAAGTTTGTGGCATTCAAGACTTGATCATATGGGTTCAAAGAACATGGAAATTCTAGTCAAAAATGACTATCTGCCAAAGGAAGAAGTTGGCAAATTGGAATTCTGTGAAAGTTGTGTTCTCGGGAAATCACACAAACAAAGTTGTATTCTATATATTGATATGATAAATACATACTTATAACTTAAACCTTGGTTAAAAAAACACATACTTACTTAGATATACTAATCTAATTTTTTGAAATTTGTTTTTGTTTTAAATTTTTTTGTTTATAACTGCAAATCATGACATATTTAGCCAGACACAACGTTCTCGTCATAGCCATTCACATACACGTCTCTCCTGCTACATGGTTTCTTGTTTTTGTGCTCTAATTTATCAATTTTATACTATTTATCAATTAGTATAGTATAGTACATAACAGATTATACATCATATTCTATCCAGATCGTGCGAAGGTTCATGCTGCGATTTTTCTAACTCCAAATTCTGAAATTTTGGTTGCATATATGGTTTCACGTACCAACCCAAATTTACATGAGTAAAAACCAAAAATTCTCATTCTTAATTATTTCCGATCTTTTATACATACTTAGCATTTATTACAAGAATATAGTATAATTAATATGAAGCAAAAATTTTTGTAAATAGTATAGTATGACCATTAAGCACTTCATCATGCATGGTCCTCATGGACTAATCGCCCATGTTCCACTCAGCCAAGATCTATTTTCCTCTCATAACTCAGTGACATCAAACGCAAATGGGGAATGCAAGATCGAGCAGAGTTATAAATAGGAAGCATGATTACCCATGTATAACTCTGCTCGATCGATCAGTGCATGTATGATCGATCTTAAAATAGCGATGCAACTGAGGGGAAGAGCCTACCTTGACTATAATTAGCTCGTTTCTACCAAGTCACTCTTATGCAAGTTCGAGTCTCCACAGATCCACGTCCATTTCATCATAGACGACGATGACACCACCAGCGCAGTCGGTCTCTCTCTGCCTCGCTATACCAAGACCGACTCCCTCGAGGTCATCAGCTTCAAGGTGCCGAATGAGCTCTGCTTCAAGCCTCCACCTCCCCACGACCAACCTCCTATATACTCTTAAAATGGGTATCAAGATCACATCTTTGTAAATACTATAGTTTTAATTTTATATTTTTTTCTCTCTTTGTGTTTCTTTTATTCTTGCAACTTTGGGTTGGGCATAATATCCATAAGATTTTATTCGATTCGGTATTTACTTTGATTCAATCTGAAAAATCTTGATATTCGTAGCAATTCAAAGCAAAGCAAATATTAAATTATAGTATCCTTCCAAAACAAAACAGATCGAAAATACTAATTTTAGAAAAATCAGATATCCTTCATAAAGTACATATATACATATTATATCATAAACTTGTAATGTTTATGTATAATTTATTTATCTTTTTAATGAATAGAAAAAGATGCATGTTAAAAAGATACATATAATAACTTTATATTAGTTAATAAATATCAGAATTGTTTTTAGGAAAATTGAATATTAGAGTTTTAAGTAGTTAATATTATTTAAAAAATGTGAAACACTATTTCTTATTTTTACCATCTTAATTTTATAGATTTCTTTTTTATAGATTTTTTCTTAAATAAAAATAATTATTTCTTTGATTTTTCACTTGATAGTTTAGATAAAAAATATTGTTTTCATAAAATGCAGAGAAATTACTTAGAATAGTCCTTTTTAAGTTTTCAGTTCAATAATGGCCCCAAAAATTTTGTTAATCATTTTTAGCATTATTAAGAAGCCTTTATATATATTTAGGAAGACTTTCCTAACTTTTAATAAAGCCGTTAAACACATTTAGGAAGGCTTTCCTAACTCAAATTTAGAAAGCCGTTAGACACATTTAGGAAGACTTTCCTAATTTTAATGAATTTTAGGTAGCCGTTAGACCCATTTAGGAAGGTTTTTCTAACTTTAGTGAATGCTATTATTGAAAAAAGTGAGCGTATGAAGCTATTTTTGAAAAATAAACTTTATTTTGTGCTAATTAAGAAAATTGCCCTTGAATGTATGTATTTTCAGTTTTTGTGTTTGTATTAAACGGATCAAACTAAATATTCGCAAATATATGTAGATATCTATAAATTTTTCGGATATCTGATGTGCGGGGTTATTGTACTTCAAACTTAACCCCTAAGACAGCTGCAAGTGAACATCAATCACAATAGTATATTAAGGGATCGAATCCACAGAGATTGTTGTTTTGCGAAGATCCTATGATTTCTAACTTCTTTAAACCAAATAAAAAGGTTGGGGGTTTGTGTGTCACGATTTGTAGTATTCTCTTATGCAGAAAACAGAAATTAAATGGTTGTGAATCAATTGATAAAAAAAGCGTTGGGTTGAAGGAAATTCTACGGGGTTCATGGATCGGATCTAACAAGGGATAGATTAGGTTTTAAAGTGATTTAGTCGGCTATGTTATTTAAGCTGAAACGGTCCGTTATGATCATCCCACTTTCGTGAACCTAGTCACCTACGTTTGCTTCACACCGCTGGTATGAGTTATTATCACACGTTGCAGAACAAAAGCGCAATCATTCACCGGTTTATAAACTTTCACGGTGCGGTCCATAGGTATATGTTAGTATCTTACGGTGCAATCCGCTGGTTAATCTCTAGATCCAGTTAACAAATCACACGTTAGTGGATCTATTAATCCTAAAATCAGATGCTAGTTGATCAGAAGAGCAAACATACAATAAGAACGAGATATAAATGAAGATATCTAATAGAAAATTTATCTCTATCAACCTAGCGAAATCAATCCATGATTAAACCCCCTTGAAACCTTTTTAAACCCAACTAGGTAACTACTCGTTCATGGGAACGAGAGACATCATTTGAAATATGAAAAGGCGCGATTGATATTTGAATAAGAAATTGGTTTAGAAAACTTCTCCAAAAGAGTTGCAGTTGAAGAGATCTTACTTAAAGTATTGAAAAACAGAGAACTAAGAACAACAGGTGAAAAACCGAAAGAAGAAAGATGGCGGCTGCTTGAAGGAATATCTCTCGAGCTCTTCGTCTCCTGGCGGCCATCGATCTCTCTCTCTCTTGAAGGTGGCGTGAAAAGTGTTTGTGAAAAAGCTCTTGTGAAAAACACGTTCTTTGTGAAGCCCTAAGAGTATCCTTATACATGCTTTCACGTCTTCTTTAATGGGCTTTGAGTTTTAACCTCGGGAAATATCGAACATGTGCAAACGGGCTCGGAGTGGCCGCAGTGTCCGGGCCGCATGAGTGACCAGGCATGGCGCGGCCATTGCTCTTCTGGCTTTGGTCGTGGCGCGGCCAGCATGCTCCTCTTGATGCTTGACGGACTTTCTTGCTTCCTTCATACTTGAGATCCAACCGTAAGATTGGGGTCAAACCACTTCGGCGTAAAAGACAGTAGATTAGGCTATCTTATCTCCAAAAATGAGTTTGATCTCATGGTGGGAAGACCTTCATATGATGCTGAACATATGTCCCCGAGCACTTGTTACAAAAATGTTCGTTTTGCTCCAAAGCATATGCTTTTTGCCCATTTTTCTTGAAATGACTCTTGGAACTAGAAAACGTGGAATCCATGATCCTTGTTGATCCCATGTTTAAGTCTTCCATTACTCATTCCTAGCTATATGCTTCTTCTAAACATATACATCTTCATCTTCAAGATGCAACTATTCTCGGTCAATCTCAAACCATTGATTCCGACTTCACTTCATCACCGCCTTGAGCTTGAGGGGGCGTATTAAGGAAAGAGTATCATCATAATTCCTATGATCACCTCAATCCCTACAATCACTCCATTATATATTCTTCTCATTCATTGCATGATTCTTGTAATTCTAATATTTTAGCTATGTAATGCTCATCATATCAATACAACACAATACAATAAACATTCATATTCAATAAATACTACTTATAAAGCTACTTGAGCGTAATTTGAAGTTTAAGATAGTGAGATTTTTGAATGGACTAGTATTAAAGGAACTATAGTGAAAATTTTCTAGACTAAGCTTTGATTGATGTGGTTCGATTGATTATGGTTTAGAAGGACGGTCACAGAGATTTGCTAGTTTTCATATTTTCAAACCTCTTTCCGAGCTTTTATCTATGTTTTGTTTGATGACAAACAAATGTTTAAATCTGGGCAAGTTATTAACACCCATATTTTACACTTTAAGCTATTATTTCAAGATCTTTTATAGGTGTTTTAAGTAGGTTTTCAAAGTTATTCAAGTCATTTCATGTTTTCTAATTTCAAAAGTCATTTTAGGTATTTTGGGCTAAAATGTCATATTTTGGAGCAAAATGGCATTTTGGACAGATTCGGATCACCGGAAGTATCATATCAGATGAAGGCCTTCCACAAAATTCTGATGGCTAATTTTGGTAGACAAGAAAGATAAATGAGTCATGGCATGCAGAAAAGTGATTTCAAGACAATCCCACAGCTACATCTCCAATTATGCCAAAATCACTGAAGACATGTCTTGCACCCGCGGAGAAGGAGCGTGCACTGAAGAACCAACGACCAATCACCGTACCACCAGCCTCTCATGGCGTGGGGCGGCCAGCAAAGGCATGGTATACAAGCCCAAAAACCAGGCCCACTTCGATGATTCAAGACTTTTGATCAACTTGAAGCCATAGCCTTTTTCTAAACTTGAAAACTTATATATAGCCAACGACTTAGGATTGAAAGAGAGACAGAGAGAGAGCAACGTTTTTGGCAGAGAAGAGAAGCCGTCAAGTTCTTATTTTTGTTTTACATCTTTTGCTCTTATGTTATTTGCTTTTCAATACTTTAAAGGAGAAGATCTCTTCATCTGCAACTCTTTGGAGAAGCTTTCTAAACCATTCCCCTTATTTTAATACAATCGTACTTTTCATATATCTATTATGTCTCTCATTCTCATGAGCGAGTAATCATTTAATTGGGTTAAAATGGTTTCAAAGGGGTTTAATTATGGATCGGTTGTCTTACGTTGATAGAGAAAGGTTTTCAATTAGGTATCTTCGTCTATTTCTCGTTCTTATTGCATGTTTGCTTCTCTGATCAATTAGCAACTCCTATTAGGATTGATAGATCCATTAACATGTGTATTTAATTATCAACTGGACAAAGAGTAAACGAGTGGTTGCGCCGTAGGATTCAAAATCTTACCTCCCGAGCGTCGTGAGTGTTTATAAATTGATTCATTATTGCGTGTTTGGCTGCGCCGTGAGATGCGACCGCATACTCACGGAGTAGTACAAATATAGGTGATTAGATCTACGATTGTAGGGTGATCATAATGAACCGTTTCGGCCTAAAGAACCTAGACGACATAGTCGCTTATAATCTTAATCTATTGCTCGGCCAACGCCCACAAGTGATACTGAGGTCCAAAGTTTCTTGGGGTTGGCTCGGTACTACATGAAGTTTGTGAAAGGATTTTCAAGTATGGCAAAGCCGTTGACCACCTTGACAGGAAAGAACGTCAAATTCCAATGGTCGGATGCTTGTGCCAAAATCATTGCAGATTTTAAAGGATGTTTGATCTAGATGCAATATTACCAAACACAGGTGTACCATACATGGTGTATGCTGATACATTGGGGACAGGACTTGGTTGCATGCTGATACAGGAGGAGAAGGTAATCGCAGACGCTTCAAAGCAGTTGCAAAACAAGTAGTTTTGCCCTTAAGATTTTGCGTTCATACTTGTACGGGGAGAAGCTGCAAGTGTTTACGGACCATAAGAGTCTTAAGTACATATTTACTCAAGGGGACCTGAATCTGAGACAGCGCAAGTAGGTAGAGTTGTTGGCAAACTACAATCTGGACATGGTTTACCATCCCAGGAAACTCAATCAAGTGGTGGACGCCCTAAGTATATGAAAGAAGGACGTGTCCGGAACTAAGGAAGCCGAAGAGCAAGTCACAATGGTAGCCAGCTTGCGCATGTGTGCCACTACCATTGATAAGAACACCACCGGTTTGGAAGCCATGGACCAAGCGGACCTGAACGAATCTGCAAGGCTCAACAAAACGTCCATGCTCTCCATAAGTTGATTAACCGCAAGGTGGTTGGGTACTGCACTGCTTCTAATGGAACTTACATGTTTTGCAATACAGATTGTGTTCTGAAAGTGAAGGATCTAAAGGATGAGATCTTATGCCAAGCTCATGAGTCAAAGTTTGCTATCCATCCGGGAAGCGCCAAGATGTATCGGGCCTTGAAACGGTACTACCATTAGGACGGTATGAAGAAGGACGTTGCCATATGGGTATCGTGGTGTCATACTTGCCATATGGTAAAGGATGAACATCGAGTTTCAAGTGGACTACTCCCGAACTTGCCCTTACCAGAGTGGAAATGAGACATGGTAACTATTGACTTTGTTACTGAGCTACCGTGGATTAATTGGAATAAAGACACGATTTGGGAAATCGTAGATAGTCTCACTAAGTCTGCGCACTTCTTAGCTATCAAAAAGATGGACGGTACATATCGTCTAGCTTAGAAGTATCTGGATTCAGTAGTACAACTACATGGAGTTTTTGTCAGTATAGTGTCAGACCGTGATACAAAGTTCAACTCAATGTTCTGGAAGGCCTTCCAGAAGGCGTTGGGAACAAAGATTCATCTAAGTACCGCCTACCACCCCCAAATAGAGAGAGAATCGGTAAGGACGATTCAAACGCTCGTGAGGAAACCTGGGAAGATAATAAAGAAATGAGAATGGGGTGTCCAGAACTTTTTAAGGATGCGACTGGATCGCCAGGTGTAGGCAAGAATTCAGAGACGAATTCCCTTGAAGTGGGGGAGAATTCCCGTCATTAGATCCCTTAACCATAATCTCTTAAACCTTCATTCGATTAGGCCAGGGTGAGGATGTATACATGCCTTCCCTTCCGTGTTATCCCCCAAGTTCTCTAAAACCCCTAAAAGTTCCCCTCTAGGTCGTAACTTGTAGTTGCTTGTTGTGTGCTAGGTTGTCTATTTATTGCTTCCGAACATAGATCTAGGGCTAGGATTAATATTTTTGTTTTCTGTTTGATGTTTTGATTGCTTATGAGAATTATTTTGCATTGCATATAGAGTGTTAAAAGCAAAATTTCATTAGGAGACCAGCAGTGAAGGACCTCATTGTACAGAGTTGTTGGTCACAGTGAGAGAGGAATCACCGAAGGACCTATTTGTGGCTGAGGCTGACGAGCCCACCGAAGCCGCAGCGAGAAACTGTGTGATGTGCCCCTAGCAAGGGATAAGACACTGCAGGCTCTTAGTAGCGTGAACTGTGTGGGTGCTACTACGAGGACCTGAGTAGTACCCTAATTATTAGATTGATTGTTGATTGTTAGAGAGTCGTAACAACTTGTTCGTTTAGTTTATTGCTAGTGATAGGTTTAGGTTGTAATGTGTGTGGTGGACCACATGTATGCAATCTCCTGGTAATTTAAATTACTTATCTCCTCTTTGTCCCCTCTCCCTTTCGCAGGTGAACATGAGCAGCAACAGTGATCAAATGGTGGTGGTGGTGTTAGTGTTCTTTAGTTCGGTTCCTAAAACACTTAGCTTTCTATTTACTGGTTTTATGGCTATTGAGTTTCAGCTAAGATTTGGATTTTAGGTTTAAGTTTGGCTTTTGTAAGACTATTTCGAGTTTGATTTTTATGAAAGAGTATTGGTTTTGAGTTAAAAATATTGTGACTTGGTTGAAAAATTAAGTGGGTAATATGCCGTCTAAAAGAAGTAAGAGGCGGGTGTTACACATTGTCATCTTTGACCCAAAGCCTTGAAGCCACAATGAGAGCTGTGAGTTGCCATGTTTTGACTAAATAGTTCTGATTATGCTTTGAGTAAATGGTTTAGCTACTCAAAGCATGAGAAAATATCTAATGCTCCGAAGTGGTTACTTTTTTTTTTTTTTCATATCTCACATTCTATAGTAATATACCTTGATATAATACATCAAAGAAAGGTTATGAATATTGAAGAAAAAATAAAACAGAATCAAACTCTAAAGATAACACAAATAAACACATAGATAATAACAATCACAACCCATAAAAACTATATATCCAAAACATTATTGCAATGCAAAAACCATCCAAAACAATATTAGAATATTCAAGAGCATCATTAATACCAAAAATAAATAAAAATCAAGTAGACACCAGAAGGAGAAAGAGATTTAGGCTCAACTTTCCTAAGCGAATAGCTTTGTGATACTCATCATCGTCAAAGTACATTTAACTAAAACCATCGTGAATGGTTTCCAACAAAAATAGTATTTCTGAAAATGGAGAATAAACAATGTTATGTTATTTTGGAAAATGGTATCATGTTTCATGATATATTAAAAAATTACGAATTATTAAACCAATGTTGTTATTAAAACTACATTGTGTAAAATGTAATATTAATCTCTAGAGTTTCTCAAAGAAGAATACCTTATAATAGCATCAAACATAGTTTTATCGAGAAAAACGACATCAACTATAAGAAGTTTTCCAGAGATTTATGAACATTATTTTGAATTTTGAAGATAATTTTACTTTTATGTCATTTTTAATGGGATTTTAGGCTTAGTAACTATAAAAAAAAAGGAAAATAAATTGTATGGCCATATCAAAAAGATGGCTATGATATTCAGTAGAAAAAAAGAGAGGGAGAAACGTGAGGTGTGAGGTTGTTTTCTCTTTTTCTTCATCTTTTACTTTAGAATCTTTTAATATAAGAGCTTGAATAAAAATACATGCAATTTGTTTATAGAAAATCATAGATTTTTTTTAATATATGTCATCGTTTAAGTTTTTTATAAATGAACATATATATTTTTTTAAACAAATATCTAATTTTAAAGTAACAAAATTGTTCTATATATAATGCCAACACATTATATTCTATATATTGATATGATAAATACATACTTATAACTTAAACCTTGTTTAAAAAAACACATACTTACTTAGATATACTAATCTAATTTTTTGAAATTTGTTTTTGTTTTAAATTTTTTTGTTTATAACTGCAAATCATGACATATTTAGCCAGACACAACGTTCTCGTCATAGCCATTCACATACACGTCTCTCCTGCTACATGGTTTCTTGTTTTTGTGCTCTAATTTATCAATTTTATACTATTTATCAATTAGTATAGTATAGTACATAACAGATTATACATCATATTCTATCCAGATCGTGCGAAGGTTCATGCTGCGATTTTTCTAACCCCAAATTCTGAAATTTTGGTTGCATATATGGTTTCACGTACCAACCCAACTTTACATGAGTAAAAACCAAAAATTCTCATTCTTAATTATTTCCGATCTTTTATACATACTTAAGCATTTATTAATGTTCACACATGTCAAACTCTTAATGTTTTACGTATTCATATTTTATTACAAGAATATAGTATAATTAATATGATTCATATGAAGCAAATTTTTTCGTAAATAGTATAGTATGACAGTATAGACTGGTTTGTTAATGTTTTTATATAGATTAACACTTTTCATTAGCAGGGCGGAGCTACATAGTGAGTAATGGGGTCAGCTGGACTCCACTTAATTTTAAATATTGTATAGTTTTCTTTAATTAAAAATATATTGACCTCAATCAATTTTTTGGGTTGACCCCATAATAAAATAACAAAAAACATAAGTTTAATTTAATTGAGTAATTTGACATTTGAGCTTACTTTTTGATTTTGATTTTGAGCTCACTTTTAGTTTAAACCCAGTTCAAATGTGTAATTCATAACTTTTATAAGTCTTTAATTAATTAATAGCTAATTTTAACAAAATATAATAAAAAAATAATGAAAATATGGAAAAAATTATGCGTTAGCCTAAAACGTAAAACACATCTCATTTCAGGTTAATTTTTTATTTACTTTGTTCTTTTTATACTATATATTAGATTTTTATTAAATTAGAGATGACATAATTTGAACTCATAGAAAAAATCGGGTCTATATTTATAAGCATATGAGTTCAAATATCTTTAACCTTTAGTTTTATAATTTAAAATAATCTATTTTATTGTTATTCATTAGATAACTAATTGATCGATTATTTAAAAAAATATTATCAACATATGATATTAATTTTGATGACTTGCCCTATGATCTCCATGAAAGAAAAAGATATTATAATATTATTCTGATCAAAGAAACAAGATTAGACGTAAGTATTTATGTAAGTGTTTATAATATTTGTTTTATAACAAATGAAGTCGTAAATGATTAAAAAATAGCCTAAAAATGAATGTTACAAACTTTTTGGTAATTTTTAAAATATATTTTTTGCCCCGGTAAAAAAAATTATGGCTCCGCCACTGTTCATTAGTGACACAAGTCACCTAGTTATAAAATTTATATTGGTTTTTTAAAATTAGAATTATGGTGGATGCAAAAAAACAATTTGTGTTTTTTAGTAGTATAAAAATTTTAATCAATGATTAGTGTAAGATTAGTAAAGTGAATAAGATCAATTGGGGAAAACAGTTTATACTAAACAGAAACAAATAAAATAATACCACAATCAGCTTTTCTCTCACTTCGATCGTAGAAGTAGATGTGAATGGGTTTTCATCCGTCATGGGCTTGAGGCACAATTGTCTTTAGTCGTGCAATCACTTGGGCCATGTGCAGCTAGGCCCATAATCGAGCTTCGTCGTCACCTACAAAACAGAAAGTGACAAATTCTGTTACGGGTGTGTGGGTGACCAGCGAGAAGAGAGCAGAGAGAAGTTGAGAGAAAGAGAGAGAGGAAAGAAGAGAGAAGACTCACGTTGATCGTCTTCTTCTGCAGGAGTTGATTCCTTCTTATTTGTCTCCTTCTAACTTTATTCTTGAGCTGTGAGAAACTATCGGTGTATCGTGTTGTTGTTCGTCATTGAAGGAGCTTATTGAAGCTTCTGTGATAGTGAAATTGAGGGATCCATCTCCCTTTCCAGAGACGTAGTCGAAGGGGTGAACTCTGGGTGAACAAAAATCTTCGTGTCTCGCATTTCTTATTTCTTTAATTCTGCAAACAAATCAAGCGAAAAAATCAAATCTCAAATCGATTAAAATCACCAACAAGTGGTATCAGAGCGCTCAGGTTATGAGAGCACGTGAAAGCTTGGTCGGAATTAAAGAGGTATCAGATCTTACCAGTTTATTATGTGGATCTGTTGATCCGGTGATTCTTTGGTAATTTGGTGTTCTTGGTATGCTGGTTCCGCTGCGTGTCTCAGTAGATCTGTTTTGTTGAAGTTGTTTTCTGTGAAGAGAGATCCATAGTGTGTTCTACCTGCAAAGAAAGTCAGTGTACAAGATCATTCATGGAACCAACTCAGGGAAGGTTTGAGATGGACAAATTTGACGGGAAAAGATATTTTGGTATGTGGAAGAGAGATCACGTGCTCTCAGGTTGTGAGAGCACGTGAAAGCTTGATCGGAGTTAAAGAGGTATCAAATCTTACCAGTTTATTCTGTGGATCTGTTGATCCGGTGATTCTTTGGTAATTTGGTCTTCTTGGTTTGCTGGTTCCGCTGCGTGTCTCAGTAGATCTGTTTTGTTGAAGTTGTTTTCTGTGAAGAGAGATCCATAGTGTGTTCTACCTGCAAAGAAAGTCAGTGTACAAGATCAGTCATGGAACCAACTCAGGGAAGGTTTGAGATGGACAAATTTGACGGGAAAGGAGATTTTGGTATGTGGAAATACAAATTCCTCAGTCAGCTTGATATTTAAGGGCTTCTCGATGTTGTGTCAGATGTCTCGATGTTGACAGTCATGACACATACTGGAAAAGCAGAAGACGCTACATCAGCATTGATGGTTGATCCTAGAAAGATGGAAAGGGATCGAAGAGTACGAAGCTTACTTGGAACGTGTCTCACGGATTTGATCTTGAGGAAGATCATGCACGAGCCTTTGGCCTTGGGTTAGTGGAAGGCTCTCGAGGGACATTACCAGAAGAAATCTCTTCCAAACAGGATTTATATAAAGAAACAATTCTCCTGTTACAAAATGGAAGAAGGAAAGTCTATAGAAGAGAATGTTGACCTGTTCTTAAAACTGGTTGCAGATTTGGCAATTCTAAAAGTGACTATATCAGATGAAGATCAAGCCATACAACTGCTATCCGGATTACCACCGGCTTATGATCAGTTAGTTCATACTCTTCAGTATGGATCATGGAAGGAAACACTTAACGTGACAGAGGTTCTGACTTCAGCTTACTCAAAAGAGGCTGAGCTTAGATCAAAAGGTCTTCTCACAAAAGGAAAGTCATCCTCAGAAGGGTTATATGTTGAAGAATCCCGTGGAAGATCTGAAAACAGGTATGAAAATAACAAAGGAAAATGTTATAAGAAAGAAGGAAGATCAAAGAGCTGTGGTAAAAGAGGAAAGTCAAAGAACCGGTATGACAAAGACAAGAAAAATACATGTTTCAACTGTGATAAAGAGGGCCATTGGAAGCGTGAATGCCACAGCAGAAGGAACAAGCACAATGGAGATCCTACTGCCAATGTTGCTTCAAAAATACAACAACCTTTTGTACTTACATCAAGTGTCCAAGATTCAAAGAGTGAGTGGGTTATGGATTCAGGATGTACGTTCCATATTACTCCAAACAAGGAGCTGCTGTTTGACTTTTTGGAGGTTGATGGAGGCAGAGCGTTGATGTCAAACAACACTCACAGCGAGATAAAAGGAATAAGCAAGATAAGAATCACAAACTCAGAAGGAAATGTGGTTATTCTGACAAGTGTTAGATACATGCCTAAGATGAGTAGAAACCTCATATCATATTGTATGCTTGAAAAAGCAGGATGCAATTATGAGGGTGGAGACTTCACTATCACGTTCTATAAAGATGGCCAGAAGGTGATTTCTGGGAAATACAACGAAGGACTGTACTATCTGGAAGGAGAAGTGAGTAAAGGTGAAGCAAATCTCAGTGAGGCTACTAACAAGATGACAAGTTTGTGGCATTCAAGACTTGTTCATATGGGTTCAAAGAACATGGAAATTCTAGTCAAAAATGACTATCTGCCAAAGGAAGAAGTTGGCAAATTGGAATTCTGTGAAAGTTGTGTTCTCGGAAAATCACACAAACAAAGTTTTCCCACGGCTAAACACACTTCCAAAGGGATTCTTGAGTATGTACACTCAGACCTATGGGGTTCTCCGTCTACACCTGAGAGCCTAGGAGGTTGCAAGTATTTCATAAGCTTCATAGATGACTACTCAAATAAAGTATGGGTCTATTTCCTAAGAACAAAGGATGAAGCATTTATGAAATTCAAGGAGTGGAAAGAATCCGTGGAAGAGCACACCGAGAAAAAGATAAAGTGTCTAAGGACAGACAATGGGCTTGAATTCTGTAATACACAGTTTGACAATCTATGGAAGTCATCAAGAATCAAAAGACATCGGACTTGTACCTACACGCCTGAGGAGACCATCTGAGGTTAGTAATTCACATTTATCCTTAATATGTCTCGGCAAGAGAGCTCTTAAACCCCCTCTCATGTCGACCGATGTTCCATCCGAACGACCACTAAATAAAGAGATGATCTATAGACGTGATGCTCCACTTAACCTCCTGAAACCTACATTCCCGAGTATTTGTTCCCAATTGTACGTGTCTAATTTGGGCGTCGGAGAACTTTCGGGAGGGGAACCCCTGCTTGTCCCTACCCAGGGCCACCTTACCCATTTGTTGATGAATCCAGGTCTCGAAGACCCGATCATAATGCATTTTTATCTGCTTGATTGTCAATGAAATTTTAATAGTTGAGTAGTTATTAATTGGCAATCTTCTGCATATGAGAATATGGTTGATTGCATATTAGCGATTTGAGTGCATAATCACAATTAGTCATCTTCGTGTTATAGCACGTGAATAATTCAACCTTGAACCCCTGGAGAACTTCCCTGAAACCCAACACTCGTTTATCTTGAGTTTATTTATGTTCCACTCGCTTTTCACATCATAACAACCCTCTTTATCTTGTCTCATCTAAATTATTGATTTCACAAAGTTAAAGTGTGCATTTGGTCTCTAAGGATTCGATCCTTAAGTGTTACAATTATCTATTGTGCATTTGCATTTTGATTATTAAAATTATTTTAGGTAAAATTTTATCACCACATCACACCGCTAGAATGTGGAGATGGGAGTATTTTTCAAAATAAACGGATTCCCGGGTACCGATTACTCGCCGCCTCTTCACGTTGATGAAAACAATGTAGCCTGAGGGATTATCGCCAAAGGAGAACCCTATAAAGAGAAAGAGACGATATTTTTTAGAATATGGAACGCGACAATCCGGTACGTGCTCCAATTGGTGGCGCACACGGTAGTAGGGAGACAGGATCCCAATTTGTTGCTCGGCAAAATTTGATGAGGCTTTATCTGGCCATTAAGCACTTCATCATGCATGGTCCTCATGGACTAATCGCCCATGTTCCACTCAGCCAAGATCTATTTTCCTCTCATAACTCAGTGACATCAAACGCAAATGGGGAATGCAAGATCGAGCAGAGTTATAAATAGGAAGCATGATTACCCATGTATAACTCTGCTCGATCGATCAGTGCATGTATGATCGATCTTAAAATAGCGATGCCACTGAGGGGAAGAGCCTACCTTGACTATAATTAGCTCGTTTCTACCAAGTCACTCTTATGCAAGTTCGAGTCTCCACAGATCCACGTCCATTTCATCATAGACGACGATGACACCACCAGCGCAGTCGGTCTCTCTCTGCCTCGCTATACCAAGACCGACTCCCTCGAGGTCATCAGCTTCAAGGTGCCGAATGAGCTCTGCTTCAAGCCTCCACCTCCCCACGACCAACCTCCTATATACTCTTAAAATGGGTATCAAGATCACATCTTTGTAAATACTATAGTTTTAATTTTATATTTTTTTCTCTCTTTGTTTTTGTTTTATTCTTGCAACTTTGGGTTGGGCATAATATCCATAAGATTTTATTCGATTCGGTATTTACTTTGATTCAATCTGAAAAATCTTGATATTCGTAGCAATTCAAAGCAAAGCAAATATTAAATTATAGTATCCTTCCAAAACAAAACAAATCGAAAATACTAATTTTAGAAAAATCAGATATCCTTCGTAAAGTACATATATACATATTATATCATAAACTTGTAATGTTTATGTATAATTTATTTATCTTTTTAATGAATAGAAAAAGATGCATGTTAAAAAAATACATATAATAACTTTATATTAGTTAATAAATATCAGAATTGTTTTTAGGAAAGTTGAATATTAGAGTTTTAAGTAGTTAATATTATTTAAAAAAAAGTGAAACACTATTTTTCACATTAGGAAGCCTTTATATATATTTAGGAAGGCTTTCCTAACTTTTAATAAAGCCGTTAAACACATTTAGGAAGGCTTTCCTAACTCAAATTTAGGAAACCGTTAGACACATTTAGGAAGGTTTTTCTAACTTTAGTGAATGCTATTTGTGAAAAAAGTGAGCGTATGAAGCTATTTTTGAAAAATAAACTTTATTTTGTGCTATTTAAGAAAATTGCCCTAAAATGTATGTATTTTCAGTTTTTGTGCTTGTATTAAACGGATCAAACTGAATATTCGCAAATATCTGTAGATATCTATAAATTTTTTGGATATCTGATGTGCGGGGTTATTGTACTTCAAACTTAACCCCTAAGACAGCTACAAGTGAACATCAATCAAAATAGTATATTAAGGGATCGAATCCACATAGATTGTTGTTTTGCGAAGATCCTATGATTTCTAACTTCTTTAAACCAAATAAAAAGGTTGGGGGTTTGTGTGTCACGGTTTGTAGTATTGTCTTATGCAGAAAACAGAAATTAAATTGTTGTGAATCAATTGATAAAAAAGCGTTGGGTTGAAAGAAATTCTACGGGGTTCATGGATCAGATCTAACAAGCGATAGATTAGGTTTTAAAGTGATTTAGTCGTCTATGTTATTTAAGCTGAATTGGTTCGTTATGATCACCCCACTTTTGTGAACCTAGTCACCTACGTTTGCTTCACACCGCGGGTATGAGTTATTATCACACGTTGCAGAACAAAAGCGCAATCATTCACCGGTTTATAAACACTCACGGTGCGGTCCATAGGTATATGTTAGTATCTTACGGTGCGATCCACTGGTTAATCTCTAGATCCAGTTAACAAATCACACGTTAGTGGATCTATTAATCCTAAAGTCAGATGCTAGTTGATCAGAAGAGCAAACATGCAATAAGAACGAGATATAAACGAAGATATCTAATAGAAAATTTATCTCTATCAACCTAGCGAAATCAATACATGATTAAACCCCCTTGAAACCTTTTTAATCCCAACTAGGTAACTACTCGTTCATGGGAACGAGAGACATCATTTGAAATATGAAAAGGCGCGATTGATATTTGAATAAGAAATTGGTTTATAAAACTTCTCCAAAAGAGTTGCAGTTGAAGAGATCTTCTTAAGGTATTTAAAAAAGGAGAACTAAGAAAAACAGGTGAAAAAACGAAAGAAGAAAGATGGCGGCTGCTTGAAGGAATATCTCTCGAGCCCTTCGTCTCCGGGCGGCCGTCGATCTCTCTCTCTCTTGAAGGTGGCGTGAAAAGTGTTTGTGAAAAAAGCTCTTGTGAAAAACACGTTCTTTGTGAAGCCCTAAGAGTATCCTTATACATGCTTTCACGTCTTCTTTAAATGGGCTTTGAGTTTTAACCTCGGGAAATATCGAACATGTGCAAACGGGCTCGTAGTGGCCGCAGTGTCCTGGCCGCGTGAGTGACCAGGCATGGCGCGGCCATTGCTCTTCTGGCTTTGGTCGTGGCGCGGCCAGCATGCTCCTCTTGATGCTTGACGGACCTTCTTGCTTCCTTTATACTTGAGATCCAACCGTAAGATTGGGGTCAAACCACTTCGGCGTAAAAGACAGTATATTAGGCTATCTTATCTCCAAAAATGAGTTTGATCTCATGGTGGAAAGACCTTCATATGATGCTAAACATATGTCCCCGAGCACTTGTTACGAAAATGTTCGTTTTGCTCCAAAGCATATGCTTTTTGCCCATTTTTCTTGAAATGATTCTTGGAATTAGAAAATGTGGAAATCACTTTAAAACCTTTGGAAAACGGGTTAAAACACTTGAAAAGATCTTGAAACAATAGGTTTTGGGAGTACAATATTAGTGTTATCAATATCCGAATTTTTGGATATCCGTATATTTTCGAAGAAAATTAAATCATACAATTAAATATTCGGTAAAAATGGAAAAAATCACAAATATTGAAATTTTTTTGGATATCCACTCTGCGCCCAGGTCTGGCAACTTGCAGCAGAACTTGAGGTGTCTTTTACTACAAAAATCATTCTAGATCATTTATATAAAAAAAACATATAGATATAGGCATGTCTCTCAAAGAAAAATAATAATATATAAAAAACAGTCTTATAATTTAAAATAATGATAGAAGATACATAGATATAAATTAAATTCATATATTATTACAATATTTTGGTATATATGTTAACACAAAATTATTACTTAACTCTTCGAGCTTACTTTAAAAAACACAAGACAAAACAAAAATACACATATTAAAACACATTACTTTGTCATCCATGAAAGTACATGTCCCCGCGGGCTCCCAGATTCTTTTGTAAACCAAATTTCATCAACTTTGGCAACCCATGTACGTAGCTGACTGATATGTCCATATTTTGCATCATTTTAGCATCCATTTAGTATAAGTTTCTCATCATTTAGGAGTCTAATATAGCATCATTGTGTTGCACTGTATCATTTAGAGTCCTAGAGTGTTTTTGCATAGTCCTTGCATGTTTTGGTGCATTTGGAGTCTTGATCAGGTAACATGGATGCTGTGGAGGCAACAATGGAGTTGGAGAGGAATGGCACAGCACTTGGAAGAGCAAGAAGTTGCCAAAAAGATGGAGAAGAAGAATTCTGAGGACGGTTCGACGAGACGGTTCGGCGAAGCTNTTTGCATAGTCCTTGCATGTTTTGGTGCATTTGGAGTCTTGATCAGGTAACATGGATGCTGTGGAGGCAACAATGGAGTTGGAGAGGAATGGCACAGCACTTGGAAGAGCAAGAAGTTGCCAAAAAGATGGAGAAGAAGAATTCTGAGGACGGTTCGACGAGACGGTTCGGCGAAGCTTGCCGAAACTTTCCTCCAGGACACCCGTTCGGCGAGATGGTTCGACGAAGGCACGCCGAAACTTTCCTCCAGGACGACCGTTCGGCGAGACGGTTTGACGAGTCACGCCGAAACTTACCCAGACGCGAGAAGACGGATCAAGGCATTGAAGCCCGGTTCGACGACACCGTTCGACGATGCTCACTGAACCAAATGTCCAGGAGTTCAGTTCGACGTGTTGGTTCGGTGAAGCTCGTCGAAACTTTCCCAGACGAATCTTTTTTGTCTACTTTATGGTTCCCTCCTATAAATACTCTTTAGACCTAATTTTTATGGAAGGTTTTGATTCTCATTAGTCTTGTCAAGAACTTTTTAGCCACATTAAGAAAAGTCTTGTATTTTGCTTGGATCTTTTAAGTTTAATGCAAAATCTCTTGTAAATTTCTTATCTAATCTTCTCTAATCATGTTTAGCTTACCTTCTCTCTTTGATTTGATGGGCTTAACTATGATTAGTGAGTAGCTCTTTAGGAACTTGGGGATGGGTTAGATTTAGAGTTTTCTAATGGTTCAATCTTGCAATCTAGGATAGATTCTTCCTAATCTCTTCTTATTAAGTAGTTCTTAATGCCAAATGGCTAATCTTTGCCATTTTGGGATCTTAGGCATTTCATCCACCCACCAAGTGTTTGATGAAATGCTTGAACCAAGTTAATAAGAGATTTACATACCTAGCCTAAAACATCATTAGTTGTCTAGGATGTTTATCATGCTATTAGACTTGTTATTCATGCTTTATAATCATTTTAATGCTAAAACATCATTAGTTCATTAGAGTGATTAGTGAAGGGATTATTGCCACACATCATAGATTAATCTTTAATTAGTGTTCTAGGCATAGAGATAGCTTGATTAGTTGCTTAAATGATTGCAAGGTTGTCCATTTAGTTTCCCAAATCAATGATTTCATCCCTAAGTTTCGTTTTTAGTATTTTGTCAATCTTGATTAGTAGTTAATTGCATCATTAGTATTTGATTAGTAGTAATTAAGGCTTACTTTCATATTATTGAACTTGTAATGTCTCTCTTAGGTTGTGGTTGCTTTTTAATTGTTGCTTGTCACCTTAAACCTTTTAATTTAGCTTAGATTAAACTGAACTTTGTATTTTTATTGAATCATCTCCCAAGATGGATTAATACCTCAAATATTGCAAAGATATGAGCAATTGAAAAATTGCTAACAAGAACTAAAAATACTTGTTTCACTGACCACATCGCATCTTCTTTAATTGATATGCTAGAAGATCATAATAAAACTTATTGTTAGGCCCGTATTGAATATTGCATTTCCAATTTGTTTTAACTGGCCAATTATTATCTTTAAATTCAATGGTATATGGAGCTTCAATGAACTTTAATCTACGATATTTTATAAATTTGTTCCCTTCGTTGGAGAATCCGCGGCAGTTAATCTCAAGAATACTATTAGGATCAATTTGATTCTGAAATACTACTTGATTTGGCTTACAAGAAGAAACTTTATTTTAGCCAAAACACATAAGAGAAACTAACATAAAAACCATAAAAATATTCATATTTCGGATTTAAGAGATTTTTTAGAGTAATAACGACATTAACGTGTAGTATTTATAATTTTTTTGTGAGAACAATTTTTTTTTTTTTAGTACATAATCTATTTATGACGTTTGCTAAATTTAAACACAAAAAGCTAATTAAACATGTGGTCGGAAGAGAGTATAGCTTTTACAAGTTTGGTTAAAAAAATCAAACCAAAAGAAACCTTGCAAATTATAGCTTACCACAATAATTAAATCAAAATAAAACAAAATAAAAAACTAAAATTTAACAAAATCGTGTAAATATATTGAAGCATGTGGGAGGGGCACTATCAAATTATTCTAAAATAGGATACACAATAAAATGAAAATGTGCAAATTTATGCAAAAACATCAGAGATGGAGGAACGACCCACGATTTTCAGTCACAAAAGACGCAAGATCAAATGGTTAAAGCACGGAAGTATCAACAAGAAGAAAACCCAACTTATATCTCGGAAACCTCAAAAAATGGTAAAATTTTGTGCTGCCTAAGACTCTACTTCACTAATGCACTTCCCATTTCAAAGATAAAATAAAATAAATAATAATAATAATAATAATAATAATAATAATAATAACTCGGACATGGAGCGTGAATTCTATAAAAGAATTGTGATGGCACTTGTCCATAAAAAAGTAGAGTTATAAAAAAAAGGGAAGAAGAGAAAGCCTAAAAAGAGTCTTAAAAGGTGAAACATTCGTAGAGGCAAAGCATGGTTAGCTTGTGAGAGTTTAGACGCCATCTGATTCAAACCCGAAGCAAAAATCTAAGTCTGAGGGAAATGGCGATGAAGATATCAAAGAAGGAGGATTTCACAGAAGTATCTATGCGAAAAGTGACTGGAAATCGTGGATCTCAACAGTTCCACATTCTCTTGTTGTTTTGCATAATATCCCGCCCCTTACAAAAAAAATACAGTAATCCGAAACACTATAAACATCACCACTAAAAGCCATTTATACCTAACCTCGTTTAGATATATGTAATTCCCTTGACAAAAATTACGCTAATCTTAATACTTTTAAGGAAAGAGTATCATCACAATTCCTATGATCACCTCAATCCCTATAATCACTCCATTATATATTATTCTCATTCATGGCATGATTCTTGTAATTCTAATATATTAGCTATGTAATGCTCATCATATCAATACAACACAATACAATAAATATTCATATTCAATATGGTATCAGAGCAGGTTATGCTCGAGTTTCAATCTAACGATCACTCTGTTTTATTATTTTTCAAGTTCTCAGCCTACGTGCTTCCAAATCTTATTTCTATTACTAAGCAATAACGGTTCAAGCCATTGTACTTCCTTTTCAACCACTGGCATCTGATTTTTCGTTGGTTTTAAAAGCAAACTATTATATATAGCTTATTGTTTTCCTAAACGAAATCATGTACTTTCAAAATCAAGCTACCTTGATTCCAATTTTCTTTTCTCTTGTTTTACTCTAAGCCATCGTAGCTTCTTTAAATCATTTTCTCATTTTTCCAAGCCAATGTGCTTCTATCAACAAGCCAAAGTGCTTCTATTTTTTTTTTTCAGAATTTTTGTTTTTTTAAACGTAATTCAAGTGATGTCAAAAAAAAAAAAAAAAAAAAACAAAGATGTAAATTCCATTATACTATCTTTATATCTTGCTTTCTTTTTAACTTTCCTTTCCGTTTCTTTAATATCATTTGTCCCCTGAAACTCATCGGCACGAAGAAATTCAGAAACTTGCTTTTTCGATTGGAATGTGGTTGTCAACTTGTAATTTATAAAAAAGTAAACAAAAAAAACAATAACCAAATTTAAAGTAAACCAAAAAAAATTAAAAAATCATACAAAACTAATTAAGCTTCTCTAAACACATTGACCCCTCCCCCCCCCCAAAAAAAAGAAAAGAAAACATATTCCTTAAAATTAACACTCAAAAATCATATTGTAATGCTTGAGAAGCCTATTGGCTTCCCTTAAACCACTAAAGTAAGCACCATGAGTTGTGGAGTAATGGGTTCTATGTGTTGCTTCTCCTGCAAACATGACTTGAAGCTCATGAACCTTGGCTTGATCATGACCATTGACCTGACCACCCTTCTTGTTGATATTTGGCAATGGCTCAGCCATGGCGTCTAGGTCATCCCCGCTTGATCCGACCGCGACATAGGAGTAGGAGCCGCGGAATAGAGGATCACTCCCCCATTTGCTCTTCAAGACCTTTGTGATTTTCATGACTTCATCATCAACACCATTCAAAGAGCCATTGATCAAGGGCCTTGGAGTTTTTGCGGTGTCTTTCTTCACTTGCTTGCCTGTCAAGCAAGAGACAGTGGTCATGACACCGTCTATGATCTCCTCATCGGTTAGTTTCTCAAGCTCAAGAGCTTCTTTGCCTGCAAACCAAGAAAGCAAGACCTTTGAATTGCTGTGGATCGGGGCTATGGTCGCAGTTCTTCTCATCCACCACGGGATTTTGACAAACCTAAACTCGGAATCCTCGCGGTCAAACACGAGTTGCAGAGATGGGAAGTTTCTGTGAGACATTTCGACGAACAGCTTGTTGACAACTCCAAAGCCTAGCCTTGTAATGGCGTCGGATTTGAAATCAGGCAAGGGAGGACTGAACAATCCTCCTTCTTCTTCGTCGCTCTTAATCCCTGCTTTAAGCACCCCTAAAGAGACAGTGACAATAACATGATCTGCAAAAACAACAGACCCATCTGAGAAATGCAGCTTCACAGGACGATTGTTATCGGCCTCTTCGTTACTCTGCCACTCGATCTTCGTGACCTTTCGATTCAATTGGATAAGACCTTGAGGAAGAACAGAGGCCAAATGATGGAGAACGCTTAGATAGCCTTTGGCTATGGTGATTTCTTCGCCTGGAAACATCTGGTACTCACTCTCCGCCGCGTAATCGAGCGTCGAGAGATCATCGGCGGATGTGTAAGTCCTCTGCGTGTTGCTAAACATGGCGAAAATGGCTTCTTCGAGCGATTTCCTTTGACTCCATTTCCCATACCCTTTGACTCCATTCTCTCCTCCATTGCTGATTGAATCCCAGTAAGCATCGAACCCAGATTTCAGGAACGACCCGACACTACTTCCGTCGAAACCATTGCGGGAGGAGCAAAACCTAGTGGCAGTTTCGTAAATACCAGCGAGGCGCCCCAAGTCGCCGTCGCTTTGGGAGATCTCTTTCCCCTGAGCTAATTCCATGAGGGCATTGAACAATCCGGCGATGGGTTCGACGATCGAAGGCTCAATCTCGAACCCGCCTTCGGCGAACGTCCTTGCTTTATCAATGGTCGAATCCATACATTCCCATGGCTCGTCGGAGACCAGAGAACCCGTCTCCTTGGCGATTCTATAAACAGGGCTTCCACCGATCCCGTGGATCCACGTGGCACCCATCTCAATCTTCTCGGCGGAGAACTCGGAGGTATTGATCCTCCCGCCGATTCTAGAGCCGCCCTCTACGACGGAGAGCTCGAACATGTTGTTGGAGCTCGTGTAGAGCTTGTTCGCCGCCGTGAGACCAGCCATTCCAGCCCCGATTATCACAATTCTCGCTTTCTTCGCCATATTCACTGCGAATCTCTCTGTCGGTGTCTATGTTTCGATGAAACGGG
>JAHZTW010000001.1:6987901-7050669 GCA_020283515.1 Alliaria petiolata | reverse complement strand
CAGCAGAAGGAACAAGCACAATGGAGATCCTACTGCCAATGTTGCTTCAGAAATACAACAACCTTTTGTACTTACATCAAGTGTCCAAGATTCAAAGAGTGAGTCGGTTATGGACTCAGGATGTACGTTCCATATTACTCCAAACAAGGAGCTGCTGTTTGACTTTTAGGAGGTTGATGGAGGCAGAGTGTTGATGGCAAACAACACTCACAGCGAGATAAAAGGAATAAGCAAGATAAGAATCACAAACTCAGAAGGAAATGTGGTTATTCTGACAAATGTTAGATACATGCCTAAGATGAGTAGAAACCTCATATCATACGGTATGCTTGAAAAAGCAGGATGCAATTATGAGGGTGGAGACTTCACTATCACGTTCTATAAAGATGGTCAGAAGGTGATTTCTGGGAAATACATCGAAGGATTGTACTATCTAGAAGGAGAAGTGAGTAAAGGTGAAGCAAATCTCAGTGAGGCTACTAACAAGATGACAAGTTTGTGGCATTCAAGACTTGGTCATATGGGTTCAAAGAACATGGAAATTCTAGTCAAAAATGACTATCTTCCAAAGGAAGAAGTTGGCAAATTGGAATTCTGTGAAAGTTGTGTTCTCGGGAAATCACACAAACAAAGTTTTCCCACGGCTAAACACACTTCCAAAGGGATTCTTGAGTATGTACACTCAGACCTATGGGGTTCTCCGTCTACACCTGAGAGCCTAGGAGGTTGCAAGTATTTCATAAGCTTCATAGATGACTACTCAAAGAAAGCATGGGTCTATTTCCTAAGAACAAAGGATGAAGCATTTATGAAATTCAAGGAGTGGAAAGAATCCGTGGAAGAGCACACAGAGAAAAAGATAAAGTGTCTAAGGACAGACAATGGGCTTGAATTCTGTAATACACAGTTTGACAATCTGTGCAAATCATCATGAATCAAAAGACATCAGACTTGTACCTACACGCCTCAACCAAATGGGGTCTCTGAACGGATGAACAGAACTATTATGGACAAGGTGAGAAGTATGTTGGCAGAAACGGGTTTGATCAAGATTTTTGGGCTGAAGCAACTTCTACTGCAGTATATCTGATCAACAGAACACCAAATTCATCCATTGGGTTTAAGTTACCATGATAAATGTGGTTAGGACACAGGCCAGACTTATCACATTTAAGAAGATTTGGGTGTTCGGCTTATGTGCATACGGTTCAAGAAAAGACAAGTCCAAGAGCTGTGAAAGGGGTTTTCTTAGGATACCCTTTTGGTGTTAAAGGCTATCGAATTTGGATACCAGAAGATGGAAAGTGCACGACTAGCAGAAATGTTGTATTTCGGGAAGATGAGATATATAGAGATACAGTGGGAGGTTAAGGCAGAGAGAAATCAGATGATACGGCTCAGCTTAAGAAAAGGAAAGTTACTTACAGTAAAGACTTGATTCGAGGACCTGTGTCATCGAGTTATGAGCATGGTGAAACTTCATCCTCAGGTGGAGAATCTGGTATGCATGGTGCTTCAGTTGGATCTACAGGTTCTATTACTGGTTCAGTAGGTTCAGATGGTACAGAAGGGTCAGATTCAGAAAGTTGAGATGATTCAGATGAAGAGTTTGAGTCAGAGGGTTTAACATTTAGGCTTCGAATGGTAACGCAGATAAAAAAATGCAGATCAAGCAGATAATGCAGATCAAGTAGAACAAATGCAGATCAAGTAAAAATGCAGAACAAATGCAGATCTACAAATAGTTATATTATATTCAATAGTGAAACAATATAAAATGATGAGATCAAATATTTAAAAAGAAAAATACATATAAATGCAATAAATAATACATTTATATTTAAAATATTATCAAAAAGTTATATTCGATTACAAAATAAAAAAAAATGTAGAAATAAAAGTTAATACAAAATAATTTTATTTGTCTATATGTATTTACAAATAAATGAAATAAATATAAATGAGAACAAATGCAAATCTAGCAAATTAAACAAATTTACCGAATAGTCATATTTGATTAAACCGTGAAAAATAGAAAAAGATGCAAATTAAATATTTAAAGCAAAAAAATACAATTTTTTATATAAGAAATAAATATAATTATTTTAATAAATACGATTGATAATTTAAAAATTATATGAAAATTAAATACGATTACAACATACGGTGAAAATTTAAAAACAAAAATTATAGTTTGCCCATAATGTATTTGCAATAATTTCCCTAATGTTTGTCATAAGATGTCCTTGTCCTATTTCTGCTTCTTCCATATCACTTGGTTCAACCACAGAACTAGTGTTGTCAATCTTTGTATGTCTCATTGTATCAGCAAAATCATCATCAGAAAATTTTGAAATTCTAATAAAATTATGTAATCCCATTGTCGCCATTACCACTCTTTTTTGAACATGCATATCATATCTAGGAAACTCACAAAGAATCCTCCATTTTTTCTTCCAAACTCCAAATGTCCTCTCAATAACAAAACGTAAAGAGGCATGATATCGATTAAACAACTCTTGTTTGTTTCTCGGAGGAGGACCACTGTCGAACTTTGACATATGATACCTAACAACCACGTTCCGTGAAGATCCATAGGGAGCCAAAAAGCCTTGTTTATTTGGATATCCATAATCGACTAGATAATACTTATCAGTTGTAGGTAAAGGAAACTCGTAATCACTATCTTGCGCCATTGTGAGAACAGCTGTATCATGACATTAATCTGGTGCTCCATTCCAAACATATGTGAATAACATATTCAAATCACATATCGCCATTATATTAAACGATGTTATACATTGCTTGTATTTCAGGCTTCACTTTAACGCAAACATGAACTCCATCCATGACTCCAACAAAACCACCAAAATATGGCTAATATGTTCCATCCATTACTAGTCGTTCGGGAATCCGTCTTAGCTCTTGCGTCGTCGGAGTCTTGATATAATCACAAGCAAGTAACTCAGTCGCTCTAAGCACTTCAAAAAATTTCCGATTCACTGTCTCTTGCGTTCGTCCAAATCGTAATCCAACATCTCTCTGAATTTCGTTATGTCCACATATCCGTAGAAACATGGCCACACTCTCTTCAACGCTTATATTTAATGTTTGTTGTAAACCGTAACTCGTTTGCAATTTATCACACAATGTTTGAAAAACACCAAGTGACATTCGTAATAGTTGAAGACAAGAAGCATTATCTTCTTGTAATCGACACCAAATATTTCTCCATCCCAAACCGCCATCAGTTTGGGCTGGTCCTCTTTCAAAATATTGATTATAGTAACTTAATGAAGGTTGAATTATTAACTCTTCAAACTGCTCGTTTTCCAAATTCCACAACTCAATTCTCTCCTCGTACCTTAGATTGTGGACACCATGTGATCGCAACTGACATATACGAAAAGCCTGAAAATTTGTAAACATGAGGTAAAAATTAAATTGAATGTGTAACCACGAGGTAAAACTTAAAACAAATTGATATGAAAATAAAATGTTCAATAATGCATAATACATAATAGATATTATAAAACCATAAAGTAAAACATAACATAATTATTAATAACAAAATACAAGCACTACTAAACTAATATTCGCCTCATGAATCACTTTGATGACTTTCATTTAAATTTGGTCCTTTTTTATTTCCCCAAATGTTGAAGAATCCTCCAACTCTGCGCGTTCTTGGTATTCGTGCATCTGAAGAATAATTCGTGAAACCAAATTCTGGTGATACTCCCCTGTGAACGTTTGCCGAAGTACGACTTTCTTCTTCTAGTGAAACTCTTGCTTGACCATTCGTTGTAGTTTGTACTTCAGTTCCCAATGAAAATCAGTGTTGAACATTTGTCGGAGGAATCCATCGTGCAGCATTTGGTGATGAGCCCCATTGTTGGTTATGTGGTGATGAACCCCATTGTTGGTTATGTGGTGATGAACCACATTGTTGGACATTTGATGATGAACCCCACTGTTGAACATTTGATGATGATCCCCACTGTTGAACATTTGGAGGTGTACCCCACTGTGGAATATTAGAAGATGAACCCCATTGTTGAGTATTCGGAGGTGTACCCCATTGTGGAACATTTGATGATGAACCCTATTGCTGAGCATTTGGAGGTGTACCCCATTGCTGAGCATTTGGAGGTGTACCCCATTGCTGAGCACTTGGAGGTGTACCTCATTGCTGAGCACTTGGAGGTGTACCCCATTGTCCACCTGAAGTTTGACCCCATGAATTATTGCCTCTAGAAGATGGATTACCAGAAAAAAAGACCACCTAAATTTGGACTCCCCGAATTTTGACTCGAGGTTAACCTCTTTCCAACAAACTCATTGTCTCGTGTATATCCAGTGAGAGCTTGTAAAAATTTCAGCTTATCTTTGATAGTGTTTTCAGCTCTGTCAATGAAGTACTTACGCCAAAATCTGTCAGCTTTTGATTCTTGAATGCATGCCCAATAAAAGTCAGTGTTCTTTGGAACCTCCATCGATTCAAATATCTTGAGAGCCATGTCGCATTCATCGTAAACCTCTTGATCAAAAAAATTTGGGCGCTATTGTTGTAAACTTTGGCGTTGAAACTCTCTAAAACCATCCATGGTATCTGTTAGAGTTGTCTGAAATGATTGTTTTCTACGACTTCCTCTTGAACCATTTCTGGCAGAAGCTCGTGAGCTTCCAGCAACTCTATTTGTACCACTTTCACGTCTTACTCTTCCTTGTTGTGGAGCTCTGGAAGCAGGATTCTGAAACGGATGACCCGGTGGAAAACTTTGACGCATGGATTCACGGATAAACTCATTTGAAGGTCGTGTTTCATCGTCAATGTTAACACGATACACCTCTTCATTTTCTTGTGTCTCTGGAACTTGAGTTTCTGGCATACCATAACCATATGTTTCCGAATTCTGATAACCTCCATCATTAGCTATGCCCTCGTTCATCATTTCTTCTCTTCTTTGGTTCGCAGAGTATTGAGATTGCGAGTGGACGTCATATAATTTGAAACAACGTTGCATAATATCCCAAAACTCTGGTGGTTTTCGTTTAAACGATTTTATAATTTTACAAACCTGTCAACAAAATTATTAAAATTTTGTTTAACAAAGTTTTCATATTCGTAAAATTACTAAACATATTTTGGGTGTGATAAAGATTAAAAGTACTTACTTCACGACCTTTCCACCATGAATCAGATGCCGATATCACAGATGTAACACGATCAACCGCGATGCCCGTAGACCTTTGCATAAGACTCGTATACTTCTTGTACTTTCTTTTCATTTGATCAAGTTTTTCTCTGAAGAACTTGTAGTTTATATCAAGATTGAACTCTTGGTTGAACTTTTCAACTATAAACTCTTTACCAAGTGGGGACGGATCTGTTAAAAGATAATTAATCATGGCAAGTGCTTGGTCGTACAACTCAAGAAGTATTTTTTCTCGTCTATGATCCCATTTCATTGGTCTTCGCTCTATAAATTTTAAAATTTTTGTAAATGTATTATTCACCTAACCTCTTACAAAACTATAGCATTTAAATATAAAAGTAAGCATCTTACCCGTGATGATGTTTCTGTATGACGAGTATTAGAATTCACGTTTTGTCCAAGAGACGCCATATCTACAAATTTGAAAATGATATTAATTTAATATAAAAATATTTATGAGATAACTTTTAAAAAATAATAATAAAAAGTAATGCAGTTATTATTAAAATATATTATTGGCAAAAAAAAGTTGTATCAATACTGTTCATTTATAAATTAAACCTCAAACTTCTGAGAACATATATGTTTTTCTTCTTTTTTTTGCAGCATAAAAACATATATATTTCTCTATTGATCTAAATACTATATATGTGGTTGTAATAAAAATATATCTTTATAAATGATAGAAAAATTATAAAAAAAAAAGTAAATACTACAACATAAACCTCAATAAAATTATGTGTTATATTACATTTATTTATTTCTTATTTTTAAAATTAAATTTGGATTTCCTCTACTTATAATAATTTTTAAATATTTGAATTAAAATTTAATGGTTTTTATGTATACTAAATTGTACATATGTTAGTATTTTTTTTGTTACTTGATGTTTCAAAAAAATGAATTAATTATTTTTTTCAATTTATCATTTTGAGAATTTCTTTATTTATGCATTTGAGGCATTCTACGAAGTATGTAATTGATATAATAAATATTTTAAAAAAGTGTTTCCGATTTAATATGTAAAACATAGGGTGAATATCACAAGTTTTTAGAGAGGGTTGTCAAAGAGTACCCATGACATAATGAAAAAAGCGATTGTCTTTTATTGAGAGGATTATGGTTTCGAATCCCCATGAGTGCTAATAAGAAAATAAAAATATTTTATTTGATTCAGATTTAATAAAAAAAAAATTGAAAATAAAATAATAAATGACACGTGTCACACTCTGAGATGCTGACGTGGCAGAAGCAGGAGAGTGTCTATCCTCTTTCATATAGTAGATTTGAGTTTTTTTATGAAGCCAAACTTTAATCCAATAAATGTTTATTATGATTACATCTTTTCATCATAATTGTTATTTGGGTATGTGTCTTTTCATTATAATTTTTTCATAACCGTTATGAAAGTTTGTGTCTTTTCATTATTCATTATATTCTTTTTCATTTTAACCGCGTATTTAATGAAAAACTGTATATTTTAATATTTATATGCATGTTTAGCAAAACTGTTTATTAGACTAAAATGATAAGTGGCATGAGGCAATGAAAGAAAATTACATTGGGTTCCACCAAAATTAATTGTGTACTGAAAATAACTCAAAACTTTGGTTTTGTTTGCAAAAGTAAACACACTATTGCATATTTGGCAAAAATAATCCATACGGGTAGTGAAATTACAACTACTCCCTTGTGAGCAAACAAAAAACATTTGCCACAATGACGGTTTTAACCCGCGGAAATCTGCTTACGAAGTATACCCTATGTAGATTTCTAAAGAAAACTTCGTTTGTAGAAGACTTTTGTTTATAAAGAAGTTTACTCTATAATTAATTCTTAAATTTTAATCATAAAATCATAAAAAATAATTTGATAAAAAAATTTGTATCGATTAACAAAACATATACATTTTGCATCTTTAAAAAACAAAATTTCATACTAATGATTCAATTTAAAGCAACAAAGATGAATGAGATTAGAAACCAATACAACCCTACGTAGATTTCTAAAGAAGACTTCGATTTTTAGACTTCTTTACTTATAAAGAAGGCTACTCCGTAATTATTTTTTAAATTTTAATCATAAAAATCATAAAAAAATAATTTGATAAAATTTAGTATACATTAACAAAACATATACATTTTGCATCTTTAAAAACAAAAATTTCATACTAATGATTCAATTTAAAGCAAAAAAAAAAATGAATTAGGTTAGAAACCAATACAACCCTACGTAGACTTCTAAAGAAGAGTTCGTTTGTAAACTTCTTTTCTTCTAAAGAAGTATACTCCATAATTATTTCTTAAATATTAATTATAAAAATCATAAAAAATAATTTGATAAAAAATTTGTATATATAAACAAAACATATACATTTTTCATCTATAAAAAAAATTCATACAAATGAAACAATTTAAATCAACAAATTCAAATTAGGTTAGAAACCAATACAACCCTATGAAGTCTGCTAAAGAAGTCTATTAAATAACAAAATTTTAATTATAAAAATTATAAAAAAATATTTTGATAAACAATTATATACATAAACAAAACATAGACAATCCACATCTATATAAAATAAAATATATTGAAAATGAATCAATTTATAAGTTTCATGAGTATACGATTTAAAAGGGTTAGGTTGGAGGTTTAAAGTTTAGGGTATAAGAGAGTGATTGTTAGGGTAATGGGTCAAATTCTATATGAATCATAGTTTATGGTTCGGTTAATGATTTAGGCTTCATATCTTTGTTACTTTAACTCTAAATTGTGAATATGCTAACAAAATTAATGTATCATATAAATTTTAACCTAAAACATTCGATTTAGAGTTTTGTGTTAATAAGACTTTATCGGAAGACTTCGTTTGTAGACTTCACAAAGAAGTCTGAAGTTCAAATTAAACCTAGCGGAAAATCGAATTTTTTAACTTAATGGACGGGAACAGGATATGGAGACTTCTTCAGTAGACTTCTTTTGTAGATTTCAAAAGAAGTCTACTTGACCGAAATTTTTAACTATTCTAGAAAATTTACCCTCGTATATAAAGAGAGTTTAACCTAATTGTGTTAAAAATAAAATCTGTCTCTCTCTCTCTAAAACGGCGCCTCCCTCTACTCTCCCATCTCTCTCGCCGTGAATCTCCTCTCATTCCTCTCTCACCGTCAATCTCATCTCCGTCTTCCTCTTGCTTTTGTGTTCATACTTTTCAGTCTGTGGATCTACTTTTCTTTGTGTGTCTTCATCTCGTCTTCATCTTCTCGAATTTTATATATCCAGATCTGAGTTTCAACATTTCCTTTTTCTTATGGTTGCAGATCTATGTCCATAGTAATAAGTTTTAAAAAAAATATTTTGTAATGCTTTATTGTTTAATTGTACACAGAAATGGGGCGATTCAGCTACAATCAACCTTTAAGTGATTCTACAAGGTTGTGGAGTAACGGAGAACCAGAAGTGAGCTCTCGTCTATCTATAAATTTTGGAATTCCTAACATATGCTACTGCGGTTTGCTTTAGTTGATGAAACAAATGGACAGTACAGACGAGTATTCGGGTAGGATGTTCTTTGAATGCAAAAATTATAAGGTAAGTAGACTGTTTTGATGTCTTTTTGTTATTTGAATACGAAAACTAAATGTACGTTTTCTGTTGTTCTTAGAATGGTCCCCACCATCTAGTCAAGTGGTGGGATGAGGCTATGATGGAGAAATTTCAAGAGCTACGATGTGCCCTGGACAACCAAGAAGACCGCATGCGTGTCCTCAACAACCAAGGAGACTGCACGCGTGTCCTCAAAAATTATGATGGGCAGGAAACACAAAATCGGATTGAGGCAGAGATAGCTCAACTAAAGGAGCTAATTCTGGAGAAGAACTGTTTCAGATGACCCGAATTGAGGAATGTGATGGTGCCAGATGTAGTCCTTGTAGGTTTGATCATCTACCTTTGTGCTAGCTTGAGTAGATCTTAGATTGTTGGATTATGTAAATGTTTTGTACCATATTCCTAAATCATGTGTATTTTTTGTATTCTGCAAAATTCAGACTTCATTGACTTCATTATCGTACTTTGTTTGTTGACTTCTGAATATCAAATTAAACCGGTGGAAATTGAATCATCTTAGAGTTTTAATTATTTTAATAAAAATATTCGATATGGTTAGCGTTAAGAAGACTTATTTGGAAGACTTCATTTGTAGACTTCAAAAGAAGTCTCAAATTCAAGTTTAAACCAGTGCGAATTAAATTATCTTAGGGGTTTGAATAATTTAATAAAAAAATATTCAATATAGAGTTTAGGGTTATGAAGATTTCTTGGAAAGACTTTGTAGACTTCAAAAAGAAGTCTGAAATTCAAATTAACCCTAGCGGGCAATCTAATTTTTTTAACTATCTGGAGACTTCTTAAGTGAAATTCCTTTGTTCAAAAGAAGTCTACTTAACGAATTTTTTTAAGTATTTGGAGACTTCTTGTGCAGACTTCAAAAGAAGTCTACTTAACCAAAATATTTTACTGTTCTGAAAAATCTACCCTCATATATAAAGAAAGTTTAACCTAATTGTGGTAAAAACAAAATTTGTTTCTCTTTCTAAAACGGCGCCTCCCTCTACCCTCCCTCCTCTCTCGCCGTGAATCTCCTCTCCTTCTTCTCTCGCTGTCAATCTCATCTCTGTCATTGCCGCTGGATCTACTTTCTCCGTCGCCGCCACCTCTTCCCAGTCGTCACCGCTGGTAATCTATGTTCCTCTCGCCGTGAATCTCCTCCTTCCTCTCTCGCTGTTAATCTCATCTTCGTCTTCCTCTTGCTTTTGTGTGCATACTTTTCAGTTCGTGGATCTACTTTCTTTGTCTGTCACTATTCATTTCTCTTTGTTTCCGAAATTTTTACACTAGATATCATCGCCGTCACCGGATATCTTTGATATTTCTGATTTGGTTTTACAGATCTGACAGCCTTGCTTGACTCTACCGGATTTCAGTGACTTCAGGTTATGATGTACACTGCATATCATACTTCATTTTTAGACTTCAGTAGACTTCATTTTTAGACTTCAGTAGACTTCTGTGTAGATTTCAGTCGCAAACAACTTTGTAACAACTTTTGTCGGTTTTGATCAGTCTTATCTAATTTTCGCCGTTTGTTGAGCAGGATGGAGAAGGTCAAATTTCCAAAGAGATTATACACAATGGGAGATGAGCCCCAGCCGGCAAAAAGCATAGGCTACTACATCAACGACTCGAAGCTGTTTCCTGCCTTGGAAGCAGTACTGAGAGAGGATGAATGGGAAGAGCTTATGGATCAAGTTGGGTGTTTTTCTAAAGTTCTACAAACTGAATTTTGGTTGGGCATCGAGGGTGGTTCACTATATACTCAGTTTTCAGTTTTTTGCGAAAGAAAGTACGAGATATGGAGTTTGATCGGTGTAAACCCATTGAGGTTTTCACTTAATGAGTTTGAACAACTCACTGGTCTCAACTGTGAGTATGTAAAGGATCTGGTGGATCCAGATGCTAAAGTTCCCCCTGAGACTGCAGAATTTTGGGAGAAGCTTCGCGTGAATGTAGCGCTTGGTCCGAGTGTTGAACAACTTACAGAAGCATGTACTTATGATGTGAGTGGACCAGGGAGGATAGGATTAGGTTAGGAATTTTATCCATCTACCCTGGATTCATTGAGGCACAGAGAAGGGATACACCCACACCGATTAACATGGCAAGGCTAGTCATAGATTTAGAGGTATTTGAAAATTATTCGTGGGGAAGAGTGGCTTTCAAGAACCTCATAGAGTGTGTAAGGAAAGCGAATTTGACCAAGACATATTCGCTTACAGGGTTTGCTGAAGTGCTCCAAGTTTGGGCATATTTTGCTATGCCGAAATTCGGAGGTGTATACGGAAATCCCTTTCCCAACAAACCCACTCTCCCGGTACTGGCTTACAGCGGTTGCCGAGGACGAAAAATACATCAAGGAGGCTATGCTGAAACAGGTATGGAGACTTCTTTTGACTTCTTTTACAATATTCAGACTTCGTGTGTAGACTTCTTTTCTTGTGTAGACTTCTTTTCTTGTGTAAACTTCTTGTGTTGACTTCTTTTCTTGGGTAAACTTCTTTCGCTTACAAATGCCCCAATTGTTTTGCAGGTCGTTTCAACCACTTCAATTTTCTGGAAATGGAAGATATGTTCCCAACTTGGGATGATGATGTCGAGGATCCTCTAATCCAGAACATAGTCAAAGCCATGTTGGGGGAGTTTGGTGGAGTCGCTTGGAAGGTGAAAGGTGTTATGTTGTCTACCATAGTGAAGTCAAAGGCCATGGCCGGCAAAAAAAGAAGCGTTGCATCGGACGATGAAAGTCGGAAGAGGTCTTGTTCAGAGAGTCCGTTGATGAGGAGGTTTTCAAGAGTCTGGTCGACACGATGAAGCAACATTTCAAGAAATGCTGTTCAGCATTGTCTGACGAAATGAAGGCTGGATTTGACTCGTGCAATAAGAAGTTCAAACTCATGACTGGCAAGGTTGTGGCTGTAGAGCATACAATTGTCAAGATTAAGGATGCAAGGAATGGGGAGCAGGTCAAGTCGAACAATGGCACCCCTAAAGAGAACGCACCTTCTGGTCGATTTAGTTCTGATCCCTCTCCCAAACCTACTAAAAAGACCTCTAGGACTTCTAAGACTGCTAAGACTTCTAAGCCTTCTTTGACTCCAGTCATTACTAGGACAAGAACGAGGACTAAGAAGTAGACTTCTAAGCTAATTTCATGTTATTGTAGTCTCAAAACCTTTATTATTTCTTTCTTGTTGGTGGGTGGTTTGTTGATGTTTTTCTTGTACCTTCCGAATTTTGTGATGTTTAGTTATGTCCTCATGAACCAAATAAAAATTATAAAACCTTTTTTGTCATTTCTTGTCATTGATATATACAATGCGTAATAGCAAAAAAAAAAAAAAACAACTCCATGTCAGAGTGTGAACTGCGGAAACGATCCAATTGTCTTCTTTGTAGGGACTGTCAAACCTTCAAAGAAAGATATGGAACTTCAGTTACAGAAACAAAAACCTATGAAGAGGGCGGCACAAATTGTGGTCCGAGCTAAGACTGATATGCTAAGGAGGCAAGCTTGTATAAATAGCACCCCTATTGCTCCCATTCCTGACAAGGTAAAACAAGGCGGTGGATATGATCCTATTGCTCCCATTGACAAAGAGTAGGGCTCTGCTTGATTGGCTGAAAACCCTTTCGTAAGTCGTCACTATCGAAATAATTTCTTTAACGTCCATATATTGAGAAGTATTAGTGTACATAGTCTAAATGTTATCTACTCGTTACGTCTCTGCGGTTATTGACCGAAAAGGGATAATAAGAAGTTCGCATTAAACAAGTAGTGGTGGCTTCTGAGGACTCGACAACAGTGGCTGTTAGACATGGTATACTTCTTTCTCAGACTTTGTTTTTCAAGTTCGTTTTCAGACTTCGTTTTTCAAACTTCATTTTCAGACTTCGTTCTAGACTTCTTTTTAGACTTCGTTTTTACACTTCTTTAACTCTCTATTTCTCAATGTAGCACCTAGATGTCGTCATCAACCTGCTGAGATTTCGCATGACGAAACATCCTGAATGGTTTAGGAGTGATCGTATTTGCTTGCTTGATTCTCTGTTGGGATTGATGTGGAGTACCAAGTACAAGGAGTTTCTTGACACACCACCAAATTTCGATGGCTCAGGTAGAAAACTGCCCCCAGGTGCGTTTGATTATTACAACGGTGAGGCACCGGCTTACTGTAGAACTGACAAGACATGGGTTCTCAAGATTGATGACCTATACATCCCCTTGAATGTAAAAGGGGATCATTGGGTTGCTTTATGGATATTGATAAACAGGATTTTAACCGGTTTGATAATCAAAACCTAAAGGTCTTTTTGCAGTTGTAGTACTTTAGGTGTCAAACCAACCTTGGGGTGAAAGCTACTAAGATTACAAAAGTTATATGAAGCTAAGCAAAATTCGAGTTAAATGGGTGAATAATTCTAAAACAATTATTTGCGGTTTGTAAACAGACACGAAAACTATTTTAAAATCCCTACAGAAGGGTTATATAAGTACTAGATTACTCTAAAATAATAAAACAACCGGTCTACTAATTTAATAAAATACAATTCTAAAACCGGATTAATAATACAGATTTGATGGTGAGTAGCAAGATAATAAGAAAAACTATTTCTAATTTTCAAACAATTACCAAATCAACAACAGGTAATAATACAAGACTCTAAGCAATTTCTAAAATAATAAAATAGTAAAAACACAATTTTACAAATTTATAAAACTATATTGCATAATTAAACTATTTAATGGAAATTTAATCAAGATAAGTAAAAACAAAACTAGAGGAAAATGGTTTTTGGTTGTAGAATATTAAAAACAGATTCTAGGTTGGGAATCATGCTTAGGGAAGTTGAAGATTCGAACTTGGGGTTTAAAAACATAAATTCTTACTCTTTTAGTTATTTCTCTAAACCTTAAGAAACCAAATTAGATTTATCCATGATGTGTGGCATAAATCCTTTCTTCACCCTTTCCTCCTAACCCATGATGTTTGGTGGAAAGAAAAGGTGAAGAACATTAAGAATGGATCTTAAAAAAAATGGTTTAACTAGCTCCCTAAGCATCCATGATGTGTGGGAAAGGATGAGCTAGTCTCTTGGATTTGGTTTTAAGGGATTTCCTAAGTCTTGTTAGGATAAGGAAATCCCTAGATTAAAGAGATCTCATTAGAGAGTCTCTAGACCTTAAAACCCCCAAATCCAAGAAGAGAATTAAAATGAAGTACATGATGAAAACAAACCAAGTTTTTAGTCTCCAACTTCCTTAATCATCCCAACCTTAAATCTTAGGCGGTTTACTCACAAATCATGTTCTTATCTCCTTTAAACTTAAGTTTAGAGTTAAGGAACATGACCAATGAGGTTTTTAAGAAAGATTGAAATTTAATTAAATACTTGTGGAAGATAATAAAATACAAGGATTTTCAAAAGATCTAAATAAAAACTAAGAAGAAGGATTTGACTTTAGAATAATTTAAACACTTGCTATCTATAAAATAAGAGTTCTTAACAAAAGATTTAAACAAGAATTAAGAAGAAAGACTTAACTTTAGAATATGTTGAATACGAAATCTATATAATAAAAATACAAGTTTTAAAGAACTAAAATAAGAAGAACTATAAAACTCAAGAACAAGGGAAAGCTTATAAGAACACTTAAGAAGACTTTGAAAGAGAGAATATAAAGACTTGATTGTTTACTTGATGAAAAACTGAATGAATATTACAAACACATAAACACTCCTTATATAGAGTTTTAAATATGGCTCTTGGCCTTAAAAGAGGGGTTAAGGGGCAAGAGACAAGGGGCAAGAGACAAGGGACCTATCTAATCCCACTTACTTAAAGCATAAAAACTTTTATGACTCAGCTTCCTTTTTGGTCCGCGTGGTTGGGTCGATCGGTCACTCGATCGTGTCGTCAGATCGGGTCACTTGGTCGATTGTCTAGTCGATCACTCTTTGATCGACTCATTTTGCACGATCGTCCAGTCGATCACACCTTGATCGAGTCATTTCGCTCGATCTTCCTCTCGATCTTGATTGAATCGACTGGCCTTAGTCGATCTACCAGTCGATCTCGGCTCCTTTTCTTTTGTCCGAGTTTTTTTTTTTTGATTCCTGCCAACTCTTATGTTCTTCTTTCATCTTCTTGTTAATGCTCAACATCCATCACAGCTCCAAGTACTCAAAACAGCCTGAAAAAGATGCAAATATGCAAGAAACATGCAAATGCTAATGCAAAGTTCTCTAGGACTTAAAATGGTACAAATGATGCAAAATAGTCTATTATGAATGATGTATGCATAAAAAACCTATTCTAAATGTAAGCTAAATATGCGAAATATATGAGTATATCAACTCCCCCAAACTTGCCTTTTGCTTGCCCTCAAGCAAACAAAATCCAAGCTAGGAAGAGATGATCAAACTAAAAATGGGGGCTCAAATCCGAAAAGTGTTTTTCAAATGTATCAATTCAAAGGTCCTTGTTCTCAGTTCTAGGATGCAGTATACAAGCATTTACTCAAAAGGACTTAGCCATAATCATCACAAATTGAAATTCAAATCATGACTTGTTTATTCCAAGCAATCCATGTATCAAAACTTTTAACATTCATTAGGATTTCCAAACCGTGAATCACACTTGTTCTTTTTGAAACCGAATACATTTGGCAAGGTTTAAGGTTATGAGATAAAAATGATCTCATTTAAATGGGTACTCCAAGCAATGGTTTCTCTTAAAAAAAATGTTTGAACTTTTACATAATGCTAAAGGTAAAAGGCAATGCATGCATACATGACTAGACTCACATCTACCCAAGTATACTAACAATGATCCTAATCCCTCTCTCATTCATTTTTATATTTTCCAAGCTCACTCACCCTTTAGAAACTACCCAAATCAACAAGGCTATTCACGCCAAGCTTAAACCCACAAAAACTTCATCAAATATTTTCTTTTCTTAGGGAAACTTTTAAACTTTGCTTAAGGCTAGTGGTATAATCAAAAGTATTAGCTCTTTTTCTTTTCTTTTCATAATTTCCTTCTAAAAATATTTCTTTTATGCACTTGGCCTCTAGGGCTCTTTTTCTTTGCTTGAGCTTTATCATAAATCAAGATCAACCACTAGAAATGTGTATCCCTTTTTCATCTTTTTCCTTAACACCTTCTCATTCTCAAACCCGTGATCTCCTAATTCCCAAACAAGCCTAAAAACTAGCTTCAAAATGCAAAGCTAGCAATATGAGAGCCTAAACATGTCGCCCAAAACCTAACACTTTATGCCAAGTTCAAACAGAAAATAAGGCCTCACAATTTGCAATCACACACGAAATTTTGCTTGAAATAAGGCAAGGGTCAAGGTGTGGTATTCTATTTAGGCTTACAAAGAGTGGTGAAGTGAATAATAAAGCCTAAATATTTTTTTTTTGTAATCCATGTATTCTTTTCCAAAAGTACAAGCATGATAATTAGATGTTCATTTTAAGGTTCCGATTTTTAAGTATTGATTCAGTTCATGCTTTTTTCAACTTTAAGCCATGAAAATCAAATCAAATGATCCAAGCATGGTTAGAACTTAATTTCAAAGTTGTATAAGGCATCAAAGAACTACTAACAAGGGCCTTGAACCAATACATGAGCTTAAAACACTTTTAAAGAAAAATTTTCATCATTGCCCCCTATGCATATGAGTGATGCAACCTATATGATAAAAATCTAGACTCAATCCTACAATATTTGATAATGCAAATGCAAGCTATATGAAATTTTTTTCGAAATTTTTATGAATTTTTCTGATTTTTTTTTTATTTTTTTATTTTTATTTTTTTATTTTTCTATGCAAAATATTTTTATGAATGTAAGATGACTCAAAAATGAAAACACAAAATAAGATCAAATAAAATATGTCAAAGCACAAACTCTCCTCCCCCAAACTTGAATGACACCGTCTCGGTGTTAAACAAATGCAAGAGAAGAAACACAAAAATAAAAATAAAAATGCATGTTATATACAAAGTTTGGCGTTTTTGGTACCTTGAAGCTAGAGATGGCCGGAGCTTGAGGTTGCTCCGGTCCTCCTGCTCTTTCTTGGCGTGTCATGGAGTACTCCTTTGTCCTTGTTTCTGGTTGCACGGCCTTGAAGAGAAGGACGTCCAGCTTGAAAATCTTCGGGCTCACGGATCTGTATACCTCCGGTTGAGTGTCTTGCCGCCGTGGTGTGTACTTGTTCAACCTCATCACTTAAGGTTAACTCTGAAGAGCTTCTCCCTTGAAGGACTTTGACCTTCCTCACCAGCTTCTTGATCATCTTGCCTTGCCATTTGTTTACCTTGCGCTGAATCTCCACAACCGAGGCAAGGAATTTTTCTGCTTTGGTGCGCGGCTCATAGTCCATCTTTGGTAGATCATAGTTTGATGGCATTTCAGCATCAGTGGGAGGAGACTCTGGTGATGATTGGGCAAGTTGTGGTGCTGCTGGAACGCCTCCAAGAGGTGCATAACATTCCTCATCGTTTGGCAAGAATTCGATGTTGCCAACACTATTAGTGAGCGTTTCTTCCGGGTGGGGTAAGATGCATGTCTTCTCCTCATGTTCCTCATTGTAAAATAGGTATGCATAGTACCCTGGAGCTGGAGTAGGTCCCAAGGAATCGGTGTTTATCATGTAGGCTTGATCCATGTAGGCACGTTCCGCGCATGGTGTGAATTCGGTAAGGGGGACTCCGACTTGTACAAATAGTGGCGTGAGAAAACCACCAATGATCGCTGATGTGGCTCTGCATTTGATGGCCCAAGCTTTGTTCCTGAGCAAGGATGAGGCCAGGATGCATCCATAGTTGACGTTATCTCCAAGATCATCCTCCATTGGTTCATCACTCCTCTCGCTATTGCATAGAACATGTTTAACCCCTTGGAAAAGGAAGCACATCTCGTTCTTTGTCACTGTTGGTGTCGTGGATCTCCCACTGAATGTGTTTGCTAGCAGCTTGAGAGTGTATCTTAGCAAGGGGTTTCGCACCTTCTTGATCTTTGCGGTATTAGACTTGTAGTCTCCATCGCTAATTAAGTCCCATAGCTTGCTTGCGGATTTGAATTGTGGGAACTCCATTAGTTCTGCTGCTGGATTGAGTCCGTAAGCTTGGCATAGCTCAGGTATAGAGAGACGGTAGGCTTGCTTGCGGATTTTGAATGTGAGAAGACCTTCGGTTGGAGTTGGGATGTTGGGGTCTTCATATTCGCAATCCAAGGTGGAGAGGAAGTGAAGCGTGGCTTCGGGGTAGGTGGGGCAGTCCATCCGTGAAAGACATGCAAGTCCCATGTTAGTGAGCAGCTCATCAAACCCTTCCAACAATCCCAGCTTTTGCAAGAACTCCCTACTTGCAAATTTCGTGGGTTCAAAACGCAACCTCTCTAGCCTCCTCCTTGTTTTCTTTTCCTCCTTGCTCCACTTAGCCGTTTCTTCAACCTCATGATGCGCCTCTTCTTGTGCAGCCATAGCTCTGCTTCTCTTCTTTGGTGCCATAGTACCTGAAAATCAAATCCTCAAAGAGAAAATTAGTAAAGACCACGGCAAGAGAAGAACACAAGTTCAAGAGGTTTAGGCGTTTTTTTAAAAAGATTTTTGCTCAAGCTTTTTATTTTTAGGAAAAGTTTTGGATTTATCAATAAATATTAGATGAAATCTCCTTGAGATAAGAATAAATCAAGAAAATTTCCTAATATTTAGATATTTCTAAAAATAAAATTCCATTTCCTTAGCAATTTATGTAACCATACAACTTTAAAAAGGAAATTTTCAAAAATCCAAATATGGCATGAAAAAAATTCGAATTTACCTTTGAAAGTTGATGTAAAAAATGCTCTTCTTCTTTAGAAAACCAGAAAACTCACTCTCTCTTTTTAAATTGCAAAACTTGTTTATGATGTAAGGAAAGGAGAGAGTGGATGTGTGGTTTTATAAAGAAGGAATGGTTTGGATTTATGCATGCAAGTGGGTTTTTAAATTTGGAAAAAGCTCAATTATCAATGTTCAAAGGAGCCTGGTTGACCAAATTCAAATTCAAATTCAAAAGTAGGAGGGAATGAGAAAGAGGGGGAAATTTGAAAAACTTCCCTTGGCAGCCGATCGAGTGGTTTGGTCGATCTACCACTCGATCGTTTGCCCGACTTACTCTGATCGAGTCACTAGCTCGATTGGTCGGTCGATCTGATTTAAATCGAGGCATGGATCGACTGAAGTCATCCTTTTTAAGCTTGTCTTGTTCGTGATCGTGTGACTGGGTCGATCTCTTGATCGATCTTGGCGCATGATCGAGTGGTTGGGTCGATCTCTTGATCGATCTTGGCGCATGATCGAGTGGTTGGGTCGATCTCTTGATCGATCTTGGCACATGATCGAGTGGTTGGGTCGATCTCTTGATCGATCTTGGCACATGATCGAGTGGTTGGGTCGATCTCTTGATCGATCTTGGCGCATGATCGAGTGGTTGGGTCGATCTCTTGATCGATCTTGGCGCATGATCGAGTGGTTGGGTCGATCTCTTGATCGATCTTGGCACGCGATCGAGTGATATCACTCGATCTCACACTCGATTGTCGCCTCCTGCCTTTCTTTTCCTTGTTTTGTAGAACCCATTAGCTTGCTTCTTGGCTCCTGTTTTCTTGCACCTACACACTTAAAGTAGAAAGTATAAAATTGAAACAAAATATATACAATGATAGTCATGGGATTGCCTCCCAAGTGCGCTTGTTTTAAGTCTCTAAGCTTGACTTTACTTGGTTAGGCTAGTGGAGGGTCTTGGAGAGGCAACGTGGTGCTCTCTTTGTTGCAGTCACTCGCCATGTAGGGTTTGACTCTATGCCCATTCACTGTGAAGTTCTCTCCATTCTTTCCAAGCAAAGTTATGGCTCCATATGGTAGTACTTCTCTAATCTCATACGGTCCGGACCACCTAGACTTGAGCTTTCCGGGGAACAGCTTCAATCTTGAGTTATAGAGTAAAACCATGCTTCCTTCTTCGAGCTCCTTGCGCACCAACTTCTTGTCATGAAAGGCTTTTGTTCTCTCCTTGTAAATTTTGGCACTTTCATAAGCATTCATCCTTATCTCATCGAGCTCTTGAAGTTGTACCAACCGTTTCTCTTGAGCCGTTTTGAAGTTGTAGTTGAGTTGCTTCACGGCCCAAAGAGCTTTGTGCTCTAGTTCCACAGGAAGGTGACAAGACTTGCCATATAGGAGGTTGAAAGGCGTGGTCCCAATTGGAGTCTTGTATGCCGTTCTATACGCCCAAAGAGAGTCATCTAACTTGCTAGACCAATCTTTTCTAGTGACTCCCACGGTCCTCTCTAGTATAGTCTTGATTTGTCTATTCGAAACCTCCACTTGGCCGCTTGTTTGAGGGTGATAGGGCGTGGCCACCTTGTGCTTAACACCATGTTTTCTCAAGAGACTTTCAAAAACTTTGTTGATGAAGTGGCTGCCTCCATCGCTAATCACCACTTTAGGAACTCCAAATCTTGGAAATATGATCGTTTTGAAAAGTTTAACTACCACCTTTGAATCGTTTGTTGGTGAGGCCATGGCTTCCACCCACTTAGACACATAGTCTACTGCCACAAGAATGTACTTGTTGCCATATGATGATGGAAACGGGCCCATAAAATCGATCCCCCATACGTCGAAGATCTCTACTTCAAAGATTGGTGATTGTGGCATCTCGTTTCTTTTGGTGATGTTTCCGGTTCTTTGGCATGCTTCACATGACTTGATGAATTCATGCGCATCTTTGAAGAGTGTAGGCCACCAGAACCCAGCTTGGAGAACCTTTGTAGCAGTCTTGAAACTCGCAAAATGACCCCCATAGGTCATACCGTGGCAATGTAGAAGTATGTCTCTCGCTTCTTCTCTTGTTACACATCTTCGATACATACTGTCCACACACCTTTTGTATAGATACGGTTCATCCCAGAAGTAGTGTGAGACGTCTCTCATGAATTTCTTCTTGTGGTATCGGTCCAAATGAGTAGGCTCTTCCCCACAAGCCAAGAAATTGACAATATCCGCGTACCATGGGAGATCTTCATCTTTTAGGCTCAAAACTTCTTCAAGTTTGTCTTCCAGCCTTGCACATACCACGGTATTGATCATCATGAGCTGCTCTTCAGGAAGTGAATCGTCTAAAGGTAGGACTTCTTCCACTCTCATCCTAGAAAGATGATCCGCCACACCATTCTCTATGCCCTTCTTATCCTTGATCTCCATATCGAATTCTTGCAAGAGAAGGATCCATCTTAAGAGTCTCGGTTTTGTGTCCTTCTTGGAATATATGTGCCTCAAGGCAGCATGGTCAGTGTATACAATCACCTTCGAACCCACCAAGTATGACCGGAACTTTTCAAATGCAAAGACAACGGCTAGGAGCTCCTTCTCGGTGGTCGCATATTTCACTTGTGTATCGTCCAAGGTGCGGCTGGCATAATAGATGACATGCAACTTCTTATCTTTCCTCTGCCCCAAGACAGCTCCTACAGCATAGTCACTAGCGTCGCACATGATCTCAAAGGGAAAGTCCCAATCCGGTGCTTGTACTATTGGTGCGGTTACTAGCGCGCCTTTGATGGTCTTGAACGCTTGGTGGCATTCTTCATCAAAGTGGAACTCAGCTTCTTTGCATAATAGCCTTGTGAGGGGACGTGCCAGCTTAGAAAAATCTTTGATAAACCTTCTGTAGAAGCCAGCGTGCCCCAAGAAACTTCTGATGCCCTTCACGTTAGCCGGAGGCGCCAAAGTAATCATCACTTCCACCTTTGCTCTATCCACTTCAATGCCTTGTCCCGAGATCTTGTGACCAAGGACAATCCCTTCTGTCACCATGAAGTGGCATTTCTCCCAGTTGAGCACGAGATTGGTCTCCTCACATCTCTTGAGTACCCTGCACAAGTTAGACAAACAAACACCAAAGGAAGAGCCATACACGGAGAAGTCATCCATGAATACCTCAACCATCTCCTCAATCAAGTCTGAAAATATAGACATCATGCATCTTTGAAATGTAGCAGGAGCATTACATAAACCAAAAGGCATCCTCCTATATGCATATGTTCCATAAGGACAAGTGAATGTTGTCTTTTCTTGGTCATTGGGATGAATCGGGATTTGAAAGAAGCCACTATAACCGTCTAAAAAACAGTAATAAGGGTGGTTGGCTAATCTTTCTAGCATTTGATCAATGAATGGCAGTGGGAAGTGATCTTTCCTAGTGGCTTTGTTGAGTTTCCTATAGTCAATGCACATCCTATGGCCGGTTATAACTCTAGTAGGAATTAACTCGTCTTTTTCGTTTTTTATAACCGTGATACCCCCCTTTTTAGGCACGACATGGACCGGTGAGATCCAAGTGCTATCACTTATGGGGTATATCACGTTGGCCTCTAAGAGTTTAAGGATTTCCTTTTTAACTACTTCTTTCAAATTCGGGTTCAAGCGCCTTTGATGTTCAATTGAAGAAGTGTTCTCATCATCTAAATGAATCCTATGAGTGCAAAGTAATGGTGAAAGGCCTTTGATGTCACTTAGAGAGTAACCAATGGCTTTCCTATACTTCCTTAATTCCCTAAGGAGAGAGTCTAACTCATCATCATTCAGGTTGTCATTAACTATGACCGGGTAAGTCTCATTTGATCCTAAGAAAGCGTACCTTAGACCAATTGGTAGCTGCTTGAGGTCCACCTTTGGGGCTAGCAGCTCGCTCCAGTCCTCCTCTTGATCTTGCTTGAGATCGCTGTCCTCATCCGCTTCATTAGACCACGAGTCATGAGCTTCCATACTTGCTTCTTCGAGCGTATTCCCCGCTGTGATCGAGTTGATGGGTCGATCGGCTAGTCGATCTGCTGCGGATCGGCTTGTTTCCCTCGATTGGCTCAGTTGATCTTCCTTCGATCGGGTTGGAGATCGTGTCGGTTGGTAGATATCTTGCATGGATCGTGTAGATTGGTCGATCAGCCTGTCGATCTTGTCGTCAGATCGAGTGAGTGGCTCGATCTCTTGGTCGATCTCCTTGACAGTTTTGCGAGAGTCAAGGATGCGAATGTATTCTTGGGTCTGATCACTTAGGTAACCATACTCTCCACACTCCTTTGTCAGTGCCACTAGTAGATGATCTTCTTGACCCAATTCCTCTAGCAATTCATCAGCTAAAAGATCCATAGCTTCTATGTAGAAGACTTGTCCATCGATCGTCGGTTTCTTCAAAACCTCATTAATATCAAAGTTGAGCTTGACGTCCTTGCCCAAGTGCAATGAAATTTTGCCATTCTTGACGTCAATTATAGCTCCAGCAGTCGCCAAAAACGGTCTTCCAAGGATCAGGGGATCCTTAGGTTCTTCATCCATTTCGAGAACAACAAAGTCCGTGGGGACACTTACATTGCTTATCCTCACCGGTAAATCTTCAAGCATTCCTACCGGGAGCCTTACACTTCGGTCGGCCAAGATCAGCGAGATTCTGCACTCCTTAAACTTGGTGAAGCCTAGCTTCTTCGCAATGGAGTGCGGCATAAGGTTTATGCTCGCGCCTAAGTCACACAAGCAATTGTTGAACTTTAACGGCCCCAGCGCACAAGGTATGGTGAATGAGCCTGGATCTCCTAGTTTCTTTGGCGCAATTTCTCTGTGGATGATTGCACTGCATTCTTGGCTCAACACCATGACTTCTTGGCAACCCTTAGCTGTTTTGGCGAGCGTATCCTTTAGAAACTTTGCGTACTTTGGGACCATGGCTAAACAATCGAGTAGTGGCAATTTCAGCTCCACGTTTCTTAAATGTTTTTCGAATAGGGCTCTGTGCTTCTCAATCAGCTGCTTCTTGAAGCGTCCAGGGAAGGGGAGCTTCGGTTTGTAAGGTGGAGGCACGAAAATATTTTTTTCTTTGCTTGTTTCCCCCATTTCTTTTGCTAAAATCTCTTCCTTGCCTTTTCTTGCTCTTTCAATGTAGACATTATCAAATGTGATCTCTTGATCATTTGAAAGATCACTCCCCTCTTCTTGAATGACAATGTCCTCATTGTCTTTAACTGTAGATGGCGGTGCTACCATTTTTCCACTTCTTAGGTTGATAACATGTGCATACTCCTTCGGATTAGCCTCACATTGGCCGGGTAAAGTACCTTGGTCGCTTGTACTAGCTTTTCCTTTCTCCAGCTGACGAATTTTGTTGTTGATGTTGGTGAGCTGGGTAGAGACGTCCTGAAAGGAGGAGTCCATGCGTTTGTTGATATCAACATATTTTTGATCACTGGTCGTTTGGCCTTGTATAATTTGTTGGAGCATTGCTTGTAGCGAATCTAGAGTTGGCGCTGGATTTTGTTGCTGCTGAGGCATGATACCAGGAGGGTACGGTTTGTTCCCTTGCTGTTGGTGGCCTTGGTAGGGTGCCTGTCTTTGCCCTTGGTACCCACCGTTTTGTTGGAATCCACCTTTGTTGTATGGGACAAATGGTTTGCCTTGATTTGCTTGTTGTGGAGGTTACACTTGATCTTTTGGATTTTCCACATTTGTGCTTCTATAAGACAAGTTGTTGTTGTTTCCTTGGTACCTTGAGGCGTATCCCTGTGGCTTTGGATAGTCTTGGCCTCCAACCCAATTTGCTTCCTCAAACTCGTCTCCAATTCTTCCTTGAGAAATGTCTGCGGCTTCACCGACGAAGTGGACTTCTTTTGTGTTGACAAGCATCATCTTGTCAATTTTTTCATGGAGGGACTTCAACTCCTTTTTGTGTGCCTCCAGTTCATGTCCTCTTGGTGCCCTGTCATAGTCCTCCGAATAATTCCCGTCACTCAAAGCGAGGTTGTCAATGAGCTCCATACCATCGTGGACATCTTGGCCAAGAAAGTTCCCTCGGCTTGCCGTGTCAAGTAGCATTCGAATTTTGGGCAAGGCTCCACGGTATATAGTGCTCAGGAGAGTCTCTTCAGTGAAGCCGTGGTGAGGGCACTGGAAGGTGTAGTCCTTGAAGCGCTCCATTGCTTCACTAAAGCTCTCATTGTTTCTTTGAGTGAAGCCACTTATCTCGCTTCTAAGCCGAGCGGTTCTAGTACTTGAGAAGAATTTGGAGAGAAAGGCTTTCTTGCACTCTTCCCAGGATGTTATGGTGCCTTGTGGTAATGTTTTCTCCCAATGCCTTGCCTTTTCCCCAAGAGAGAAGGGAAATAGTCGCAGTTTAAATGCATCTTCGGACACACCATTGATTTTGATCATGTCGCACACTTGTTCGAAGTTGTCCAAGTGTTCCAATGGGTCTTCCATAGCCAGGCCATGGAATTTGTTGTTTTTCACCATAGAGACGAAGCCAGGCTTGATCTCAAAGTAGTTGTTTTGGACTGGTGGGGGCGTGATGCCAAAGCGATTGGTATGTGTGTTTGGTGCATCACCGGCTCCAATGATGTGTGGGGGCCTTTGTGGATGGTAAGGTTGTTCAATGGCTCTGCCAGCAGCATGTTGAGGTTGATCCTCTTCGTGGTTGTGGTCAGCCATCACTTCTTTATGGTACTCCTCTATATCAAGAAGTAATCTTTCTCTCCGTTGTCTTGCGTTTCCTAGTTGGTGGATGTTGTCAAGTGGTGTGAGCAAGTTGTTGTTACCTCTTGACCTTAGATTCATGTACCTGGAAACAGAAGCACAATAGTAGAAAAAATTAGGAACCAAAATATAAAAGAAATATAAAAAAAAACTTAGTCTCCACAAATCTCCAAATCCTAATAAGTTCACTTAAAACCCAAGTTTGGCAACGGCGCCATTTGATAACCAAGATTTTAACCGGTTTGATAATCAAAACCTAAAGGTCTTTTTGCAGTTGTAGTACTTTAGGTGTCAAACCAACCTTGGGGTGAAAGCTACTAAGATTACAAAAGTTATATGAAGCTAAGCAAAATTCGAGTTAAATGGGTGAATAATTCTAAAACAATTATTTGCGATTTGTAAACAGACACGAAAACTATTTTAAAATCCCTACAGAAGGGTTATATAAGTACTAGATTACTCTAAAATAATAAAACAACCGGTCTACTAATTTAATAAAATACAATTCTAAAACCGGATTAATAATACAGATTTGATGGTGAGTAGCAAGATAATAAGAAAAACTATTTCTAATTTTCAAACAATTACCAAATCAACAACAGGTAATAATACAAGACTCTAAGCAATTTCTAAAATAATAAAATAGTAAAAACACAATTTTATAAATTTATAAAACTATATTGCATAATTAAACTATTTAATGGAAATTTAATCAAGATAAGTAAAAACAAAACTAGAGGAAAATGGTTTTTGGTTGTAGAATATTAAAAACAGATTCTAGGTTGGGAATCATGCTTAGGGAAGTTGAAGATTCGAACTTGGGGTTTAAAAACATAAATTCTTACTCTTTTAGTTATTTCTCTAAACCTTAAGAAACCAAATTAGATTTATCCATGATGTGTGGCATAAATCCTTTCTTCACCCTTTTCTCCTAACCCATGATGTTTGGTGGAAAGAAAAGGTGAAGAACATTAAGAATGGATCCTAAAAAATGGTTTAACTAGCTCCCTAAGCATCCATGATGTGTGGGAAAGGATGAGCTAGTCTCTTGGATTTGGTTTTAAGGGATTTCCTAAGTCTTGTTAGGATAAGGAAATCCCTAGATTAAAGAGATCTCGTTAGAGAGTCTCTAGACCTTAAAACCCCCAAATCCAAGAAGAGAATTAAAATGAAGTACATGATAAAAACAAACCAAGTTTTTAGTCCCCAACTTCCTTAATCATCCCAACCTTAAATCTTAGGCAGTTTACTCACAAATCATGTTCTTATCTCCTTTAAACTTAAGTTTAGAGTTAAGGAACATGACCAATGAGGTTTATAAGAAAGATTGAAAATTAAATAAATACTTGTGGAAGATAATAAAATACAAGGATTTTCAAAAGATCTAAATAAAAACTAAGAAGAAGGATTTGACTTTAGAATAATTTAAACACTTGCTATCTATAAAATAAGAGTTCTTAACAAAAGATTTAAACAAGAATTAAGAAGAAAGACTTAACTTTAGAATATGTTGAATACGAAATCTATATAATAAAAATACAAGTTTTAAAGAACTAAAATAAGAAGAACTATAAAACTCAAGAACAAGGGAAAGCTTATAAGAACACTTAAGAAGACTTTGAAAGAGAGAATATAAAGACTTGATTGTTTACTTGATGAAAAACTGAATGAATATTACAAACACATAAACACTCCTTATATAGAGTTTTAAATATGGCTCTTGGCCTTAAAAGAGGGGTTAAGGGGCAAGAGACAAGGGGCAAGAGACAAGGGACCTATCTAATCCCACTTACTTAAAGCATAAAAACTTTTATGACTCAGCTTCCTTTTTGGTCCGCGTGGTTGGGTCGATCGGTCACTCGATCGTGTCGTCAGATCGGGTCACTTGGTCGATTGTCTAGTCGATCACTCTTTGATCGACTCATTTTGCACGATCGTCCAGTCGATCACACCTTGATCGAGTCATTTCGCTCGATCTTCCTCTCGATCTTGATTGAATCGACTGGCCTTAGTCGATCTACCAGTCGATCTCGGCTCCTTTTCTTTTGTCCGAGTTTTCTTTTTTTGATTCCTGCCAACTCTTATGTTCTTCTTTCATCTTCTTGTTAATGCTCAACATCCATCACAGCTCCAAGTACTCAAAACAGCCTGAAAAAGATGCAAATATGCAAGAAACATGCAAATGCTAATGCAAAGTTCTCTAGGACTTAAAATGGTACAAATGATGCAAAATAGTCTATTATGAATGATGTATGCATAAAAACCTATTCTAAATGAAAGCTAAATATGCGAAATATATGAGTATATCAGATATCATTACCGAAGAGGCACATTGTGATTTGGGACAGCCTCCGAATTCATTCTAGTGAAGAAGAAATAACCAAAGCGGTGGAGCCTGTTGCTGTCATGGTGTCTTATCTGCTCCGGGAAGTGGCTTCCATAGATGATAAAGATAAGTTTCCTTTTGAGGCTTTCACGAACACACGGGTAGAGGGAGTGCCACAACAAGGTCCCGGTGGTGATTGTGGAGTTTATTGCCTGAAGTTCATTGAATTTCATGCACTTGAACTGCCATTTCCCTCGACATTGTGTGATGACAAGATAAAAGTTATCAGAGAGAACCTTGCGACTGATATATTTCATGAGATCGAATGTCGTGGACATAATAATCGCGTCTATGTTGCGTATATGGGATGGGATGCAAATATGTCGCGTATAACTTCTCCTTCGAGTAAGTTGGACACACGAATGTCGACATTAACATATCGGCTTCTGTTGCCACTGCAATGACATGTGAGCAAAGATTTTTTTCAACATCTAAAACACCACACAAACACTTTCTTTGTTCCAAATCGACAATACAATCCCATGGTCCACCCTTAACGAAGAAACACCAGCCATCTATGCGTTCTACCTTCATCATTCTCGAATTGCCAATAGATATTCTACTCTCCGGGTATGCCTAGTTGTGAGACCTAGAAGATCCTCACGCCTTTTATTATACTATCTCCCGAGCTTCTCTCTAATAAACCAGCTATGGAAGCTCCAAAAGAAATAAATAGATATTTAAATCAATTCATCTCATCGCATACATGGTCTGTGACACTTCCCAGATTGGCTCTCTTTATTTGGTGGAAATAAGAATGCAGATTCTCATATCCATCTTATGTTGTTCCCCTCACCAATTGTTGGGCATACATTAAAGTTCTATAAGAAGTGGTGTAATCAAGGTTTAGACCGAACATCACCTTCATAGAATCTTTGATATGCTTTGACACAATTCCATCGATTATGCCAACACGTTCGATAAACAAAGCTCCAACGTACTTAGGTGTACAATATCTACAGTGAGCTGATCGGTCTGATACAGAACAAGTATGAACCTTCAAATATTTTGTCACCTAGAATGTGTTTGCTTCGTTATTCACACTCGCTCTAAACTTCCATGCAACAAACAAAGTCTCCGTAGACTTAGATACTTTAAACGCAAATCTTCCCATCAACGCCGTCAATCGCAACTGTGATACAAGCTTCTCCTTGCTAGGAAAACTGTTATTGACAAAGATACCAAAGGACCAAAGTTCTACTTGACCACCACAACGCGCCTTGAAACCCTCATCCTCATCCTCATCTTTCACTTTCTCGTACTCACTGTAATCCACATCCGAGTCATCGGCCTCATCTTTCGCTTTCACATTCGTAACATCATCGTTCAGAGTATCATCCCCATAATCATCAGCGTCTTCATCCCAATCTTCTTCAGCATCTTTACTCGCATCATTATAACAGTCATCTGCATGTCCACCCACATCATCATTCCCATGGTCTATTATCCTACTCGAAACACAAAGGCGTACACCATGCATCCTACTCAACTCAACAAGCTCTAAATGTGTCTATCGTTTGTGAGATAAATAGGAGGAGAATCAGGAGGCATTTGTTGAAGCATCAGAGGTGGTAATGGATAGGTTAACTCCACAAACTCTGCTTCATTTTTCGACAGATAATCCTCTTGTGCCATTTTAAGAAGCTCGCCATGTGTGCAACCATCTCTCAAGAAGAACATTCGCCCTCCTTTGTGAGTATCCACCTCGAAACGCCACATCATTTCCTTCCTCACCCATTCTCCAAAAACAGTGGGTATGTGAACCATTCTAAACGAAGTATGCTACTAAAAAGCTAAATGCCTAAAAACACAAGAAAATTAATTAAAACAAACAAGCATGGCAAACTCATACATAAGCAAGACCAATAAATAACACAAACTCAAGAGTCAAATAATCATTTTTATTTGTTACAAATTTCAGATAAATGAATTTTATAAACAATTCATGTCGGAAACTAACAAAGAAGACTACTTTCTTAGACCATCTCCAATGTAAAACTCCATTTTCTCCTCCAAAATACAGTAACTCCAAAATGCTGTTGAGTTTTGCTTCAATGTATAACTCCATTTTTTACTACAAAAAGGAATATTCAAAATAGATTATATTTCTATTTTATTACTAATACCTTTTACTTCTAAAATTTACAAATTAACACCTATTGTTTTTTACAAAACATTGAAAAATTATAAATTAAATATTTATTAAATAAAAAAAAGTTACATAATATCATAAAAATATTTTATTTAAACATCACCACTCGTGCATATGTTTAGGGTGAACAAGCAAAAAATTTACAAAAGCGGAAGGCTCAACAACAAGATCAACAATTTTCTACTCAATCAATTTCATTTGGACATTTTTTCAATGATCTCGGTGGATCAGGAAGCGGTTTAGGAGATTATTAATTTTTTCGGATTTGTTTATGTTTCTTATCTTTAATTTTAGCACTTGTAATGCATTTCTAAGTTTATTTTATTTTGCATTCTTTTAAAATAAAAAATTGTAGTTTTCAATTATTAATGATTATTTATTTTATATTGTTTAAAATTATAGTGTTCAAATATAAATATATATACATATATTTTTAATAATTATTGTTGTGTTGATAAAATAGTACAAAATAAAAATATCTAATATTTAAAGGACCAGTTTGTAAATAAACTTTTTCAACTCCAAAATGGAATAGAATATACGTTTGCTCCAAATATGAAGCAATCTCAATTTTTACACCATTTTGGAGTGAGAAATGGAGTAGAGTTGGTGAGAAATTTACTGCAAAATGGAGTTTGGAGTCAAAAATGGAGTAGGATTGGAGATGCTCTTAGACTTCTTAAAAAAGTATGCGCTTAATAAGCTGACTACCTTAAAAACAAAAAATGGAGTAGGATTTGATTCCACCATACGTATAAAACATTATCATGTAAAACTGATACAGAAGCAAGTACACTTACTAACGCAAGCTCAAGACAAAAAATCTTTAAAAATCATTATAAATTTGATAAAAATGTGTTTTTAAAAAAAACTTGTAAAAGGAGACTTCCTAACGAAGTCTACTATAGTAGTCTACCAGCAAAGTCTACTATAGTAGCAACCATATGAAGTCTCCTTTTTACGTTACTTTTGTAATTGAAAAAAGTTAGTAGACTTCTCCGATCTACCTTACGTGGAGAAGCCTACTATGAAAAGTAGACTTCTTAGAGGTTAGTTTTGCAATTGAAAAATTTTGTTGTAGTTTCTGTACTTTTTGGAGTAGACTTCTCCACGTTAGGGACATTTCTTGGAGGTTAGCTTGGCAATTGACCAAGTTTGACTTTTCAAGTAGACTTCTCCACTCCAAACGAAGACTAAAATGGGTTAGTTTTGTGCTTGACCAAACATTGAATTATTTAATTAGGAGACTTCGTAGAGAAGTCTACTCCTCGCAGACTTCTCTACGAAGTCTCCTAATTAAATAATATTTTCGTCACCCCAAAATTAGCCTCTGAAGTCTACTAAAGAAGTCTGAAAAAAAAGTCAAACATTGGTTAATTGCAAAACTAACCTCTCTTTTCTACAGACTTCTTGAGTAGACTTCGTTAAAAAGTCTTCTTTTTGGTCAGTTGCAAAACTAACCTTTTCTCGAGAAGTCTCCTTGAGAAGTCTACGCCAGTTTTTTTTCTTCTCAAAGAAAGACGCAGACTTCAACACGAAGTCTACTATAAAAAATTGGAACATGCGGTCAATTGCAAAACTAACTTGTGCGTTGACCATCAGACTTCTTGGAGAAGTCTACTAGGAGTCTGCTGTCGCGGCACAGATCAAAAAATTCACGAAAATCAACTGAAAAAATTACCTAGAAGTGGTCTTTACCTACTTCGACCGCCAAGAACTTCGAATCTAGCCACCACCAAAGAATCCCAATCGCTATGCACGACCAGATCACTGGATATGGTTATATCTTACAACTTCAAGTTTGGAACAGGTAAATTAGAGAGTTTTTGGGATGAAAATGGAGAGAAAAGTGAAGAATAGAAGGTTATGAGAGGAGATAATGAGCTTAAAGAGCTCAAAAATCTTCAAATTGGTTAATATTTATGTCTGTTTAACTCTATAAAAAGACACAAAAATTATGAAGACTTTCATTATTTATTTCTAGATTCATATTTAGCAAAACTGTTTATTAGACTAAAATGAGGAGTGATGTAAGGCAATGAAAAAAATATTCCATTGGGCACGTAGGTGAATTTCCATTAAAATTTTCAGTTATTCATGTAGGGTTACCTCTTTTATGTTTTTTTCGTTATACACCTTTTCGTTTTTAACCGTTTCTCCTACAAAGAGTTGCATCTTTTCGTTTACGTTTTCAACATTACTTACACTAACAACGCTTCTCTTAGTTTTTTTTGTGATTGTTTGAATATATTTGCATATACATTCTACTGAACTGTTGATTTCCTTTCAAGATATTATCGCCATCAGTATTTGCCATGCCCTTTTATTCATTATTGTCGACTTGTCGTCCATGTTTCGACATATTTTCGTTTGCATTTTAAAGTAAGTAAAAATAATAATTATAAAAAAAAATTCTTGTCTTTCTGAAATCATTGCATAATATCGTTTTATTAAATATTTATATTTTTTTGTAAATTAATCAAATTCATTCAATACTTTTATCCATCAGATTTCTCATGTTCTCGCATGCTAACTCGGTAAATTCATATTCATTTTTAACGATCTATGTTGTTATTTCATTTGATTTTTATATTAGTATCCACTAAATCATTATTATGTATGGTGCTTATTAGTGACTATTATAGTTAGTTGTCATGTATGTTATTAGAATTGAAATTTTGTCAACACCAATGACAAGTTTTTTGCATCATCAATATGGTCAACATCTTTTGTCGTCATATTCTTGTAAAATATTCTTACTTTAAAAAACAAATTGTGATCATATCTCCAGTTTGTTTTAGTTGCAATTGTTGAACCTCATTGAGATGTAAATTTTGTTTGGTATGAACCTCATTGAGTTCATTATATACCATTATCTTCTGTAAATATAAAATTTACGAATCATTTTGTTAAAAAAATGTTTTTTATGTTTTTATAGTAGACATAAATAGAGTTATGTTTAACATTGGATTCACCCAAAAAAAAAAAAATTAAGTCATTAACTTTATTTATCTTTTAAATTTGATCAAAAACTAAATCAAATTTGTGGTGGAATTAATAAATATTGAATTGAGCATATATTTACTCAAAAATAAATTGGCATAATAGAATATATTAATATATAATATAAATACAAAATTTGAAATACTAATAAGAAAAAATTATTTATAACCCCGCAAAAATAGGGAATTCGATTATTGTCTATATTTTCAGAACCATTGCATATATCTTATTATATTGTAGTATTTTGGTTGGTCAATAGAAAAACGTAGTCGAACTTAATTTGTTCTCTTAATTGAGCAGCCAATTTTTATAGTTAAATTTGTTTATATACATTTTAAATTTGCATTTTTAATGTATGAAATTTTTATTTATTAACTATAGCATTAATTATGTATGTTTTGAATGATATACAAATGTTCTAGAAAATTATTTTTGTTTTTTTTGTGCTTGTGAATTATATAAGTTTTAACCATAAAAATCTTAGAAAATGTGTCGGATGATCGTATTTCTTTATCGTCAATTTTTGTTCAATACAATTTCACTTATAATCATTTTTAATAATTATATAACATCTTTTGAATAATCGTTTGCTTTCTATATAATTTTGATTTGTAATTTTATATTTATAATCATAATAATTCTATAAAATATTTTAAGGTTGATAGATATATAAATTACAAATAAATCTTAAAGATAAAAATATTTATTAAAAATAAATTTCTGCGCGAATGCGGGGATTCTATACCTAATTTATATAATTTTTATTTTAAATATCTAAAACCAAACTGAATAAATAAAAAATTGGTTTTTATATGGATCATAAACCTCTCTACTCAAATTATTCAAACTTTAAAAGAACCAACGAAAACTACTTTAGCATTTCTTATAGGCAAAAGTATGTTAATGATACCCTACTTCTCACCCCACCGTAATATCATACACTCTATCGCGTACTTTGTCTTTTTCACAAGACTTTATCCTTTATCCAATTACACCACACCACGTCATCATCACCCAAGACCGAATGTTTCTCTCTCTGATCGTGAAATTCGACGCTCTGTTTCCTCCCACACAAAGCCTTCCCCTTTAGGTTTGATTTCGCCGATCGAAGAAAACCATAATTCTTCTGACATGGAAGGAGAGCTTCAAGAAGATTGGGAAGTGCTTCAGAACTCAGGATCTACTCAGGAGGATGAGAATTCGAATATCTTGGAGGAGATTGATGATGAAGATGGCACGCAAGGTATGATTACCTCCGATTACTTCTCTCTCGAGAACAATAAAGGTGTGTGTCGTGTTGATGCGATCGATGAAGATGGGTCTGTTCAATCGGGTAGCCCAGGCTGGATCGAGCCTCGCTCCGACGCTCCTTACGGCCCGAGGCATTTTAGCGAGCTATGGTCGGATTCGAGCAGCGATCGGCTCGATGATCAGAGATTAGTCGGTGATGAGTTGGGTTTAGAGAAATCAGAGGAATACAGCGGAAGTAGAGCGGAAGAGAAGCATCTGGGGAAAGATTGGTTTGATTCTGGTGGAGAAATGGGTTTAGTGAGCTCCGAAGAAGGAATCGATGTGGTGAGAGAAGAGGAATCTCCAAAGCCTGTTTCTATTGATTCATCTGTTAAATCTGATGAAAGGGGTTTTGTGTGGTGGAAGATTCCGATAGAGGTGTTGAAGTATTGTGTTTTTAGGGTCAATCCTATTTGGTCTCTCTCCATGGCAGCAGCGTTTGTGGGTTTTGTTATGTTAGGTCGCAGATTGTACAATATGAAGAAGAAGAGTCGTACCTTGCAGCTTAAGCTTCTGCTTGATGATAAGGTAAACTATCCATGTTTACTTTTGATTGTCTATGTCATAATTCATGACGCTAACAAACTTGGTGCACAGTTTAACCTTTTGCCGTTTTTATAAGTTTTGATTGTTGATTTGTTGAGGGAATCAGATGACCAGAAGAAGTCTCTTTCTTTTGCAGTTGTTGGTTGATTTGAACTGTTTGTTTTTGGTTACTTACTATTGCGAGTTTGCTCTTCGCTAAAGTAGTTTTGAAGCAGCCATATGTTCATTGGCTTCATTTACACAGTTTTGATGAAGAGAAGTGTTTTTGTAAGCCTTTCATTAGCTCTTTGATATAGCACCGGTTGAGTTCTTGTCTTCTTGATACTTGATAGATGCTGTTGGTATGGAGAAGCAATAGTGTAGTTGATGAGAGAGCAATGCTTCTTCTTCTCTGTGGTTATATTATTTTACGTTTTTAGTTTTGAATGTTCTTTGGTTAGCTGAAAGGTTCTTAGACTAGTTCTGACTTTGCCTTTCAGAGATTCTCTGCTTTTGATTCATCTTTGTGGTTCTTCTTTGCAACATTTTCATGTTTTGGTAGCCGGAGATGGAAGTTACTATAGATTTTGGATTTACATATTATGTTTCTTTGAGAAAAGGATCTTGCTGCTGAAATTTATGATCTTGCTTAAATTTTTTTCTTTTCACTTATTGAAAGGAAAGAACAAGAGTTGTGAGTATTTCACCATTCTGATTCTTCTTCTTTTCTCTTTCTTTTGAATGGATTCGATTTTTTTCAGAAGATGGCGAATCATGCTGCTCGGTTGAACGACGCTATCTCATTAGTGAAACGTGTCCCGATAATCCGGCCAGCACTCCCATCATCGGTGGGTATGAACCAGTGGTCTATGATGAGTTTAAGGTGAAAGATAAGTAAAGTGAATGCATATATGTGAGATGAATGATTGATGTTGTTGGCATGTATCATATGATTGTGTTATATAACATGCAAAAGATGCTTGTAAGTTTGTACCTTGTGTGTGTGTATATATATATATTGTTACTTGTATGGTGTACACAAATTGAATCAGGATCATCACAATGCAGGTTTGGTATCTGAAATATCTTTTTTCAAAATGACCTTTATCCAAATTATTGCAAATTTGGAAATAGATTTTAGCTAAGTGGAATTCTCTAATCATTACCCAAACTTCCTCATTTTGGTTAATTCTCTTTGAATATTATTTTTCAATTCTCAAATTACATCTTTTTATCACATACCCGTAAATTTTCATCCCTAAATCTAAAGATGCCCAAGGCTAGGTAAGATAACTACTAAACATTCTTCTAGAAGTGTATGTGTAAACATATTTTATTAACGCTAACTTTGAACAAAATATCATTTGTTTTCTTACTTGAGGTTACCTTGTTGAGCTCCAAGGCTGGTCCAAGTCATTTCTCTTAGGCGGGCAGTGTCCTACTTAACAAAGAGATTGTACAAAGACAAAAAGCCAATAACGGAATGATGATTATTTATTGAGAAAGATATGATTTTGTTATGTTTGTCACGTATTGAAAATGTACGATTAAGAGTATCTCCAATGCATAAGTTCTAAAAATGAGGTTCTTATTTTTAATTTAATAATATTTTAATATAATCATATTATTTATTTAATTTTTATTTTTTTTTTAAAAGGTAAACCAATCAGATGTTGACACGTGGCTAGAGACAGTTTTTAAAAACTCTATAATCAGAACCGATTCTACTCCCTCTCTCCTCATTTTTAATTTTTTTGATTTTTTTATTATTTAGAACTTGTGCTTAGAATTCTCATTGAAGGTGGTTTAAGATAAGAAAAGATTGAGAGACAAAACCCCAAATTAACAGGGGAAGTTCACGGGAAGGAGAAGAACACATTGATCTGATTGATTGTTGGAGTCTATCTTTTCACTTTATAGCTAGCTATTCAACCTCTACGTTATCAATTTTGATTAGACCTTGTTTCTCAGTTTTTGTCCTTTTCCTCTCCATTATTAGTTGATCATTTTACCACCAAAGCAAGGTATACTAATTTAATTTTCTCTTAAATTTAATCACAATTGTCCCATTGTAAGATCCAAAGCTAATCACCAAGTTTAACCACTTAGTCTACCGGATTCCGAGATTAAGTCAAACAAAACAAGTTCAAGCCTTTTTTTCTTTACATTAACAAACTCAAATCTCCTCCATGAGATTTGAACCAATTTTTTAACAGAAACCTATAAAAACAAAATGAGGAGTAATAAATGTTGGAAAGAAAAAAAGATGAAGTAAAGAGGGATGGGTCCATGTTTATTATGCATGTGACAAACAAACAGAGCCCACACAATTAATGATATTGAAAAAAAAGAACAGATGCTTTTCATAATTCTAAAAAAATATACAACTTCATTCTTTTTTTTCTCTCTTGTTTCCTATTATGTACTCTGTGTCCTGAGACTTGCCCATAACTTCTTTTGTCTTTTTTTTTAAATCTTAGGCCACATGAGAATAGTTAGTGTGAATTGTTAAATTTTTTTGTTAAAAGACATCCCATAATCTTACAGTAGTAGTATGTTAGGGATAAGTGAAACCTGACATAAGATGCTTTTGGACCGCTTTATATAAATAACCTGTGAGAGTACACTGCAAGGCCGCAATGTGGAGCTTCTTCACTCACACATAATCATTTCTCTTCATTGAATGAAAGACAGAGTCACAGAGCCTCTCTACAGATAAAACAGAAATAAACAAAGCCATTCAGAATAACATAAATTGGAGAGATAGAGAAAGAAGAAGAGAGGAAGAAACATTCACATTTTTTCAGAAGATCTAATTACATGGGTGGCTCCACAAGCAAGCAGGAGAGAAGAAATACTACTAGGAGAAGAAGCATCAAGGGGAGATCAAATGAAGAGAGAAGGAGACCAACAAGAAGAGAGATGGATGAGAAAGAGATATCGGCTCTGAAGATGGCAGAGACAGAGTGGAGGAAAGAGAGGAAGAAACTGAGAGAAGAAGTGAAGAGGCTGAGGCAAAAAATGGAAGAGAGAGAAGAAGCAAAGGCGAAACAACACGAGTGGGAATGGGTCGTGGAACAGATGTGCTTAGAGAGAGCCGTGAGGGAAGAAGCCGTGGAGAGGTGGAAACAGCTCTATTTCGCTATCAAGAACGAGCTTGATGATCTCATCCACACAACATATGGTAATATGATGCTCTTGTGATCTCATCTTTTGACTTTGATTTTGGTTTTAAGAAAAGGAAAGTAATGACTTCCTTTCCTTGTAGGAGAGGCACTGCGACAGAAACAGCAAGAAGAAGGAGCAAAGACAGTGGAAGAACTTAGAAAGGAAGTTAAAGTTAGCGAAGAAACCATTGAGACACTTAAAGGGAGAATAGCTTTGATGGAGAAACAACGTAATGAGAAAGAAAGAGAGATTGACTTACTGAGACAGAGTCTACGTATCCTCGGAAGTAGCAGCGGGAAGAAGAAGGCTCCATCAAACATGCCAACAACATTCAAAACCAAATTCATCGGGTGTAAATAAGTAGACTCAGTATGGTTCAAGACATGTTTAAGCCATTTGTTTCTTGTCTCATAATGCTAAAGAAAGATGTTTATAGTTTACAAGTAACAACATATCCAACACCAAGAAAATCAAATTGGTTACAAAACTAGTATGATTTCTTCCATAATTTTGTTTCCTGCGGTCTCGTTTCTAGGTTAATTAATCTAAATCAGAGTCAATTTATGTAGAAACTTGAAAAAAGTAAATAACAAAAGAGATCATTGACACTATATACACTTCAAATATTTTGATAATCTCCAACCTTTCTTGTCTATTTTTACATTTACACGACTGCACGGTCGCTCAATAATATTTACAATTTGGTCCAATGAGAAAACAATGCAACCTATATGTATATAGCTTGAGCTAAACCACTACATGTTCTCATGGTCTTAGCTCCCTCCCAGTGATCAGATACTAGTCTCCTCAACGCCTTCGGGATTTTCGACATTTTTGTAATATAATTTCACACTCTGAAAAACATTGCCAACAAAAAAAAATGATTCCAATAAGCTATGGAATTGATTTTACAGGCTTTAACCAACATATCTTTCACCTGATACATACCTCTAACAGTGTGATGTAATAGAAATCCTCCATGTGCTGCATAAGGGCACTCCCATCACGAATTGCGTTGAATATTTTGATTTCGGTTTGAAGTATCTGCTCAACGAGTTCCTTCTCACCTTTCATCTGAAAGATAGCACCAATTTTAATCTCAGGACAATAGTAAGAGTAGAAGTTATTAAAGTTAAATTAGCTTACAACTCAAAACCGATTTGGCAATGAGTATATTGACCCATGATGTCTCTTATATATTAAATAAGATATTTTTCAACTTCCGATGTGGTATATTATTCCCTCCCATTCAAGATGATGGTTTTTTGACCATTAATATTGGTGTTATTCAAGCATGGATCGACGAATAAACCCAATTACAAACACATGCAGACTAAATTTATGAGACACACAAGGAGGAAAAATAAAAACTAAAATGATGATCAAAGGAAATAAGTGAAGAAAGAAACCATGATTAAATTAAGAGGACTTACAAATCTACTAACAAGAATATCAGGTGTTGCTTCCCCAATCACCTCACCATGATAACCATCTTTCAGGAACTCAATATTCTCCTGCAACATTATATCACTCATAATGCATAAAAGGTTGTCACATTCAAAGAAACACTTTGCATAATATATGATACTTACCACTTTTCCAGCAGTGAGATAAACAGGCTGAGCAACATGACAATAACCCATTAAGCGAGGCACCGTGGGGATTATGTCTCTGTGATTTACAACTCTCCAGCTATCTTTTACTTTCTGCAAAAATTACAAAACATATAAAAAACCAATGCAATCTCAATCCACACTTGTCAATCAAAACATGTTACCGTTAGAAGAAACATGACCTGGTTATAAACTTCAGCAAATTTTTTGTTGCCTACTCTTGGAGAACCAAAATTGTACATGGTGACAGTGATTGCTCCACGTCTAACATACATACACAAATTGAAAAAGATGCCAATCAAGCTTCTTGTCTTCACGGTGATGTAGGAGAAGGGAGTTTTCAAAGACACTTACTTAGCTAATTGGCTTGACGCAAGTTCGATAGCCAAGAGTGTAGCTAATGCACCACCCAAGCTATGTCCAGTCACATAAACATGCCATTTATCTTCACCCTCAGCGTCATCGTTTCTACCTCGAAAACGGAAAAAAAAGCCAATCATTATAATTGTCCTGCACTGTGAGCAACTAGATGAACAATAAGCACCTACATGTAGCCAATCGCCATTTTGAGCAGCGATATTATCCTTATCTGTACTGAATCGTACGCACTCAAGAATCCACTATGGACCTGCAAAAATCCATAGCAGCATTAAGGAATAGCCTTAATATTCGGAAATCCAAACCGGGAATACCGAGTTTACATAAGTACAGTGCCAGAGTTTATAAGCATACTTGTACTTCTTCCTTGAAGTCCCCACCAATTCGTTCAGGATTCAGACTGCAACATATTTCAAAATGTTGAGCAAAGAGACGAAAACTTCAAAAATGAAACTGAATGAAATATAGACAATACTAACCCAACAGGAGCTAGCATCAAATCAGTCTGCAAATCTTTCCACTTTGTCTGAAAAAAAATATGAAATATTGATAATAAGAACTGAAAAAAAAAAAAGAAACATCAACCACATAATATTAAGAAGATGTTAGATAACTACCTACCTGTTCAGTGCCTCTGAAAGCTATAACTACTCTTTTCCTCCTTGCATCACGCCAAATTGCCACCTGCAGCTTGCAAATCAGTCTATCACTTTATCACTTAACTCAACTTGAATTTTCAGGAAGAAGAAGAAAAAAAGAGTTTTCACCTGTGTGTCAGTGATGTCGTTTTCTAGAAAACATAACTTTTCAAATTCGGACTTGATAAAGCTTGGATGCCCCAATGCAGTGGCGAGCATCGCCCACGCCTCCATGGCGCTCTCTGCGCTAGAAAAGAGCGTTTTCATTTCCTCGGCGTTCTTCTCGTCCGCACCATCAACATTCACTAGACCAGAGAGTTTTTCACTCTTGGAGAAACCGGAACCACCATCATTTTCTGTGACCTTCTCTGTACCGAGACCGTCCTTGCTTAGTTGAGGCACTACTGCTTTTAAAACAATTAACGCACCAAAGACGTTATCAGCACGCTTAAGCAGTTCTTGAGTCGCGTTCTTCATGTCCGCAAGGGAAGAAGACTTATCAGCGAGGTGGCCATCTTCCTTTCCATCATCACCTTCTCGAGTATCAGCAGTCGCAAGACCCGATTCAACGTAACCTGCTTCCGCGGTTTTTCGCGATTGTAAACCAAATTTTTCCAGTATCTCCATACCGTCCCACTTCATTTTCTCAGGTGAAGGAAGACCAAGTTGCCTAACGATGTTTTGACTAACTATCTCAGGGAAGTTATCCCAGAAACTACCTTCTGATGATGCTACGCTTCCACTTTCGTTGTCACCATCCAGTTCATCGCTGCTTCCATCACCCTCAACTTCTATATCTTCGCTAGAGTTTTCGTCACCTTCAGAGCCGTCCGTAGTATCAATGTTCTTAAGGGGTGCATCATTGAGTGACTTCAACTGTCCGAAGGCGAACTCTACAAACTGACGTGCTGGCACGGCGTCAGAGTCGACAACATTTCTCAAAACCGACTCAAATTCGTTTTTTTTAAGGAAATCCGAAATAAACGGGAGCTTCCACCACTTCTTTTCATCTTCAATCTCCTCAAATCCTTTGTACCTAATCTGAAATGTTTAAATTACTGTTTATGAACAAAAATACAAAACTAGTAGAGAAACTAATATTTTGGGTTTAGCATATAACAAACATGTGAATCTATGGAACGTAAGAAAGAGGTACAATACAATGCCGCAAAGATGGTGTGGTTTTTAATATTTTGGGTTGTACCTAATCTGAAATGTTTAAATACTGTTATGGAGAAAACCAAACTAGTAGAGATACTAATATTTTGGGTTTAGCATATACATTGTCACTCACAGAGAGAAAAAAGCTTTGACAGCATAAACTAACCTCAAGTTGAACTTTCCCACCACCTCCAATACCGTCTAGTTCCACTAGCACCTCGTGCAAGTTTCCTTGGCAAAGGAGAAGAAAACAAGTACAAATTAGAGACAGAAGTCGCAAGTAAGACGTGCAATAGGTTCATCAGATGTATCACTACTTGTAGCTAAATGATCCAGAGTTGATTCCTCTAGTGAAACATGAAATCTTTGTTTGAGTCTAACGCACTACATTGTGGCAGCGTTTAATCACAGCAAAACCCTGCCAAGTGGTTAAAATATATCTCTCGATTTCGTTATTACCCAACAACCAACACATACTATATTTCCTTATGTTTAAATCAAAATGAATAGATTAAGTAAAGTGGTAAGCAATGGTTGAGCTAACTCTCACCATCACAAATGCATTCAAGGTCGACTTCGGAGTTCCCCATCCGTTTATGCGGAGTAACAAGATTCGCATCCCAAGCTGCAATCTAAAGCTCATTAAAAAAAAAAAATTTGGGAAGTCAAGCAAGGCTCTATAATAGAAACTGTTTGACAAGGAACCACGTAATATATGACTATGTCAAGATATTAGGCACTTGTCAAGGCCACAATACTTGAAACAAATATCATACCTGTATCTTTTTCGCAGGAGGTAGTTTGATATTAAAAACAAACTCTTCGTTCCATTTTGGCTCTTTTGTCCTGTCAATAAAGTAATACATCAAGAACAAGTTCATCACTTAAACCACTAACTAAGGCTCTGCTACTTAACCTTCAATTAAAACATATGGTTTTCTAAGGCTCACAACTTTGGGACAAAACGAAAGAATCTGCTTCAAACCTCAAGAGTAAGAAACCTATGAATCTAAACGAAGCTTTCGGATATGGCATCGGCACCAGTCTTTATTCAAGTGAAAAGGTCAAGTCTGATAAGAAGCAACATAAAATTTGTATATAATTAAGAACACTTCCACTATAATCAGTCTAGGCAATGCGTAAATAATTGTTTGATCAAGAAGCCACATAAATTTGTAATGGATTGGCTCGTGTCGCTTATACATTATTTAAAATCCCTGCCAACTAACTAACTTCCGATGTGGGATATTATATATCTAAATGGAAACCTGAACTAGTAAAACCTAATCAGAACACTTCTACTATGATCAGGCTAGATACAAAACATAAGATGCATAAATGAAAAATGGAGTAAAGCAAAAGAAACTTGCCCCCATTTGGTTTTGCTTTTAGCAACCTGACCATCCAATTCCATCACCACGTAGGGATCACTCGTTCCCTGAAAAGCAAGAACCAATAAGAATAACTTGGCCAAGCTAAAAGAAGATAGATAATACACCAATGTAAAAGAAGATGATAAAGATTCAAGAATCTGTTTAAACACACACCCATGGATCCAAGGCAGGAAACTCAAATCCTCTTTTGAGTTTTATAAACAATTGTCCATCATATACTTCTCTTACAAATGACCTGAAACAAAAGTATAATCCAAAAGCTCTTTTCAGTATCAAACCAAAAGCTTCTTAGCAAACAAAATTTTCAAAATGGCTAAGAAGAGTGACATACTCAGAAAGGTAGAGAGTAGTACACCCAGCTGCATTAACCTCCCGTTTTCCGATATTTTCCTGGAAAACTCAAACGGAAAAAAAAATCGTAGAAAGTTGAAAAATTTGCGGAGGAAAAAAGCTCTCCGAATGAGGGATGAGAAGTTACGGGAGGTGTAGCGTAGGCTTCGAAAGCGAAACCGGCGAGGATGACGGCGAGATTGATATCGAACGGTGGCCGTTCCGGTTCCTCTTTCTCGGATAAGCTTTCTTCGTTTCCGAGATTTGGTTCCTTCGTCTTGAATTGGGAGAAGCAAGCGAAGGAATTAGCCTTGGCTTTGGTTTTGAGATTTTCACGGAGGCTGATTTTCCCGGGAAAGTGGCACGTGCGGGGAGTGAAGGTAGTAGAGCAGCGAAGGAGACGGTGTTCTGGACGGAGGAAGTGGAGGCAGCAGTGTAATTGCAGAGAATTCATCGGTAGAAAGTGGAAGAGGTAATAAAAAAAGAGGAATTCGAGAAAATTGTAGATGAAGAAGAAGAAGAAGAAGAAGATAGTTTCTTTCTTCTGGAGATTTCTCTGGTGCGCATTGTCTTCTTGTCCAAATTGATAACGGTTGTTTCCTTTTCTCTTGACAGTGAAATTAATTATTATTTTTTTGTATAATTAAATTTATAATTTCTTTTACTTTTTTAATTTTCTACATCTGGAAAGATCCATTAAAACAAAATAAATCAATGTCCAAGGAGAGAAAGACAGAAAAAAAAAAGTAATTCCGGGACTCGGCATTCGTGTCTTTCGGTTTGGGTCGGGTTTTTCGAGTTTTGAATAATTCGGGTAGTAGTGTTGGTTAGGATTTGGGGTAAGTTTATATGTTCAGTTTAGTAATAAACAAAAATCATGGTTGGTTGGATTTGGGGTAAGTTTCTAATTGGATCTGTTCGGGTAAGTTAAGAGAGAACTGGAATCGAAATTTTTTTGGGTTTAGTTCGGCTCCGTGATTTTGATCCGAACTACTCTGTTTAGATCCAAATTATGTGTTTAGACCCGAATAATCTGAAAAACTAAAAATTAAATTGTATATAAAAATGGAAAATTCTAAATTGAAAGTGTGTACACCTACAAAGTACTAAATACCATCACAAACAACAAAATGAGTTTATTACACTGAAAGACACTTTGGAGAAGTTTTATTACATGTAAACGCACTTTGCAAGATAGATGCACTTTGACCACATGAAAAGACAAAACGATCCTCATAACTCAATTAACCTTCTCTTCTCGCCTTCTACTAAAAATAAATTTAATTTACAGAAATTTCAGACTTCATAGCCAGCGCCGTCAACCATAGTTCTGAATCGTCTTCTCCGGCATCACCCGTCTTCGCTAACTCCACCGAACGACCGGCGAAGAAGAGAAGCTTCACCCGTCTTCGCTAACTCCACCGAACCACCAGTGAGAAGAGAAATTGACTCCTCTGCCGATTCAATTGACGGTCACAATCAAATTTTCAAACCTCTTTTCGCCAGCGACACACAAGAGCAATGGACAAGGTTACATGGACACTTATCTAGTGGCCATTGTATTTAAGGAGTTAAGATTTTAGTACTCTTCAATCGGAAGAATTGCTCTTCTCTGAACCACTTCAGTGACCACCGTAGACGTCTCGGACCTTGTCATAGAAGGTAAGGACCCTATACAACCAAACTATGGACATTAACTAGTGGATTCAATAGATTGTGTCCACGAGAGAGTGTTCTTTCATTGTGTCCATTATACTGTTCCATGAGAGTCTTGTCCATGAGGGTTTGTCCATGAGAGTTTGTCCATGAGAATCTGTCCATGAGAGTCTGTCCATGAGTGTTTGTCCATTTTTAACCTTCTTTTGGTAATAGTGTGGTATTAGACCTTTTAGGGCTTCTCTGCTGGTGGCTGGATTTGACGACAACGGTCCACAATTGTATCAGGTTCATCCTTAGGATATATATCGGTTGATTGACCACAATCGAGTCTACCAATCTTCTTAGCTTTGTTTGCCTTTTTATTTTTGCGCCTAAAAACACTAAACTTGGCAAAACTTGTAGCTGAGTTTTTACATTCTTGCACCATCTAGAACTAGAACTTTGCTTCTAAAATTTTCCTTACTTAGTGTTTAACTTGATACTTTCTGTTTTCTCGTTAGGTGGATCTAGCTGACTCTTATGTCTCCTAGAAAGCTTCAGCGATGGCGACCAACGTTTCTAACGCGAAAACATTCCTTGAGGGAAGGTAATGCGACCATTGTTTCTAATGCGACTAACGCTTCTTAATGTTTTTTTCTTTCGCTGACAAACCCTAACTAACCACAAATTCCTTGCAGGTACACCGAAGACATGGAACTCGGTGATGTCATTCACACATCGATACTGACGTTGAAAGATGGGTAAGTAAGAATTTACAGATATAAGGTCTCTTGATCATTCATTAATCATTCGTAAATAATTACGTATTCCTGTGGCTATTAGATTACCAAACCCTGCACGGGCTCTTAACGAACTGTAGTCTTGTAGTTAACCTTAAGCTATGTGTAATGGATGATGTGTGTGCACACATATAAAAACGTAGATATGTAGCTTTAGTCTTCTTACACTGTGCTGGAAAACGTGAAAGCTCATCTCCTTTGTTCTTTGTTTTTGTTTTCGGTAGTTTTGAGGGAGAGATCTCAAGCGAAAATATTGAGGTTGACGGATGCAATCTTGAGCAGTTATCATTACAATTAGGTAATGTTATACTTGTCCATGTTTAGTATGAATGCATATTTAATATTATTACCGTCTAAAATTTGCAATCTTGATGTTTGATTTACACCAGGCCAAGTATTCAGAGCTCATGCTAGATTAGTTCAGGATGCTTCAGTGCTTAGAGATTGTGTCTGAATACTGTATCCATGAGAGTCCGTCCATGAACGTGTGTCGGATGAGCTGGAGCAGGCTTCATCTTCACATACGCGTCCACACAAACGTAACCACAGAAACGTATCCACAAAAATATATCCACATAAACGTAGCCACAAAGCAATGTTTAACGAACTTTCTGTTTATTAGTTTTTGAGTTTTGATTGAGAATATGATTGTTGAGCATGATAACTTTGTTCATCTACTTCCCGACAAACGTTGGTTTGATTGTTGCACTATAAAGTTGAATTCGTCAACATCATCATGAAGATGATCAAGTCCTTTGTTCTGCTTTTTGATTTCACTTCCCATGTCAACTGCCATGCTCTTTAGCTTCCCCCCAGTAGATCACTCAAGTCTGAAAGCCCATCGTCTTGCTTGGTTTTTTCCATCTAACGAAAACGAGTATTAATAAACTTCGCAAGACTTTGAAAAACGAGTATCCACCGAAACGTATCCACAGAAATATGTCCACAAAAATGTATCCATACAAACGTGTCTATGACTATGCAAGATTATTTAATCACTGAATCAGTTTTGCAAACCGTTTCTTGCAGATTTTTTGATTTTCTATGTTCGTTCTACTCCAAACAAACATAACATAATCACATTAGCCAGAGATCAGGCCACAATGAGAAAATGTGAATAATGAATACATGTTTCGACCTTCACAACCTTGTCCACACAAAAACGTCCACACAGACGTATTCACACAAACGCGTCCACACAGACCTATCCATTCGTTAGAGTTTGCTCAACCAGCCCACAATAAGAAATTGAAGCTTACCATTATCACCCATAGAATAAGTTTGCTATGACCTGAACATGTAAGTACACTCACCCACCGTACATGTCTACATGTCCACAAAAATATGTTGGCCACGTCCTTAGACAACCCTTTATTAGGTATGTTCACACATTATATCCACACCGTTATATCCACACCATTGTATCCACAACGTTGTATCCACATCGTTGTATCCATGTCCCTGTATCCACGCTGATGCATCCACGCCAATGCATCCACGCTGATGCATCCACGCCAATGCATCCACGCCTCTATATCTGATGCATCCATGTCGGTTTCCTCCGCCATTCCTCTAATCTCTGCTAATCAAAATTGAACACCACACGATCGCATAGACTTGTAAAAGTAAAGTTTTCACGGTGCGAATCTTATAAATAAGGCATGTACAGCGGTGTTGACCGGACTCTCCAATCACAGTTACTAGATGGTAACAGAATCGACGATCTCGGGTATGAGTTGCTGGTAGGCGGTGATTGACCGTCGCGTTCACAGATTCTGGCAGCCGATTTTAAGGATTGAGGAAGAAACGGTTTATGTGCAAATATTACATCTCTCATTAGTCCTCCGCCGAGGAGAATTTCGATTACCTTGATACAACCATAATTCTCTCCTCTTTCATTAAGGGTAAATACGAGATTTCAAGTTAATAAAACAAAGAGAAAGAAGCTCAAAGTCCACCTAGAGCTACAAGTGCCTTTTATGTTAGTTTTAAACTGATAGGTGCTTTTGGCTGTAATTCACTCCAATAGAATAATTCAAGTACTCAACATTTCAACAAAAGTTCGTGAAATAAATTTATCAAAGATCCATTTGGGCTATTGAACTTGCTTCAGGCCCAACTTCTATTGTTGTATCTGATGTGGATGCTGGCCCAGATTCTTGTGAATTTGGTGCAGGTGCGACTACGTCTTCAATAACCATAACACCTCCTTGTTCTGGAATCGAATCTGCTATTTGCAGACTCGTACTAATTTCTGGTTTCTTCAAAACCCAATCGCTGTCCAACTCAACATCGACCTGTGGAGAATTTTGATTTTCGTTGTAAGAAGGGAACACTTCTTCAACAAAGACGACATCACGGGAGACAAATATCTGCTCTGTTTTAAGATCAAAGAGGGTCCACCCTTTCTTTACCAAACGGATACCCTATGAAGATGCATTCCCGACTCCGAGATTCAAATTTATCACCACTGCGTCTCTGATTGTGTGCGTAGACTAAGCAACCAAAGACTTTCAAATTGTCGTACCGTGGTGATGTGCCGTGAAGAAGCTCATATGGTGTCTTTCCTTGTAATAGTTGAGTCGAAGTTCTGTTGATGATATATGCAGCTGTCAAGACACTTTCACCCCAAAACTTTACTGATAAATTCGATTGGAATAGAAGAGCTCTTGCAACGTTTAACAAATGACGATGCTTTCTCTCTGCTCGTCCGTTTTGCTGCGGAGTGCCAACGCATGATGTTTGGTGAACTATTCCTTGTTCAGCAAACATGTCGCTCATACATACAAACTCTGTTCCATTATCGCTTCGAACCATCTTTGCTTTCTGATCAAACTGTCGCAAAACAAGTTGCATGAAATTGGAAAATATTGCGTACTTGTGCTTTGTCGTGCATCAGATACACTCACGTTCTGCGAGAGAAGTCATCGACTACGGTCAAGAAGTAATGTGAATCGCAGTTACTTGATGTGCGATATGGTCCCCATACATCCAAATGTATCAACTCAAAAATCCTCGACGCTTTATTATTACTTGAATGAAACATATCGCGAGTTTGTTTAGCTCGCAAGCATACATCGCAAGACGAAAAATCAGAAACTCTTTTACTAAGAACTGGAAGCAAATAAAAAACTCCATTCGACGGGTGTCCTAGCCGTTGATGCCAAATATCCTCGGCTCCGTCTTTATTCGTACGATAAACGTTAAAAACTCCTACGCGTCGGAAGAAATAGACCTTCTCGCAGTTCACCCGCTCCAATCAACGTCCTCGTTATACGGTCCTGTAACACACACCTGATATTAGCAATTTGCATCACACAGTCGCAGTCCTCTACGAGTTGTGAAACGGATATCAAATTGCACCGCAGCTTAGGAACCAAAAATACATTCTGTAGCGAGAAACTGTTATCAAAGCAAACTGTCACTTTCTTATCTAATATAGTCTCATGTCCATCAGGGAGATCAATTTTACATGAAAAAAATCGTTGCCAAATCACTTAGAAAATCAGAGCTACCTGTCATGTGATTAGAAGCTCCAATATCAAGAACCCAATCAAGAGAATCAGGCTTACCGTTTAGGCGATTTGATGGTCCTTTGTTCTGATTTTCTAGGAGTTGAATCAATGTTTTCCATTGATCGTTGTTCAAACCAGTGAACCCATTCCTTGCACCTTCTCTGCTTTGTCCTTAAGGTCCAACAACACAGGCTGCATTAGCCCGTGCAATTCCACCATGTCCACGCCAACACGCGGATTTGCCTCCTTTTTGTCCCCACCATGGAGGATACCCAACTATTTGAAAGCACGCCTCCTTGGTGTGGCCACGTCTGTAACACCCCCGATTCGATCTAGACATATATGAAGCGAAAGCGCCACAATATGATCACCGAGAGCATTCATGTCATAGTACTAAGAACGAATCAGAGACTAAATCCTAATTATTTTCGGCGGTCAGACCTCTACGCCTTCGGCCTAAGGCTTTTCAACCCGTACCAAGGTTTTGAGTTGTGTTAGCTTTGACTAGCTAATACCATTGAACACAAGCCACTTTTATTAAACTTACCCCATATATTATATCATTCCAAAATATGGTTCACACAAACATTATATAAGTCTCAGCTGAGGCCTAGAGCCAAAAGATTATACATATATTATACAACCAACCGGTTTTACAAAAGCCAACGCCAATCTACTCCGGTCTCATAACGTTCCATGCCGCCCTTACCTATCCCGTCTACGGGTTACCTGAAAACAAAAGGGTGAGGCATAAGCAATCTAAGATTACCTAGTGATTCCAGGACCCTCTATACAATCGTTAAAATCCCAACCCAAACTCCAAAAATAAAACAATGCATGTTTACATCATGCAAATAATATCAAAGTAATAACACAAGCGGAAGCTTAAACAATGGTGGCATGACCATAGTAACCTCCTCGTTACTATGCATGCCGAGGCTATAGCAACTGCAGTTACTAAGCCTAACAGTTGAACACAAACCCTAGCCCTCCTGGCTATTCAAGTATTCATGTTCAACCACTCAACCGCCGAACATGACCATAGCTCTCTCTAGCTATACATGTTCGACCACTCAACTGGGTTTTCGAGGCCTCTAGGTGTATCGGTTCATGGTTCCCTTCACTTCACCGTTGAACACCCGCACCAATTTACCACAGAGGACCATAGGCCGGAACATCAACCCCGACATGTCCTTGCCTCGACAGTCGGCCCGTTATGTCCTTCATGACAATCGACGGCATGCATCGTCATGCACACTCGGCTCCGGGCGCTATGATATGCTCTCAAATTTACCCTAGAGCTACTCTCTCAAATTAAGAGATCAGTTGTAGTACTTAGGGATCAAATCCACAAGGAAGAGATAGCCACACAACAAACTTTTAAGTTCGAATTAAGCTAAGTGAGAATGTGAACGTAAAAGACATAAGGTAATTAAAATCAGTGTAAGTTCAGGAGACGAAACGCTAGGTTCGGGGAAATTCTCAGGTGATCCAAATTGCAGGTCTAGACAAAATGTTAGGAATTATTTAGCACTGTTCTTGAAATCGAAACACTAATGTAAAATCAACCAACTCTCGCTGCGAAGTTTATCTATGCCTAAACCCTAGAATTCCAAATCTCTTTGCAAATTCAAACAATTCAGACAAGCATTAATATCAGGTTCGATTGTTCACAAAATCCTAAACCAAATCTCTTTGCGAATAGGTATTTTGCTCATCTAACATTAGTTCAGGCAATTAATAATACTCTCGCATCTATTAATCAACCTAAGATCAGATTCTAGGTCGCGAAGCTAGAATAAACATTAAACACAAATCTAGATGAAGAACTCTAATGATTTTATCCTAACAATTCAATTCAACCTAACAATTCATCAATCACCTTTGAAAAACCCTAAACCTAACAAGCAAACTACTCAGACATGTTCAATGAAACAGAAATCATTATTTGAATAGAAAGTATAAAAGAAATCAATAGAAAAAATAAAGGAGTTCCGAATCAGCTCTGAAGGAGTCTGATTCTTCTCTCTGAAATCTCTCTAAAAATCTCTCTCTAAAATAATGTGTGTGTTATGCCTAAACAATGGCTGAAAAACTCTATTTATAGGCCTAGGTTCGCATCTTCAATTCCTTCGAAGATTAGGAAAAGTCTTGGAGATTTCCTTGTCTTCAAAAACTGGAAATTTCACGCTTCTGGAAATTGGAAAACCAGGTGTCGATCGACACCAACAAGCGGTGTCGATCGACACCCATCGTGCGACTTCAATCCGACTTCAACACTTCATGAATTCATTCTTTTAAGCTCCAAAATGTATCCAAATCTCCAATTTAGCTCCAATTGTACCTGAACCTGCAAAGACTCTATATAGACTCAAAAATAGTACTAAGACTCAATAAAAATACTTATATCATGGTCCAAAAATGGGTAAAAACCATGATATATCAACTCCCCCGGACTTAGATTTTGCTTGCCCTCAAGCAAAACAGAAACCAAGTATAGAGTCGAGGTTTGAAAACAAAAATATCCAGCTAACCTTCAGAACGCCACATTGGTTAGCACTCTTGAATCCACATACCATATAGCCAACCTTAGGAAAGTTCAGTGTACTCACCACAAGCTTAGCAATCTCCCAGTTTAAATCTAGATCCTTTCCTTAGATGAAATTTCGAACTCTAACAGTGGTATGACCAAAGAACTTTCTAGATTCTTTCCCTTCCTTAGTGCTTTGAGCAAGACATTTTTTGTACAGCTCTCCTATTTTCTCCTCCCTTAGTCAACTGTTGTCCATTTTCAGGGTGTTCTAAGATCTTTTCATTGACTTTTCTCATTCTTTTTGAAGTCTTGGAATAGTGCTACTCTTACTTGTGTTCCTTGTTAGGAGACATGTTCATGAGCTCTCACTAATATTGTTCCTTGTGAGGAGACAGATTCATGAGCTCTCACTAATATTGTTCCTTGTGAGGAGACAGGCTCATGAGGGTCTTTACACTATTCCTTGGTCAGACTTCTTGTTTCTTTTCTTTTCTTAAGGGAAGATCAAGGAGAGACTGCAATTTGCTTGTCTTGTCATAGCTGAAAGAGGAATCAAGTTCAGTGCATACCTAGTTCTTATAAAGGAATCTCTCTGTTAGATTGATCCACTTGCAGCTTTCTACTTAGTAAGACCTGCAATCAACTACTATGGCAATGGTCCTTCAAGTGTCAATATGTTGTGGTTTTGTTCCAAGAAAAACTGAAAATTTCAACTGATTTTGACTCAATAAAACAAGTTTTTGACTGACTCAATTGACTCTCGAAACAAAACACAAAGTCAGTAATCACCTCCCCCAGACTTAAATAACACTGTCCCCAGTGTTATCAAGCCCGAAGTTGGCTAAAAGAAAGATTTGAAACGACAGAAGCAACCAAATAGAAGACTTACCTTCGTCTGCGCATGGTGTCAATCGACACCCACGAATGGTGTCGATCGACACTGGTCTATGTCAAACCCAATGTCTCTTATTTTCAACTGACTAAAACTAGGACTTAGTAAAACCAAAACGAAATGTAAAGAAAAATTGTACCTAACAGTGGGTTGCCTCCCACTCAGCGCTTGTTTACAGTCATTAGCATGACTGTGTCGGGGTTCAGATGTCTGGTGGATCAGATGGTGGCATCGAATGCTTCCCAGACGAATGTCTCCTCATCCATGGTGGTGTATAGGCAGTAGATGTATGAGATCGCCCAAGGAATTGAGGAACAGCAGCAGGGTGGGACTTGAGTTCGGGTGGGACACTTCTTTTTGCTGCAGAATCATCAAAAGAAACACCAAACCTTCTACGAGAATCTCGTGGCTTGCATGAGTGTAAATCAATTTTTGAACCTTTTAAATGCTTCTTGAGAGGATCAGGAGTTTTGGAATTGATTCCAGGAAATGCATACCTTTGCTTTCTTCGAGGTTTCTGGGCTGTAGGATGTGGAGGCAGCTGTTTGATAACATGTGATGGAGTTGCAGCATTGGAAACAGCTTCTGGTGTGATCCGTGAAGGGTGTCGAATCTCTGCACTCCTTCTGCAATTCAGCTCTGCAATCTTTGCCTCCATTACAAAAACGTCTTCCTCCATCAACTTGGCATTGATTAGACCTTCATCTTCGCCTGTAGTCCTGAAGAGAATATTGTTTCCACTCCAATCTTCAAGCTCCACAGCTTTCTCATAATTCCCATCCAATGTCTCTCGAACTACCAGTTTGTTCACTTGTTCCAGCTCCTTGTCATACTCAGCTGTAGTGTCATCCGAACATTCCAGGACTGGATCTTTATCCATGGAAATATCTACTGAAAAAGATTGACCATCGATGGTGGAAGGTCCCCTTAACTTGTCCATGTCAAAATTCATGACAACATCACCCAAATCAAGTTCTATTTTCCCTTTCCTCACATCAATGATAGCACCAGCTGAGGCCAAAAATGATCTTCCCAAAATAAGAGGATCTGTAGGTTCTTCATCATATTTCAAAACCACAAAGTCTGTGGGAATCATGCAACCTTCAATCTTCAAGGGAACATCTTCTAAGACACCTTCTGGAATTCTTTTTGATCGATCAGCTAGGACAAGGGAGATTCTGGTTGGCTTGAAATCAGTCATTCCAAGTCTAACAACAACAGAGTATGGTATCAAGTTGATATTTGAACCTAGATCGTAGAGAGAACGAGGAAACCGTCCTGTTGAGATTGAGCAATCTAGCACAAAGTTTCCTGGATCAGGTAACTTCTCTGGAATCCTCCTCTGAATCACAGTACTGGCTTGTTCACAAATCCACACCTTCTTCTTCTTCCTTGGAACTATGTTTAAGAGAATTGCATTCATGTCTCTGGTAAGCAATGCTCCTTCCTCAAGACTCACACCATTGACAACCATTCTCTTGACATATCTTCTTAATGCAGGTGAAAGTCTGACTGCATCAACTAGGGGTAGCTCAATCATCAGCTTATCCATCATTTCCTTGCATCTGGCTTCTTCTATCTCCTGTTTAGACTTTCTAGGAGGCCTGGGATAAGGTATTTTGGGTCTATACACTCTTTCTTCTTCACCTTTTGAATCTTCAGGCGTGTCCGGTGAAGTGTGGGAAGGGTGTCGATCGACGCCCAAGTGGTGTCGATCAACACTAGCGTCTTGTGACGACTTTTCGGTGTCAATCCTGCTCGATTTCGCTTCGTTAGAGCTCGAATCGTCGGGCTTTTCTAGTGGTGTCGATCGACACTCTGCAGTGGTGTCGATCGACGCTAACTCTGCAACTGGAGAATCGTGTTCTTCATCTAGCTCTTCGATCTCTTCAAAGCTCAGACTCCTTTTCAACTCTGGTTAAAAGCTTCTTTCACTCTGAATCGTGATGGCATTCACATGATGCCTCAGATTCACGTCTGTCTTTCCAGGAAGACATCCCTCTTCTCTCTTCAAAGCTCCAGCAGTTTGAGCAACTTGAACATCCAATTGCTTCATATGAGAGTTCAAGCAATCGATCTTCCCATTCAAGTCTTGGTACAGTGAATCAATCTTCCCATTGAAATCCACTGTCATCTTCTGCTGTCCCTCCAGAATTTGCTCTCGCATAGACTCCACCTTATTGTCTTGTGCAGGAGGCTTTTGGTAAGAAGAAGAACCATAAGTTCTTTGGAAGTTGTTGTTCTGAAAAGGCTTCTGGTAAGAAGAACCATAGCCTTCCTGATTGTTGAATCTCTGTCCTTGAAAACCAGCTCCATTGACATAGTTAACTTCTTCCTCCTCAGGCTCAAAAGTCTCCACTTCTGCAAAGTGAACTTGCTTCTTCCCCATCAAGATGTCCAGCTTCTTGTTGACTTCTGCAATTTGGCTTCCTCCATTCATCCCAGCGTGTTGTCTTCTTTCGAAATCTGCGTTCTTNGCTCAAAAGTCTCCACTTCTGCAAAGTGAACTTGCTTCTTTCCCACCAAGATGTCCAGCTTCCTGTTAACCTCAGCTATTTGGCCTCCTCCATTTGCACCAACATGTTGTTTCCTCTCAAAGTCTGCATTCTTGGTGCTGTTGCAAGATGCCAAATTCTGTATAAGCACCATTGCATCTTCTGGATATCTAGTGTTGAAGTTGCCATTGCTCGTAGCATCTAAAGCCATCTGGTACCTCCAGTCGATTCCTCGGTAGAAGATTCCGAGTATCTGCGGCTCGCTGAAACCATGGTGTGGACAGTCTCGCTGATAAGCTTTGAGCCTTACCCAAGAAGCTTTGAATGCCTCAGTAGGTCCTTGGGAGAACGTAGTGATCTTCATCCTTAAATCTTCAGACCTTGCATCATCAAAGAAATTGCATAAGAATGCATTCTTTGTGTCTTCCCATGTGGTCAAGGATCCTTGATCTAACTGTTTTAGTCAGTATGATGCATCTCCTGCAAGCGAGTAAGGGAAAAGCTTGCAGAAAAGATAATCATAGGAAACTCCATTAGCCTTAATGCTTGATGCCAAGTCCTCGAATCTTTCAATGTGGTCCATAGGATGTTCATTGGGAAGACCATGGAAAGGATGCTGAGCTACAAGTGAGTAGTAGGCAGGCTTCAGCTCGAAATAATTCCTCTGGAATGCAGGAGGACTGATCGCAGCTCTATTAGCATAGAAATGGTATGGTTTGTTGTATTTATCAAGTGTTCTTCTGCGTCCAACGTCTGCATGTGCTCGGTGTCGATCGACACCCTCTGTTTTTGCGACAATAGCTCTGTTCTCATCTATTTTTTGGCCTTGTGCGTTCCTTTTGTGCCCTTCCGCATCGAACAGATTACCAGCTTCATCTCGGATTAGGATCATACGGTCAGTCATCGCAATTTGCGATTGGTGTCGATCGATGCCAATGTTGGTGTCGATCGAAGCTCTCGCAAGTTTCCGATTTGTTTGTTCTAGATGTGCTAACGCCTGGTTATCAAGTCTAATTAGCTCCTGATCCTTGTTGCTCCTGGTATTGCGATTAAGCATACACCTGAAACAAAGAATAAGAAACTAAAAATTAGTAACCAAAAACAAAAATAAAAACTTAGACAAAACTCTAATATTAGAACTTTGTAGGCAACTAATCTCCTTCCCCGGCAACGGCGCCAAAATTTGATATGCTCTCAAATTTACCCTAGAGCTACTCTCTCAAATTAAGAGATCAGTTGTAATACTCTGGGATCGAATCCACAAGGAAGGGATAGCCACACAACAAACTTCTAAGTCCGAATTAAGTTAAGTGAGAATGTAAAAGTAAAAGACAGAAGGTAATTAAAATCGGTGTAAATTCAGGAGACGAAACTCTAGGTTCAGGAAAATTCTCAGGTGATCCAAATTGCAGGTCTAGACAGAATGTTAGGAATTATTAAGCACTGTTCTTGAACTCGAAACACTAATGTAAAATCAACCAACTCTTGCTGCGAAGATTATCTATGCCTAAACCCTAGAATTCCAAATCTCTTTGCAAATTCAAACAATTCAGACAAGCATTAATATCAGGCTACATTGTTCACAAAATCCTAAACCAAATCTCTTTGCGAATATGTATTTTGCTCATCTAACATTAGTTCAGGCAATTAATAATACTCTCGCATCTATTAATCAACCTAAGATCAGATTCTAGGTCGCGAAGCTAGAATAAGCATTAAACACAAATCCAGATGAAGAACTCTAATGATTTTATCCTAACAATTCAATTCAACCTAACAATTCATCAATCACCTTTGAAAAACCCTAAACCTAACAAGCAAACTACTCAGACATGATCAATGAAACAGAAATCATTATTTGAATAGAAAGCATAAAAGAAATCAATAGAAGAAATAAAGTAGTTCCAAATCAGCTCTCAAGGAGTCTTGGAGATTTCCTTTTCTTCAAAAACTGGAAACTTCACGCTTCAGGAAATTGGAAAACCAGGTGTCGATCAACACCAACAGGCGGTGTCGATCGACACCCATCGTGCGACTTCAATCCGACTTCAACACTTCGTGACTTCATTCTTTTAAGCTCCCAAATGTATCCAAATCTCCAATTTAGCTCCAATTGTACCCGAACCTGCAAAGACTCTATATAGACTCGAAAATAGTATTAAGACTCAATAAAAACACTTATATCATGGTCCCAAAATGGGTAAAAACCATGATATATCACGCTACCCAAGTATACGCCGAGTCATCCTTCCGTCATGAACCAAGGGTTACTCGTATCCATTCGGGTCGGGAGGCGGGACACCGCCGATACACCGTCCCTAAACAACATATGGATAAACACACCACATGCTCCGTACTAGCATAGGGACTATTACGCCCCCACCATGCCTCGTACCACAACACCAACATGCAATACATGAGGAAACACTCATCACATGCATGCAAACACATCAATATGCAATACATGTGGAAACACCCATCACATGTATGCAACACAACAATAAAAATCATGCACAGACCCTCTTGATCACATGCAATAATTTTTATCAACATTTCTGCGGCGTAACTTTTCATAAAACCCTTTCTATGAAAGTTACCGCATCATACTTATTCACAACAATTTCTGCGGCATAACTCTTCACAAAACTCCCCTTTTGTGAAAGTTATCGCGGCATACTTATAAGAATTTCTGCGGCATAACTCTTCACAAAACTCCCCTTTTGTGAAAGTTATCGCGGCATACTTATAAGAATTTTTGCGGCATAACTCTTCATAAAACTCTCCTTTTTGTGAAAGTTATTGCAGCATACTTATAATAATTTCTACGGCATAACTCTTCACAAAACTCTCCTTTTTGTGAAAGTTATCGCGGCAGAACCTCTATCACACAATAATAACTTAAGATAAACACGCCTAGCGTTCCATCCTTAAGTTAAAACCTGCAAACGAATCCATTAGTATAAATCTATACTACCAGGACTCACAGTTTCCAGAAGACTTGAATTGGCTACTTCACACCTAGCGCTGGTCTTGACTGGCTATGACCGGAGCTCTCCTAAACGATCACTCACTCTTGTTTTTCTAGCACCACTCTCTCTCTCTACGAAAATCTTTCTCTCTCTAAAACTTACTCTCTAACTTTGAAAGTGAGGGAATGATTTAGGAATGGAGCTCTGGGGGGCTATTTATAGATGATGGATGGATAAGGTCATTGTGAGCATGGTCCAGTAGCAGCATGACACTAGTCACACTCCAGACGCATGCCTATCCTCTCATCCATAAGGCCATACACGTTGAAGACACCTCAGGCGTCCAAGGCCATGCTTATCCAACGATCAATAAGGACAAAACAACTTTCCAACCAGTTTCGTGCTTATCCACTGATGTATAAAGACGGAATAGCATTCCTCCGGATGTATAAAGACGGAATAGCATTCCTCTGGATGTATAAAAATGGAATAGCATTCCTCCGGATGTATAAAGACGGAATAGCATTCCAACGGATGTATAAAGACGGAATAGCATTCCACGGATGTATAAAGATGGAATAGCAGTCTTCCGGATGTATAAAGACGGAATATCAGTCTTTCGGATGTATAGAGACGGAATAACAGTCTTTCAGATGTATAAAGATGGAATAGCAGTCTTCCGGATGTTTAAAGACGGAATAGCAGTCTTCTGGATGTATAAAGACGGAATAGCAGTCTTCCAGATGTATAAAGACGGAATAGCAGTCTTCCGGATGTATAAAGACGGAATAGCCATAGACACCTCGTGCCTATCTATATCCGTGCTTATCCCATGATCAATGAGGACGAAACACTGATGGACACCTCGTGCTTGATTGTCCCAGCTCGCCCCTTTCAGTTTAGCTGGCCACCTCGGCTATCCACCTTGGCCGGAATGATGGTCCTTGGCTAACTTCAGATTCATTCGATCATTCTTCCAAATTCTTCGACAAAAAAATGGTTATTTTGGCCCAACATGTCGATCCAAGCATCCTTGAGTCGATTCCTCACTTTCATTTTTTTTGGACCTTTTCTTGGCCAAATTTTTTATTTCGGCCGTTTTTCGTCCGGCCGCTCCCATCTCTTGTCGGAGTTATTAAATTCTGCTAAGGTTGTGATGACTCTCCCGGCTCCATGGTTGTTGTTTCGACAAAGAACTCTGGATACTCTCTTCGGAACATCTCCTAATGGTTCGTTTGATTCCCCTTCCAAGGCTGACAAACTTACCATCTTTAATTCTTGACTCAATGATTCCATCTCCTTTTTGTACTTACGTCGTCCTTTCTCCGACTTGAAGCATCTGCCACTACGTTTGCTTTGCCCGGGTTGTATTGAATCTTCACATCATAATCCGCAATGAACTCCATCACCGTCGTAAGTTGCGGTTAATCTTAAATTATCATTATCTTCTCAGGATCTGCGGACACGCCTTACTCCGAAATGCGATGTTATAAGAATTCAATTTCTCTCCTCCAGAACCGACACTTGCTAAATTTAGCATAGAGCTTCTGACTTCATAGTCTCTCTAAGACCTTTCTCAAGTGCTCCTCATGCTCCACCTCATTCTTCGCGATAGGCGTCGCTCCTGGTTCCAGGTTTATCGAAAACGGGTTGTTCCGTGTTGGAGGCAACTCCGTTAACGGCCTGAACATATCTTCAAACTCCTTTACCACTTGAATGTCCTCGACATTCAAGTCTTCATCAACTTCTACGTTAATGATGTTCATATCAACTAAGTAGGCCTCCCCCTTCTTTAATTGCTCCTCAACTCTCACCACGGATATTATGGATATGACCGAACTTGGACTTATCCCATACTACGCAATCGCCGGATGAATTCCACCAAACGTGATCCTCCCACGACCACAATCCAAGTTCTCGTGGTAACTTGATAGCCAGTCCATTTCTAAAATCACCTCATACCGTTCTAGGGATACTACTATAAGACCAGCCTTATAGGCTCTCTCCTGGATCTCTATAGGTATTCCTAACACCACTCTTGTAGCTTCTGGGTTTGATTTCGGGGGTTAACAAGGAAATACTTACCTTCTACACAAGGTACTCATCCCTAAACTTAGAAGCCACCCTAGGAGTCACAAAACTATGTGTCGCTCCCGAAATAAACAAAACATGTGTGGGATAACTACCAACACGTAATGTTCCTACCACAACACAACTATTACCATATGTATCCCCAATACGTAAACTCGACGACAAATGATTAAACTAGCGATCATGCAATAATTTAATCACACAATAAGGGTTAGCACCCAAACAAACCTGTAAAGGGACCTTTCACCGGTCCCGGCTGGTTGAACGTCTCTGCATCAAATAAATGTTAAAACTTAACCCACAGTCTATAAATGGGTGGAACGTACAGGATTATCCTAATTGGTTTTTGGGACTCTTTTTGACTCGATAAAACATTAAAGGCTTGTCCCGTGAGCATGATAAAAAAACTATGCTCTGATGCCACCATTTGTAACACCCCCGATTCGATCTAGACATAGATGAACCGAAAGCGCCACAATATGATCACCGAGAGCATTCATGTCCTAGTACTAAGAACGACTCAAAAACTAAATCCTAATTACTTTCGGCGGTCAGACCTCTACGCCTTTGGCCTAAGGCTTTTCAACCCGTACCAAGGTTTCGAGTTGTGTTAGCTTGGACTAGCTAATACCATTTAACACAAGCCACTTTTATTAAACTTACCCCATATATTATATCATTCCAAAATATGGTTCACACAAACATTATATAAGTTTCAGCTGAGGCCTAGAGCCAAAATATTATACATATATTATACAACCAACCGGTTTTACAAAAGCCAACGCCAATCTACTCCGGTCTCCTAACGTTCCATGCCGCCCTTACCTATCCCGTCTACGGGTTACCTTAAAACAAAAGGGTGAGGCATGAGCAATCTAAGATTATCTAATGAATCCAGGACCCTCTATACAATCGTTAGAATCCCAACACAAACCCCAAAAATAAAACAATGCATGCTTACATCATTCAAATAATATCAAAGTAATAACACAAGCGAAAGCTTAAACAATGGTGGCATGACCATAGTAACCTCCTGGTTACTATGCATGCCGAGGCTATAGCAACTGCAGCTACTAAGCCTAACCGTTGAACACAAACCCTAGCCCTCCTGGCTATTCAAGTATTCATGTTCCACCACTCAACCGCCAAACATGACCCTAGCTCTCTCTAGCTATACATGTTCGACCACTCAACCGGGTTTTTGAGGCCTCTAGGTGTATCGGTTCACGGTTCCCTTCACTTCACCGTTGAACACCCGCACCTATTTACCACAGAGGACCATAGGCCGGAACATCAACCCCGACATGTCCTTGCCTCGACAGTCGGCTCATTATGTCCTTCATGACAATCGACGGCATGCATTGTCATGCACACTCGGCCCCGGGCGCTACCCAAGTATACGCCGAGTCATCCTTCCGTCATGAACCGAGGGTTACTCGTATCCGTTCGGGTCGGGAGATGGGACACCGCCGATACACCGTCCCTAAACAACATATGGATAAACACACCATATTCTCCGTACTAGAATAGGGACTATTACGCCCCACCATGCCTCGTACCACAACACCAACATGCAATACATGTGGAAACACCCATCACATGCATGCAAACACATCAATATGCAATACATGTGGAAACACCCATCACATGTATGCAACACAACAATAAAAATCATGCACGGACCCTCTTGATCACATGCAATAATTTTTATCAACATTTCTGCGGCGTAACTTTTCATAAAACCCTTTCTATGAAAGTTACCGCGGCATACTTATTCCCAACAATTTCTGCTGCATAACTCTTCACAAAACTCTCCTTGTGTGAAAGTTATCGCGGCTTACTTATAAGAATGTTTGCGGCATAACTCTTCACAAAACTCTCCTTTTTGTGAAAGTTATCGCGGCATACTTATAATAATTTCTACGACATAACTCTTCACAAAACTCTCTTTTTTGTGAAAGTTATCGCGGCAGAACCTCTATCACACAATAATAACTTAAGATGAACACGCCTCGCGTTCCATCCTTAAGTTAAAACCTGCACACGAATCCATTAGTATAAATCTATACTACCGGGACTCACAGTTTCCTGAAGACTTGAATTGGCTACTTCACACCTAGCGCTGGTCTTGACTGGCTATGACCGGAGCTCTCCTAAACGATCACTCACTCTTGTTTTTCTAGCACCACTCCCTCTTTACGAAAATATTTCTGTCTCTAAAACTTACTCTCTAACTTTGAACGTGAGGGAATGACTTAGAAATGGAGCTCTGGGGCTATTTATAGAGGATGGATGGATAAGGTCATTGTGAGCTGATATATCATGGTTTTTACCCGTTTTTAGACCATGATATAAGTGTTTTTATAGAGTCTTTTGTTATTTTTAGAGTC
>JAHZTW010000001.1:6909212-6986249 GCA_020283515.1 Alliaria petiolata | reverse complement strand
TTCTATGCTAATAGAGCTGCGATCCGTCCTCCTACATTCCAGAGGAATGATTTCGAGCTGAAACCTGCTTACTACACATTGGTTTCTCAGCATCCATTCCATTGTCTCCCTAATTAGCATCCAATGGACCACATTGAGAGGTTTGAAGATTTGGCATCAAGCATCAATGCCAATGGATTCACATATGATTATCTCTTTTGCAATCTTTTCCCTTACTCGCTTGCTGGATATGCTTCATACTGGCTGAATCATTTGGATCCAGGATCCTTGACCACATGGGATGACACAAAGAATGCATTCTTATGCAATTTTTTTGATGATGCAAGATCTGAGGAGCTGAGGATGAAGATCACTACATTCTCTCAAGGACCAATTGAAGCATTCAAGGCTGCTTGGGTGAGATTCAAAGCTTACCAGAGAGACTGTCCACACCACGGTTTCAGTGAACCACAACTACTGGGAATTTTCTACAAAGTGATTGATTGGAGGTACCAGATGGCTCTGGACGCTGCCAGCAATGGAAACTTCAACACTAGATATCCAGAAGATGCATATGTGCTATTGAGAACTTGGTTTCTAGCAATAGTACCAAGAATGCAGATTTGGACAGGAAGAAGAAGGCTGTAAACATGGATGGACGTCCGATTGCTGAGGTGAATGCTAAGCTAGACTCAATGCATAGCCTTCTAATAGGAAAGAAGCAAGTCCAATATGCAGCAGAAGTGGAGACCTTTGAGCCAGAAGAACAAGAAGTCAACTACATCAATAGAGCTGGTTTTTAAGGACAGAGATTCAACAATCAGCAAAGCTATGGTTCTTCCTACCAGAAGCCTTTTCGGAGCAACAACTTCTAAAGAACTTATGGTTCTTCTTCTTACCAGAAGCCTCCTGCACCAGACAATAAAGTGGAGTCTATGCTGGAGCAACTTCTGGAGGGCCAACAGAAGATGACAGTGGACTTCAATGGGAAGATTGATGCCTTGTACACGGATCTGAATGGAAAAATTGAGTCTCTAGGCACTCATGTCATACAATTGGATGTTCAAGTAGCTCAAACCGCAGAAGTTGTTCGTAGGCAAGAAGGAATTCTTCCTGGAAAGACAGACACGAATCTGAGACACCATGTGAATGCCATCACGATCCAGAACGGAGGGAACCTTCAGCCTGTGCAGAAAAGTAGGCCAAGTACTGAAGAATTCAAGGAGCTTGACGATGTAGAAATTGCTGCGGAGTCAATGTCGATCGACACTACTGTGTGTCGATCGACACTCGAGAAGAAATCAGACAAATCAAGCTCGATCAACACAGCATCCTCGACACAAACGTGTAGTGTCGATCGACACCAGCTGGGTGTCGATCGACACCCTTCCCGAACTTGGACAGACACGCCTAAAGCTTCACAAGTTGCATTGGGAAGAGTCTACAAGGCTAAGGTTCCCAATCTTCCTCTACCCAAACACCTAAGGCCGCCCATTAGTTCAGAGAAACTAGCTGCTTTCAACAAGAAGGTGGAAATGATTCCTAAGGAGCTCTCCTTTGATGAGGCTTATGAGAGATATCCTTTGTGTGCTTTCTTCCAGAATAACAGAGAAACCTTTGAAGAGATGGAAGAATTCTTTCACAAAGCAAGGGAAACACCACCACCAATGAAGCAGCTGCCTAAGGTTGAAGATCCTGGGATGTTTATGGTTCCATGCTCCATTGGTGGAGTTGAGTTTAAACAATCCCTCTGCGATTCAGGAGCAAGCGTGAACCTCATGACAAAAGACATTGCAGAGAGGCTGGGGATTGCTGACATTCACCATTCAAGCATGACTCTTGAATTTGCTAATTCTTATACCGCAGTCTCATATGGTACAATTCCAAACCTACTTGTCAAAGTTGGGAGTTGCCTAGTTCCAACTGATTTTCAGGTTGTGGAAGTAATCAGAACGTCTAGCATACCATTCATCCTTGGAAGACTATTCATGGCCACGGTAGGGGCTATTGTAGACATGCCCAATAAGAGAATGTTTTTCTCTAATGTTGACAAAGAAGTGTTCTACAAAGCTATCCCTACTACTGGAACTTCCAAACACATCTCTTGCATTGCTGTGATCGCTGGAGAGGAGCTTGATACTGCAGAACAAAAGGACAAGCTGGTTATTCAAGAAGCATTAGCTGAGAATTCTAAGAAAATTGTGGAGCTTGAAGACTGGGGTGGAAATGATCATCTCTTCCAAACTATGAGCAGAAACGATGTTCAAATCAATGACAAGCCAATAGAGGAAGACGTTTTTGTCATGGAGACAAGGATTGCAGAGATGAACTGCAGAAAAGGTGAAGAAATTCCGGCTACTGACTCAGTGTCGATCGACACTACTAGTGTCGATCGACACACTTTCCGGATCACACCAGAAGTCGCTTCTAATGCTGCAAGTCCGTCATCTTTGGTCAAACAGAAGCCTTCACATCCTTCTGCCCAGAAACCTCGAAGTAAGCAAAAGTACGCACACCCTGGACTCAATTCCAAACCTCCTGATAATCTCAATAAGAATTTAAAAAGTTCAAAAGCTGTTGCACACTTATGCAAGCCACGAGTCCCTCCTTGCTGTTGTTCCTCATTTCCTTGGTCGCTCTCATGCACCTAATGCTTATACACCACCTTGGATGAGAAGACATTCGTCTGGGAAGAATTCAATGCAACCCTCTGATCCACCAGACGTCTGACCTGACACAGTCAAGCTAATGACTAAAAACGAGCGTTGAGTGGGAGGCAACCCACTGTTAGGTACGTTTTTCTTTTTCTTTTGTTTTGGTTTTACTAAGTCCTAATTTTAGTCAGTTGAAAAAGGCGACATTGAACTCAACATAGACCAGTGTCGATCGACACCACTATAGTGTCGATCGACACCACTACAGTGTCGATCGACACCACGCGCAGACGAAGGTAAGTCTTCTAACTGGTCTTTTATGTTGTTTCTAATCTTTCTTTTAGCCAGCTTCGAGCTTGGTAACACTGGGGATAGTGTTGTTTAAGTCTGAGGGAGGTGATTACTGACTTTGTACTTTGTTTTGAGAGTCAAAAACTTTTGTTTTATTGAGTCAAAATCAGTTGAAATTTTCAACTTTTCTTGGAACTAACCGCAGAATGTTGACACTTGAAGGACCATTGCTTTAGTAGTTGATTACAGGTCTTACTAAGTAGAAAGCTGCAACTGGATCAATCTAACAGAGAGAGTTCAGATCCCCTTGAAAGAACTAGGTATGCATTGAATTTGATTCTTCTTTCAGCTATGAACAAGAGAAGCTAGTTGCAGTCTCTCTTTGATCTTCCCTTGAGAAAAGAAAAAAGTCTAAGTATAGGAATAGTGCAAAGAACCTCATGAGCCTGTCTCCTCACAAGGAACAATAGTAGTGAGTGCTCTTGAACACGTCTCCTCACAAGGAACACAAGTAGAGAGTAGCACTATTTCCCGAGACTTCAAAAGAATAAGAAAAGTCAATGAAAAGATCTTAGAACACCCTGAAAATGGGCAAAAGTTGACTAAGCGAAAATAAAATAGGAGAGGTGTACAAAGAATGTCTTGTTCAAAGCACTAAGGAAGGGAAAGAATCAGCAAAGTTCTTTGGCATTACCACCGTTAGAGTTCGAAATTTATCTAAGGAAATGATCTGGACTTAAGCTGGGAGATTGCTAAGCATGTGGTAAGTACACTGAACTTTTCTAAAGTTGGCTCTACTGCAAGTGGATTCAAGAGTGTTAATGAGTTGTGGCGTTCTGAAGGTTAGCTGAATATTTCTGTTTTCAAACCTCGACTCTATATTTAGTTTCTGTTTTGCTTGAGGGCAAGCAAAGGCTAAGTCCGGGGGAGTTGATATATCATGGTTTTTACCCGTTTTTAGACCATGATATAAGTGTTTTTATAGAGTCTTTTGTTAGTTTTAGAGTCCTAGTAGAGTCTTTATAGGTTGGACTACGTCTGGAGCTTAAAAGGAGATTCTGAAGCTTTTTGGAGCATTTTGGAGAAGCAGCCGAAGTGATGAAGTCGAAAGAGTGGATTTACACGCAGGGTGTCGATCGACACCATCTGTTCGATCGACACCAGACGAGACCGACATGTTTTGCCGACTTCTATTGGAAAAAGGAAATTGCCCAAAGCTCTGAAGAATTACAAGTTTTCCCCTGGACGAAAATCCTTTTCTATAAATAGATTTCAGGCATTGTTTAGCCTCATTACCTTATGAATACTTTTCATAATTTATTGTTAGAGAGATTTTAGAGAGAATAATTTGTCTCATTCAGAGCAAATTTGGAACTCCTTTGTTTCTATTGATTTCTTTTATGCAAACTATTTTATTCATGATGTTTTCTCCATTCACCATGTCTGAGTAGTTTGCTAGTTAGGTTTAGGGTTTTTCAAGGATGATTAATGAATTGTTAGGCCGAATTAAATTGTTAGGATAAAATCAATAGAGTTCTTCATCTGGATTTGTGTTTAATGCTTATTCTAGCTTCATGACCTAGAATCTGATCTTAGGTTGATTAATAGATACAAGAGTATTATTAATTGCCTGAACTAATGTTAGATGAGCAAAATACCTATTCGCAAAGAAATTTGGTTTAGGATTTTGTGAACAATTGAACCTGATATTAATGCTTGTATGAATTGTTTGAATTCGCAAAGAGATTTGGTTTTCTAGGGTTTAGACATAGATAATCTTCGCAGCGAGAGTTGGTTGATTTTACATTAGTGTTTCGAGTTCTAGAACTGTGCTTAATAATTTCTAACATCCTGTCTAGACCTGCAATTTAGATCACCTGAGAATTTCCCTGAACCTAGCGTTTTGTTTCCTGAACTTAAACCGTTTTAATTACCTGCTGTCTTTACTTTTAATTATTTATACTTAGCTTAATTTGAAATTAGAATACTGCTGTGTGACTATCCCTTCCCTGTGGATTCGATCCCTAAATACTACAACTGATCTCTTAATTTGAGAGAGTAGCTCTAGGGTAAATTTGAGAGCATATCATGAGCATGGTCTAGTAGCAGCGTGACACTAGTCACACTCCAGACGCATGCCTATCCTCTCATCCACAAGGCCACACACGTTGAAGACACCTCATGTTTCCAAGGTCATGCTTATCAAACAATCAATAAGGACGAAATAGCTTTCCAACCAGTGTCGTGCTTATCTACTGATGTATAAAGACGGAATAGCATTCCTCTGGATGTATAAAGACGGAATAGCATTCCACCAGATGTATAAAGACGGAATAGCATTCCACCGGATATATAAAGACGGAATAGCAGTCTTCCGGATGTATAAAGACGGAATAGCAGTCTTCCGGATGTATAAAGGCGGAATAGCAGTCTTCCGGATGTATAAAGACGGAATAGCAGTCTTCCGGATGTATAAAGGCGGAATAGCAGTCTTCCGGATGTATAGAGACGGAATAGCAGTCTTTCGGATGTATACAGACGGAATAGCAGTCTTCTGGATGTATAAAGATGGAATAGCAGTCTTCTGGATTTATAAAGATGGAATAGCAGTCTTCCGGATGTATAAAGACGGAATAGCAGTCTTTTGGATGTATAAAGACGGAATAGCAGTCTTCGGGATGTATAAAGACGGAATAGCAGTCTTCCGGATGTATAAAGACGGAATAGCCATAGACACCTCGTGCCTATCTACATCCGTGCTTATCCCATGATCAATGAGGACGAAACACTGCTGGACACCTCGTGCTTGATTGTCCCAGCTCGCCCCTTTCAGTTTAGCTGGCCACCTCGGCTATCCACCTTGGCCGGAAGGATGGTCCTTAACTAACTTCGGATTCATTCGATCATTCTTCCAAATTGTTCGACCAAAAAATGGTTATTTTGGCCCAACATGTCGATCCAAGCATCCTTGAGTCGATTCCTCACTTTCGTTTTTTTGGACCTTTTCTTGGCCAAAATTTTTATCTCGGCCGTTTTTCGTCCGGCCACTCTTCGTCCGGCCGCTCCCATCTCTTGTCGGAGTTATTACAACGTTGTTTGGAATGAGAGCAGAGAAGCTTACTTTTTTCTTCCATTGTTTCATAGTGTCGAAAGGTCTGCACTGCAAAGGCTGCAGCTTGTGTGCCTTGTTCCTCTAGATTTCGTAACATAGTACGAACACGCTCCACTGATTTCACCTTGGAATAAACTTGATTCAAGTTCGGCAATGGCTCAGTGCTGATGATTGTTGTGCGAAGACCACCAAATACTGCATCATCAAGATCAAGAAGAAACTGGTGCACCTTATCATCTTCACGTTTCTTCTCCAATTGACCATGTATGTCACAAGTACACCCACTGCAATGACATGTAGGGGACTGGTCATAGTTTAACAGATCCTCCCACAAGATCTGCAGTTTCCCGAAGTAGTCAATGAGGTTCATGCCCTGTTGATGGCAGTTTGCCAATTCTGCCTTGATCTCTTGAATTCTATACCTGTTTCCTTCAGAAAAACGATCCTTGATTTCTTGCCACAAATCCTTCGGGTCGTCTTTGTTACCTAGGGTCCTTCGCACCTTTGGTTCGATGGTGTTAAGGATCCACAATGCCACCATGGAGTTGACAGACATCCAATCTTCATACTCTGGTGCGTCTTCCTTTGGTTTCACCACTGTCCCATCGACATAGCCGAACTGTTTCTTAACTCGCAAAGCAGATCTGATTGCTTGCGCCCATTCATCAAAGTTATCACCGGTGAATTGCACTTGCGCAATGATTCCGCCGGGGTTTTCAGTTGCAGAAAGCTGATATGCCGAGTTGGTTCTCACGGCATCAGCAGCTGCCTCGTTTCCCAAAGTCTCTCCATTGTTAACGTGATCACTCATTTTGTTTTATTTTTTTTTGTGCCGTGATGGCTATGATACCATGAACAGAAAGAGACTGAATGGTCTGTGTGTATTGATAAGCCATGGAGGCAAAGATATATACAAGTACAGTCTTGGAGAGAAAACTACACTCTTACATGCTTAATTACAAAAGATAGCAATCAAAGATATGTACAGCTAAATAAGAGTAATTGAGGATATAGCGTTTCTAAATATAACGTGAATAAATTTACTCCGATAGACAACATATTATGGGACAAATGCCTATATATCGGTACTTGATTTGCCTACATGGGTGTGTTTTAATTTGAATACCAAAACTTAACCAAACCTCTTGTTTCGGGTTGGTTCGCTCCGTCCGACAGTTCCAATTTTTCTGTCCAGGCCTAAGGCAAATTTTTCATGATTCAAAACTCTTTTTACAAAAAAGTAGTTTTGACAACAAATTATGGAACAAAGTCCAATATATCGGTACTTGAGTTGCCTCTATGGACGTGTTTTAATTTGTATAATGTACATAACACTTTTTTAATTATATGTTAGAATTTTAATTTGGTTCATTCCTTTAAAATAGAAAATGCAGGGTGTGATGTTACACCACCTTATTACATCTCAGATCTCGGATCTAATGATCACAAAATCTTTCAAAAAATTACTTATTACAAACATAATTTGGAGAAAATCAAATTTTCTAAACACCAGAAATTATCCATAAATATAAATAAATAGTTGAGAAGTATGAGTCTTCATTTCTTTATTTCTTCTCGTTCATGCCAAGACTGTTCTTAACACCGTCCAAAGCACCCTGAGCCATGTTCTTCACCGATTCACCGGTCTGCTCTCCAATTACAGAGATTAAAAAATCATATTTTTGTTACCAAAATTTATATTTTTGTTTCAATAACTATATGAAAATAACTATGTAAACCCCTTTTATATAAAAAAAAACTATGTAAACATACCTGGCCGAGAAAACCAGCGGCTTGTTCTTGACCATGTTGGGCGGATTCTTTGGTGGAATGTGATTTATTTGCAGACTTGTCTTGTGCTGATTGTGTCAAATCGACAGCTTTGTCACGTGCTGACTGTGCCACATCTGCGGTTTTGTCACGTGCTGATTGTGCGGTCTGCTTGGCAGACTCAGTCCACTGCTCAGCTTTCTCCTGGAATGTGACATCAAACATACTTATGATTTGACAAAACTAAAATATATTCCATACGATCTAAAGTTGATAACTATAATGAGAGATGGATAGGGATTGGAGAACGAACCTGAGCTTGGCCCTTGGTTTGGCCAGCGTTGAATGATTGTTGCGACATGGTTGATGATTCAAGTAAGCAAAAGGTATGAAGAGGGTTTGAAGTATGTGAGAGAGTGAGTTCTATTAGCTTTGATTGATTGAATTGGTTTGATATTAACTATATTTATAGTGTTTTTTGTTGTTTGGATTTTTTTTTTTAATTTTGTGTGATGAGTGAACAAAACTTTTTTTTGTGTGGATTAATTGGTGTCGATGTTGAGAGAATTGTGGGTGGCCATTTGTGTTTTTCTAACATCTTCTTTGACTATTTCTCTACTTTTACTTTTTCTTTTAGACATAAATAAATAAAAAAGACCAAAAAATAAAAATATCATTCTCCCAAAAATAGGAAACAAACTTGGGAAAATAAACAAATTCAAAAGCAAACCACATTCCTTTCGGATTATTGGCTATTTCATTGAAATTTAATGGCCAATCGCTAAGAGGCTAATTTTGTACCGTGGACCCGACAATTAGCTTCCAGGGTGAGGAATTACATAATCCTCTTCTGAGTGTCGTGGGCTGTCTATGCAATTTCAGTTAGTGCTTAATGGTAAGTGTATCTGCACGTAACAAATGTAGAAAGAAGCTGATCTTCATGCTCTCTGGTTTTGCTGTGAAGAAGCTTGGTAGATTGACTTGTTATTATCTATCAGATCATAAGTCTTGATATGAGAATAAAGTAGTCTCTTTTGGGTTTTGGGTTTTGCAGGTACAGGGTTGTATGAACGCAACTTGAGATTACTGGTTCCGTTCCTCGAAGATGCATCCATTGAACTGCAAAATATGGACAAGGTATTGCATTTGTAGCACCTATAGTCCCATGTGGTATATGCTCTTATTGTTGTAATTCGATTTAACACAATACCAACATTACAGTGTGAGTCGTCCCAAATAAACTATATACTGGCGACGTGGAAGCTAAGGTATTCTGATGAAACTTATAACGCTTTATTGAGAAAGTGTTGCGACTTGTGCCTCATCTTAATGTTTTATCTCTTGAACTATGTTTCAGGACTTACCTGAAACTTCCGTGGAGACCATTGATATCGATCAACGGAAGTACGGTCTATGAACTGGATGGAGACTTAAAAGTAAGAAAAAGACTTGAAACTTTTGCTCGATCGAAGATAATTTCCTTATTTTGTCTGAGACATTGGTCTTTGAAAAAAGATTGCGAGGCATGTCGAGAGCTGGAATGTCTCTGCGGTTGAAGCAATCAGGCAGATATTCACCGTCAGCTCTTCTCCTTCTCGTAGCTGAGATTCGTGCATTTGGCCATTCTCCAAATAATGTCTACTAATTCTCACTATATTTGTAAATGTTACTCACCAAATTTTACATCGATTTTCATTGTCATTAAAAAAATTTTAATAGTTATATTCGAAAGTCAAAGTTGTGTGAGATACTAAAAATTTTAGTTTTCCATTAAAACTGAATGATTGATGCCATTTGATACGGGCTATAGAAGACAATGTTTTCTCCTCTTCCGTTCGAGCTTCAGTTTTGTTTTTAGATTGTTTCCCTGTCTTGAGGTAGATCTTCGAACCACACACAAGTTGTCCTCATTATGACACATGGTCCATAATTGCAACTTCATAAACTTAAAACTAAATCTCATTTACAGGAGTCAAGGATGCTCACCATCGATCGACGTACAGTTTTCTTATCAGTTGGTGTATCTAAGCTAATTCCAATAGCTATTAGGTTTTTCATAAGCTGCTTCTGTTTTCTGGGTTCCGAAGTTGCTGTCAAAGCTTTTTCAAACGCACGGAGCTAATCGGGAGTAAGATAGGGGAGTGACAGCAAGACCTTAAGATATAAAAAAACAGTCAGATTTCATGGAAAAAAAGTGAGTAAATTTGAGGATAGGATAAAGAACCTATAATACCGCCGGAGAAGACATAGGTGCGCCCGTGGTAGTCAAGCATGCTTAATACCGTTTCCATTATCCATGTAGAAAAGATTAGTAATCAAAATAAGTATACTTGGTACCCTATGCAACTGTAATTGCTTCTTTGTTTAGTGAATTTGTTTCTAGACTAGGTCTCAGAGATGTAGAAAAAATAGAACATCGTAAAAAATCATGTGTTATTTACTTTAAACACTTGATATGTTTAATGTTTGTTCGGGCATGTGCATTGCACACTTTAAAAGTGAGTGTCTAAAAATTATTTTTTTGATTAAATTTAAATAAGTTTAATGTTTTAAGACACTTTAGTTATGGAGACATGTCTAAAGCCCAAAAATAAATCTTATATTAGACACTTTTTATGAGTTTTGGATCTTTAATCTTAAAATTTATTATTTTAATAATGTTATTAGATCTCTTAAAGTGCATGTGCAATGCACATGCCCTTATATTCTTAGGGACAATCGAACGTAGATAGGGCACTTTCGGGGAGTCTAAGCAGTATGCACTAAAATTCGTGCATTTGGCCATTGTCCAAATCGTCACTACCAATTCTTTCTACATTTGTTAATGTAGATTTAGTAATTGACCAAATTTTACATTGAATTTTGTAGTAAAATCATTTTTAAAAATGTATTAAGATTCATGCATTTGGCCATTGTCCAAACTGTCACTACCAATTCTTTCTACATTTGTTAATGTAGATTTAGTAATTGACCAAATTTTACATTGAATTTTGTAGCAAAATCATTTTTTAAATGTATTAAGACTCCCAAACATTTAAGCACAGTCACTCTTGACTTCCGGAATAATAATCTCTTCCATAACTGTGAAGTCAGTCATGTGTGATAGCCAAATTATAGTTTTCTTTCAAAAGTTACTGGTTGATTTTTGTGATTTTCTGACATTTGTAGAGATATTTACCTATTTTTGGGTTTTTTCCTTACTTCAATAGACAAACAAATCATGATATCATATTATCATGTATGTGTGTATATATATAATCATCTGTTGCATTCTTTTTTCAATCAACATCAATAATATTTTTATCAACAAGCAAAAAAAAGTATGAAGAGATTCTTGGTAGCATTTCTTCTTATGCTCGTCATCCTCTCTGATGGTAATAATCTTTTCTTCATATATGTAAAATGGACGTTTTCAATGTATCGATTTCTTTAACATACAGTATTTTGATGTTACTTATATATAAAAAGTTAATTTATCTAGTAAGTTTGATTTAGGAGCTAGATGGATGGCCAAAAGACTAGGGAATTGGTTTTGTGTTCATCTTTTTCAAATTGATTTAGTTTATTATTTTATGTAAAATTATGTTTTTCGATATTGCAGAGATGGAAATAGGAGATGGAGGACCAATAAAGATGCCGCCAACACCCACAGGAAAATGGTGCGGTTATTCACTGCCAATGAAACCGTGCGATAACGATGTTTGTGATAGACTTTGCATTAAGCAAAATACGCATGGTTGGCTTGATACTCATGGCGTATGCACTGATATTCCAAGTGTTAAAGATTGTTATTGTTTCCACACCTGTTAATTTCTTTCATTACGCATCAATGTTCAATGTTCTACTTGTTCACATCTACAGTAAAAATAATATATATATAATGAAACACTTCAAAAACTGTTACCAACACCATTCTCTTCTCTATTTTTTTGGAACAGCTCCATTTTTAGTTGTTTTGATCACTTTTGTTCAAATCAGCACCTAGCCTAAAATTTAATAAGGGATGTGATTAGGGCTTTTCTAAACCCGATATTTCTGGCGCAATACATTTGATAGAGCGAACTATCTTCCACAATTATCGTTTGAAGACATTCGATAGGGCGAACTATCTTACTGGTACGAAAATTTCTTATATTTGAAACCAATTTTATTTTTATCATCGATAAAGCGAACTATCTTACTGGTACGAATATTTTCAAGAGAATTTTATATTTTTCTTTTTTTTTTACCGCAAAACAAAAAAAGTTTTAAGTGATGTTATTTTCTTAGAACTATTCAACTAATGTATTATCTTTCTTAAAATCTTACGAGATTTGACAATCCCTCCTTGGCGTGAGACATGGCTTTTGTTAATTTTATAACGCAATTATATATATATATATATTTTTTTTTTTGGTCGAACATATATATATTTCTGATTTGATTTTGTTCGAAGATTCTTTTCCTGACCATTGAGTATTTAATTTCTCTAAGTATTATTAATTTACAAGCATTTTTAAAAGACAATGAAATGGAAAGTTTGTGTTGAGTCCAGGCTTCTAGTCTCCTAGATATATTGGATATTTTCCAGTTTTCACATTTGAGACTTGACTATTAGGATTTGACATGTATTCTTTTGTGCAAAGACATGTATATTTTTTTAAATGTGAAGTTTCGCATTTTTTTGGTTTTTTACAAAGAAAACGAGGGATTTAAATATAGAAAGAATTATTCAGATATTACATAAAAGTTGGTTTATTACTAAAATATTATACATTATTAAAAAATTACTCATATATTTTGTGCCTTTATGTAATTACAATTAACATCTTTCATTAATTTGCAATTTTTTTAATTTAAAAATGATTAACCAAAAATTAGTGTAATCCACCTCATTAACATCTAATCCATCTCATTAATATGAAAAAACTAAATCCACGTCACGAAATACAGTTTCGGGAAAAAAACCTCTCTCTCGCCAGCGAAACCTCTCTCTCTCTTTCTCTCGGCGATTCCGAAGTCGAACCCTAATTCCGCCGTCGTATCGTCTCTTTCGGCCGCTTCTTTTATCCCCGTCGCATTTCATCTCCTTTTTCACGAACTCGAGTGGGGACTCTTCGTTTTCTCGGGTGGACTCTTCGTTTTCTCGGCTAAAAATCTCTCCTTTTCACGAACAAACTTGCTCCGGTAAGTTCGAATCTTTTTGTTGAGTTTAACCGTTTAAGTGCATGTGATTCCCGTGATTTAAACCGTTTTCCGAAAACTATCGCGGTGATATTAAGGATTTTTATCGATGCTTATTACGGCTGATTTTCGCCGTCGTTGATTTACATATGGTGGCTGATTTGTTAGATCTATTCGATTTGGTGTCTGGTTTATCAATGCATCTGTGGCTGAGTTTGTTTTATATTACGACTGATTTATGATTTACTTTACGGCTGATTTATGGTTTATCAATGCATATGTGGCTGAGTTTGTTTTATGTTACGGCTAAGTTATGATCTACGTTACGGCTGATTTATGGTTTATCAATGCATATGTGGCTGAGTTTGTTTTATGTTGCGGCTGAGTTACGGTTTTCCAAGTTTCTTCTGCTCCAAATCCAGAATTGAGGACCCAATCACTGAGACATATGCATATAAATAATTTGTTTCTGCTGATTAAAGGTTTTATTTTGGTTTTCGATTAGATGGATTTAAATTCGGGCTCATCTAGTAACAATAGGAGCAGAACTTTCGGCGGTCTTAAATTATGTGATTGTCGATTGCCTGCAAAAAAATTCACATCCTGGACAGATAAAAACCCGGGTCGAAGGTTCTTCGGCTGTGAATTGTACAAGGTATGGAGACGAATGAGTGATTGTCTGGATCATATTTGATTGTTTAAAAATCTTATTTGTGTGTCGTTAGGAGGGTGGGACAGCTCACTGCAAATACTTTTGGTGGTTTGATGAAGAAGAGGTGAAACAATGGCCAAAAAGAGCATTGATTCAAGCTTGAGATGAAATCCGGGAGAAGAAAAATGTGATCGATCAACTAAGTACAACAATTGTGGAGCTTCGTAGAGAATTGGAGAAGCATGAGGTGGAGAAATGTGCAAGAGATGGTGATATACAACAACGATTTGAATTTGGATGGAAATCAAAGATCTTAAAGTTGTTCTGTATCGGCAATGTATAAGTAGATGCATAAGTAGATGTTCTGTTGGCCCTTTGTGTTTGGTTTGTAAGGACATCCCTTATATGATTCATGACTATTTGTGTTTGATTAAGATGTTGTGCTGATTTGATCCAAAACAAAACTTAAATGCAAATCAAAGAGGCTGAAAATTTGACACATTATATAACTTGCAATCCTTAATGTAAGTTTGTCTAGGAATGGAATCTAAGTATAGCTTCACTATGTATGGGTATAGGGTTTGAGATTTAGTCGTTTTGTTGGAAACATGAGCTAATTTCATGATCATTATTCGGTAAAGTGAATAAGAAAGTGGATTAGTTACATAAATGTATCAAATATTCACATCTGCCATATTCGTGGTTTGGCCGAGTTATGCCATATTCGTGGTGGCTGGGTTATTCTAACGACATGGCTGACTTAACGTAGATTCATTCGCGGTTTGGCTGAGTTATTCTTTTAATTAAAAATGATTAACGAAAAATTAGTTTAAAAAATAATAATCCACAACAGTTATGTCATTAATGATCAAAAGCGAGGGAAACTGAATCGTTCTCTTTTGCTGGGAAGGAAAAAAAACTCTCTCTCTCTCTCTCGGCGATTTCGAAGTCGAACCCTAATTTCGCCGTCGTAGCGTCTCTTCCGGCGGCTTCTCTTTTCTCCGTCGCATTTCGTCTTCTTTTTCACGAACTCGAGCGGGGACTCTTCGTTTTCGAGAGTGGACTCTTTGTTTTCCATTGTTAAAAATCTCTCCTTTTTTCACGAACAAACTTGCTCCGGTAAGTTCGAATCTTTTTTTTTTAATTTAACCGTGTAATTGCATGTATGTGATTTCCGTGATTTAAACCATTTTCCGAAAACTATCGCGCTGATATTAAGGGTTTTTATCGAAGCTTATTACGGCTGATTTTCGCCGTCGTTGATTTACATATGGTTGGCTGATTTGTTAGATCTATTCGATTTGGTGTCTGAGTTTCTTTTATGTTGCGACTGAGTTACTCATTGCTTTACGGATGAGGTATGGTTTATCAATGCATTTGTGGCTGAGTTTGTTTTATGGCGTGGCTGAGTTATGATTTATACTCTGTTATCAGATGGCCAAGGTTATTTCTGAAGAACAAGCAAGGGATTACCCTCCAAGACTTTACGTAGAAGGGGAGTCTAATCTAGAGAATAGATCCATTAACCACAATTTTAAGATGGCAGATCTCCCTGGGATTAGAGAATCAATAGGTCAAGATGTGTGGGATCAAATGAAGGAGTTACATATTGGAATAGTTGCTAAGCTATCTGACAGCCATTTCACGTGGTCTGGTAAGACTGTACACTATCTTCTATGTAGTTAGTTGAAAATACATAAGAAGGAGATTTGGTGTCTCGTCGGTGGTCAACCTATCAGGTTTGGCTTGAATGAATTTGGTCGTATCACGGGTTTAAACACAGATCCACTGCCTATAGAGATTTTTGAACCTGAAGCTGACTACAGAATGTTCTTCAGAGAATTGAATGTGCCTGGTGGGGAAGGACCAAAGTTAGATGAACTTAGGGCAGGATTATCAGTGTGCCGAACATGGCCTCCTCAAAAGCGTAAATGGTTGGGGCTGTTGCTTCTTCAAGCCATTGGTATTTATGGATTGCATCATAATTCTAGAATACCATTCCAATGTGCAAAAAGAGTTTTTGATGATGAAGCAATGAAGACTTATCCATGGGGTCGGTCAGCATTTGAAGCTCTTGTTGATGCTATAAAGATGTTGAGTCATATAGGAAAGTCGTACACCATTAGTGGTATGGTTTACGTGTTACAGGCTTGGGCGTATGATTCAGTCAAATGCTTTGGAGAGCGATTTGGGAACATAGTCAATAATGATGAGATACCGTTGTTTCGATGGGGTGGAAACCGTACACGTTCAACAATGGAATCGACCATTGCTGAAGAGATCAGAACGTATGGTGAGGTAAGGTTCTGGTTGTGTTATGATAGTTAATGGCTGAGTTATGTTTTAATAATGGCTGAGTTATAGTTTAGTGATGGTTGAGTTATAATTTCAGATGGTTAAGTTATAGTTTAGTGATGGCTGATGTATGGTTTAGTAATGGCTGAGTTATGGTTTATTAGTGGTTGAGTTATGCTATATTGATGTCTGAGTTATGCTATATTGATGTCTGAGTTATGCTATATTGATGTCTGAGTAATACCTATTGATGATTGATTTAAAACTTACTGATGGGTTTCATAATCTCTTATGTTATAGGTGCGTGTGAGTAAAATGGTTATGAAGGATGATGTAAGAGCATCTCCAACCCAATACCAAATTTGGTGCCAAATTGCATTTTGCAATAAAATCTGCTCCAACCCAATCTCATTTTCAATTGCAAAATGGTATAATGCCATTTTTGGTTGCAAATATGGCACCATCTCATTTCCAATTGCATTTTGCTATTGGACTTTTTTATTTATAAAATAGTCCTTCAAATTTTACATACTTTTACTTTTAGAGTTATAACTAATTATTTTGATGATAATTTCTTTTTTGATGACTATAAATATTAAAACACTATAATATATAAAATTTAAACATAAATACCATTATTTTAATTGAAAATATAAAAACATAATTCTAAATTTAAAATAATTAAAAAGTACTGAAATTAAAAATAACAGAAAATAAATTTAGTACAACAATGATTGATTACTTAATAAGTTAATACTCCGGTAAATCGAATCTGAATCCACTTAAATCATCAAAAAAATTGTCCAATGAAGCAGATTAAAGCGGATCTTGTTGATATTGTTGTGTTGAGCCATTTTTCGTAAAATACGTGTTTGTTTACTCTGAACATATACACGAAGATTCGAATCCTCTATCGAGTTCAAGTCTTGGAACAAAACATTGTTTGTTTCCTTAAATTCTTTTAAAGCGTACATAGTTCTTACTTTGAATCTCCAAATGATGTTGTCTTTGTGCATTTGTCTTCTTTAATTGCTCCAAAAGTAGCTTATTTCCTTCTTCTAAAGTGTAATGTGTTTTAAAAAAAAATTATAATTATAAAATTTTATGAATATCATAATTTATGAAAATTTTGAGAGAAATTAAATAAATGGGTCAATTTGTAAATGTTAAAAAAAATATGTATAATTAGTAATTAATAATAAAATAGAAAAAAAGAATATACTAAAAATATTCCTTTTGACATGGAAAATGCAATTATGGGTTGGAGAGAAATCCAATTGCATTTTGTAATTATTACATTTTGCAATGAAAAATGCAATTATGGGTTGGAGATGCTCTAAGAGAGCTATTTCATACGTGGCCAGATCAAGCAGAAGACCCAACACTTGATCACTTGATCCAAGACATATATGAGGATAAGTTTGTCAAAGGTTTTTGGGATGTGAAGAGGAATGAAAAGAAGAAAAAAGTAAATGCTGAAGCAGCGGTTGAGTCTGAATCTCCCGAAAAGAAGCAAAAAGTCGAAAAGGTGATCCACAGTGAGGGTGGTTAATTTGGTGAAGGTGCACATAAGAAGAAGAAGAAGAAAGAATCAAAGGTAAGTGATATGGTATATAGTGAGTTTATATTTTATGTACCGTTTGGTTAGCTTGTTTATGCGTTTTTGTGTATGTGTTGCAGGGTGTTAGTGAGGAGGATGATGTGTCGGTTAGAACTGTAATGGATATGGTGTCTAAATTAAACTCAAGGTTCGACACCGTTGATAGAACCATTGGAAAAATGTCTTCAAATCTGGAGAAAGTGATTGGAGATAGAGTAAAAGCGAGGATGGATGCAAGGTTTATCCCAAGGATAACTGGCGTTGAAATCAGGCTTGGATCTATTGACGATGAATTGAAACAGATGAAAGAGCACCTGAATGCCATGGGGGTAGGGCAAACTGGCCAAAACGATGACGATTCTCAGATTTCAAAATTAAGTTGCGGCCGAATTATGTTTAATGTATAGCTGAGTTGTCTTAACGTTGTGTCTGAGTTATCGTTATCTAATTTTATTCGCTCTGTTATACAGCTGAAGAATTTTGTCAACGTAGAGAAGGACAGTGGTGTTGGTGGGGTCAATAAGAATCTGTATAAGGAATTTGTTAAGGCCACTGATGGAAAAGAGGATCCTCTAGATTTCATTGAGCAGTCTAATGCTAATAGATTACCCCTTAGAAATAAAACAAACCAACCGTCCTAAGAAGCAGAGGTACAAATGCCGGCCAAAGATAATAAGCCAAAGAGTAGAGGTAGAAAGGATAAAATGGTGGCCAAAGAAGCAGAGGTACCGAAGACAGAAGTCGAAGATAAGATCAAACAGATGCCGGCCGAAGATAATCAGCCAAAGAAAAGAGGTAGAAAGCCTGCAGCGGTGAGGAAGGTGAAATTAAAATTACCAGCTACGAAAGAAGCTGATGAAGTCCTGAAAAAAGCTGATGAAGTCCTGAAAAAAAACTGACAATAACGACCCGAAGGAAGGTGATGGTGACATATGGGATGTCACAAACCAGTTTGTCGCTGAAAACAGCCGCATGTTGCCTGAGTCTGATGATGACGACGAGGAAAAGATTAGGATGGATAAAATTAAAGCTTTAAGGACGGAGAGTGCACTGAATCCACAACAAGATCTTCCATCAAGGGTTTTTCCTTATATTGGAAACAATGGACTGACGTGCATGAGGAAGAATTGTGTACCTTCACTTGGAATATATGATCCTCTGGCACCGGTTGATCTGGCCAAATTGCAGAAACTTAAGGATTACCTAAAGCCATTCGAGTAAGACCCTTTAGACCTTATTAACTTGTTAATTACAGCTTGTTAACACTATTTGTGTATATTAACTTGTGTTTATCTGTTAGGAATATCCCATTGGCCAGGCCAACAGACGACGTTGATTTCTATAGGATTATCATGTCCGAAAGAAAGGATTGGCTAGATAATAAATATGGATGGCTGTACGATATGGTAAGTATTACTTTATGTCTGATTTATTGTTTTTTACGGCTGAGTTATGATACAATATTATGTCTGAGTTATTGTTGTTTACGGCTGAGTTATGAAATAATATTATGTCTGAGTTATTGTTGTTGACGGCTGAGTTATGAGACAATATTATGTCTGAGTTATTGTTGTTTACGGTTGATTAATGCTATATCATGTCTCACTTATTACAGCATGTATGTGCGTTCCTGAGAGTCCTCAGGAACGTTCCTGCCCATTCCACAACAAACGCATTGCATTTATGGACTCGTGGTTCGTCGCTCTATGGGGGTTAAAGAGTATGAACAGTTCAAGATAAAACCGAAGAGGTTTAAATTCAAAGACACCCCGTATGAGAACGTGGTTAACGGTTTGCTTCCAGTGGATCAACCGACAAATATGAAGTGGATACAAGATGTGGATCACTTGTATATTATTCCACAAACCGGAGGCGATCAATGGGTGGCGCTGCACGTGGACCTGCGTAAAGGGCATATTGATTGCTATGATAGCATCGTGGGACAAGTAACCCCAGAAAGTGAATATAAAGTTCTGGAAAGTTGTAGGCCGTTTACGCGGATGATTCCAGCAATGATGAACGATCTAGTTTCTACCACAATCCGTCAACCTAGCTTCGACCAGTTTACCTTCAGAAGGAGGAGTGTCTCCAGGGTCCCTCAAAACGTACAAATTGGGGACTGTGGCGTGTACGCGTGTAAATTTGTCGAATGTCTAGTGCTTGGTTTAACTTTCGATGGCATCTGTGATCAAAATATCCAGGCTATACGGGTTAAGATGGCAGCAGAAATCTACGACGAAGCACCTGATATGCTTGCACAGTTTCAATGATATATTATGTTTTAGTTGATACCTATTATGATAATCGTTTGTGGCTGATTTGAGGATACCTTAAAATGTACCTTAAAATGTTGTTTGTGGCTGATTTAAGTTATTATAAGTTTACTTCCGTTGGACTTAGTTTTATTTGAAAATTTTGGTTAATAATCGTTTATGATTAAGAATTAAAGTTTACATTTGACGGCTGAGTTATAATACTTAACAGAAGTATACTTATAATAACTCAGCCGTGTCGTTAGAATAACTCAGCCATGTCGTTAGAATAACTCAGCCAACCCACGAATATGTCATAACTCAGCCAACCCACGAATATGGCATAACTCGGCCAAATGTTCTTCAGATAAATCTTGTTTTTTTTTTCAGGCAAATGTTCGTTTCGTAACTCAGCCGTGCGTTATTCTAACGACATGGCTGAGTTTTAGTCAAGTTACGGCTGATTTATAGTCAAGAAAAGACGATAATATAGATAGATAAAACACCATTACATAGAAGTTCATAGAGAAGACGACAGTAAAAACAAGTTTAACAATGGAATTCACGCACTAAAACCGACATCATCTGGTCCAAATTCCTCAAACATATCGACCAAATTTTTCCACACTATCCTATTAATCCACTCGGGCTTATCGCCACCACGCGCCCATATCCTCTTCAACGCACGCATCTGGTCTCGGAATAACGTTCTAGCACACAAATTAAACTGCGTCCAAACCGTTGAAGTATGTTTTGGATCCCACGTGTATTTACGCTACAAATTAAGAAACGAAAATAAGTTATAGAGTATAGAACCATATTAGGGTTTTTGGTTTTATTGTGCTTTATATCAAAGATTGGCGCTTACCGCGAGGAGGAAAAACCATCGTGTCTTATAATGGACGGGAATCAAGCGGTACGTCGGCCACTCATGGTGCCAGTTGTGTTGAAGGATCTCTCCGATCGCGACATAGAGAAAGTGATTGAACTTGAACCACGTAACAGTGGTTTTGTCAATCCAGACACCCGCACCAGGGTTTAGAACAGGAAGATTCTCCCGATCAGCAGCGTTAAGGATCGCTTCAACATCTCTGAGAAATTGTCCTGTGATGGGAGGAACAACGTCCATGTCGAAAGGTTGAGATGGAAGAGATAGGAAGACGAAAGAAACTTAGGGTTTCGAGGCAAATTTAGGAGAATCTCTCCGAAAGAGAAAAAAGAGATAGGAAGACGAAAGAAACTTAGTGTTTCGAGGCAAATTTAGGAGAATCTCTCTGAAAGAGAAAAAAGAGATAGGAAGACGAAAGGTTGCCTAGACTAACTTAGGAAAAGTTGAGTTATAATACTTCATGGAAGATGAAAGGTTGCGTAGGTTAACTTAAGGTTTTCCGCCAAATTTACATTACACGGCTGAGGTATTTACTTTACAGCTGAGTTATTATACTTCACGGCTGAGTTATGGTACTTCATGGTTGAGTTATGATACTTGACGGCTGGGTTATTATACACGACGGCTGAGTTATGATACTTCATGGCTGAGTTATGATATTTCACGGCTGAGTTATTATACTTGACGGCTGAGTTATGATATTCCATGGAAGACGAAAGGTTGCTTAGGTTAACTCAGACATGGGTTTAGCGGCTGAGTAATAATGCTTCACATAAACATAAAACACATAAACCAACAGTCATGTTCGCTATTACCAAATAAGGAAAAGAAAATACATGCCAACAATACTATGTCCGACAAGTTTTCGCATTATGCCCAAATTGTTTACATCGAGAACATGCGTGTTGCTTCCTAGGGCGTTTCATTCCAATGGCAACTTCTAAAGATTATTTAATCCTAATTTTCTTGGGCCTTCCTAGCTGGTTTACAACAATCGGAGGCAAGCACGGTTGGATAGTTACAATTTCAGAAACAGGGAACGCTGTATCTAAAGGCATGATTGATTCGGCGTATGCGTTAACCAAATAACCGCTCTTATAGTAAGGACTGCACAGGGATATACGAGACACACCCATATGCTCTGCAGCTGCGATTGCATGGACGCATGGTATTTTTTCGTGGTCGAAACGACGGCATGTGCATCTTTTTGCATCCACATTTACAACATGCAAATATGTTCCATATGTTACCTCTACACGTAAAGCATCAATCGTTTGTACATCCATAAGTCTTGCTGCGGTGACACGGGCCTATTTGATAGAAGAACCCAAAAAAAACGTTAAGGCTGATTTACCAAATAATGTATGGTTTATGAGTATTTGACGACTGACTTATGTAAACGATTACAAACGATTACCTCGTGAGGGCGTTGTTAGCTGCGATTTCGCATCCTCTCTCCGTTCAGCAAACCATTTGGTCATCATATTCCGTATCGATTCTAACAGTCGAACTATGGGAAGACTTCTAGCATTTGACAGTGCTTTGTTCATTGATTCCGCAATATTCGTAGTCATCAAATTGTACCTTTCACCCGGGAAATGAACACGCGCCCACATTCGTACACCAGCTCTTTGGAGGTATCCATGTAGTTCAGGATGAAGCGCTTCAATCTCATTGAACGCCTCAGTAAAATCAGCCAGCCTAAAACACCTTGCCGCTTTTTCACTAAGGGGAACAAATGTTTTCCTTTGAAATTCACCAAAATGTTCTTATACAAATGGTAAGTGCAAATTCCACGAGAAGCCAACGGATACACATTACCAATTGCTTTCCCTATTGATTTATGTCTGTCCGAGATTATCGCAAGATCCTTATCGTCAGGAATAACAAGTTTGAGTTGCGTAAAAAACCAACGCCAAGAATCATCATTTTCAGTGTCAACAACACCGAACGCTATTGGGAAAATCTGAAAATTACCATCCTGAGCTAGGGCTGTTAGAAGCGTCCCTTTGTAACTACCATGGAGAAAAGTACCGTCGACAACAACAACTTTGCGCATAAAAGGAAACCCAGCAACACTAGCACCAAAAGCAATGAACACATACTTGAATCTTCCACACTCATCAATTTGAAGACGCGTGACTGTACCCGGATTTGCCCGTCTTATCATGTATAGGTAAGAAGGCAATTCTTTAAAACTATTCTCAGGAGTCCCCAGATCGATCTGCCTTGCAAACTTTAGCGTCCTATGTGACTTCCAATAATCCATCTGTCGACACCAACATATTAATAAATCAGCCGAAATGAGAATAACTCAGCCATAATATATCTATAACTCAGCCGTAAACAACCTATAAGTCAGCCGTAAACAATCCATAAGTCAGCCAGAATGTATTAATAAATCAGCCGAAATGAGAATAACCCAGCCATAACGTCATGATAAATCAGCCGTCAATAACCTATAACTCAGCCGGAGTGTATTAATAACTCAGCCGAAATGAGAATAACCCAGCCGTAACGTAATGACATTTCACACATAATATATGAATAAGTCAGCCATAAAACAATCTATAAGTCAGCCGCAAACAATCTATTACCTTTATGCTAAAATGCTTATTGATAATTATTCCGACACTGCGAGGTTTAACGGTCGGACCAACGTCACCAAGAAAGTCCCTGTAAAGAGCTCCCAAAATATCAGGTGTTGCTTGTCGTGATCGATTAGAACGTTCCGTCACAGAACATGTGTGTTCCGAATCGTATATACGAACATAGAAATGCGGCTCATCCCCTTGTTTAGATGCACGAACTCTCCAACGACATCCATCCACCCAGCAAGTCATAATCACTGTACTCGGATTTGATACTGGTACATCAAAATCAAATCCATCCCTTACCGAAAGAAGTTTCAGTCGTTTCTCCAACTCGTCTTTGCTCCCGTATCGTTGTCCTACAGCGAGGTTTAGCGAAGACATCTCCAACCTTAATGCCTCCGAGTTCCCAATCGATCCGGTCGTTTCAATGTTCTGAGGTCTCTTCTTAGGAGGCAGAGTCGGTGAATCTTCGTCTTTCTGAGGCTCGCCGTATACAGTGAAGTTGTCATCATCATATGACGCACCATCGGAGTCGTCGAAAACATCAAATCGGCTTGAAAATTCATCATCTTCTTCTTCGTCATCTGCTTCTTCGACATCTTCAACGTCTTCTTCGTCTCTGTTTTTACTATAATCATAACAGAAACCATCAAATCCCCCACCGTAATCTTCGTATCTAGATTCAACTTTTGAGTCAGAAGGCCGTTTCATCCTTCCTCTCGATCCATCATTCCGACTAATTTCGGTAGACTCTTTTTCCGTAAACTCCACACTGAGACGTAGCCGATCGATTTTCCATAGGCTTAGAAAACATTGCAACTGTCGATCATTGGAGATATAAACTGGTGGAGTATCATGCGACATATTTTTCATAGCCTTGTTCGAGAACATGTAGCTTAGCTTTACCTGATGGCTCAACTCCTTCAATCCGTAGTCATCGAGAACCAACTTCACAAGCTTGTCGTGCGTTGTTTCCGTATTTCTCTGTTGATGATGACATAGAAATATGCATCCGACGTCATTTTTTAATTGATGAAGTGGCAAGTAAGCCACCAAACGATCACGTAAATCAACTGTCTTAAACCAGCCATCAAACAAAACTTTAAGTCAGTCGTAACATGAATACTATTACAGTAATTAAAAAACGTAAAAACGGCTGCCAAATTCAGCCATAACTCAAATGAAAATCTTTAGCTCAGCCGTATCGTTTAATAAGTCAGCCGTCAAAACATGCTATTGTAGTAATTAATCTTTCGCTACTAATCAGCCGTAATTAAGTCGAGTTATTCGTTAACCCAACTTATTACGGCTGAGTTATGACACTTACACGAAAATCAGCCGTAACGAAGCAATAACTCAGCCAGCCGGAGAAAGTTAATTCAGCCGTGTCGAGACAATAACTCAACTAAATTTTGACAAATCAACTATCGGGTTATAACTCAGCCGTAACCTATGGCTGGGTTATCTCGTAAGTCAGCCGTTTTTTTCATGACTCAGACATATTTCGTTAACTCAGCCGTAATTTATGGCTGAGTTATCTCGTAAGTCAGCCGTTAGCTCATAACTCAGCCATTTTTCTTAAATCAGCCGCAACACACCGTAATTCAGCCGTCATTGCCGCTGTAGCGCTTTACGGCTGAGGTCATTAATACACATCAGCGATTTCTAACGTGGCGGCGCGTTTTTTCTGATGTGGAATTAAAAAGTAATGGCATTATTTGTAATTACGTTTTTTCCTATAACATGTAACAAGGGGACGCTGAGTATGGAAAATATAGGCGAAATATGATAGTAATAAAAAAAAAAGTTTTGTATGGTTCTGGTCATTTCACCTAATTTGTATGATATCTGAATAATGACATTTTATTCACTTACGTTTACGTTATAGGCACTTTCCGTAATTTGGCCATTTTTTGTGTTTGGTGGTGTTACAATTCCTTTTCTATCCCTGATAAAAATGTTATTTTCAAGAGTAAAAAAAAATCTTTTCCTTCCACCATAATCGTGAACTAAGTTTACGGCTGCCGCCATAGACTGTATATTCTGGCTTCTTGTATAATTAAAAGCATGAGTTGTTGTTGCAATGGTGGAAAATTCTAAATCACTTACGGTGCGTTTATTATGGATCTGTCGATATTTAATATTTTTGAATTTTGTCCGTCTGATTTTGGTGTGGATCAATTTTCTGGGTTTCTGGAAAAGAGCTGCGATTTGACGGTGTATGTGTCCTCGTATTTTATTTTCGGGATCGAAAGTTGGATGATTGGTTTTGGTGTGGATCAATTCCATATGAAACAATATCATCGAGAGTGATCTGAAGGTTGGATGATTGAAGCGTCGATATGATATTAGAGTCTTTGTTGATCTGAAGCTTTACTCTACCGGATGGGCGAACAATAGTTGATAAAAAGAAAGTAAATCATAAGCAATTTTGTTGACCAATTGTTGTCAGTTTTAGAAATTTAACAACGCAATAGGAGATAGATTCATAACAAGAAGAAAACAAAGTTTCATTTGGTATGTTCACACATTATCATCTATACCGTTGTATCCACACCGTTGCATCCATTCCGCTGCATCCATTCCACTGCATCCATGTCGTTATCCAATATAAGATGGACACATCATATGAATCTGCTCTGTATCGAGATTCTCCACGCTGAAGAACTTCTTCTCTAACAATAAATTCTTCATAGATGGTCTCGAAGAAGCTAGCTAGTGTAAAACTAGTTTGACTTGGAGAAATTGATTGGATAAGTTTGTGTGGATTATTCGTAAAATTTAGAAAGGATATGATTTTCAAGGAACGAGTAATCTTTGCATGGTGGTGGACTGAGTTGTCATTTTTGGCTTCAATTAAGCACGATATTGAAAGAACGATACGATCTTGGATTCGTAGCTTTGATGTTTGAAACATGGGGAAGATAAGAAAAAACAGAAAAAGAAGCTATTGCATGAGCAAAGTTCATTTTGGATCAAGCCGGAGGAATTGGAGAAGAAGATTACACAAGCGTTGGTTGACTCCATTACTCTTTAAACCAAGCCCCTCTCTTATGCATCTTTGTTTGAGAAACAATCACTTTAGTAATCTGGTTGGACATAATTTTGTTGTTCGGGTTACGGATGTTGCAAGATTTCTTTGGTTCATTATGTGCTTAGAAATAAACATTGACAAAGTAATATTCTTTAGCATTTTGGAGAAAACCGGATGTAGCTAGATTTGTTAGACTTTGTGAAACACTCATCTTGAAGCGTGGAATAGTTAAACACTCAAGAAGAAAATTGTTAGAACATGGGCAAAGTGTGATGCTTTGTTTGAGAGTTTGTAAAATCAGAGTTCCCTGGAAAAATGTCTTAATACTATTTGATAACCAAAGTTTTATGTAACACATTATCATTCACGCGACGCTGCATCTGGATATTTCTGTGTGGTTAATGTCAAGTGGACAGAATAATAAGCAAGAAACGATCTTTAATCATCGATTTTGGCTTCTTGATATGGTTTGTTGTCCACCGCACCCCATCCATTACCAATTGTCCATTGAAAGTTGTCCATATCAAATGTTGTAAAATTGAACTGATACACTTTCTGTTGGCTGAGATCAGATTCATGAGCTTTGAAAAAAAATTCGCATAGACTTGAGGACCAATGAGAAAAGTGATATTTTTGTAGAGAAGGTTCAAAGTGAAAACACTTCCAAGCTCCGGGTATCCATGCTTCTGTGTCCAGTCATTTCTATCCATGCTTATGTATCCATTTTTCCGAGTCATCTATGGTGGTTGCGGAAGTGTAGATCTGGGTTTTGCGCTTGAAGGCGGTGAAGTTGCAAGGGAGTAGATCGCCTAAAGTCTCGATTCCGATTTTCAAATAACGTCGCCGGCAGAATTGATTTGGAGAGACGAGATTCTTCCTCTTCAAGCGCTGTTGGTGATGAAACCCTTCGATTAGAGATCCGGGTTTCTGAAATTAGGTTTTCCGATAGAGCACCTCGAATTTCCAATCCTCTGATGGTTAGGATTTCGCCAGGTATGACGGCGACGAATCAATTTTTCTTCCGCCAGTATTTTCAGTTTTTTAGAGATGATAGTAAAATAAATTTTTTTTTTACTTTGTCACGTAAATATCTCGACAAGGTAAGAAAAAGGTGAGATAAGGATAATTTTGTAATGGCAAGTCTTGAAAGTGACTAAATTGCTACAAGTGCCTCTTCCTGTAAATTGAGTTATAGAAAGTGCTTATGAGTGTAAAAAACTTAAAGGAAACCGATAAAAGTAAATATTCGCAACCAATGAGATAAGAAAACCAAATCGTAATTTTCATGGTTATTACCGATTTGTACGTTATGTCAAATCAATTTATCGTCAATATTAATTATGGGTCTAAATGGTAACATATAAATTTTGCTGAATATGGAATCTTGCTGAATTGTTTTGTGCTTTTTGGCAGAATCTGGCTAAATAAGTATGAATTCAAATGGTAACCGAGGAATTGAAGAATTGCTGAAAAAAATATTTTTAAATAATTAAATAAATAAATATGTGAAAAAATAAAATTATGTTAGTGTGTTATTAATGTATTAACAATTTTAATCGTTAGCGTATTTTGTGTGAAATCAGACACTAAGCTGCACCAAATCCCTTACCAAAAGGCCGGCTGGGTAAAGTTATTCTTTCTTTTATTTATATTTCTAATTGAACAAAAGCGAGAAGCTGGGCCATCTGTCCCCTATAGATTGAAAATCCAATCTAACCGCTTTCGGTTCGAAAGCCAGACCATAATATCGAGCTAGCAGCTTAAGAAGCAATCAAACCAAATTAAAAAAAAATAATTTTATTTTGAACAGAATTTATTTTCTAAAATCCAAAATTATGAAATCTTAATCGAACCAACCCAAATTATAGGTTAATCTTGAATGGGACTTATTTTTCGCACCAAAAAAATGAAAGCAGAATAAATTGAACCGAACCAAATCCAATAACCAAATGATCGCCCCAAGTTTTTGTTTTTTTTTTAGAGATATTTATGCAGAACAGAACAATAGTTATATATTTTCATATTTTATTTTTAAAAATTTAATCAAACAAAACTATAATAAAATTTGATCTTGGATGGTATTTATTTTTCTCAAACCTGAAATTCAAACAAACAGAACTGAATTATAGTTTATTCCCCGAATGAAACCTATTTTCTAAAATCCAAAAACTCAAAATTTAAATAATCCGAACCAAACCGAATGTGTATCTATTATTAAGTATCTAAAATTTAATCTAAAATAGTAGTAAATGTAAGAAAATTATATTAATAAATTAGTTATAATAAATAAATTAATAACTGAAAATAAAAAGTGTAGATTTTTTTTTCCGTCTATTTCTATTTCATTAAGAGACCCAATGGGCCATTACATATGGTAATTAAAAATTAGAACCCTTAATTATGATAAGCACAACCCTAATCTTATCAACAAGTCGATTAAGGGTTGAAAGACACGTGTTAACCAAAAGTTGATGAAGATAGACACGCCGCCGCTTCACTTCTCCGGCGTCTCCAACCATCTCCAAGCCAAAGTCCGATGAATCCGAAGACAGACACGCCGCTTCACCAAGTTTCATCATCTCCAAACTTCCAATTACTACCGAAAAGCGCATAAACAGAGCTAAGAAGTCCGAATAAAATCAGAAGATTGAAAATTTATTATCCGATGAACGGAACCTGGATCCGATATTAATCGGAAGATTTTTGTTTTTTTGTGCAACGGTTTATATTAAAAACATAAAACTTCAAACTCCCACGAGGGAGGAAGCAGAGAGAGCTACAAGAGCCGCCTTGGCTAAGGAGTCAGCCTGAGTATTGTCTGATCGAGTGACATGCGAAAAGGAAATAAATTCAAAGCAACAAGAAATAGACTTGATATCAAGGAGAATTCCACGAATATCCAGCGAGGGGCCATCGGAATTGAGAAGAAGGATGAGTTCCCGACAATCCGAAAAACAGGCCACATGAGAGATGCCCGAAACACTTACGACTTGTAGTGCTGCTAATAGGGCTAGTGATTCAGCCATCACGGCTGACGAGACAAAGCGATCAGAGCTTGATCCCTGAATCGCACAGTTCCCGAGGGAGTGAGGATGCGCCAGCCAAACCCACCAAGGAGGGAAGCGGATGACCAAGCAGCATCCGTAAACACACGGTACGCTCCAGTTGGGGGTGGTGCAGGGGTTGCCGGAGGACGGTGGCTTACATGCTTGGGTACATCAAGCGTTGCATCCTGCCAGAGGCGGGCCTTCGATATAGCCTTATGCAGGGTTTCCTCCGCCGAGCAGAGTCGGTCTTCAAAGATTAGTAAGTTTAGAGGACATGGATAGGAGTTTCCGAAGCATGGCACCTTTTGCAGAGAGAGTCGCCAACAATGCCTCTGCTAACCAGCGTCGGGCCCACTGGAAGAGCTTTGCTTGCCGCTTTCCAGAAGAAAGTTTTGATCTTTGGGGACACCTTGGTAGACCAAATGTGTTTTTGCCAGCCGAAATCAGACATCGCGGGTGGGGGGGCCTCTGGAAGAGTCACAGAAGCATATCCCGAGTTTGTTGTATACAAACCCGATTTCACGGGCAACCATCGCTAAATGTCTATAGATGGTACATAGCTAAGTTTCAGTTGCAGAATTTGATCCTCATGATGCGGAAGAAACCGACGAATTGCTAACACATCCCAAGTATTCGTGTTGGGAATAATGAGGTCACTCACTAGCAAGGTCGCCGCTTCTCTTGCAGGTGGGCCTAAGGGAGTTGTCGGAACAGAGGTGGATAGCCACGGAGAGCTCCAGACATTGATGGTGGTGCCATCCCCCACTACCCATCCTAGACCCTCTTTCAACACTTCCCGACCTGCTAAAATTCCTCTCCATCCGTGGGAGCAGCATGAGGGAGGAGAAGAGTCCAAGAAAGAGGAGGAATTGCAGTATTTACCAAGGAGGACTCGGGCGATAAGTGATGTCGGGTGGAGGAGTAACTGCCAACCAATTTTTGCAAGCAGAGCGTCGTTGAAGTGTTCTATATCCCGGAAGCCCAAACCTCCTCCAGCTTTCGGGAGCGTGAGTTTGTCCCACGAAACCCAACACATTTTGCGCTTATCCGGCTTATTGTCCCACCAAAAGCGTGTAAGCGCCGAGTTGATCCTCTTACACAATGAAACGGGGAGCTTAAAGCACGACATTGCATAAGATGGGATAGTAGAGAGGATAGATTTAAGGAGGATTTATTTTCCGGCTTGCGAGAGGAAACCCAATGTCCAACTGTGGGCTCGCTGTCTAATCTTGTCCACAATTCCGGTGAAGATATCCTTTTTCCGACGGCCAAAATATTCGGAAAGACCGAGATACTTCCCAATTCCACCCTCATTCACAATACCAGAGCAGTTTTGACGCGGTTTCGAACTTCTATCGGGGTCTTTGACGAGAAAGTAATGGTCGACTTAGCCACTTTTATACATTGTTCGGATGCTTGTTCGTAGCGTCGTAGGATGTCGGATAGGGCCTTACAACTACTTTCACTTGTTTTGCTAAAAAACATAGTGTCATCCACAAACAAGAGATGGTTGATGAGGGGATTAGGTCGAGCCACCCGAATACCGGGTAAGGAGCCAATATCCTGGCCGCGAGAGCACAATCCCGAGAGGACCTCCGTGCAAAGGATGAAAAGGTATGGTGAGAGCGGGTCTCTTTGTCGAAGTCTTCGAGTGGGAGTAACTAGGCCATAAGCAGCGTTGTTGACCAAGAAAGAATACGTGACCGAGGTCACACATTCCATAATCCAAGACACCCAAATCTCATGGAAACAGAGATGTTCCAACACCGCTCAGAGGAAACACCACTAAATTCTGTCGTACGCCTTACTCATATCCGTCTCCACCGCCATGGAGCATCGAACCTCATCTTTGGAGGTACGGAGAAAATGGAGGGTCTCATGTGTGATAAGCACATTATCTGATATTGCCCGATTCGGCACAAACGCCGATTGATACGGAGAGATGAGGCTTGCGATTAGCGGTTGGAGCCGAGAGGTAATGATCTTTGCTATGATCTTGTAGTGGACGCAGCACAAGGCGATGGGTCGGTAATCTGCAACCCTCTTCGGACCAGAGATCTTGGGAATGAGACGGACATGCGTCTCGTTGTGTCTTCTGTGCATAATGCCTGTTTCAAAAAAGGACCGAATGTCTCGGTAAATGTCTTGATCGACAATATCCCAAAAAGAATGGTAGAATCCAGCTGAGAACTCATCCGGACTGGGAGCCTTGTCCGAGTGGATACTAAAGATAGCCTCCTGGATCTCTATATCCGAGGGAAGAGTGATGAGTTTTTTATTTGTTTCCGCAGAAATCACCGGGGAGAGCGCCTCATTGACTACACTCAAATCACTCGTCGAGTTAGAGGAGAAGATGTTCTTGTAATACGAGGCAATCACTTGTCCAATTTTGCCTTCTTCATAGGCTGCTATTCCTAGATCATCTTCCATAACCGCTAAATTGTTTTCAGTTTTCTTCCCGCGCGTGGTCACATGAAAGAAACCTGAGTTCTTATCCCCAAGTTGCAACCATTGAATTCGGTTTCGCTGTCTCCAGAAGCTCTCCTCTTCCTTGTAGGAGATTTCCAGCTTCTTAGAGAGAGAGAGAGGATTAACTCTTGATTTGGGGATACATCCGAGAGAGCTTGGTCCAAGGCGGTTTGGTTCTTAAGGATTTCCTGCGTTTTCTGGGTGTTGAGTTCCTTGGAATACTTGATGATACTCCGACGACATCGGTTAAGCTTTGCAAAGATAGAGTCTTGAGAGGTATCATGTGGTGTATAGGGGAGGGGTTTCCAAGCATCCTCAATGATTGGTCTAATCTCCGGATTTTCACGAAGTCGACGATCAAATCTAAAAAATTCTTTGGCTTTGCGATGAGAGGGGTCAAAGTAGGTAACCAAGGGCCGATGATCCGAGCCTTCAAATCTTAGATAAGGAGACCGACTCGCCGGAAAGGCTTTTGTCCAAGAACAGTTGGCTAGGGAGCGGTCAAGACTGGATAAGATGAAGTGCGAGTGTCTATAACCCCGCCAGGACATCTTGTTTCCTGAGTGGGGAACGTTCCAGAGCTCATTCTGAGAAACAAAGCTACGGAATGTGATAAATAACTCTTCACTCCGAGTGGGACCTCCCACCTTCTCCGAATTGTCTAGGGTCTCGTTAAAATCTCCCTTCGGCAACCAAGCTGAGGTACGAGTACTTGCTAGGGAAGAGATTTGATCCCAAATAAATGATCTATTTTCAACTTGGGGAGCACCGTATATGAAAGTAACGAAGGAGGAGGAGCCTTTGAATACAATCTTGGTATCAATAAAGTGAGCATTCGAATCAAGAATCTCCATGTCCACATCATCGGTCCAAAGTAAGACAAGACCTCCACTTAGACCGATAGGGGGAACAAGGAAATGATTCGGAAAAGCAAATGTCCGAGCAGCATGGAGGACAACATCGTCTTGGTTCTTCGATTCCATGAGGAACAGAATGTTAGGAGACAGATTCTTACACATCTCCTTTATTCGATGAACTGTAAGGGGGTTCTCAATCCCTTGACAGTTCCAGCTCACCGCCACTAAGGAGGCAGATTTGAAGGGACCCGAAAATCCACCTTCTTTTTCTTGCTACCCGCAGGATTAGTCCTTGGATTGGGTACACGGACATAGGATGAGGGGTCCAGAGATGCAGGAAATGAGTCAGTGCATAACTTCTTTTTTGCTCCCCCTTTGTTTCTTGTGGCATTACGCTTCTTCGAGGATGCTCCATTTAGCGGGCTACCTGGACCCGTGGCCTTGCTTTTAGTGATCCTGCGTTTGGTTGCTGGCTGTGCAGGAGGAGTGTGCTCCGAGATGGTGGCAGTGACTAGCTCCTCAGCTGGCCCGATCCTTATAGCTGCACTGCGACGAGGAGTAGCTGAGGATGGAGAACTTGTTGTAGGGGAGGAGTGAGAGAGAGATAATATGTGGCCCAGTGTTGGGTGGTGAGGCACCAGTGAGGGACCCGACCCTCGGGGAGTGGATATTCTCAAGTCTTGACTGTTTTCCCCCATATACTGCACTTCTACATCCATTAAGCGAGCCGAAGAAGAGTTATGTCCCCCGGAAGCTCAAGGTGAGATAAGGGAATCCGTTTGTGAGATTCTTTCCAGAACTGAGCGCCGAGGTGATGGAAAACTGTTTACTTCTCTCCTTTCCGACGGGCTTCGGATTCGAGGTCTTAGGGGGAGCAGGTCGTCCAGTTGAGGCTGACGATCTCGAGCTAGTAAGGGGAGCAGGGGAGAGACCCTTGATGTTCTATTCGCAGAGTAGTAGTCGTCAGAGGGGGCTCTATTCCTGTCACCACGTCGGGCCACAACTGCGGAGTCAAGAGAGCGGACATCCCGGGAGGAGCGAGGGGGTGTAGCCCGACGCCTGTTGTGCCGGTCATCTTGACTGGGAATTCTATCATTTGTGGAGCGGGGTGGAGATCTATGTCCATCTAGAAGGGGTACCTCATGATACCTAGCACCCCTTTCTCTAGCCAGGCCCGCATAAGGGTGGGATCGAGAGTCCCTTCTCCCGTCGATACGTCGGCGATCCGATTCCAATCACGAAAGAGTCCGTCTCTGATTCGCATTCATCGAACGGTGATCACTTCCCAAGGGGGTGGGTCCGAGTGGGCAATCTTTTTGTTCGTGACATAGAAAAAGACAGAGAAAACAGTGCTTCTCTAACTTATCATACTCCAGGGTCACTGACGTGGTATCACTTGTTGGGAGCTGTATCGAGAGCTTCATTTCAAGAGGTTGTAGACCATTAATGAAAACGCGGATGCGTCCATTGTCGATATCAACTTTATCCACTTCCCCAAGAGCCTAACCCACTGCATCAAACGTCGCCACATTCCAAAAATGCAGGGGAACCCCTTGAATCTTAATCCAGAAGGGTATCGAGGACGGGAAGGAGGGGTACACAATAGGTTCCCACAGCTGAAGGATAAACATCCATCTCTTGAAGTGGAAGGGGGCTTGAGCCAGGACTTCCAAGAGATCTTCTTCCTCGTGAAATTTGATCTGGAACAGCTCTGTTCCTAGTTCACGCCTGGTTGCCTTTCCATCTAGCTTCCAGTGGTTGAGCATGTAGTTCATCAGGGCTCTCGGCTTTTGAATGGCCGGATTTGTAACCCGCCCTATAAGAGTGAGCTTGTTATCATTAATGAGGCTCTGTGTGTCACAGGCCGTGATGCGGATTGGAGATCTCGCGGTGGATCTGACGGGAATTTCAGATCTAGGTGGTCTATCTGAGAGAGAGTTCCGAGAGGCATCGGTAGTCCATTTGCCTTTCTCAGCTCGTGAGTAATGGTGCGTCATTGCAAAAACAGGGGACTGAGAAGTTTTGTAGCAAATGGAGACGGAAACCCTAACGTTTAAGGGTAGTTTCCAGGGAAGAAAAACACCAGCGCGTGGTGGAGGGAGACTGTATACAACAGTAGTGCCTAAACGGCGGTCACCAGGAAGTACGAGAGTTGGAGACGGCCCAAAAAGTTGAGGTCATCTGAGTTAGGGAGGAGAGCGTCAGACGTGGTCGGAAGGAGTGGACCGAGGAGCGCGGCATCCTTTCAGCTAAACGAAGTCCATGCGGCTGAAAAACCGAACAAAATTTTTTTAAATTCTTGCCGGAAAAATACAGTTGCGGTGGAGAATTAATGTTTAGACGGTGGGAGACAAAGTGGTTGCGGCCAAGTGAGCAGAATGGGAAGTAGGTGGGCTCATCTTGGGAAGCGCGTCTAGGAGCAACTTTCTCTCACCTCTCTCTAATTGCAATCGGAAGATTTATAAACAAAAAATTTACAAAAAAAGAAAAGAAGCGTAGATGCTTGTGAGAAGAGAAAAAAGCTCATGAAATTTTTCTTTATTCAGCTGAATTCCATCAATTACTCAACTGGTATATTTAAAAAAATTCAGCTGAAATTCAGTAATATTCAGCAATTAAGTTGTTACCATTTACTGTCTATGTCCAACCATATCCTATCAAGAATATAACCACAATAATTTAAAAATTAATTTTATAACCATATCACTAAATATCTATATTTCAAATATTCTTTTATTCAGTAAGTTTTATACCATAAAATATAAGGTATAACATGTAAAAAACATATAGTATCGATCAAACTATATACTATATGAACATAGAAAACAGTATAACTTGTTATATTCTTTATTCAGTTTGTCTATATACTATCTAAATATAATAATATAATATGCAAAAAAAAAACATATATATCAAATTTGGGATCGAAAAAGGGATTAAAGCAGGCGAAGAGGACGACAGAAGAAAAAAAAGAGAGAAAGGTATAAGGGAGATAAGCTTGAGAGAACGATAGTTGTCGACTTAGAAGTCTTAGATGACGAAACCAGAGGTGAAGAAACGAGAGGTTACAAAACAAATAGATCAACTATACTATACAGATATGGAAAATGGTATAGACCTGTTACCATTTGAAAATATAAAGAAGAATAAAATCGATATTATACAAATGATACAAATAATATCATAACATTACTTTTGTTATGGTCATTTTATTAAATAACATATGCGATGTGGCTATGCAGTCCAATTTTCTTTGTTTCTATTGTTTTTTTTTTTTTGAAACGGTTCTATTGGTTAGTTATGTTTTCTTGCATGGTTTATCTAATCATACCATAGAAAAATCTATGAAAGAAAAATCTTGAATATCTTATGCGTATTTCTATATATGTGACACTTTGCTATTGTTTTCAATTTGATATGAACTAATGTGTTTTTTTATGGTAAATAGATTTTTTTTTAACATGTTTATAGACAATTATTTTCATTGTACCATTAATGATGAACTAGTCAAATAATTTATATATATATTTGGGAGATCGGCCAATCTCCGAACAAATGAATTTATTTCATATGTGCATATTATCAAAGCATCATTTGTTTAAAACTCGAATATGAAATATTGTGCATGAAACTCTAATATGAAATATTTGTTATCAACATGACGTTATCATCACGTTTTACTTTGAAAAATAAATTCATTCTCATGCTTTTTGGTTGCAGAAAGGTTATATATTTTATAATATGTCATATGTGCAAAAATTAAGAAATTCTAGATCGTGGGTTGCTTAATCTGTTGATAAAATTATCGTTGTTTTCTTTCGCGGCCACATTCGAGCTCTTTTAACATTTTTTATTGAAAATTCATAAAATCTCGTTCAAAGTTTAGTGTAAAATTGATATATGCAATTAACAGAAACAAAAAAAAAAGGTCGATAAAACTGCAGTAACCTGTATAAAAAAAGAGAGAAAATCAATACCAATGAAACAACTTTATGATCAAAAGAATTAGACAAAAAAAAAAAAAGAATTCTCTCTCGTTTCTTTCCAAAGAACCTCTGTAACCAATTTTTTCTGGCCAACGTCCGGTGGCTCTGTGCCCCGGCGTTGTGCTTTTTAAATCGTTTTTGTGTTTCTTCGGCGTCTATAGTTCTGATCTTTTTCTTGTTGATCCCGTTTTTCTTTTCAGAAGGTAGGTTTGTAGCTTCAGTGTTTTAGATCCAGATCTGGGCGTTTTATGTGGTTGCAAGACTCGTGGTTCCAGATCTCTTTGATCGACGGTATGGCGCTTCTCCGGTGTGTACAAGCGCCACAGTGTCTCATCTCTGGTTAGATCTGGTTCTTGCCGGGTCGGGTCTTTGCTCTGCCGCATGCGGGGCTTTTGGTATTTCTGGTGAGATCGCCTTGGTCTGGTTCTGTCCCGGTTCGTTCTATCCCGTTCTCGTCCCTGGTTTTTGGTGATACCCGGATTTGTTTCTCTCCTTGCCTCTGCTTCCTTTTCCGATCGAGTTCTCGTTTGTTCACTGCTGCTTCTATCTAAACGTGGTTTAGTCTCGTCGTTCTTTCGACACCGCCGCATCCGGAAGTCTTGTTCTCTGTCTTGCCGGCTTATGAAGTTTAGTTTAATGAGTTGAAAGGTAGTTTGTGCGTTTCTATAAGGAGGATTCCTCTATCGAAACTTGGTTGTGGTCATCTTCGGTATATTTACTAAAAAGCTCTCTTGAAGTTCAAAATCCTTGTTTTGGTTGGTGTGAGTTCTTAGTTTCGATGTTTTTCGAGTTTATTGTTTAAATTCACCGACTTTGTTTCTGGATGGATTTCGATCCATTCCGGCTCTATAGTTTGTTGCCTAGTATCAATGAATTTTAACAGTTGGAAAAAAAACAACTTTATGATAAAGTTTAATGGTGTGAGGAAAAGGCCAAATGGATAAGATTTGTGGTTGGTCTTATTCATTATCACAGCCATGGCTTATTTGCTTTTTCATTTAAAAGGCTATGATGATCGTGCATGTTTTTGTATTCACCCACATGCACGTGTGTGTTCTTCATTTAAAATTAGATGGCCCTCATCGATCTTTTATGGTTTATTAAATATATACTGTGATTATTTTTTGCCGTTATCAGTTATAAACTTATAATCTAATTAAATATTTGACATAACTATATAAATTTGAATTTAGTTGTATTGCATATGCTTATTGCTCACTGTACTATATCTGATTTATATTTGAATTGATTTTCTTTTTCCATCTGAATTTTATTAAAAACCACAAAATGAAATACAAGGTAGAATCCAAGGTAAAATACAAAGTTTAAACACTAAACAAGTAGGGTTAAAATCATGGGAAAAGATACAACAAGTAAAACCAAAATCTAAAACTGAGACTCTGCAATTGAAAGAAGCCCACAAACGCCGAAAGACCCTAGAAACGTCAAGGAGAAGATTTGAGAAACTAATAGCCACGAGAAGAGAACACTACTAACCGACGAAAAGATCTACAACCGAGCTCAAACCAGCATCAACCCGACCGGAACAGAAGCAAGTGTCGATAAGAACATAGAATAAAAACAATTGAGTCACATCACTTGAAAGAGAGGAAAAACTAGAAGAGAGCAAAGCTCAAGGAGGAGAAGAAACCTTGAACATCGATTGGGAATAAGCCAAAAAGGAATCACAAGTCTTGCACGCGGACACTCGCTCACTAGCCTCAGCGACCTACCGACCAAAGAGCTAGTCACCTCCTCGCAAGAGAAGAGTTTAAGAACCAAACCACTGCAGCGCCAAGAACCAACCCGCAAAGCCTGAAAGCCAGAGGGAAAAACTTGTAGGCACCCCTGCAACAGAAAAACATTCAAAAGACCAAGCCCAAAACGAATACCTCACCCAACTCTAAACTCCAAAACCTCAAACGAAGAAAAAGAGAAGAAGAAAGTTGGATACAAATTGAAATCCTGAACCGATTGAAACCCCAGAAAACACAGATCTAAAACAAAAGAAAGGCAAAGTAGACCGAAAGTGAGCCAGATCGGAAGGAGATCTGATGAAGCAAGCCCCATCAAACCCCAACCGAACCCAGATCCAAAGCAGATCTACCAAAACCCCGATCTAAAAAGTAAAACCGACCAAAACAAAGAAGATACATAACCCAACCGACGTCATGGCTGAGGAAGCCCACGGCCGTCGACCGGAACACCAACAAATCCAGGGAAAAACTTATTTTACAGAGAAGGGCGAGCTTTCTCTCTCTAGCGGCGAAAAAACTATGAATCTTTCTAAGAAATAAGTATACCCTACGATATTTGAATTGATTTATGGTCAAGATATTGTGCGATATAACACAAGCAACTTGACACGTGGCCAAACTAGCCTTTGTCGACATGCTAATGTATTGTCTCACTGTCTCCAATCCCATTTTAGGTTTTAATTTGAGGGTTTCTGTTTCCTTTTCCAAACTTTTAATGGTAAACATTAGTTTTTTTTTCCAAAAGTCTCTTTCATTTTATTTCAAAATAGAGTACCTAACTACACTCTTATATATCAAGGATGAGCCAATCCATTGGCATCATCTGATAAAATTGACACTACATTGTCCGGTATAGACTCAAAAAGTAAAAACCCAAAAGTAAAGAAAAAGCATGATTAGCCAACCCATCAGCTAGACAGTTAGCTTCTCTGTAAACATTGTTAATACGGACTAACTAATCCCTTGAAAGAAAGCCATAGAACAGGCGTGCTAGGAAAGACATTGAATGCTCATCATTTATCCTTGTCCGTAGAAGTCTCACAACTATCTCTGAATTCACCTCAATCTCTAGGCGAGTAATACGCTTCTCCCATGCTACGTATATACCGTAGTACACGTCCCATTACTCCGCCAATGGTGCCGAGCAAATGCCGCTATTCAAGTCAAATCCACCGCACCAGCCACCAGTTCCCACTCATGTCTCTCAGAACTCCTCCTGCTGTGGCTACCCCAGGATTGCCATGAGAGGCTCCATCCGTATTCAGCTTCACCCAACTCTCATTGGGAGGAATCCACAATATTTGCTTCTCTACTCTCTCCTTCGCATTGAAAACTCCTTTTCCAGCCACATGCGCAGCTAAAACCTCAATAGCCAACTCTTTCAGAAATTTTATTCGATCCCGACATTTCCCAATGAACCCGAAGACATTCCCACAACGCCATTTCCACCCCCACCACAGGGCTATTGAAAATAGAGTCGACCAAGCTGTGCCTTGTACTTCTACACTCTCGGCCAAATTCTCATAAATCCACTCAAGCAACGAATGTGCAAAGAAGATCCTATGTTTCCCTCTAGGGACAATACGAGTCCAAATCCCTTGCATCGCAGGACAGTCCCTCAGTATATGTAGTATAGACTCTTCGCCCCTCCCCCCTTTACAGATCTGACAGAGACTTGTGTTTGTTAAATGTCTCCTCTGTCTCTCCACATTGGTCATAATCACTTTATTCACCACCAACCATAAGAACACCTTTACTCTTTCAGGTGCAATGACCCTCCATACCTGGTGTTAGAATTTCTGTAAACTCTGTCTCAGAGCTTTATTCCTGGTGATAAAGTCATAAGCTGACTTCACTGTGAATTTGCCATCATGTGTTTCTGCCCATGAAACTCTATCTCTTGCCCACGTGATATCATCTAACACCACCGTCGCAAGTTGTAGTCGTGTAGTCTGTGATATATACATGTTAAGACTGGGAATTTGCCAGCCAGATCCATTCCTCCATAATTCCATGGCCCTCACTTCCATCCACTCCTCTGGTCTATACGTAGCATGGGAGAAGCGTATTACTCGCCTAGATATTGAAGTGGATTCAAAGATAGTTGTGGGATTTCTACGGACATGGATAAGTGATGAGCATTCGCTATCTTTCCTAACACGCATGTGCTATGGTATTCTTTCAAGGGATTTGTTAGTCCGTATTAACCATATTTACAAAGAAGTTAAGTGTTTAGCTGATGGGTTGTCTAATCATGCCTTTTCTTTACCTTTGGTTTTTCACTTTTTAGAGTCTGTACCTGACAGTGTAGTGTCAATTTTATCGGATGATGCAAATGGGTAGGCTCGTCCTATATTTGTAAGGGTGTAGTTGGTACTCTATTTTGAAATAAAATAAAGGAGTCGAGTCTCCTTTATTTGACTAAAAAAAGGCTAATTTTGTATTGCTAATAATCACATGATACAAAAAGATTATTCTTTAATATTTACGGTAACAATATTTATTTTTATTTCGAGTTATATAATAAAAGTAACTATGACAAAACTGGAAATTTATTATATAAAGTTTGATATTTTAAAGTTAGTCGTGTTAAATTTATCAATTTAATTTTAATACGTATTAAAAACTTTAACAAATTAGATTTTAAAATAGTGTTAACATAAAAAAGAAAATTAAAAATAATTAACATAAATTTTTTGATATAATGTTAATATAAAATGGTAAGTTACGAATCTTTATCATAAAATAGAAATATAAAAAATATAGAATAAAATAAAAAATAAAAAATATATTTCAAATTAAAAAAGAAAAATTTGAAAATAAATGAGTTAAATAATTGAAGAATGAATTTCCGAAAGAAAAATTTATAGTTGATGAGATTTTAACACTTGTAATAAAGAATTTTTAATATAAAATAAATAAAAATAAAAACATTCTTCATATCGATTTAGAAAAAAGAAAATTCAAATATGATTAAAAAACTAAATATAATTCACATACAAATATAAAATTGTCAATTTGAAAAATAATTATGAATAGATAAATATTAAAAAGTAAACATAATTCAAATAAAATTCACAATTGTTCCATGCTTTGTCCCAATGTTTTGCAAAAGATTCTCGGAACCTTGAACCCTATATATTGCTCCTCACCCAGCATAAAATGTTTTCTCATATTGGTATTGCGTCTTCAGAGTACCAAGTAGATTTTATTGGAGATAAAATGTTGTTTTTGGTCATGAAATTACAGTAAAAGCACCGGTTAAAGATTTTGGTGTTGAAATCAAAAGTAACTCAATATGTTTTGTTGATGATGACATTTGGCCAGAGCATCGTGTACTATGACTATCAGTGTGATGCTTCTTAGATTTTTAGCTGATCAAAGAGCTCATGTTACAGAACGGCGAGTATCACGACAGGTTGTTCAATCTGCATCAGTAAAAACATTAAGACATGTGTCAAAATTTGGAGCATAGAAGAGAACAAAACATATAGAAATTGAGTGTCACACGGTTCGAGATCAAGTTAAGACTGGTTTTCTCAAACTGGTCCATGTTTCGAACAACAATCAACATGCTGATGTCTTGACTAAGGCTTACATCCTGGTCTTTTTCACTCTCTTTTCAACCGTATGTCTATGTCAAGCCTAAACTCTGTAAGTGCAGAGAAATCTCAGTACACAATAAAATACACCAATGTTAGACAACTTTTCTAAACCTTAAATTTTTATTAAGAATCTTTTTGAATACAAGTACAATTAGTATCCAAATTGGAATTACACGGCTCTAAGAATCTCTTACCTCGACCCCAATCTATTCTTAACTCACAATGAGATCTCTAAGATTAGCCACACTAATCTACACCCAAGACTCTCACTCTGTGATGAACTCTCACTATTTTCTCTCAAAAATGCCAAACGGCTACAACACTTGTCAAACTGACTCACACGTCTCAAGGGATGTGTTTCTTGATCCAAGAGACAATATACTTAAAAGATTTCGTGTCTAACTCTCCAAGTTGGTATCCTAACAAGTTTCCTAAATCCAAGAGGAAATATTCCTTTTTGATTGATCCTTATCAAAGTAATATTTTCATATCTCATCAAGTCTTCCAAATATCTTTAATCTTCCTTTTCCAAGAAATATATTTAAGGCATCCCTCTTTGAATATATATATTTTCCATAAATTTGCCTCATGATGTCACGTTTGATCAGAAGTCGGATGCGTATGATTCGGCTGATGCATCATCTTTCTGATGACGTGGTCATGTTCCTTCTCAAACCAGTCAACAAAACATCAACAATCTCCCCCTTGATGACTGAGTTTTAGAACTTCAAACTATATTGCGCTGCATACTTCTGATTGCATCATAACCGATCTCACAAAACCTAACATCTTCAATCGTCTGATCAGACATCTGATGCGCCTGATTCGTCTGATGCACCAACTGTCTGATAGCTGACAGAATCTACATCTTCAATCTCCCCCTTTTAACTTAGTTTGATACTTAAGCCCCAAGCTCTTTAATCATCTGCAAACCCCCTCCCCCCCCCCCCCCCCCCACAGAGACACACACAAGAACAAGACAAAGTAGCATCCAAACCTAAGCAAACAAAACTCCCCCATGAATTGTGCTTCATCTAAATCAGCACGCTCAACAAAATCAACATCAGCTCCGCAAAAACCAATATCCACCTCATCTCCCCCTGCTTGAGTGCATAACTGAGTTAAAAACACTTGAAGATGATCTCCCCAAAGTACATCACCAATCACCCATATTTCCATGATGTTGCATATTCTGTTATAGCCCCTCGCACATGACATCCATCTGTCGTCAACACAGACAAGTGTATATATATATATATTTTTTTTTTTAATAAAACTTACTTGTCTGTGGACGACTCAGCAGGCTCAGCATCTCCTTATCCAACGATTCATCCACCTACTTGAATCGTAACATCTCACATTTATGTTTATGTCAAGGTTCTTCTGTTGATAGGCCCCTTTATTACTTCTCACAGGCCATGAACATCCACCCTTATAGCTTAACACACCTCTTGAACCGTTGATTGAAGAAGTACTTGCATGACCTTCAGACGTCTTCATTCATCCTCTTTTGGACTGCACAAAGTGTGGAACATATCGATTTCTCCTCCAAATTTGATATGCACGTTGTAAAAACCTGTAACAATGTGTCTTGATATGACCAAGTCTACCACAACAATAACATTCAATAGATCGATGCCAAGCTGGTATGGTGGTTGATCTGCTTGTATAGTTGTATCAACACTCGTATCAGCACCCTTTCTTCTATATTTTGTATGTGAAAGTGTGTCAAACTTCATATTGGCACTATGTCTTGCTTCAGATCGTGTTCTGACATCTGTAGAAGTGCTTGTTACAGCTCCTGCTCTCGATTTTGTTACAAGACTTGCGTCTGATACAATACATATAACCTCCTTTGCAACAAATTTCTGAGATGTTACAATACCGTAGCCTCCTCTGCAACAGATTTCTGAGACGTTTCAGAAACACAAACTGTCTTCTTTCCTGAGTTGTTTTGCATGTAACCGAGACACACATATGTGTTTTTCTTTCTACCATTACTTTTATTTCTAACATTCAACACATCTTCTAACTCCTTAGTACTTTTCTTCTCAACATCAAGTTCTTTTTCAAGTTCTTCAACTTTGATGTGCAACTTCTTCTTCTCTTGTACTAGAGCCACATTTACTTTACAGGTTTCCACAAGATCCTTATATAAATCTTGCATCACAGATTGAGGGTCACCTTTCTTACTTCATGAACAGCTGGTTGAGCTGGTGTATGTATCTGCATCCTCATTAGACAAAGTATCTTCTTTGTCTGATCCAAATAATGCCACAGTATTAGATAAATCTTCATCACGTGCATCTTCTTTATTATGAGGTTTATGATCCTTCAAAAAACCAGTCTTGAATTTTCTTTTCCTGGCTGTAGGACAATCTGACTTATAATGACCAAAAGCCTCACATTCATGACACTGGATTCTCATCTTCTGTTTGTCTTCAATTCTCTTTAAGACTTGTTCAACTTTCTTTTCCACGAGATCCATGAGGTCTTTTATCTTGTAAGACGTTAAACCATCTTCACTACAAATATATGAGGAAACCTCAATTCCTGGTGAGTTGTTTGATCCATCAGAAGGTAAACTCATCTCATAAACCTGCAGCATTCCAACTACCTCATCAAAAAACATATAGTCTGTATCAAGAGTGAATTTCATCACAGTCTTCACCACATGAAACCTCTGAGGTAAACCTCTCAACAACTTTTTGACCAACTTCTTATTCTTGTATGTCTTCCCAAGAACACGTGCTTCATGTGCCATGCAACATATTCTACCACTAAATCCAGCAATATTCATTATCATCCATCTTCAGAAGTTCAAATTTAGAAGCGAGAATATCTAACCTTGTGCGTTTAACACTTGATGTTCCTTCAAAAATATTTTGCTGAGTATCCCACGCTTCTTTCGTTGAAGTACAACCTTGAATCATCAAAATGATCTTATGAAACCGCACGATATATTGTTCAAAGTGCCAGAGCAATGAATCTAGACATCTATTTCTTCTGTGTTGACCACTCTGATTTTGGCTTTGGAGCAACAACTGCATCAGGACCTCTATCAGCGCTTGGAAAATCTTGTCTTGGTGGCTCCCATCCAAATTTGACCACTGCCCATACATCATATTGAATTCCCTTCAGTTCATGTATCATCTTCAATTTCCAATGGCCATAGTTTTCTGACCCCAACACCAACGCTTTTGCTGCACTGAAAATTATCGTTTGTGTCATTGTGTTCTCTGCAAGACCGTTCCCTAAAATAGAATTTCTTCTAGTGCCTAGGTTAGACTCTGATACCAATTGTAAGTGCAGAAAAACCCCAATACACAATAAAATACACCAAGGTTAGATAACGTGTCTAAACTTCAAACCTTTATTAAGAATCTTCTTGAATACAAGTACAATTAGTATCCAAATTGAATTTATACGGCTCTAAGAACCTCTTACCTCGACCCCTATCTATTCTTATCTCACAATGAGATCCCTAAGATTAGTCACACTAATCTACACCCAGGATTCTCACTCTTTAATGAACTCTCACCCTTTTCTCTCAAAAATGCCAAACGGCTACAACACTTGTCACACTGAATCGCACATCTCAAGGGATGTGTTTCTTGACCCAAGAGACAATATACTTAAAGGATTTCGTTCCTAACTCTCCAAGTTCGCATCCTAACAAGTTACCTAAAGGGAAGATGAAATATTTCTTTTGATTGATCCTAATCAAACTAATATTTGCATATCCCATCAAATCTTCCAAATAGTTTTAATCTTCCTTTTTCGTTTACCTTTATCTCCAAGTAATATATTTAAGGCGTTCCTCTTTGAATATATATATTTCTTAAATTTGTCTTATGATGTCACGTCTGATTCATTTGATGCATCATTTTTCTAATGACGTGATCATGTAACTTCTCAAACCAGTCAGCAAAACATCAACAATCTCTCCTTCTACTAGTTTAGATTCAGAGGCTTGAAAGGGTATATTAGGTATAAATGCATTTTATACTTGTACAGCTCATCATATACTAATATAAATACTTAGTTTGTACATATCACGTTTAACTTAGTTAGAAATATACAAATATTTTGTTTCTCTTAGTTAGAAATATACAAATATTTTGTTTCTCTCTCTCTCCACCTTAGTATCGTGCTTCAAATTGCGGTGTCTTTAATATTTTCATGAGTAGAATGGAATGGCATACGAATTCTGTTATTAAATAAATTTGTTATATAATGGTTTGTAACAATTAAGCAGGGACGTCTCAAACTATATGTAGACCCTATTCAAAATATTTATGGAAAATATATTAATATGATAAATAAGTTTATAGAAAAATTTGGAACCCTGATTTATAATTTTTCTTAAGGAATTTTTCTTTAAACTATTTATGGAAAGTATTAATATGTTAAATAAGTTTTTAGAAAAATTTGGGGCCCTGATTTATAAAATTTCTTAAGGAAATTTTCTTTTTAAATTAGGACCTTGTTCAATCACTCCATTTGCCTATGGTAAAAGACGGCCCTGCAATTAAGCTTGGAACAATCGTGAATTCTAGACATTTTTGTATGTTCTTCGTAGTAGTCGGCCACAAATGTAATGGGATATTCGCAAAAGTCAAGGCCAAGAATAGAATCGAATGGTATAAGAATGGATCGAATGGTTTGTTCCAAAATCAGCAACACTTGAAGAAAGCATAGCTGAATAGTCATTTTAAATTTTATCAAGTTTTTTTTTTGTTTAGCAGTAATTATTTAGTATGAATTGTCCCACCAAATTTCGTTGATAGTTTTTTTTTTTTGGAACTATAATACTAGAATGATAAAATAAAGACAAGATTATGAACTCGATTATTTCAAACATAATTTCTAGGGTAATTTTCTTAAATGGCACAAAACCAAGTTTTCAAACCAAATATAGCCTACACGCTCATTTTAGATCAGAAATAACATTCATTAAACGTTAAAAGTCAATTCTACCCTTCCTAAAAGAAAAAGAAAATTTTCTAAAAAACATTTAATTTCTTCTCATTTTCGGGACGATGGTGAAGGAAACCTGTAATCTCTAGACGGCAACAATTCTCCAACGAACGACAGCGACGTCTCCGGTTACCTTTGACCTTTCATTGCTCTATCATCTACTTCGCGGAAACAAGACCAAATTCGATCCCTCGTCAAGCAACTTCTACATTTCCTCAAAAAATCGATCTCGCTCTTACCCAAACGCCTCTCCGTCGTCGCCAAAGAAGATCTTGATTCGGCCGGAGATCTATTCCGTGCGTATCAACTCTGCTTAGATTGCCTTGAATCGGTCTCCGCTCAGTTAGCCTGCAAGCCTCATACCGTTCAGCTTAAGAGGCTGCGAATGATTCACTGTCTCGATGCTTGGGGTTTTTACAAGAATGTTAATACCCAAGCGTTTAAGGTTCTGGAGAGGCTTAGAGGCTCCAATATTCGCTCCCGAAAGTGCCGGTTGTTGCCGGAGGTCCAAGACGGAGAGGCGGACCTGATGGTTATAGTAAAGGATGTGGCAGCTATCTTTAAGGCTGTGGCAATGGGTCAGCAAACAGATGATAAGCCGTACAGAACAGTCCTTCTCTTGCTCGAGGAGGTCAGAGCCTGCTTCAGGTCAGTGTGGGATTAACTTTCTTCTTTGATTTTAGATCAATGCAGCTTCCATTGTGCACTAGTCATAACTTTAGAAATAGGATTTTGTAGAATGAGTCTTCAAGTTTAAAGATCTGATTGTTGCTTTTCTTCCTTCGGTTGTAGATTTTTTATACACGGATTACCAAGGAGACCAAAAACTCATTGTCACCACATACTCTACAAAATATTTTGGTAAGTTTTCTTATTGATTTTCTTGAATCAGCTCTTCATACTTTGTTTGTCTATTTGTTTATTGTTTGCTTGCAGAAATCTAGAACTTTATGGTTAGTGACTGAAACAAGTTTAGCTTGCTCAATAGCTTCAGCGGCTGATCAAACTTTGTTTTATCTCTTTGGGACTGAACTCGTGTTGCATTCTGATTTAAACTCATAAATTTCACAAGCTTGTATAATTTTTTCAGAAAGTTTTTTCGTGTTTAGTTTGTTGGTATTTTGGATCACATAAATTCACTTATTCACTATGACCATATGTTTTCTACATGAGTTAGTAATGGATTGAATGTCTCATTTGAGAGTAAGCGTGATTCTTCTTCTCTTAGGATGTTTTAGGAAGACCTTCCTAACACATTAAGACAACTTCCTGAATTTTTAATTGGAAATGCCTTCCTAAATTTCAGAAAAGATTCTTAATAGTTTAGGAAGGTCTTTCTGAACCGTTTAGCGAACTTCAAAGATCAAATGTCCATCTTCCTCTCCAATATTTTGTGATTCTTTTTTGGTTTAACAATCTGTAGTGTTTTTTTAACATATGTTTACTATGCATTTTTTAACCTTCAAATCTCGCGCCTTCTCAACATCAGCAAAAGAGAAGCTTGAAGCTTCAGGTTGTACACTCACTGTGTTGCCCGGAAGAAAGAAATGGGTGAAGCCATCGGTTGCAAAGAACCTCGCACGAGCAGATGAATACTTTGCCAAGAAGAGAGCTTCTGCTGCTGCAGTTTCTGCTTCAGAACGAGCAGTTTCTGCTTAAGCTTCTTTATTTTCAAGCTCTTCAATGTTGCAAAGCTGCAGAAATAATTTGTCTATGAGAAGCGTTAATTACAATTCCTTTTGCCCATTTTTTGGTATGGTGAAGAGATTTACATTTCGTTGTTTAAGATTCATTGATGTAAGCATCAATTCTAATACATCAGTACTTGACAAGGAGCACGGAACCTGGAGCCATAAGGAGGAAAGCATGAAGCTGAGGAAGGATAAGGAGACATGTGAGCTGAGTTTAGCTCAAATGGAAGCCAAGGCTTACAAATGGGATGTGACCATTTGTACTCTTTTTCCTTATCCTTGGTTTTATCCCAATGGATTTTCCAGGAAAGGTTTTAATGAGGCAAATTGGTTTACATGTTTTAAACCCATCCAAAGCTCCAATGGACCCTATGGAGAGCTACGATCACTTATGGAGTCACTCCGGCCAAACCAAGATGAACCAAGAAACAAATCCAATTGTTTTGGATTCTCAACTCATCAGAGGTCTACGGAAAGTTGGAAGCAAGACCAAATTCATTTTGGTTTAGGAGCTATTAATTTTACAAGTTGGGTAAACCGGAGCTTTGGACATAGGCGCGCTATTTGGAGGATTTCGACCGAACCAGAAAGAATTAAGCAACAAACCGACTTGGCGTGGAATCTTAACTCAACAAGGAAGCTCTTCGAATTGGAATCATGGCAATATCGGTTCTGGTTTCAAAGTTATCCTATTTCTAAACCAAAGGATCCTCGGCTTGCCTTATTTGGATCCAAAGACATTCAACATGTTCACACTTGGTGTCTTAACTCTCCAACGGCTATATCTTCATTACTGCTGCGTTTTGGTGACTTATTCAGTGAATCTAGACGTTCCAAGACATCACACATTCACACCCAAGCTCTCAAGACTCAAGCATTATCACAACTTGCCCCATTTAGCCGATTTCCTCATCAAGTCTCCAACAGCTCTTTACATTTAATTTTTGTGATTTCTCTTCTTGTTTTAGACTATAATACCGTTGCATATTGACCCTATAAAAGCTCAGTTTCGTTTTCATTGTAATTCACCCTTCAAGAATTAATCAAAGTTTATTTTTGTTTCAAAGAAAGTTATCTTTTGAATCAAATTCTGTTCCTGCTTTTCTTCTAAGTGTTATGGAATCAGCCTTGAAGATTTGTGTAGAATCTCCTAAGCTCTCGTGAGGATTAGCCCTTGAGCTAGCAGAGTCTAACCTTTGAAGTTTGTGGTCATCAAACTTCATCCCGACTATCAAACCACAAGTCATTCAACCATCTCGGCTTCAAGTGACGATTTCAGAGGCAACAATACTTGGATCATTCCCAGTCTTGTGTCAGTCATTATCAGAAAGATTTTGTAAAACGGCATAAATTATTGAAAGTGTTGTTCCTCAATAGAAACTTTTTTCAATCTGCAAATAAATTTTACATAATAGGGTATCACAAGTTAGGAAACGATATGTGGCTCTATCCGTGAAAGAGACTCGTCAAGCCGCTGGATCTCGCCTCAGATCTGAGGATCCGGTGGGTAAGGTTTCATCCGCCAGGAGCAAGCTCGTGTTTTCCATTAAATGTTTCACGTTGAGCCAATGAGGCATGTAATTAAAAATTAGGAATGAATTCCTAAAAACTTAGAAAATGCTACTTAAATGTTTAAAAAGTTTCCACTGGCTTTTTAAACTCTTAGAAATCATTCATAAACCCTTTAAAAAAACTTTCATCAAATTTTGAGAAAGTCTTCTTAAAAGACTTCCTAATTTTTATTTGACAAAATAGTAATTAACATATAATTTAGGATGACTTTCCTAAATTTGTAAAAATGCTTCCTAAATCAAACAAAATCAAATTAGCAAATTAGCAGATATCTTCTCGTAGTTTTGTTTAAACTTAGTTTTGTAAAAAAAAAAATTATTACAACATTCGTATAGTAAAAAATATATAGATTTTTTGTACATGTGTTATAATTCGAATTTTTAAAAATGAATGTAAATTACTCAAATGATTTATAAATATGAGTATGTTGTAAAAGTCTCATATTGGAATTGAGGATGTGTAGATGGTTCAAAAATCATTATAAAAAGAACATAAATAATTAAAAAAAACTGTAAAAGCAAGAAGCTCAATTTAATAGACATCCATATTTATAAATATTTTGTTTGTATAATATGATTTGTTAATAAAACCATATAAATTAACCAAATATTATAAATATTTAAACTTCATAACAAGTTAAAAATATTATATCAAAAAGTCAAAATATTAAATTATATTATTCACATAAATATAAAACAGATTAAATTACTTTTACTTTAAACAATTTCAAAAATAATCTTTAATAAAATTATTTATAGATTTCTCATCCTGCGCATGGCGCAGGTTATCACCTAGTTAACATATGATTTAGGTGGACTTTATATAACTTTAGAAATGTTTCTTAGAAGTTTAAAAATACATCCTAAATTTTTAACATATAATTTAGGATGGCTTTCCTAAATTTGTAAAAATGCTTCCTAAATCAAACAAAATCAATTTAGCAAATTAGCAAAAGGATTTAGGAAGGTCTTTTTAGAAGTTTAGAAACACTTCCTACATTTTATTTAGAAATTATTAATTAACATATGATTTAGATGGACTTTATATAACTTTAGAAAGGTATTCTTATAAGTTTAAAAAAACTTCCTAAATTTTTAACATATAATTTAGGATGGATTTCCTAAATTTGTAAAAATGCTTCCTAAATCAAACAAAATCAAATTAGTAAATTATCAAAAGGATTTAGGAAGGTCTTTCTAGAAGTTTTGAAACACCTCCTAGATTTTTAATTAGTAATTAGTAAACATTCAAGTCAACAAAGATAAAAGACATTTTTATTTAGAAATTTTTATCTGACCATTTAAAAACTTACTAAACATTCAAGTAAAGAAAGATAATTTTTTAGTTTTCACACTGTGACATATCTGGCCAAATTTGAGTAATTATATTAATATACACAAAAGTTTTAATTTATACATGTTTAGGAAAGGCTTCCTAAATCAGTAGAACAACTTCCTAAATTTAAGTTATTGTATAAATGGCTACAAAAGACATTATTTAGAATGAATTATTTGACCATTTAAAAACTTACTAAACATTCAAGTAACCATAGATGAGTTTTTAGTTTTCACATTGTGATATATCTGACCAAATTTGAGTTATTATATTAACATACACAAAAGTTTTAATTTATACATGTTTAGGAAGTTCGTCCTAAATTTGTAATACAACTTTCTAAATTGTTACAAATAGTTGAATTAGTATATTTCGGTTTTTTCATACATCAAGAGTACGAAAAAGGTCAGATCATACATCAACAATAGGGTTGGGCTATCGCATACCCCAATGAATAATCTCGTTCAATTCATACCTAAAATTATTAAAATCAGTCAATTCATACATAATCTTGTTCAATTCATACCCCAATAAATAATCTCGTAACAAAGTTAGTTTTGTCGTCAATTTTAATCGTTTTAGTCAAAACCGTAGTTAAAAAATTTGTTTAAAACGACGCTTTTAAGATAAAATTAAAAAAAACAAAAAATCTAATAAAAATTATGTGATTTATGTTTGTTTGCCATTACAATAAAAATTGAATCTGAGTCAGTTCTTTATTAGATTTATTTATTTATTTTTATTTTATCTCAAAACTATATTGTTTTAAACAAAATTTTTAACTACAGTTTTGACTAAAACGATTAAAACTGATGGCAAAACTAACATTGTTATAGGATTATTTATCGTGGTATGAATTGAACAAGATTATGTATGAATTGACTGATTTTAATAATTTTAGGTATGAATTGAACGAGATTATTCATTGGGGTATGTAATAGCCCAACCCTGTTATTGATGTATGATCTGGCCTTTTTCGTACTCTTGATGTATGAAAAAACCGAAAGTCCGTTTTTTGGTAGATCTTAGAATAACCAAATTTTAATCCAGTCTATGCATAAAAAAAGAAGAAGATCAAAACAAAAAATAATGATGTTTAGAATAACTGAATAAATATGAAAGTATTACTAAAACATAATAAAAGATTCTATAAATGTTTGGATAGCTTCCTAAAAATTATAACTTGAACTCAAACTTCTTTAACTTGGCTAATAATTCTTTATTTAGGAATGCTTCATACATGTTTAAGAATGTCTTCCTAAATTTGTATGAAAGCTTCCTAATTTTTTTATTTGATTAAGTAGTAGTTCAAATGACACACATATGAAGTATATGTGTGTGATTGGTATTTCAGTCAATTTGGGATAATATCTGTTTATAAAGTATACACCTTTGTGATCGTTTAATCTTTAACTTGGCTATACAAACTATAAACATTTGTCATTATTTAATCTTTTGCCATTTAAGTGTATTCTAGACAATATACACAAGTAGGAAGAGTATGAATTGAGCTAACGCAAAAATATTTATTAAAATCTAACATTTAGGAAGGTTTTTTAAACATTTAGGAAAATATTCTACAAATTATGTAAAATTAGGTGCTTTTTCTCTTGCTACCTAGTTTCATGGCTACGGTTTTTGTTTATAAGCTTTTATTCCTTTTGTTTTAGGGACGCTTGTGGACTGCATCTCATTAGGATTGTTGTTTTGTTTCAGATCAAAAGGTTTAGACACAAATTAGGAGCAAAACAGAAAAATCCAGTTTTGATATAGTTTCTTCTGGATTTCCATTTCCTAATCGTTGCCAAAGTTTACTCCACCTTCATTATATGTGCCTCTAGATTCAATGCTAGCTCATATATTGCAAGCTTTCTCTGCTTAAATCTTTCATCATCATCGTTTTCCTTTTCATTGGATCTCTGCTTTTCACCATCTACATGGACCAAACACGCTGCTTCCTTAGTTCCTTCATCCGACCGTTGTCTTCTTCTTCTTTGGATTACTTCCATTTACATCAACCTCATCCTCACATGTTTGTCTTGCCTCTGGTTGAAGCAAGAGGAGGATCTGTTATCATCAGATGGGTACAGAACCGTAATGTCCTACTCAATGTTATAGAGAAACAAACTGTCTCAACAGTGCTCACCACATAATTCACACAAATTCAAAAAACTTCTTTAGCAATTCGTAGGTTCTCGATCTCACACATGCTTATTTTGTAACTCTAGTTACCACATCCAACTAAAGTAGCTCGTATGAATCCATCATACATATATTTTGAGAGTCTCAAAATTCTTTCTTCTTCTTCAAACATAGATGAAGCATATAATTCATGTTAATCGATAAATGAATTGTGTGGATCGCCTGGGTTCTCAAGCATATTATTTCGATGTATCTCAATAATGAAGCAGATCGCTTCAGTTGCAGCTGTGAATCGATAGATTGATGAATTGAGAATTGATTGATTGATCAATATCGATCGCTTGAATGGAATCGATTGGAGAACTTTTAGAGATTATATCTCCGTCGACACGATCGATCCTTCTCGCTGATCTCGTTGCCGTAGATCTCCGTCGTTGTCGTAGATCTCCGTCGTCGTGGATCTCCTTATTTTTCGAGGAGATTTTTTTTTAAAATTATTATTTACATCAAGGATAAAATAATCTTTTACTTCATAGGTAAATGCTATGAATGAATCACAATCTTCTGGGGGCTATTAGTGAACTGAAAACATAAACTTGTGCTGTTTTAAGCAATTTCTCTAATTTCTACGTTCCTACAATATTTTTTAATTTTTTTATAACAATTTTGTAAAGAAAAATAATTTTTTTTTGTTTTGGTTTTTGAATGATTTAGAATGACTTGCTCAAAAATATTTGTATTTGCATTTACACAAAACACATTTCTAAAAGATATATAAACATGTTTAGTTTTGATTTCTGAAAGATTTAGCATAATTTTCCCGATTAAATAAAGATACGATATGTGAGCTGCTTTTAGCCATGTACAACCTTGTGTTACATTTTCACGCGTCACACATCCTTTCTTAGTTTCAAAGTACTAAACAATACATGAACAGCTATCAAAAATTCAAAATCTCTAAAATACACCTTTTTCTCGTGAAAAAAAGAAAAAGAAACATTTTGTTCATTTATATTCCGTTTAGTGAGACTGTCCTCGACTTGTTCGCTACAAACCCTAAAAGCTTCCGATTTCCAATTCGGCTCTCTTTCTATCTCTGCTCCACCACAAGAAGCACAATTTTGAAACCTCCGATGGCGAAGAAGAAGCTCAACCCTTTGGAAGATCCTCCCGCAGCATCTTCAAGCGACGAAGAGGAAATGGAGACATTTTCCGGAGAGGAGGAGAAAGAAGAAGAAGAAGAAGTTGAAGAACAGATCTCCGATGACTCTTCGTCTGAGGAAGAACACGAGCTCCTGAATCCCGTCAACATTCCGTCCGGGAAGAAACCGAAACCGAAACCTCCTTCCGCCGCTGCTGTTACGGACGCTGTTCCAGGAAGATTTTCCGTTGCTTCCGGATCGGAATCGAGTCCTTCGAGACCGGGATCTAAGAAGGCCGTCGCCGTCACCGCCGCGGAGCCCAATGAGAAAGAGATTCGTGGTTCGCCGGCGGCGAAATCTGGGAAGAAGCGGCCGGACGAAAAAACCGCAAAGGAGGCGAATGCGAAACGGGCGAAGAAAAAGATTGCGGAGGAGACGAAGAAACCGTCGTTTCAGAGGCTGTGGAGCGAAGAAGATGAGATCTCTCTGTTACAAGGTATGATCGATTTCAAAGCTGAAACCGGGAAGAGCCCGTACGAGGATATGGACGGGTTTTACCAACTCATCGTGAAATCGATTAGCTTTAAGGCTAGTAAAAACCAGTTCATGGACAAGATTAGGTCTTTGAAGAAGAAGTATATGAGGAAAGTGAAGAACGGTGTAGAGTCTTTCTCAAAAGCTCATGGTAACGAGTGTTTGAGATTGGCCAAGTGTATTTGGGGTTCTAATGGAATGTCTCTTCAATCTGCGGTTAAGTCTAATGTGAAGAAGAGTGACTCTTTGAAACCTCATGGTAAAGTGGTGGAAGAAGTTGAATCTGCCCTTAAGTCTAATGGGAGCCTAAAGAAGAGTGAGAAGAAGTTGGATTCTTTGGAAGCTAATGGTAAAAGGGTAGAAGAAGATAAGGAAGTGTTGATTGATGGTGAAAAGGTAGAAGAAGATAAGGAAGTGTTGGTTAATGGAGGAGTATCAGAGTCACTTGGTGGGAGAGAAACTACTTGGTTTGAGAACTCGTTTCTTGTTCGATCTATTGCTAGTTTTGGTGTGGATGAATATTCTGTGAAACAGAGATGGAGTGTGTTGCCTATGGAGACCAAGAAGAGAATCACAGAGAAGTGGAAGCTGTTGCAGGCCAAAGAGTTTGAAGTTGTGTTGCAGAAGACAGACTTTCTCAATGAGGTTGCATCTGTGATTGCTGAAGCAAACTAAGAAGAAGCCATTAGATATATATATAGATATAGATATAGATATGTGTTATTGGTTTTAATGGGAGATGCAATGTCTCTCTTTTGTTTTCTAATTTAGGAGTTTGGTTATCTATCTACCTAACTGTCTGGTTTTGTTGTTGATCTTATAAACTATATTTTGGATTGTTGCTTATGTACAAACTCCATGGAAGTGTAATTAAGTTATGCCAAGTTGAGGCAATTAGCTACAAAGCCTATAATATTGTCTTTTGCAGGCTTTTGTACTCTATTTAAAACCATTTGGCCAACATTAAGATCTCAAGGTCTGTCTTAAACAGATTTCACAGGTTTTTTTTTTATTCTATGGAAAAACCGTTTAGCCAACATTCACATTCCTCATTAAACAAACTGGATTCGGAATTTTTGTTACATAAATTATTGTTTAAAAGTTAAACTAAATTGCTCAAACTTGTTTCAATATACATACAGATTCCTCTCTCTCAAGTACCAACTTCAACCAAAACAATACATATACATTTACAATCTTCCAGGTTTTATAATAACATTAAGTCAATAATCTTCACAGAAGTTGTTATATTTCGATTGTCAATAGAGATTCTGCATCTTGAAAGTGAACTTTGGAGGGACGAAAGAAATAAACTATTGAAAATTATTAGTTGAGTAATAAAAGAGGGTTTCATCGTCACTTTCACTGTCACTCTCTTGACCCACTAAAGTAAACAGACACAACTTGATCAAAAATCAAAAGGAATCTCGGGATGAAGATCCACAGCCACTAGGAATTATAACCCACGCAACACGGCCAGGAAATTTCAACACAATTCAGAAAACTTGGTTCTGAATAATCAAAGAGCGTTTCAGAGATTAATCCACACTACACGGCTTGTTAAGTCACCAACATCACTCGTTTCAAAGAGAAAAACAAAATTCGAAAGAAAAGATATAAAAAAATAAAAAAATATGATGCATTCTTGGAGTGAGAGGAAGATGATGATATGGAGCCTGTGTTTAATCTTCTCCCTTTGCAACTCAATACTTGTTTTGGTCTCTCCTGCTAAGCACTTGTGTCGTCCAGACCAGAAGGATGCTCTTTGGGAGTTCAAGAGTGAGTTCTATGTCCAAAGGCCCGATTGGTTGAAGTCTGATTCGGACACAGAGAAGTGGAGGAACAACACTGATTGCTGCTCTTGGGATGGCGTCTCTTGTGATCCTAAGACGGGCGTGGTGGTTGATTTATACCTCTATCGCAGTTATCTCAATGGCCAATTGAGATCTAATAGCAGTCTATTCAGACTACAACATCTTCAGAGTCTGGAGCTCACCTACAATGATTTTCGGGGTATTCTTCCAGATTCCATCGGCAATCTCAAATATCTAACAGAGTTGAGTCTCGGAGGTTGCAATTTCTTTGGAAAGATTCCTTCTTCACTCGGAAATCTTTCTTATCTCACCAATCTTTTTCTGTTTGGTAATGATTTCACCGGTGAACTACCAGATTCGATGGGCAACCTAAACCGACTTACACATTTGCATCTCGCCGGTAACAGGCTCAGTGGAAAATTTCCTTCTTTGCTACTCAATTTGAGCGAGCTCACCCAGATCGACCTTCGTTATAACCGGTTCGAAGGTATGCTCCCATCTAACATGAGTAGCCTCTCCAAATTGGAAACTTTTGATATATCTAGAAATTCATTTCATGGATCTATTCCGCCGTCTCTTTTCAATATCCCTTCGTTGATCAGCCTTAGACTGGGAAGTAACCACTTCAGCGGGTCTCTTGGGATTGGAAATATCTCCTCACCATCTAAACTTCAATACTTATCCCTTAAAGAAAACAATCTCATTGGGCAAATTCCGGAATATATATCAAAACTAGTTGGCCTTATCCTACTTGACCTCTCTTTTTGGAACACACGGAGGAGTATGGTTGATTTCAGCATCTTTGTGCATCTCAAATCACTTGGGTTACTTTACCTCTCCAATCTGAACACAAAAAGCACACTTGACTTGAATCTTTTCTCACGTCTCATGTCACTTAGACAGTTGGATCTTTCCGGGAATAATTTGAAAATCAGCTCAACTCTCCATCTTCTCTCATCAATAGAAGAATTGTCTTTATCGTCCTGCAATATTGCTGAGTTTCCGAAGTTTCTACAAACCCAAACAAGATTAAATGGGTTAGACATATCTGCCAATCAAATTGAAGGTCAAGTACCTGAGTGGTTATGGAGTCCAGAACTGACGTATGTAAACATTTCTCACAATTCCTTTAGTGGATTTGAAGGATCAACAGATGTTATTCAGAGAAGTGCAAAACTATCTATGCTTGATATAAGTTCAAACAAATTCCAGAGTCCACTTCCTTTGTTACCAAACTCTACGGAGTTCTTTTTAAGCTCCCAAAATCGGTTTTCAGGAGAGATTCCTAAGACAGTATGCAAATTGGTTGTTCTTGATACACTTGTTTTATCCAACAACAACTTCAGTGGTTCTATTCCTGGGTGCTTTGAGAATTTTGGTAGCACTCTTTCCGTCTTGCATCTTCAGAATAACAGCCTCTCGGGTATTATTCCAGAAGAATCTATCGGTAAACATTTGGGATCACTTGATGTTGGTCGCAACTGGTTATCAAGAGAACTCCCTAGGTCTCTGATCAACAGCACTCAACTCGAGTTTCTGAACGTGGAAGACAACATAATCAATGACACGTTTCCATTCTGGTTGGGATCGTTGCCAAATCTACAGATTCTCGTCCTTCGTTCTAACGAGTTCCATGGGCCAATATCTTCTCGTGGAGATTCTCTGAGTTTCCCCAAGCTACGAATCTTTGACATTTCAGAAAATCTCTTCATTGGAGTCTTGCCATCAAATTACTTTGCAGGTTTTAGTGCATTGTCATCGGTTGTAGACATTGAAGCTGACTCTCGTTGGTTTAAAGTTGAGTTTCATAAGTCTGTGGGTCTAAGAAACAAAGGATTGAATATGGAGCTGGTTGGCAGTGGTTTCACAATCTACAAAACCATCGATGTCTCTGGAAACAAACTAGAAGGAGACATCCCCATATCCATTGGTTTACTCAAGGAATTGATTGTGCTAAACATGTCAAACAATGCTTTCACAGGTCGTATTCCACCATCTCTAGAGAACTTGACCAAACTCGAATCACTTGATTTATCTCAAAACGGATTATCCGGCGAAATCCCACCACTACTCGGGAAACTCACGTTTCTAGCGCGGATGAACTTTTCTCACAACAAGCTTGAAGGTCCAATACCACAAGGAACTCAGATTCAAAGCCAGCATAGTTCTTCATTCGCAGAGAATCCCGGGCTTTGCGGTGCTCCTCTCCAAGAAACATGCGGCAGAAAAGAAGAAGAAGCAACGACGCAACAGCAAGATGAAGAAAAGGAAGAAGAAGATCAAGTATTTAGCTGGATTGCAGCTGCAATAGGCTATGTACCTGGTGTGTTCTGTGGACTCATTATCGGCCACATTCTCAGTTCATATAAACATGACTGGTTTACGAGAATCTTTCACTCTTCTACGTAATCAAAGCATCACTTGTTAGGAGTGTTGTGTCTCGATCCTTGCTATGATAAAATCAATAAACTTTTGTAACAGTTTTCTCAACATTTGTTTGAAATAATTTCGATCTTTGTCGGTTGGTAAATTTTATCCAATCTTTGTATCCCATCTTTTGATGTTTGAGATCGTGCTATGGGATCTGCTCTGTTTTACTTAGAAGATACAAAGGTTCAAGGTTTTATAATTTTTAAGTATAGAAATTGGACAATACATGACACAAATCAAGAAAGACTACTTCCGTCGTGTTATAAGGACGAAAGCAAATCAACCAAAATGAAAATCTGCTCATCTTTATATGCCTGGTCACAAAAACAAGTATTCCTCCTGTGAATCAACACTACTTCAGGTAACAATCTCTGACTTGGACCCTGGCCGTAGAAGTTGGATAGACTCGTTGGACGTTTTCGAGGATTGGTCATATTCAGACTCAATCTGGTCTTGAATGTGTTCATGGCAAGTCCAATGCATACCAGATGCTCGACAGAACGCTTCTTAGAAAATGCAAACTACATCAACGGAGGAAATTGAGTTTGTCTCCCAAATCTTGGATGTTCAAGTTTAAGATTTAATCAAGAAAAGGATACTTGATGCGAGAACAAAGTGTTGAAGTAGAACCTGGAGTACACTCTTCCCGACAGAGCTTATTTTCCTGGATTTTTAACAACAATTGCGTCCCATTTGGTGGATTCACATACACAATCGTGTACTGAGTTTGTTCAGGGAATGATGCAACCGCCAGCTGTAAATAACAAAGACCAGATGTATCATGAATATGATGACAAGGTGCACTTGGTGCCTATTAGAGATCCAATGTGGGGTTCTAGAGCAGATTGTTCAAGCTGAAATTGCAGATGATGAGTTGCTAAGGGAGAAGTTTCCAACGGAATGTCAGTTTGTGATTTTCTGTAATAAGGGCGTGTTCGATCAACTATCTCGCCATCGGCTCCAAATGCGAAGTTTTATATGCGGACATTACTCAGCGTCTGCGGGAGCTTAAGGGTTTCGACGCAGGGGTCATAGTTAATAAAACGTACCAAATTTTCTTCCTGCCTCAGTGGGACTTCCAAATGGATTCTTAGAGATGTTTGATACAGCTAGTAGGGTCTGAGTGGTTATACGTTGGCCTGAATAGCTTGATACAGAACTTACATGTTTCAAAACAAGTGCACATGACTAAAGGAAGTTATTGCAGGTTGTGTACGCATATGCTGTTTCAAGTTGAGATTTCCAAATGTTGACAAACCATTTCACATGATCATGATCTTCTGCATTTTAAAGACGTATCTACTAAGAGTATTGAGCAGAATTCAATGTCAACAGCAAAACCCTTGATACTGCTACAAATTCAAGCAGTATAAAGAGCGTCTTTTAATCTCGGACTCTACAAATTTGGATCTGAGCATATATTTTTCCGTCTGCCTTGATGGAGAAAAGAGTTTTCATGTCATTCCAAGGAATTTTTCTATGTATTATTACCTATTTTACGCTTTCTTAAAATTAATACAGTAACGATCTCTACCTTCTTAGAAAAGATGCTTCAATATCTGAATCAAAAAGAGATCAAAGATCTTTTTTTTTTTGCCTTTTCGATGGGTGGAAAGAGCGCTTCGCAGGAACTGAGTCATCGAGAGTTGTGGATCGCTTTGGTGGATATTTGTCGTCAATAAACTGCCTCTCGATTCGGTTTTATGTAAGCTCCGCCGTTTTTCCTTAGTTTAAGGAATCCTAATTTTCCGTTTGTATTGTTCTGAATATGTAAGTGATTTAGCTTAACAATCTTTGTTTTGGGGATAGAATTAGCGTCAGTGAAGTGGGTGGATCTTGATTGCTTCGTGTTTTATCATGTTGCGATTTTATTTCACCAGTTTTAAAATTGTCAGGATTGTGCAGCATGATGAGTAGCTATTCGTGAAAATTGAAACTGGGCAATCAATGAGATTCTGAAAATATTTATTTGAAAATGCATAATATTTATTATACTGTTTTGATTTGAAATTGTCAGTTTTCACCGGTTCTAATTTCTAAATACCGATTTTGGAGTGGGTTTTTGTTTTGTGTTGCTTTTGTTTGGATATGTTAATTAGCGTATGTTTGGTGAATAGAAATTGAACCTTGTGATTTGGGACAAAGGTGAGAGATCAAAATCTTGTTCGTGTGTATTGTACTATTTTCGTTTTATGAATTTGTTTGGTGTAAATACTAACTATGTTATACGATATTGATTATGTGAAGTTATGTATTGTACTATTTTGTTAATGTTGATTTAACTATGTAAACTATTTCTTATGTTTCGTAATTAGTTTATGCAGTATATGTAATCAACTAAGATGTTTGCTCGCTAGAAGGATGTTGCGTACTTGAGACAAATTTGTTGGCATAAAGAGGATAAATTATCTTAATATAATGTAAAATATATCATTTGTGATGGTTTGTAATAATTTTTGTTTCGAATTCTACGTATTAATCATTCTATTCCATTTTGAATTCTATATTTTAATTCGTCTATGTAATTGTGAATTTTATGTTTTAACCACACTTTTTTAAAGTTAAATATATTTAGTTTACTCAAATTTTAGTTTATCTTCTGGCTTATGAAGTTATTTTGTGTTTGGGTTAAAAATATAGTTTATAGTATAGTACAATATTCTATTTTATCTTTGTGTCTATAAAACAGAACTTAGTCTAGTTTAATTTTTGGCTTCTAAAATTATTTTGTTGGGAGTGAAAAATTATAAAGATAAAGACCATCGCTTTATAGAATGCTAAATTCTGTATTTTCTTAATATGAAAACTATGGTTTATGAAAATTTGTAATTTACCGTTTGAATTTAATATAGTATTAACTACTTATGTTCTATTCTTTTCAATGTGTTAGTTCATATAAACAGACATAAATGTTTTTAAAAAAAAATATATTATTTTAAGTAAGAACGTTTCATTATATTCTATATTTTTATATAAAATGGTACATATTTTATGTAGATTTATTTTTTTATGGCGAAAATGATGCTTGATGTAATTGGATTTTGAATGAGTTTGAGATATTTGTATGTTAAAAATCATACACTTTGTTGCATAATGACTTTGTAGTTAGGATAATCAATAACTTAATTAGAATATGTTTTGAGCTCGCAAGTCTATTATACACAGTCATATAGTATAATTCGGGTTTACACATGAATCATATAATAACAAATTATTTTATTATATTTATGTCTTTTTATATTAAATGTCTTTCTATATTAGATGAAAAAATATGTGTATTGTTGGTATGATTGCAAAGTTTAATTAATTGATAGTAAAAAATTAAACCAATCTATATATACTAAATGAAAGAAGAAGTTTGAGGCTCCTAAAACCATCCACATAAGCAAAAAAAAACTTCACTATAATCATGCCACATCAGCACACTTTTTATCAAAATGATTATTTAATATATTTATAACATGCTTAAAATCATATAGTATTGATTAAACTTTAAAAATACAAAATTCTTTACAATAATAATAATACTTCAATATTGATTAAATTGTATGCACTACAATAACAAAATGTATGACATAAAACTGGATTTTAACAAAAAGAAAAATATATGATATGCATAATATTTAAATTATTACAACTCAAATTGATGATAATCATTCGTTTCAATTAAAGATCGATAAAATATAAATAATATTATGGAGTATGTGGTTCGTCCACACAATAATTAAAAACATAAAAATACGTACGATTATGTACGTACTATTACTTGGCGATCATATCTTTGATAAATTATTTTGTTTCTAATTTAAAATAAAAAATTGTTTTCTATTAAAAAAAGAGAAAACATATTTGTAAAGTGTGGGGCTCCTAATGAAAGAAAAAAAAATATTACACGAACTCGATCAGATTAAAAGGAACCAAAAATTAATTAGAACAACAAGGTGCTTGAGTTGGCGATCATATGTTTGATATGTTATTTCGTTTTCAATTTAAAATGAAAATTATTTTCGATTAAAGAAAGAGAAAACATATTTGTTAAGTATGGGGTCGCTAATGAAAGAAAAAAAATACTACACGAACTCGATCGGAATAAAAGGAACCAAAAATTAATTAGAACAATGAGGTGCTTGAGTTGGCGATCATATGTTTGATAAGTTATTTTGTTTTCAATTTAAAATGAAAATTATTTTCGATTAAAGAAAGAGAAAACATATTTGTTAAGTATGGGGTCGCTAATGAAAGAAAAAAAAATACTACACGAACTCGATCGGAATAAAAGGAACCAAAAATTTATTAGAACAATGAAGTGCTTGAGTTGGCGATCATATGTTTCATAAGTTATTTCGTTTTCAATTTAAAATAAAAAATTATTTTCGATTGAAGAAATAGAAAACTTATATGTGAGGTTTAGGACTGCTAATGAAAAAAAAAATACTACACGAACACGATCGGAATAAAAAGAAACAAAAATTAATTAGAACAATGAGGTACTTGAGTTGGCGATCATAAGTTTGATAAGTTATTTCGTTTTCAATTTAAAATGAAATTTTGTTCTTGACTAGAGAAAGAGAAAAATTATATGTGGAGTTTGAGGCTGCTAATGAAAAACAAGAACACTACATGAACACTATAACAATAAAAGGAAATAAAAATCTATTAGAACAATGATGTGCTTGAGTTGGCGATTATATATTTTATAAGTAATTTTACTTTCAATTTAAAATAAAAAATTGTTTTTGATTAAAGAAAAAGAAAACTTAAAGTTTATGAGTTCAATCATATACCGAATTCAGTTAAAACAAAAATAACTTTAATAATATTTTGAAAGCTGGTGACAACAATGAGTTTCAATACGTATTTCAAGTTTTAGTTTAAAATTTAATTTTGACATATCCAATGAGGTGTTTTGAGTTGGTGATCATATGTTTGATAAGTTATTTCGTCTTCAATTTAAAATGAAAAATTGTTTTCGATTAAAGAAATAGAAAACTTATAATTGTTGAGTTCAATCATAAACCGAATTCAGTTAAAACAAAAATAATTTCAATAATATTTTGAAAGTTTGTGAACAACAATATATTTCAATACACATTTCAAGTTTTATCTTAAAAATTAATTTTGACATATTTACTTTGTAAAACTTTTTAGTTAAATCACAATATATTTTTTGGACATATTAAAATATTCAAGATGTATAAATTCACATGAAAACTATGTTGTAAATAAAATATTATATTTAAACTATCAAATTAACGGCAAAATTTTATATAACTTAAATAATAATCTAATGTTAATAAAAACAATCCGCGCGTAGCACGGAAAAATCCCTAGTAAATTAATAATCATTTTATGAATAGAACAGAGCAATGTTTAAATAGTACAACATTTTCTTGTTTATAGTTTAGAGGGGTAAAAACTTGAAAAACAGTGTTTTTGGCTATTGAATTAAATATCCCATAAGCATGGCTATAGTCTTATTATTGTGTCACAATCATCAATATGGTTAGTATGCTAATTGATCCAAAATGAAATATAATAAAAAAAATTCAATTCATATTACCAAGTTGACCCAAAACCAGTTCTCTCAAGTGTAAATCTCTTCTTAGATCTTTACCAAGTTGAATAACAGAAAACTCAATTCATTTTATATAGTATTGACTACTTATCATTATGTTTTATTTTTTTCAATGTGTTTGTTCATTTAAACGGACATAAATGTTTAAATATATATATATATATATATATATATATATATATATTGTTTTAGGTAAAAACGTTTCGTTTTATTCTATATTTTTAGATAAAATGGTAAATATTTATGTAGATTTATTTTCGAAAATGATGTTTGATATAATTGGATTTTAAATGAGTTTGAAAATTTTATATGTTTAAAATCATGCATTTTGTTTCATAATAACGATAATCAATAATGTAATTAGAATTTGTTTTGTGCTCGCAAATCTATACTATTATACACAGTCATATAGTATAGTTTTAGGTTAACACATGAATCATATAATAACAAATTATTTCATTATATTTATGTCTTTTTATAATTAACTGATAGTAAAAAACTAAACCAATCAATTAAAACTATATGTTCATCAAATAATATAGCACAATAGTATAGAAATCTACTAACCATTTTATGAATATAAAAGAACAATACAATGATAGTTAGCATATTGACACTGTTTTAACATCCATTTAGTGTAGTATTTGCATTGTTTCATGCATATAACTTGTTCATATAGTATAGTTTGTATCCATTTTAGAGTTAGTAAGTCTTAGCTTTAGGTCTTACACTTTCTTGCATATCCTTGCATTTAGAGTGTTATTTCAGGTGATTTGGATTATATCGAGACTTGCTGAAGCTTGTAGGATGATCTAGGACCAAGTAGAGAAGAATAAGAAGCAAGCAGACGTCATCTGGCACCATAACGACTTGTTGTACCTAGATGTTGCAACCGATACAAGTTCATGCAGCCTAAAGTGACTCAAAAATCAGACCATACAAAGACTTTCCATTCTGATTCAGGCTCATAGCTCTTCAATAAAGTCATATAAAATTGAGTTAAATTTTGTACGGTGGTTGTTTCAATCATTATGATCAGTGGTTAAAAAGATACAGCGATTTTAGCAAACACATATCCGTCTGGAAGTTTTGATCGGTCATTTTAGTCGACTGAAAGATCAGCCCAGACGAAGGGTTTCTATTCTGATTTAGCCTCGGCAGTCTTTATGACAGTCATAGAAAATTGAGTTAGCTTTCGTTTGGTGGTGGTTTCATATCATTAGTTGCAGCGGTTCAAAACATACAGCGAGATCGATCGATCCCTTATTAGATCGATCAATCTGATAAGGGATCGATCAATACCCAACATCGTACTATTTCAGATCGATCTGAACATCGTAGAATGATCGATCAAGATCATATCGATCGATCCATATAGGGATTGATAGATACCTGTTCATAAACCAATTGGTTTACTTGCATAATCAAAGGACATGTGGTTTACACTCAGTTTTACCTAATTTCTCCACCAAAGAACGTGATTTTCATCTATATATCTGTATTTTTGGCCATTGTTGAGGCCAAGCTTCTTTTACACATTTTCTCTAAGCTCTTATTACAATCTCTTACCTTAATCATCCTTTGTTCTTGTTTTAAAAATCTTTCTCCTTTTGGTTCTAAATCAACTTTGTAAGATCTTTTCAAGAAGTTTTTGCAATCCAAGAGTTTGTCTTATCTATTATCTTCTTCTTTATATTTATGTTTACCAATATCTACTTCAATATATTTATGGGTTTAACCATGTTTAGTGAGTAGTTTTCTTAGGATCTAGATATGGGTTAGATTTATGGTGTTTTAGGGATTAATCTTGATGTCTATGGTTTGATCCTTTCATTTCCCTCCTTGCTTAGGTGATCTTAATGCTAGTTTAGCCTTGATCAAGCTNCTGTATTTTTGGCCATTGTTGAGGCCAAGCTTCTTTTACACATTTTCTCTAAGCTCTTATTACAATCTCTTACCTTAATCATCCTTTGTTCTTGTTTTAAAAATCTTTCTCCTTTTGGTTCTAAATCAACTTTGTAAGATCTTTTCAAGAAGTTTTTGCAATCCAAGAGTTTGTCTTATCTATTATCTTCTTCTTTATATTTATGTTTACCAATATCTACTTCAATATATTTATGGGTTTAACCATGTTTAGTGAGTAGTTTTCTTAGGATCTAGATATGGGTTAGATTTATGGTGTTTTAGGGATTAATCTTGATGTCTATGGTTTGATCCTTTCATTTCCCTCCTTGCTTAGGTGATCTTAATGCTAGTTTAGCCTTGATAAAGCTAATTCTAGACCTTAGGGAATTTCTATTCCACAAAAAGTTTGTTGAAATTTCCAATCAACTAAGTAAGGGATTTGCATTCCTAGCTCATGAGAGTGATTGTCTAGGGTGTTTATTAGCATGTTAGAACTGATTCTTAATCCTTGTTGGCTTCTTTTTCACAAATGAAAGTTTGATCTTGATCAGAGTTGTTAATAATGTGATTAGTACCATAAAAGTGGATTAATCTTGCTTTAGAGTTCTAAGCTTATGGAATATCATTCATTGTGATTGATTGACACCATAGATTAGTCCTTGAAGCACCTAAGGTCAATAAATCCATCCTTGGATTCGTTTGCTCATTTTACTTGTCAATTGAGTTCTTAAGTTGCTAGCTTTACTTATTTGGTTTGATTGTCTTGCTTACTTATCTAGGTTACTAGATAAACATCAAAACATCTAGACTTGCTTAGATTAAGGAGTTTTAAGCATTCATATTGTCACAAACTTTCCCCTTTGAATTGATCCTTAAGTACCAACAATGACATGAGTGGGAACAGATCTCCGATGACTCTTCGTCTGAGGAAGAAGTCGAGCTCTTGAATGCTAAACGGTATGTAAAAACCAGTACGGGAAGAAACCAAAAACTCCTTCCTTTGATGCGAATCCCAAAGAGAAGGAGCTGAAATCGGGGAAGAAGAGGTCGAGTTAATGCTAAACGGTCGAAGAAGATCGTTGAGGAGACGAAGAAACCGTCGTTTCAGAGGCTGTGGAGCGAAGAAGATGTGATCTCTCTGTTACAAGGTATGATCGATTTCAAAGCTGAAACCGGGAAGAGCCTGTACGAAGATATGGATGGGATTACCAACTCATCATGAAATTGATTAGCTTTAAGGCTAGTAAAAACCAGTTTATGGAGAAGATTAGGTCTCAGATCTAATCTCGTAACATGAATTCTTTCCGGTTGTGCAATCAAGTCATCAACCGTCAAATGGGCATATGGAAGAGGAACGGCGGGTTGTCGGACGTGTGTCGGTGGCGCCGCACTCTGAGTCTGGGTCTGCTGGGTTTGCGGAACTTCCGACTCAGTAGCGGAAGTAGTGTACTGACGCTGAGTCGAATCCGGAATCAGAACTGTCTCGGACGAAGTCCCACCACCATTATCAGGTAAAAACTTATAATAATTGTTACGACGAGAAGGCGTCATCTGCAATAATTAATAACTAAAATTATTGAATCTGTAAAAAAAAATATTCCAAACTTAAATAATTTCATTCTTAAATTCTAAAATATTCTGATATCCTAACTATATTTTAAAGTTTTTAAATATTCTGATAACCTAATGATATTTTAAATTTTTTAAATATTCCCAACCTAACTAAATCAAAACTTAAATAAAAATTAAAAGTCGTACCTTTCAATTTTTGGTAAAAGTAGGGAGAGATCCGAGTAGAGAGAGATTGAAGATTTGAGAGAATTATGGAGCAAGGAAAAATCTCGTGGGGGTACATATAGGATTTATATTCGTCGCTAATTCGTTGCTAATTTACAAGGAATTAGCGATGAATTCCAAGATTTCATCGTTAATTCGTCCCAAATTTAGAAGGCATTTACGACGACTCATTTACAAAGATTTGGGACGATTCGTCGTTAATTTGTCTCAAATTTATGAGGCATTTACGATGACTATATTTACGACGAATTTGGGATAATTCGTCCTTAATTCGTTCCAAAGTCATCCCTAACGTAAACCCTAACCCTAAACTATTTCAAACGTTTTAATCTCATATATTGTTCAAATCGGGAGATAATGTTGATATTCATATATTTTTAAGTATACCACTAAAAATTTAAAAGATATATAAAACAAAATTCTGTAACATTCATTTTATATTATAAATAATCATAGTGGTTAAGAAGAAGTATCATTCTTAGTATACATTATCATTCAGATTTATAGATAACTCACGATTCTTAAGCATGAAGTTTAAAGTTTTAGGTAAACACAACAAGTTCACAGATAAATATATGAATATCAACATTATCTCCCGATTTGGGACAATTCGTCCAAAATTCGTCGTAAATTTTAAAGTTTGCGATGAATTTAGGATGAATCGTCCCAAATTCGTCGTAAATTGTTTTTTTTTTCCTATACCCTAAACTATGTCAAACGTTTAGAATTTGTACGTTGTTCAAATCGAGAGATAATGTTGATATTCATATGTTTTATGTATACCACACAAAAATTAACAGATATATAAAATGAACGTCTGTAACATTCATTATAAAGAATCATAGTAGTTAAGAAGAAGTATCACTCTTAGTATACGTTATCATTCAGATTTATAGATGACTCACGATTCTTAAGCATGGAGTTTAGAGTTTTAAGCAAACACGACAAGTTTCTAGATAAATATATATAACCAACTAGATTGAGCCTGATGATGTACGTTTAGTGTTTAGGGTATCGTCCTAAATTCGTCGTAAATTTTAAAGTTTGCGACGAATTTATGACTAATCGTCCCAAATTCTTCGTAAATTTTGTTTTTTTCCTATACCCTAAACTATTTCAAACATTTAGAATCTCTTATGTTGTTCAAATCAAGAGATAATGTTGAATATCATATGTTTTTAAGTATACCACGAATAATTAAAGTATACCACAAAAAATTAAAGTATACCACAAATAATTCGTTGTAAATTTTAAAGTTTTTTTTCCCTTTTGTACAATTTATTTCAAAAAAGGTTGGTAAACTGAAATTCATATAATAATTATTTGAAATTCATATAATATATTTAATTCAAATTATAAAATATATATTTCTTAAATTACATATATTTTATATATCACCATCATATTCATTTTCTGATACATCTGATTCACCTTCATCATCGGGTTCATCACTTTCTTCAAACTCTTCTGCCTCTTCTTCTTCTTTAGTAGTATCGTCTAGGAGATCTTCAACCTCTCTATTTTGCAGATCTATTAGAAGAATATCGTCAGTACTCTCATATGGTTGAAGAATATCATAGCAATGATCCTGTTACATTGGGAGATCAATAATTTTTCCCCTTGGAGAAAGTTTAATAACTGCTAACCATGGGATGCATGTTGTGCGAACTCGGGATGTGGAACAAAGGTGACTTGTTCTGCTTGCAATGCAAGGATAAGTGGCTCGAACTTGTTGTAACGTCGTGATTTATTGACGTCTACCGTCCCATCTTTATTTTTACGCACCCCTCGAATAACAGTTGGATCGAACCAATCCCATTTCATTGCAACCAACCCGAGGTACTCAACTTCAATTATGTCTTGCAACACCCCATAAAAATCAATTTCACCCCTCACACAAATCCTGTAGTTTGCAGTAGTCCTTTGATTGCCGTATTTTAATGTATGAAACACATATCCACGTGTACAATACAAGGATACAGTAGTGACTTTCCAAATCGGGCCTTTGATTAATTCATGAAACCAGAGCGGGTATGCCCTATCTCCATCTGCAACCTATATAAAAATTAAATAAAACGTTATTATTTAATTATTTAGTAACTTAAAATATATATATATAAACTTACTTCCGACTTTAACCACGGGAAAAGTGGCGATCGTTACGAGTGCTGAGTTCATCGTTTGTAACTCCGTCAATAACTTCTCGTACCTGTCTATCAAATTCCTTGCAAGAAAAGTATATAGGAGCGAATGACCGACCTAGATATATATTTACATATACATGATATATAAATTTAATTCACTTACATTTCAAATGGACTAACTTCTTCGCAATTTAGAAGGATATATGTATTTGCGCTATGATGATCATGTTCGTTGGCGAACCATACTTCTTTCAACTTTCCACATAGGCGTCTGATTGATGAGAAGATGTCTGGGACACCTTCCACCGGGTATGTTCGACCTACACCTCCATCATCATAGCATCGAGGAGCCCTTTTTCGTGTCCGAACATTTGATGCAAAATAATTTACCGTGAAGTGAGAAGTTTATTCTGTTAAACTTTCTGCAACGATTGATCCTTTAACCTTCCCTAAGTTTTTAGCTTTTCGCTTTAAGTGACCCATATATCGCTCAAACGGATACTGATATATCATGGTTTTTACCCGTTTTTGGACCATGATATAAGTATTTTTATAGAGTCTTTTGTTAGTTTTAGAGTCCTATTAGAGTCTTTACAGGATGGAGAGCATTTGGAGCTTAATGAGAGATTCTGGAACATTTTGGAAGCATTATGGAGAAACAGCCGAAGTGATAAAGTCAGGAGCAGATTTACACGCACGGTGTCGATCGACATCAATGAAGACCGACGCACTGTTCGGATTTCCATCAGAAAAAAGAAATCGTCTCAAGTTTGAAGAAATTACAAATCTGCCCCGACGAAAATTCTCTTCTATAAATAGTTTTCAGGCATTGTTTAGCCTAATACCTTTTCATAATTTTCTGTTTTGAGACTTAGAGAGAGATTTATCCAGAGCTTTTTGGGGAGATAATTATATACTCTTTTGAGAAGTTTTTGAACCCCTTTACTTCTATTAATCCCTTTTATGCAATCTTCTTTATTCATGATGTTTTCTTCATTCACCATGTCTGAGTAGTTTGCTAGTTAGGTTTAGGATTTTTCAAAGGTGATTAATGAATTGTTAGGTCAATTAAATTGTTAGGATAAAATCATTAGAGTTCTTCATCTGGATTTGTGTTTAATGCTTATTNTTTTTATAGAGTCTTTTGTTAGTTTTAGAGTCCTATTAGAGTCTTTACAGGATGGAGAGCATTTGGAGCTTAATGAGAGATTCTGGAACATTTTGGAAGCATTATGGAGAAACAGCCGAAGTGATAAAGTCAGGAGCAGATTTACACGCACGGTGTCGATCGACATCAATGAAGACCGACGCACTGTTCGGATTTCCATCAGAAAAAAGAAATCGTCTCAAGTTTGAAGAAATTACAAATCTGCCCCGACGAAAATTCTCTTCTATAAATAGTTTTCAGGCATTGTTTAGCCTAATACCTTTTCATAATTTTCTGTTTTGAGACTTAGAGAGAGATTTATCCAGAGCTTTTTGGGGAGATAATTATATACTCTTTTGAGAAGTTTTTGAACCCCTTTACTTCTATTAATCCCTTTTATGCAATCTTCTTTATTCATGATGTTTTCTTCATTCACCATGTCTGAGTAGTTTGCTAGTTAGGTTTAGGATTTTTCAAAGGTGATTAATGAATTGTTAGGTCAATTAAATTGTTAGGATAAAATCATTAGAGTTCTTCATCTGGATTTGTGTTTAATGCTTATTGTAGCTTCATGACCTAGAATCTGATCTTAGGTTGATTAATAGATGTGAGAGTATTATTAATTGTCTGAACTAATGTTAGATGAGCAAAAGAGATTTCGCTTAGGATTTTGTGAACAATTGAACCTGATATTAATGCTTGTCTGAATTGTTTGAATTTGCAAAGAGATTTGGAATTCTAGGGTTTAGACATAGATAATCTTCGCAGCGAGAGTTGGTTGATTTTACATTAGTGTTTCGAGTTCTAGAACAGTTCTTCATAATTCCTAACATTCTGTCTAGACCTGCAATTTAGATCACCTGAGAATTTCCCTGAACCTAGCGCCTTAGTTTCCTGATTTTAAGAACCTATTTCGTGATATTCATTTATTTCTTTGCCTTGTTTTACTTTTATCTGATTTGATCTAGCATAATTTGAACCTAGAAACCATAGTGTAGCATCTACTTCCCTTGGGATTCGATACCCCTTATACTACGATTGCATTTGATGTGCACTTGCAGTAGTTTTATTAGGGTAAAACTTGAGCCCTATCAAGTTTTTGGCGCCGTTGCCGGAGAAGTAATAGCTGCCTACGGAATCTAGTATTAGGATTTTGACTAGGTTTTATTTTTATTTTTGTTACTGATTTAGTTTCTTATTTTTGGTTTCAGGTGCATGCCCAATACCAGAAGCAACAAGGACAAGGAACTAATCGCGTTAAACCAAGAACTAGGTCGTCTCGAACGCAAGAACCGAGCATCTACACGAGTGTCGATCGACACCAACAACATCGATCGACACCCTGCGCAGGAAACAATGGCTGATCTTATGGTTCTAATCCGAGACGCTGAAGGCAACTTGGTTGATGCAGACGAGAACAGAAGGAACGCTGATATATCATGGTTTTTACCCGTTTTTGAACCATGATATAAGTGTTTTTATAGAGTCTTTTGGTCTATTTAGAGTCCTATTAGAGTCTTTACAGGTTAAGATACGTTTTGAGCATAATTGGAGATTTTGGAGCTTTCATGGTATCGATCGACAGCCCCCAAAATTCGAAGACGGTCGCGACGTTCACAAGATTGAAGAAAAGGAAATTGCCCAAAAAGTTTTCCTTATTTCCAAAAGTGCCCAGCTCGTGTTTTAGCCTATAAATATAGTTGTCAAAGCCATTGTTTAGGCAGAATCTCATACATTAAGAATCATAGAAGTTTAGGGTTTTTGGAGAGAAAAATCAGAGTCCTTTAGAGCTGATTTGGAACTCCTTTATTTTCTTCTATTGATTTCTTTTATGCTTTCTATTCAAATTATGATTTCTGTTTCATTGATCATGTCTGAGTAGTTTGCTTGTTAGGTTTAGGGTTTTTCAAAGGTGATTAATGAATTGTTAGGTCGAATTAAAATTGTTAGGATAAAATCATTAGAGTTCTTCATCTGGATTTGTGTTTAATGCTTATTCTAGTTTCGCGACCTAGAATCTGATCTTAGGTTAATTAGTAGACACGAGAGTGTTATTGATTGCCTGAACTAATGTTAGATGAGCAAAATACCTATTCGCAAAGAGATTTGGTTTAGGGTTTTGTGAACAATCGAACCTAATATTAATGCTTGTTTGAATTATTAGAATTTGCAAAGAGATTTGGAATTCTAGGGTTTAGACATAGATAATCTTCGCAGCGAGAGTTGGTTGATTTTATAATTGTGTTTCGAGTTCAAGAACAGTGCTTAATAATTCCTAACATCCTGTCTAGACTTGCAATTTAGATCACCTGAGAATTTTCCTGAACCTAGCGTTTCGTCTCCTGAACTTACATCGCTTTTAATTGCTTTCTGTTTTTAATTCCATATTTCTTCTTAGCTTAATTCGAATTTAGAAAACTGCTGTGTGACTATCCCTTCTCTGTGGANTCCATATTTCTTCTTAGCTTAATTCGAATTTAGAAAACTGCTGTGTGACTATCCCTTCTCTGTGGATTCGATCCCTAAGTACTACAACTGATCTCTTAATTTGAGAGAGTTGCTTAGGGTAAATTTGACCCCATATCAAACGCGCAAGGATTGAGACTCGATGAGAACGGAGTTGCTGTCATCGATCCATTAGGTGTCGATCGACACAGTCTTGGTGTCGATCAACACCAAGCGCATCAAGAGATATCACATGCAGACGATGGACGTGGAAGAACACTTGGTGAATACAACAGACCAGACCAGTTCTATGCTAATAGAGCTGCGATCCGTCCTCCTGCATTCCAGAGGAATGATTTCGAGCTGAAGCCTGATTACTACACACATCCTTTCCATTGTCTTCCTAATGAGAATCCCATGGACCACGTTGAGAGATTCTAGGATTTAGCTTCAAGCATCAAGGCTAATGGAGTATCTTATGATTATCTCTTCTGCAAGCTTTTCCCATACTCACTTGCTGGAGATGCATCATACTGGCTGAAGCAATTAGATCCAGGATCCTTGACCACATGGGAAGACACAAAGAATGCATTCTTATGCAATTTCTTTGATGATGCAAGGTCTGAAGATTTAAGGATGAAGATCACTACGTTCTCCCAAGGACCTACTGAGGCATTCAAAGCTTCTTGGGTAAGGTTCAAAGCTTATCAGCGAGACTGTCCACACCATGGTTTCAGCGAGCCGCAACTACTCGGAATCTTTTACCGAGGGATCGATTGGAGGTACCAGATGGCTTTAGACGCTGCGAGCAATGACAACTTCAACACCAGATATCCAGAAGATGCGATGGTGCTTATAGAGAATTTGGCCTCTTGCAACAACACCAAGAATGCAGACTTTGAGAGGAAACAACATGCTGGTGCAAATGGAGGAGGCCAAATAGCTGAGGTTAACAAGAAGCTGGACATCTTGGTGGGAAAGAAGCAAGTTCACTTTGCAGAAGTGGAGACTTTTGAGCCTGAGGAAGAAGAAGTTAACTACATCAATGGAGCTGGTTTTCAAGGACAGAGATTCAGCAATCAGCAAGGCTATGGTTCTTCTTACCAGAAGCCATTCCAGAACATCAACTTCCAAAGGACTTATGGTTCTTCTTCCTATCAGAAGTCTCCTGCAGAAAATAAGATGGAATCCATGATAGAGCAAATTCTAGAAGGACAGCAGAAGATGACAGTGGATTTCAACAGGAAGATATATTCACTGTACCAAGACTTGAATGGGAAGATCGATAATCTAAACTCTCATATGAAGAAATTGGACGTTCAGGTTGCTCAAACTGCTGGAGCTTTGAAGAGACAAGAGGGATATCTTCCTGGAAAGACAGACGTGAATCCGAAGCACCATGTGAATGCCATCACGATTCAGAGTGAAAGAAGCTTTCAACAGTGCAGAAGAGAGGACTTAGCACTAAAGATTTCGAGGAGCTTGAAGATGTAGAAGATGCTGTGGAGCCAGTGTCAATCGACACCCATGGAGATTCACGACAAATCAGGCGAACTCGACGCGAAGGACTCAATTTCAGAGGCACGTGTCGATCAATACTAGGAGGGTGTCGATCGACGCTCATCACAGACGACACTGACTCAGCCCACAACAATGAAAGTTGAAGCAGAAAGGTTCTACAAACCGAAGATACCTTATCCCATACCTCCTAGAATGTCTAAATGATATGTCTATATTCTGCATCCTTTTAGCATCCATTTAGTATAGGTTTCTTATCATTTAGGAGTCTAATATAGCATCATTGTGTTGCATTGTATCATTTAGAGTCCTAGAGTGTCTTTGCATAGTCCTTGCACGTTTTGGTGCATTTGGAGTCTTGATCAGGTAACATGGATGCTGTGGACGCAACAATGGAGTTGGAGAGGAATGGCACATCACTTTGAAGAGCAAGAAGTTGCCAAAAAGATGGAGAAGAAGAATCCTGAAGAAGTTTCGACCAGAAGTTTCGACGTAGCTGACCGAAACTTCTCTCCAGGACGATGTTTCGACCAGAAGTTTCGACGTAGCCGGCCGAAACTTTCTTCCAGGGTGAAGTTTCGACCAGAAGTTTCGACGTAGCCGGCCGAAACTTTCTTCCAGGGTGAAGTTTCGACGTGTAGTTTCGGTGAACCTCGTCGAAACTTATCCAGACGCGTGAAGATGATCGACGCTTGAAGACCTGTTCGACGACTCTGTTCGACGAAGCTTCGTCGAAACTTTCCTCCAGGGTGAAGTTTCGACGAGTATGTTCGACGAACCTCGTCGAAATTCTCCCAGACGAATCTTCTTTGTCTACCCTTTGGGTCCCTCCTATAAATACTCTTTAGACCTAATTTTTT
>JAHZTW010000001.1:6555730-6816686 GCA_020283515.1 Alliaria petiolata | reverse complement strand
TATATTTGTGTACCCCAGAAACTTGCCCATAAGTGATGCACTTCAAATGCAAATAGAGGTTCAAAGAAGGCTACACGAGCAACTTGAGGTATCACATATATTGTACTCTGTGGATTCACTCTATTTAAAGCAGCAATCAGCGTTTGGAATTTTTGTTCCTATATTTGTACCCAACAAGACCAATCGAGACGAGTCTGGTTCACTAACTATCATGATAAAAAATATCAAATACTCACATAAAAATGTGTATTGTTCATTTATCTACGAACGAAGAGAGACAGTTTACAAAATTCTACTAAAACATGTAGAAAGAAACACGTAAGTATAGAACATATCAATAGAGGATTGAACTATACTATCTGGAAAAAAAAAAGAAGCAAAGCATTTAGTTACGATTTCATTAAATATATTTCAAAACTGAGCCAGGTACAGCGACATTTGCAGCTCAGGATAGAGGCTCAAGGGAAGTACCTGCAAGCGATTCTGGAGAAAGCACAAGAGACTCTTGGAAGACAGAACCTAGGTCCTGCTGGGATCGAAGCAACTAAAGCTCAGCTCTCGGAACTAGTATCTAAAGTGTCAGCCGAATATCAAGACACTAGCTTCCTAGAACCGAAAGAAGTGCAGAACCTGCGCCACCAACAGATGCAAACAACCACCTATCGACCACCAAACTCCTCCCTGGAAAGTTGCCTAACCTCAAGCGAAGGAAACCAGAAACCCCCAAAGATGCTTGAGAACAGGCTAGGATTAAGAACATACATTGGAGATTCAACTTCAGAGCAGAAAGAGATAATGGAAGAACCATTCTTCCATAGAATGGAGCTCACGTGGGCGGAAGAAGAAGGCCTCAGAGATAACAACAGGCCGTATCTCTCCAGGATAGGCCATAACAACGCAGATCCGAGAACCTCAAGAAGCCCTGGAAGGTTGTCAATAGGAGTGGGATTACATGAACAACACAGAGGAGGGAGTAGCAACAGTGGGTACACAGAGGAAAGATTCAACGAGAATGGCCAAGATTGCAAGCTCGAAACACGCACCAGAACAGCGCTAGATCTTAACACACACGGCGACAACTACGGCACAACGCGTCCGAAACAGTTTGATTTGAATGGTTTCAGCTGGAATTGAGGAGGAGTCTAAAGCCAAAAAGACTGCACCAAACCTTTTGGTTTCCTTCGTCAGCAAATGAGGAATTCGTCTAAAATTGAATTATTGGTCGAACCAAAGAGACAATCTTGTGCAAAATGTACACCACTATTTGCGTAGTTATTTTATCTCATATAATTAATACAGATGATTTTACTAACTTCATGGATGGAAGTTGGAAGATAATTCATATTTTTGAATGAACAAAACGTTCATAGAGCTAGAGAGACATCTTTGCGCAAAAAGAGAGAGCTAGGGACATCATCATGAACACGTGCGTACGCACAAGTATATGTAAAACTCTGTGATCAATTGAATTCGGTAATCCAACATACTAAAACAGAAATGTGTACGTCAACTAATTGAAAGAAAGTATTTTTTTACTAGTAAACCTTCTTGGCTTTTAAGTTTTGCGCCCAATTAATCAAAAACCTAAAAAGGACAAAAAGGAAAAGAAAAAAAGAAAAGGGGTATCATTCAGAAAGTAACAAAAATAAGGGGGGCAAATCGGAGAAAAAAAAGCCCGCTATATACATTTTATTTTGGGCCGTCAATGTCGAAATCGTATTCCAAACTCGTTCCGATTTTGATATCAATTCATCATCCTAAACGATCCAATCACAACACATCATCTTCTTCCTCTCGCTCTGAAAGCGAAAACCCTATTTTTTTCTAGTCACCAATTAAACCAGGATAAAAAAACCCTAATACTAAAATTTCCGGAGTCTCTTCTCTGGCTGGGCTGTAATGGGTGCGAGTCGGAAATTACAGGGAGAGATAGATCGGGTGCTGAAGAAGGTTCAAGAAGGTGTTGATGTTTTCGACAGCATCTGGAACAAGGTAGCGTTTCCTGGCCACAATTATTCCAATTGTTTGTTTGTTTTTTGTTTTTGTTCAATTTGTTTCTCGATAATATAGAGAATGCAAGAAGATCTATAGGATAAAACTTTACATTTTGCGTGTGTGTACCATGTCAACGTTAAAATTTAGAATTGAGTTTGCTGAAGCAGTGTGTGAAGATGATCTATTTGCGTTAGAGCAAGGAAGAATCTGATGCGACCCATATTGGCCTTTAATCTAATTTAAATTGGATACTTTTAGTGTTCCATTCTAGCCTACTGGGATTGGGAATGTCTCGAGTTTGATTACCCTTTGGTAGCCCGTAGTTGAATTTTTGTTTGCTTTGCTAATTTTGGTTCCTTATAACCTTTGTCTGTTTGTTTTGTGAGTAAATTCTTCCAGTGGAACTCAATATCGAGCTCCGTTTGTTTTTTATGCAGTGGAATGTGAGCAGAATGTTTGTTTTCGAAGCAGAAAAGTTTTTTACTGGACAGAGGACAAACCCGGTTTCGGACTTTTTTGGTGTTTCAGGTATATGATACAGATAATGTAAACCAAAAGGAAAAGTTTGAGGCGGACTTGAAGAAGGAAATCAAGAAGCTGCAGCGGTATAGAGACCAGATCAAGACATGGATTCAGTCCAGTGAGATCAAAGATAAGAAAGTCAGTGGTCCTCGTCTTCTACGCCTTTTCTTTTAATATGACTAATGAGGTGCCATGGCTCCCTTGCATTCTCTTATATTGCACCTGCGAACCATTATCTATCCCTGTGTTTAGTTTTCCCTCTGGTCTAAAGTTACATGGTGATGTTTATAACTAAAGCTTTTGTAACAACCTTAAGAAAAAACTCTGATTTTTACTCGTTTGAGTAAGGTGCTTTGGGGCGCTGGTTTTACGTGTCATACTCTTGGTTACACTCTAGCTAGTTTTATTTGGTTTCATATAGCTGAAAGGAGTAGCTTCATCCCTGTTATCAATTTTATATTCCTGATATGTTGGTCTATTTTGAAGGAATCTTATTACCCCATTTATTCTAGACTCAACTGAGTAGATTGCCTGTCATTTGATTTAGGTCAGTGCATCATATGAGCAATCGCTGGTTGACGCTCGGAAGCTCATTGAGAAAGAGATGGAGAGGTTTAAGATCTGTGAGAAAGAGACCAAGACAAAAGCCTTCTCTAAGGAAGGACTGGGTCAGCAACCTAAAACTGTAAGGACTTCTCTACTTTTCCTTTGATTTATTTATTTTTCATCCAAAACGAATGTTATATTGAAGTGTTTGGACCGCTAATAATTGCTCAGGAAGATCTGGTTTGTCAGTGCTTATGTTGTTCATGTTAATCTGATTAACGAAATACCTCACGCATTGTTCAGATTTATATAGCTAAATACTTGGGTTCAATTTTGTAAAATATTGCATTCCGGAGCAGTGTAGTGCAAGCTGTCTTTTTCTCATGTTTAAGGGAGATGTTGGAAAAATATGTATCAATGAGTGTTTTTTTACTTCTCCATTGTAGATATGAACAATTTTTCCTTCTAACAACGTCATTGAGTTATTATCAAAACATTTCTGGTTTTTTAAATCGGTTGGAAACACTATGGGTGGATTTATACATTACTTAAAACTCTTTTCGGTAGTCAGGCTACTGATTGTGTCTGCTTCATGTCTAATAGGACCCAAAAGAGAAAGCAAAGTCAGAGACAAGGGATTGGTTAAACAATGTGGTAAGTTGCTTTGGCGTCTTCATGCTTAATTAATTATTGATTCGTGAACCCCTCCTTTAACAGAAATTTCAAATCGAATTTATGTTAATGGAGTTTATGAAACCCCTAGGCTAAGTATGGTAGATGTGCCAGAGACACTAGGTAGTTAGGTCCTTAGGGATCATCTTAAATCATTGCTGTAGCTGATTCATCACTCTTTATTTTTTTTGCTTTTGATAGGTGAGTGAGCTCGAGTCGCAGATTGATAGTTTTGAAGCTGAGTTGGAAGGACTATCTGTCAAAAAAGGAAAGACAAGGCCGCCTAGATTGGTAAGTTCTGAAAAATATACATCAGGATGCAAATGCTTAGTTCCTTACTTGTGGTGGTTTTTGTCATTTGTTTTGCTTTCCCTTTCAGACACATCTTGAGACATCTATTACAAGGCACAAGGATCATATAATAAAGTTGGAGTTGATCTTGAGGCTTCTGGACAATGATGAATTAAGCAAAATCTTTAATAGAGTAATTAATTAAAAAAACAATGAAACATAATAAATAATGTATCTTCCTTACTGGGCCATAGGCTCAACAAATTACTGGTTCAAATTAGCTCCTTCTTCTCTTTCACTTGGCTTGGACTTGAGCCCATTTGTGGTTGTATTCTATAAACTAAGCTACGCTCGGCAAACAATAGTCCTAAAATATGAAGGCCTTTTACCAAAAAAAATAACATAATAAATAATGTAGGGGAATCGAACTGTTGTCCATTAGAGTTAGTGGATACATCTTAACCAAAATATGCCATTGTAGCGTAGTAATCCTTTGTAAAAACATAAAATTTTATATTTTAATAGGTGCACTTGCACCCACACCCATAGTGTTAGATCCGTCTCTGTTCAAATACAATATATGGAAGAGAAAAGAAGAAATATATTAATAGTTTTATCATGCCGTGTGCAATTAGGAGTTTTAGCCAAGAGATGCTAGACACTCACACACCTTGCATTAAAGGAAGATCGAATACGAAGAAGGAAAATAACGGGTTTAATACTTCGTTTGCGAGGAAGATTTTATTACGTAAAGCATCGTCAAAATTCACTTCTTTGTTGTATCGTTCTCACAATATGGCTCATATATGTTTCTATAATAATTTGATTTTTGAAAGTTCTGCATGGCTCATATTTGTTGCATCAGAACAGAGCTTTGAATCAAGATAATCTAAGCTTCTCTTATCATGTGTAACCCACGACTATTATTTGTAGGGATTATTTATGTTTGTGAATTTTGTTTTTTTTTATCGATATGTAATGAATGGGTTCTGTTTGACATTGATCAATTTTCCATACTATGGAGATTGATCCAACTCAAACATTTTGAGTTTTGTGTTATGATGTTTTGCATTTGTTAGTTTCAAATCCAAAATCATGTCTTTTTTATGAATCTACTATACTCGGAGAAACAAAAGAAATATCTTTAACCAATTTATATCGGATCCATATATCTTGTATTAATTTTGGTAGTTAGCTAAAAAGATAATCGTCGAACTGAAATGAATATTACAACAAATGCATGTAAAAAATTTCGATTATGTTCATAGTGTATTAACAATCTGGTATGCATTTTATAGCTTTTACATATATACACTATATGAACCTATCGAGTAGCATCAACAGAACCAACTTTGTTAGTCAGTTGGTTTCTGTGTAACTTGTCTTATACGTTGAATTACACATGTTGCAAGAAGAAAGAGAAGAATCCATAGAAGAACACGACCAAGGTGGAGTCTATTAATCCTGGATATCAACGATGTAACCTACTAAGAGAATCAGTTTGCCCTAAGAAGATTAAATTTTGGTCCTAAGTACAAATTCCTGATATTTTGTGAAATATGCAAATTGTAAATCGAGTTATTGTTGAGGGATTGAGTCAATGATGTTTGAGTCGAACAAATCTTATGCTATATTACCAATTTTTTTCTTGTAGATTAGCATAAGGTTAGTATGATAATTGTCTATGAACCACTAAACAACCAACCATGGTAAATGAAAATGAAATTTTGGGGTTAAAAATATAACAAATAAATTTTTAGGAGGGTTTAAAACTGGATTTGTTTGAAGTTTCAGGGTTTTGCACCAAATTCCCAAACATGTTATGCATTTCTCAAATACAAAAGCCCAAGCCAAATAAGTGTTTGTCCCTGACTCTTCTCTTCTCTCCTTTCCGATCATCTTCACCACTCACACCAGTAGCGTTTCCGATCCAGAGTTTCGTATTTCAGTTTCAGACTTGATTCTGAGTTTATGAACGTCAGTTTTCTTCTTTCTAGCTCATGTATACCAATCACGTCGTGCTTCTCTCCACCGGCGGTAAAAACGGCGGCGGGTATGAAGGATCCTCCAAAGTTTTTTCGTTCTCACAGTCACAATTATCAGTTTCGTTCCTCGCCACCGTGTAATTGCCCGGAAACTTTGTGATTCTTAACCTCTGTCTCTCTATTTTAGGTTCATTCAGCAACAATATTCACTATTATTGCCTCGATATTCGCTGAGAAAATGATTAAGAGTTTGCGTAATTGGGCAAACCTCGGAGATTGTTGCAGAGAGCGTCTCAGACATCAACTTTGGCCAAATCTTTCTTGAAACCTCGGAGACTTTTTCTGATTCCTATGGAGCTAAGGAATCAGCATACGGAAGTAGAACTCTGTGCCTTTTCAATAACGCGTTTCTTTGGTCAAAACGGATGCTTGCTTACACCCTCAAGAGCTTGACTGAGCATTGGACACCTGAGTTTACGGTTTAGGAGAGCCAAGCCAACCGGTTTACTCCTCTTGATTGATGTGTTTGCTCCATCCATTGCTTGTTATCTGAGGTATGTTCATTGCCCTCTTGGTTGATGGTGGTTGCGAATAAACTGTACTTTAGTTGACTAAGCCACACAGCTTGATATATTTCTTTACATTTTGTGTGTGCTTTTTAATTCTGACTTTGAGATTCAAACAAGCAAAAGTTGGAATAGTTCCAAGAAATAGAAACATTCTTTGGTCAAACTCTTTCTTGAGTAGACATCTATATAAATGTTTAAGCCTTCCTCGATATTAGTCCCCAAGTATAATATTACATCTCTCCTTTTTCTGCTTGGAATGAAGAATTTCAGAACCTCAGTTTTTGTGGTGCTAAGTCTGGTGATACTTCTCTATGGGCAGAGCAGCTTCGTGGCTGAGAGCAAGGTACTCAGAAATTATAAAAAAGCTTCATTCTTTTGTTCACCAGATAACATAAACAGACTAACAAAGTTGCTTCTGTTGTGATAAACAATAGGTTCATATAGTGTATTTAGGTGAGAAGCAGCATCATGATCCCGAGTTTGTCACGGAATCTCATCATCAAATGTTGTGGTCGCTTCTTGGAAGGTATGTAAGGGTAGTTTTTCTTTCTCAAGTACAATAATATCTCAAGCTGTTACTCAATATTTCTTGCTTTTGTTCCCATGATTGAAGTAAAGAGGATGCCCATGATTCAATGGTGTACAGTTACCGACATGGCTTCTCAGGCTTCGCGGCCAAGCTCACCGATTCCCAAGCCAAGAAGATAGCAGGTACTTTGCCTTAAGTCTCTTTTTTTCTTGTCTCATCAAATCCATCTGACATTCTTTTCATTGCTAAAGCTCTATGGCAACAGATTTACCTGAAGCTGTTCATGTCACGCCGGATAGTTTCTATGAACTGGCAACAACTCGGACTTGGGACTACATAGGCCTTTCTGCCACCTATCCGAAAAATCTTCTAAATGACACTAATATGGGTGAAGAAGTTATCATTGGCATTGTCGACACAGGTATCTTTTGATCTTAATTTCTCCTGTTGCTTCTGATTCCTTTGTCTTAGCGTCTCAAATCTCAAATCAATAAATATTTTCTCTGTGATTGCAGGAGTATGGCCAGAATCTGAAGTCTTTAGTGAAAATGGGATTGGACCGGTGCCAAACCACTGGAAAGGAGGCTGTGAATCAGGAGAGATGTTCAACTCCTCTCACTGCAACAAAAAGCTCATAGGAGCAAAGTACTTCATCAATGCTTTTCTTGCGGAGAACGAAGACTTCAACTCCACAGAATCACTCGACTTCATTTCCCCTAGAGACTTTGATGGTCATGGCACACACGTCGCCACCATAGCAGGTGGTTCCGTCTTGCCAAGCATAAGCTACAAGGGCCTAGCCGGAGGGACTGTGAGAGGTGGGGCACCTCGTGCTCGTATAGCAATATACAAGGCTTGTTGGTAACTGGATGATTTAGAAATAACGACTTGTTCATCTGCTGACCTCTTGAAAGCTATGGATGAAGCTATACATGATGGTGTTGATGTTTTGTCCCTGTCTATAGGCAATCGAGTACCTTATTACCCGGAAACTGATGATCGCAATGGGATTGCTACAGGCGCATTCCATGCCGTTTTAAAGGGTATCACAGTTGTTTGTTCAGGTGGTAACTCTAGCCCAGCGGCTCAGACTGTGGGAAACATAGCTCCTTGGATTTTGACAGTGGCTGCAACTACTTTAGACCGGTCCTTTCCCACACCTATAACACTTGGGAACAATAAAGTGATATTGGTAACATCAATATATATTGTTATGCCCTTTCAAGATTAGATGTTTTCACAACATAATGTTTGATTATCTGTGTCTTATTGTGAGTTTGCTCACTGTATTGCAGGGTCAAGCAATGTACACAGGTCAAGAACTTGGTTTCACTAGCTTGGTTTACCCAGAGAATCCAGGGAACAGCAACGAGAGTTTTTCAGAGTAATACCAAACCTCTAGTTTTCTTATTAGGGACCTATGTTCAGTGCTCACCAAATTCTCTAAATTTACTCTTGGTTCTTCTAATGCAGTACCTGTGAGAGTCTTCTCATCAATTCTAATCTGACAATGGCGGGGAAAGTTGTGTTGTGCTTCACAACCGTAAAACGTCACAGCGCTGTATCAAGTGCTGCACGTTATGTGAAGAGAGCCGGTGGTCTTGGCGTGATTGTCGCAAGAAACCCAGGCGACGCTCTCTCACCATGTGTAGATGATTTTCCTTGTGTTGCTGTTGACTACGACCTGGGGACAAATATACTTCTCTACATTCGTTCCACAGGGTAATGGGAATATGAACTTTGTGAATGAAAAAGTGATTAAACACTTGTTGTGAAGATATTTGAGGCTGCTTTTTTTTTGCAGATCGCCTGTTGTAAAGATACAACCTTCAAGAACACTCGTAGGACAACCAGTGGCTACAAAGGTGGCAGATTTCTCATCAAGAGGACCTAATTCAGTTTCTCCCGCGATCCTCAAAGTACGCTCAGAATCCTTCATGCTTGTGTTTTTCATTTCTCATACAAATATGTTTTTAATCATATGAATGTCGCAATGCAGCCGGATATAGCAGCACCAGGCGTGAGCATATTGGCGGCTACAAGCACTACCAATACTACTTTGAACGACTGAGGTTTCATTATGCTGTCAGGAACATCAATGGCTGCTCCTTTAATATCAGGAGTTGTTGCACTTCTTAAAGCTAGACACCGTGATTGGTCTCCTGCTGCTATTAGATCAGCCATTGTCACTACAGGTTCTCATCTTCTTTCACCATTTGTTAGAAAACGAAAAGACTTAGACACAACTAATAGAATTTAGCTCCATAAGAACATACTGATCTCGATGAGCGTCTTTAATTACTCTGCAGCTTGGAGAACAGATCCTTTTGGAGAGCAGATTCTTGCAGAAGGATCACCGCGGAAGCTAGCTGATCCGTTTGACTATGGTGGAGGCCTTGTGAATCTAGAGAAAGCTGCAAAACCAGGTCTTGTATATGACTTGGGCGTCAAGGATTATGTTCTCTACATGTGCTCTGTTGGTTACAACGAGTCAGCAATCTCTCAGCTTGTCGGGAAAAAAACAATCTGCTCAAATCCTAAACCATCTATTAGAGTATAGTCGGTTTAGTTGGTTTGGTTTATTCTGGTTAAGTTTTCTTTAGCTTAGCTCAGAGTATTTATACGACCCTTTGTACATTTTATCAGTTTAATGAGAAAGTTTAATCCACTTTAATACCATCTGTTCTTGATTTCAACTTGCCTTCCATCACAATACCAAACCTCAAAGAAGAAGTCACACTCACCAGAATCGTTACTAACGTTGGACCAGTCGACTCGATCTACAAAGTAGCGGTCGAGCCACCGATGGGAGTTCAAGTGACCGTGACGCCGGAGACGATAGTGTTCAACTCAGCGACCAAAAGGGTCTCTTTTAAAGTCAAAGTCTCGACCACACACAAAATCAACACAGGCTAAGACTTTGGAAGCTTGACTTGGAGTGACTCTATGCAAAACGTTACAATTCATTTGTCTGTCAGAACTACTACGATGAGAATTGAAAAAGAAAAAAAGAACTAAATTTGTATTTAATTTATACTGTATATATCGAACTATATAATCTTATGTGATGTTGAATAATAAATAATTCTTAAAGTTATGTAAATTTAAATTTGGTGCTGAATGACGATTCCATTTATGGATTTATTGACAATATTATTCATCAGCCTTATTATAACACCCGCCTCTTACTTAACCAAGACGGTATGTTTAAGTGCATTAACTTTCACCACAAGAAACTACTTGTTAGTTCAATGCCACTTATTCCCAAGGATCGTATTAAAAATGTCTTACAAACCATTTATAATTTAAATATCAAATCCGAATTTAAATAACGTCTTTAAAATAAATAACGAAAATAAGTAACGATTAAATAAATAAATCTGTGTCTTCCCAAAACCAACACCAAGCCGAATGACTACTCTTGTATGTCACTGCAAGAAAAGAGGGATGGGTAATTTGGATTACCCAGTGAGTACAGGTCATAGGGACCCACGATATACATCTCGCACATGCATAACCATTTCAGACGAAAGTCCTAAGCTAATACACCCAAACAAACACGTCCGAAAACACTCACATATCAAGAAATGACATCTAGACCTACTGGTGCATCCACGCCCTTTACCAGCGCACACCCCGTGGCATATAGCGGCACAACACAATGTCCGTCCTCACGACGCAGGGCTCGTCAAGCCTCCAACGATGGACTATGGTGCGCCACACGCCTTCCATATCCAACACAGACTCATAACGTAAGAGAATCCTCTATCTTACTTATGACATCACACAGGCAAAACCGTCTCAAAAGCCTACAGCTTATCCCAACCCGCACAAGTGATTTCCCGCACACAATGCAAACACCCGCAAACACTATTCATAAATCATTCAACCATTTTCCGTTTAACAACCTATGTTACTAAGTCCATCAATCAACAACAGTCATACAATAATTAATAATAAAGTGTTATTAACGCGTTACTAATCCGGTTCACACAACAATCAAATACGTGTATTCATATAGATACAGCGCATGTATGCGCGCATTAACAAAAGACTACTCATACTGAAACGAGTATGAATATACGAGAGAATAAATCACGCCAGTCCTCACCTTAGTCTCAGATCTGAAGTCGCCACGACAAACGAGTCAAAACGGCCTTCGAACGACGAAAAACGGTCCACGGCCAGCGGAGGTCAACAGTCAACGGTCAACGGAAGGTCAACGGTCAACGGAAAGTCAACGCCGGCGGTCAACGGTCAACTCCGGCGACGGCGGTCGGCGGTGGTCGGTGGCGGCGGTCGGCGGTGGTCGGGGAGGTCCGGCGGTCGGCGGTCCGGCGGTTGCTCCAGCGACTGCTTCGGCGAGAGGCTTTGACAGAAAACGGGGCAGAGCTTCGCTGAGAATTTTCTGAATGAAATTTCTGAATGAAATTTCTGAAGGGAAGCACCTCTATTTATAGGAAAAGGGAGGGAAACCCTAGGTCTAAATTCGGATGGGCCTTGGGCTATTGGGCCTTTTCTCCAAAAATCATCTTGGGCCCAGCCCAGGATGTCACAACTCTCCCCCACTTAACGGGAATTCGCCCCCGAATTCGAATCGACATCATGCGGAACATTATCACCCCCAAAGATTTCCGGATAACTCACCCGCACAACTGCCCCAGGCTCTCAAGTTCCTTCCTGGATCTCACCCCTTTCCTAGCAACACAAACCAACTTGCTCTTTTTCTCTTGAACCTTCAACTCTTGAATTCCTGACTCTTGACAGCCTAAGATTCCACCAGTTTACTCGTAATTGTCAAGTTTCGACTCATGTCCACTGGCGGCTCCGCTAAGATCATCCATAGTTCCCGAACCACTTTCCTCAAACTTACCCATGAAACACATCATGAAAGTTCGACAACTCTTGTGGTAAGTCCAACCGATAGGTATCTGCCCCTATCCTCTCGATGATCTTATACGACCCCATGAAACTTGGTCTCAACTTTTTCAACTTACGATTCTTAACGGTTTCTCAGAACTTTCTCAGCTTTAAGTACACAGTATCTCCAACTGCGAACTCCAAAAATCCTTTCTAATCTTGACTGCATTCGACGCTCAGTGAAACAGTTCCTTCTCAAAATTACTTCGGAATGGTCCAACTCCATATTTCACAAGATTCTCAGGCATCTTCACGCATTCCAGCACTATGAGTACTTCTTTGTAACCTCCGATAGACTTTACAAACTCAACTATGTCTATCTCGATCTACTTCGCCCTCGAGACGAACACGCCCTCGAAAGTCCCGCACTTTGACAGTGACGGGTACACAAAGCTACACATAGCTCCTGTGTCAAACAAAGAATGGCGGCGATTCCCCCGACTAAAACCGATTTTACACAGTTGGTACTACACTAAGCATGCTATTCAAATTTCACACAAGACTCTCAATGAACAACACACACAAAAGTCAAGAGGAAATAACATACCAGCGATTGGTTCCACTCCACCGTGTTCTCCCGCAACAAAGACTCGAGGTTGTCCTGCTTGCCCCGCTAGTGGCGGCGGCAACTGAAGTTGCTCACGGTTCTGTCCCCCTACCTGCTGCCCCTGAAGCGGAACCATACACTGCCTCGCAAGGTGTCTGATCTGACCACAACGATGGCAAGTGCTCCTCAGCGGTTAGACCTCTCTTGGTGCATGGCCTACAGTGCAATCCCTCTTCACGTGCCCTGGTTGATAACATCTGTAGCAAACGATACCTTTAGGAGTTGTTCCTGTTGCTGGTCCCGAGTTACCAGCGTTCCAATTCCTTTTATGGCTCTCAGCACCTTTTCCACTTTTACCTTGAGCATGCTTAGACAACTTAAGCTCTTCCTGCAGCCCAATTTCTTGCACAGCAGCGGTTTCTACCAGATCCACCATACTGACATACTTCCTGATAGTACAACGGTTCTTGAGCTCAATTCTCAGTCCATCCATGAACTTACGATTCTGGTCTACCTCGTTCAAGTGACGTGTGGTGAACCTTCTTAGACGGTTGAACTCTTCCTTGTATTCTCGGACAGTTCGGTTATGTTGACGAAGATTATCGAAAGCACTCTGCATCCGATCCATAGCCTCTGGCGGAAAAAACTCCCGAGTGAACTCGTCCTTAAAATCGGCCCAAGTCAACTCATATCGCCCTTGCGTTGACTCTACCACACCTTTCCACCAAATCATAGCATCATTCTTCAAGTATTGCACAGCCAAATCCCTGCGGTACTCCGGTGGGCACCTGATTGCATCAAGGTTGTCTTCCAGCTTCTTCCTCCAGTTGTCTGCAACTATAGCACTTGCTTTCCCATCAAAGTGATCCATCTGCATGTCCCTCATGAGCCTCATCATTTCCCAGTACGATGGTCATTGAACTTGCACATGCACATCCGGTGGTGGAGGTGGCGGCGGATACTGTGCTCCCCCGTTATGGCCATTCAACGGTGCAGCTTGCTGATGCACATTTCCCGCTCCTGGGTCATTCCGCATCTGATCTCCAAAACGGTCACGGTACCTTTGCAACTCTTCCATCACGGCTGCAAGCACAGCAGCTTGGTTAGCTCCTAGGGCCGCCCCTGCTAGGTCCGTACCCACTGTCTCATTCTCGGTGTTGTTCCCCTGATCACTTTCTGTCGAAGCAGCTTGACTTTCTGCGGGCTGCACAACTCTCGCGCCTAGCGCAACACGTGCTTTCTTTGGCGGCATCCTTAACACAGAAGAAACAAGCGGTTAGAACCTTTCACCAGCCGAAAAACCTAACACACGAAGAATACAGAGATTAAGTCAAGCTAGGTGATGTTTTGCACTTTTCCTTTCCTTTTAAAATACCCCATTTCCCGAAAAGTTTTTTTTTTTTTTTAAATCCGAAACTAGAAAAATATTTCGAAAATATTTTTAAAAATCCGAAAATAATTTTTTTTTTTGAAAAATTAAGAACTTTGAAAACTTGTTTTGAAAATACTTTTTCCTTTCACAATCCGCCTCCCGGGTCAGAACCGGTTTGGCAATCCTAGGCTCTGATACGAGTTGTAACACCCGCCTCTTACTTAACCAAGACGGCATGTTCAAGTGCATTAACTTTCACCACAAGAAACCACTTGCTAGTTCAATGCCACTCATTCTCAAGGATCGTATTAAAAATGTCTTACAAACTATTTATAATTTAAATATCAAATCCGAATTTAAATAACGTCTTTAAAATAAATAACGAAGATAAATAACGATTAAATAAATAAATATGTGTCTTCCCAAAACCATCACCAAGCCGAATGACTACTCTTGTATGCCAGCGCGCTCACCTGCAAGAATAGAGGGATGAGTAATTTGGATTACCGAGTGAGTGCAGGTCCTAGGGACCCACGATATACATCTCACACATGCATAACCATTCCAGTCGAAAGTTCTAAGCTAATACACCCAAACAAACACGTCTGAAGACACTCACAGATCAAGAAATAACATCTTAGACCTAACTGGTGCATCCACGCCCTTTACCGGCGCACACCCTGTGGCATATAGCGGCACAACACGCTGTCCGTCCTCACGACGCAGGGCTCGTCAAGCCTCCAACGATGGACTATGGTGCGCCACACGCCTTCCATATCCAGCACAGACTCATAACGTAAGAGAATCCTCTATCTTACTTATGACATCACACAGGCAAAACCGCCTCAAAAGCCTACAGCTTATCCCAACCCGCACAAGTGATTTCCCGCACACAATGCAAACACCCGCAAACAATATTCATAAATCATTCAACCATTTTCCGTTTAACAACCTATGTTACTAAGTCCATCATTCAACAACAGTCATACAATAATTAATAATAAAGTGTTATTAACGCGTTACTAATCCGATTCACACAACAATCAAATACGTGTATTCATATAGATACAGCGCATGTATGCACGCATTAACAAAAGACTAGTCATACTGAAACGAGTATGAATATACGAGAGAATAAATCACGCCAGTCCTCACCTTACTCTCAGATCTGAAGTCGGCACGACAAACGAGTCAGAACGGCCTTCGAACGACGAAAAACGGTCAACGGGCAACGGAGGTCAACAGTCAACGGTCAACGGAAAGTCAATGGTCAACGAAAAGTCAACGGTCAACGGAAAGTCAACGCCGGCGGTCAACGGTCAACTCCGGCGACGGCAGTTGGTGGTGGTCAGCGGCGACGGTCGGCGGTGGTAGGCGGCGGTCCGGCGGCGGCGGTCTGGCGGTTGCTCCGGCGGCTGCTCCGGCGAGAGGCTCTGACAGAAAACGGGGCAGAGCTTCGCTGGAAATTTTCTGAATGAAATTTTTGAAGGGAAACACCTCTATTTTTATGAAATGGGAGGAAAACTCTAGATTTAAATTCGGATGGGCTTTGGGCTATTGGGCTTTTGCTCCAAAAACCATCTTGGGCTCAGCCCAGGATGTCACACTTATGCTTTTACATATTGTTCAACACAGTTAGTTACTAATACTATAGTACACAAATCAGTTCTCTTCATAGTATCGTTGCAGGATCTGGGTTCTCACAGACACTGGGATGGTCACATTTTGCACGTTGTCACTCCAAGCCAAGCTTCCAAAGATGTAGCCAGTGTTTACTCTGTGTGTAGTCGAAATAGACAGCTTTGTAGCTGTAGAGTTAAACACTAGTTTCGTTGGTGTTATAACGCCCATTGGAGGATCGATCACGACTCTGTATACTAAATTGAGGAGTCCCACGTTTGTGGCGGTTCTTGTGAGATTTACTTCTTCTCTGAGACTTGGGATTGTGATGGAAGGCAAGTTGAGATCAAGAACAGAAGACTTCGGATTAGGACAGACTGTTTTCTTTCCGAGGACTCTGGAAATGGAGGTGTTCATTGTAATCAGCAGAACACAAGTACAAGACGTAGTCATGTGTGCTCATGTCATATATGAGAGAAATCAAAATTATAGGGTGAAATCATTTTGTTGTCATGTAATCAGCAGAGCACAAGTACAAGACGTAGTCATGTATGATTTCTCTTGTGTTGCTGTCCATGTGCAACGTACAAATCAAAGTAAACAAAGGGATTAATTATAGGGTTAAAAAACGGTCATAGTTAATATCTCCAACCCTTTCTTACCCTACTTCATCATCATTTACTTATTCCCCAAGAAATGAACCAAAATTAAGAAGGTAATGGTCCGATTGTGAATGGCCCATGAGGTCATATTGGGCTCAGACAGGTCTAACCCGTTATCCATCCACCGCCAGAAACGGGAAGTGTTCGCTGCTCTGTGAAACCAGCCTCGCGCATTGCCTTCCGCTCTAGGAGCCACATGGTTCAAGCCTTCGCCTAGACCACATGACCCAGTTTCTGGCTTGGATCGGGCAGGTCAGTATAAACCCAAACCCGAGCCCTCCCACATGGATCAAACCAACGTTCCATTACTTTTAAAGCCTCTTGGATTACAAGCTAACGATAACTAGCTCGGCGAACAATGTACTGTTTTTTTCTCTACATATGAAACTCTACTAAATTGGTTTTTTTCGATGTGGGACTTGATACGTTTTCAAGACCCAATCAATCAATATTCAGATTTTCTTATAAAAAAGTTATATAGAGAAATTATTGAAAAATGGTTAAACAAACACATTGGTTTAATCAACTCTGGGTATTAAAAATAGAGAAATTGCAACTCATAGCAATTAATAACATAGAAATTAGTTGTTGGCAGCCGTTCGTTTCTCTCTCTCTCTGTTCATATTATAAAGTCTTTTTTGTCCCTACCTTCTTTGACTAATTACTAATACCCTTTCTTCTCTTTCCTTTCTTCTCTTTCTTCAAATCTTTCCGATCAAAAACAAGAAAAAGGAGGAGGAGAAAGGAAGAAGAAGAAAGATGGAGAAAAGAAAAGAACTGTTGAGGATGGTGACGTTAGAGGTGGAGGTTGGTGATGACGGAGATGGTGGTGGTGATGCACATGATGACGGTGAGGATAGTGACAACGGCGGTGGTAACGACGACGGTGATGGTGATGAAATGATAACGACGGTGACGGTGGTGATTACGACGGTGATTGTGGTGACGTTGGTGGTGGTGATGACGCCGGTGGTCATGATGACATTGATGATAACAAAAGGAGAAGAAGACTAAAGACAAAGATAACTCATAACAAGGTTTGTAATTGGGTTATCGGTTTAATTTTGCATAAGTTTGTTAAGTTAACTTAGTTAGTTAACCTTTTTTTTTTTAGTTAACCTATAACTTTTATTTGTGTATCATGATAGTTGGGGTAACATGATAATTTTTCATGAATAACTGATTTAACATGTTTTTTATATGGATAACAAAGTTAACATGTAAACAGGATAACTGATTTAATATGTTTTTTTATTATATATAATTTTCTATGATATGATAACTATGTTAGCACGAACTTTTTTCATGGATAACTGGTTTAAAATAAATAATTTATTTAACATGTATTTTTCAGAATATGTTAACTTGTTTAACATGTTAACTACATTAACTACATTATAATAGTGTAGATGTGCGTTATTAACCTTCTGATGAACAGTGTTAACATTGTGAATAGTGTTGTCGGCGAATAATAAACAGTGTTGTCAGAAATTTACACCGCCAACAGAGTTTTCATGTCAATGGCATTTTAAGTAAATATGTCAAATGGGGAAGGACTTTTATGGATTAAAATTAATTTCTCTTTCCTATCCATTTCATTTTCAATCATCCTTTCCCATTTACTTAATTATAAAATTATTTTTATATATTCACTAAAATCACCCTTAAAAATATATATAATAGTAAACTTAGGAAAAAATAAATTAAATCTAACGGTTGTATTTGTTCTGATTTGATTATCTAATGGTTATGATGAATTTGCTGATGTCACTATTTTTTATAGGAAAATGCACACAATTGAAATGTTGCAAATCTTCAATTACCAAAACTTTCAAATGAATTATTTTGATTCTTCTTCTTGAGATGAGAATGAAGAGAATAACTCTTTGAAATTTTCACCAATCATTGTGAATTTTCACGTGAAGTGATATTGTATGTATTTTTTGTTTTTTATACATCGCCATATGGTTCATAATATTTTCTCATAGCGATATCATTACCACTACCAACATAATTTTAAATATTTATTTTTAAACAATCTTTTTATGTGCATCGTTCGATTTTAAAATATATAATTATTGCAATGGTCGGAACTTTAAATCTGACAATTGCAACTATTTTGGACAATCTAATAAATATATAAAATTATAGGTTATATAATAAAATATAGTATTTCATTTAATACATTATACATTATAAATTATAAATAAATAAATTTTAGTAATCTTTTTAATACAACAATTCTTGACAAAAAAGTACCCAACATTACAAAAAAATTTCTAAGAAAGATACCATTGCATTTAATTTAACAAAAAAGGAAAAAAAATATAAATATGACAATGCAGAATGTGCAAATATAAACATTGTTATCCGATCTCTGACCACAACCGTTCTGCCCATTTTGAGAAGCATCCCCCGTATTAATAGTTAATATCTCCATTAGTGTGACCTTTCTTACCCTGCCTCATCATTGCTTACTTATTCCTGAAGAAATCGTGTTCGCTGCTTCTGTGAAACCAGCCTCACGCATTGCCCTCCGCTCTAGAAGCAACATGGTTCAAGCCTTCGCCTGGACCACATGACCCAGTTTCTGGCTTGGATTGGACAGGTAAGTATAAATCCAAACCCGAGCCCTCCCACATGGACCATACCAACGTTCCATTACATTTAAAGCCTCCACTCGGATTACAAGCTAACGATAATTAGCTTGGCGAACAATGTACTGTTTTTTCACTATATATGAAACTCTACTAATATGTTTTTTTCGATGTGGGACTTGATAAGTTTTCAAAACCCAATTAATATTCGAATTTTCTTATAAAAAAGTTATTTAGAGAAATTATTGAAAATGGTTAAACAAACACATTGGTTTAATAGACTCTCGGTAATAAAAATCAACTATTAATAGATGAAAGGTGTTCTCCCGCAACGATACATCAAAAACTGGTAAATTGAAAACAAAATAAAATAAATAACTAATCAAATTTTAAAAAACCATCAAATAACACAAATAAATATTAATCAAACTATCAAATATACATAAACTCATTTAATTTGAATTTAACTATTAAAAAATCAATATAACATAATATATAAAGTTAATAATATTCAAATTTAATTTAAAAAAACATAAACATATAAATACAATATTTAATATATAATCGAAATATAAATAATTATATAAAAAACAAAGAGAAGAAAAAAAAAGAGCGGATACAATGAAATATATTAAAGTTTACAACATGGAAAGAGGACATGAAATCAATGAAATATATATATAAAAAAATCTAAAACTGGTAAATTGAAAAAACAATATTCAATAAACAATAAAAATATACTCCCTCTGTCCCATTTTAATTGATGTTCTAGCTAAAAACACACATATAAGAAAAGTAATTTACTTTTAAAAATATTATTTAAAAGTGGAAGGTAAAGAGGCAAATGTGAAAGTATTCTTGCTTAACTCAAATAGTAATATTTTTTTAATCAAAGTTAGATTAAAATAAATTAAAAATTTGCATAAATATGTGAGAAAATCAAATAAATTAGGACAAAAAAAAACTCTTGAACATCAATTAAAATGGAACAGAGTGAGTAACAACTTATAAAAAAATAGAGAAAAAAAGAAAAAAAAATAGAGAAAAAGAAAAATGCATACAAAGAAATATATAAAATATTAAAACATGCAAAAAGGATATGAAATCAATGAAAAATATATAAAAACTCAAAATGATAAATTGAGAAAGTTAAAAATTATTTATATTAAATTTTACAACATGAACAAAGGAGATTGAATTGAAAGATATATGAAGAGAAAAACTTAAAATGGTAAATTGAGAAAGTAAAAAAATATTTAATAAACAATAAAAGATCACAAATTATAAAAAAGGAGCGAGAAAAGAAAAAATAACTAGAGAAAAGATAAATGCATACAAAAAAATATACAAATTTTTAAAACATGCAAAAATGATATGAAATCAGTGAAAGATATATAAAAACTAAAATTTCCAAATTGGGAAACTTAAAAACTATTATAATATTAAATTTTAGACGAATAAAAAAAATATGAAGATTGATGAAAAAAAATAGAGAGAAAAAAAGAATGAATACAAATAAATATATAAAATTTTACAACATGGAAAAATGAGAAGGAATTAATGAAAGATATATGAAAAGAAAAATTTTAAATGGTAAGTTGAGAAAGTAAAAAATATTCAATAAATAATAAAAAGATAACAAATTATTTTAAAAATAGAGAAAAATGGATGTCTTATTATATTACAAGACCAGTTCGGTTTAGGTACCTTTTTCAAAATGGATGACCGTTTCGATTACAAATAAATCGACTCTCGGTTTGAAATTATATAACCGTTAGGAAACGCGTGTTATCAAACGCGCAGCTCTATACATCAAAACTTTTTATTCCAAATTTCTTTTATTTCCATAGTTCTTCAAAAAATCCTCTTTTTGTATTTTTTTTCTCCAAATATTCTGTCGTTCTTCTTCTTCTTTATTCCTCTTTGAAGAATTCTCTCGATCCACTCTTCGAAGATTTGCAAGAACGGAAAATCTATTTACATTCTTAGACTAGTTCTTTGTAAATTGTGAATTTGTTTTGAGGATTTCAGAGTTTCGTGTAGTCTTTGATTCGCGATTTGGTTTCAAAGTTAGTTTTCTAATCCTTCAATTTTTTCCTTTTTTTGTTGTAGCGATCTTGATTAGCGTTTTCTTTTGAAGCTATCTACAAGCTTGATTCCGCCTGAAATCGACCCGATTGGTTAGGGTTTCTCCCTCGTCGTCGAGGTGCGTCTCTGTCTATGTTAGGGTTTCTAAGTTTCGTGGAATCGTTCTTATGTTCATAGTTTACTTTTTTCAGTGATCTTGGTTAGGGATTCTTTTTCCATTTCCGTTTTGAAGCCACCTCTTGATTCCGTCGAGGTTAATTCTCTGTTTACGCTTGGGTTATCCGTTTCGTTGGTGTTTCTGAAATTCATTGCATACAGTGTCCCTTTCTCTGTTACTACTGATTCTTGTGGTGGTCAAGGTCTGTGGAAAGATCCGTATCTTCACTACATTCATAGCTTTGTGTTTAAATCTCTGTATAATCGTTATTATGTTGTACTGATTGTGATTTTGTTTTGGGGGTTGTCAAATTACCTAATCTGCTCAAAGTTTAATTTTTGCAGTGATCTTTGTGGTTAGTGTTTCTTTTGAAGCTATCTGGAAGCTTGACTCCGCTTGAACTGGTAAATTCTCAGTCTGTCTGCTAAAATTTCTTTTTTCAAGAAGATTTCGAAGCCTTTTGTTCAAAACCCAAGAGATTATGTGTGCTTCATAACTTTTGGTTTCGTTTGACGTTTTTGTTTTTCACTTCAACCCCAAAAAAGATCAAAGGCAGACACTAATTCAATAGTGTTCTGTCAGATTCTTATTTGGGAACATTGTCCCATTGCAAGATTGTGCATTGAACCGATATATGGGTTGGTGGTGCATGCCTAAGGAAGAATGTCTTTAGACAAAGACTCAAAAAGGATCATAGGCAGACACTGATTTAAGTGTGTTGCAAGATTGTGAAGTGAAGTATGGGTTTGGTGGTGCATGTATAATGAAGAATGTCTTTAGACAAAGACTCTAGAATGAAAACAGATTCCTACTTTAATACCCACGGCTTTAAAAGTCTGAGGCAAAGACTATGAATTGAAACAGATTCCTCACTTTACTACACATGGCTAAAAAGTCTCTAGACAAAGACATATTTTGGAATGGAGGATAACGAGGGATTAAGAAAGTCTCAAGGCAAAGACTATTATCTGAAAAACAGATTCCTTATTACCACTTACGATGGCTTACAAAAACTCTAAAGGCAAAGACAATAGGTCGGTTTCAGACTTGTTGGATAGAAAACTATTTTGACAAAGGAAATGGGTCAGTTTTATACATGCTGGATGGAAACAATGACCAGCGGCTTAGAAAACATTCTTGGACAAATATTATGGGTCGGTTTCAGACTTGTTGGATGGAAAAAAAAAAACAACCAACGACTTTAAGAAGACTTAAGACAAAGACTGAACTGAGAACTATGTCCTGTTGCACCAATATATGGGTTGGTAGTGCATGTCTAAGGAAGAATGTCTGAAAACAGAGACTATGGGTTGAATTACGACTTGTAGGATGGAAAAAGAAAACAACCAACGACTTTAAGAAGACTTGAGACAAAGACTGAACTGAGAATTATGTCCCGTTGGGAACATTGTCCCGTTGCCTAAGGAAGAATGTCTTTAGACAAAGACTATGGCTTGAAAACAGATTAGACAATGTCTTTAGACAAAGACTGGTTTGAAAACAGATTTCTCACTTTAATACCCAAAGGCTTAAAAGTCTCTAGACAAAGACTTAAGGAAAGACAACGAAGTGGAAGATAACGAGGGATTAAGAAAGTCTCAAGACAAAAGACTCTGGATGGAATCCTCCCTTTAATACCCACGGCTTTAAAAGTTCCTAGACAAGGACTATGAATTGAACTTTACTACTACTAACGGCTTAAAAGTCTCTATAGAAAGACCTAAGGCAAAGACTGAATTGAAAACAGATTTCCCACTTTATTACACACGGGTGAAATAAAAATGGCTTAAAAGTCTCTAGACAAAGACTATGAATTGAAAACAGAGAACATGCTGGATGGAAAAAAGGACCAAGCGGCTTATAAAACATTCTTAGACAGAATATGGGTCGGTTTTCGACTTGAGAGATGGAAGAAAAACAACCAACGGCATAAATAAATCTTAAGACAAAGACTGAACTGAGAACTATGTCTCCACGATAACCACAAGACTTTAAAGTAGACAAAGACTATGAGTTGGATGGATAGAACGACCAGTGGCTGAAAGTCACCAATGGCGCTGAAAAGTCCTAAGATGGTTTATATTTTGGTGGATGTAAAGCGACCAGTTGTATGAAATCAGTCTCAAGCAGAGACTGCAACGAAAACAAGTTCTTAGACAAAGACTATGGGTCGGTTTTCGACTTTTAGGATGGAAGAAAAACAAACAACGACATGAAGAAGTCTTAAGACAAAGACTGCACTGAGAACTATGTCTTTGCGATAACCACAAGGCTTAAAAGTAGACAAAGACTATGAGTTGGATGGATAGAACGACCAGTGGCTGAAAGTCACCAATGGCGCTGAAAAGTCCTAAGATGGTTTATATTTTGGTGGATGTAAAGCGACCAGTTGTATGAAATAAGTATAAAGCAGAGACTGCAACGAAAACAAGTTCTTAGACAAAGACTATGGGTCGGTTTTCGACTTATAGGATGGAAGAAAAACAAACAACGACATGAAGAAGTCTTAAGACAAAGACTGCACTGAGAACTATGTCTTTGCGATAACCACAAGGCTTAAAAGTAGACAAAGACTATCAGTTGGATGGATAGAACGACCAACGGCTGAAAAAGTCACTAATGGCGCTGAAAATTTCTAAGACAAAGACTATGAGTTGGTTTATATTTTGGTGGATGGAAAGAGTGACCAATTGTCTGAAATCAGTCTTAAGCAGAGACTGCAACGGAAACAGGTTCTTTTATTACCACTCATGGCTTTGGGGGAAAAAATTACTAATGGCTTAAAGAAGACTTGTTGGATGGAAAAAACGACCAACGACCAATGCTTAGAGAACTCTTAAGATAAAGACTGAACCGAGAACTATGTCTATGTGATAACCACAAGGCTTTAAAGTGGAAAAAGAATATGGGTTGGCTTTCAATTTGTTGGATGGATAGAACGACCAACTGACCAAATCAGTCTCAAGACAGAGACTGGAACAAAAGCATGTTATCTTATTGCTACTCACGGCTTGGAAACGTCTTTAGCCAAAGAAAAGGTCCAGAATTTGACCTGCTGAATAGATAAAAAACAACCAGCCGCGTAGAAAAGTCCAACTGCTTAGAGAAGTCTTAAGCAGAGACTGCAACAAAAACAAGTTCTTTTATTACCACTCACGAGTTTAAAAAAAGATTAATGGCTTAAAGAAGACTTGTTGGATGGAAAAAAACGACCAACTGCTTAGAGAAGTCTTAAGACAAAGACTGAACCGAGAACTATTTGTGTGATAACCACAAGGCTCAAAAGTAGACAAAGATTATGGGGTTGGCTTTCAATTTGTTGGATGGATAGAACACCAATAGCTGAAAATGTCACCAGCGGCTGAAAAAAGTCTTAAGACAAGGAATATGAGTTGAATTATAATTTGGTGGATGGAACGAGTGACCAAATCAGTTTTAAGATAGAGATTTTGGATTAATTTAGATTTGTTAGATGGTAAAAACAACTAACGATTTGTTGTATTGATAAAAGAGCTACGGCTTAAAGAACTCATAAGGCAAATATTCTTGACAAAGATTATGAATCAAGAAAAGATTCTTACTTAACCACACGGCTTATAAGTCGGTAGACAAAGGTTATGGATCAGTTTAGACTTGTTAGATGGTGAAACACAACTAACGATTTGTTGTAAATAAAAAAGATTATGGATCAATTTAGACTTGTTAGATGGTGAAAGACTATTTTTGATTCGTTGGATGGAAAATACTACCAACAGCATCTACGTGAAGTTTGACTAACTAATTCTGTTTTTTTTTTCAGGTAAGTGTTTCAGAAGGTGTTCAAAATATTATAGACTCTGAGGAGATTTCAAATATAACAGACTTTTGTGACAGGTATGTGCTTTTAAAACCTTGCTTGTAATTAGTTTATGAAATTCACAAGTAGGATAAATATATGTGAAGACTAATTTTGATTTACACATGACATGTGTTTGAATAAGCATCCAGAATCTTAGGTGATTTATAAGTGTTAGCACATAGCTTGAAGTATAAAGACTAATGTTGATTTGCTCAGGTATGTTTTCTTGTCATGGACGCCAAATGGATTTCTAAATTCTAAGTGTAGCTAAATTTTGTGACCACGTATATGCTTTTTAGCCTTTTTTTTATTCATTAATATTAGCACATGTGAAAATCAAAAAAAAAAAAATTAAGCTAGATATACATAATTTAAAGAACTAAAAATGCAGTTTTAAGTGTCATTTATAATTAGAAAGAAAGATTAATTTCTTAAATAGCTGTCTTGACAATATCTAGTTGAAACGTATTTGCTAATATACATTAATAAAATAATAGATTTTACATTTGGTATTAGTACATTGCATTTTTGTGTTTACAGTATCAATTATATTTCTTTTGATTAGAAAAATACTTATTTTTATGTTTTGGTGCTTGTATGCATCATATGATTTATGTATAGTATCTTGAAGTTTATGTAGATATTTATTTTGAATGTAAGAGAAACTCTACTAAAATTAAAATTGATTAGATCAAGAACAATTTAAAATAGGTTATTGGCTAAATTACTTCAAACATTGATTTTCATTATTAGGCAGCTATGAATATTTCCTTATTTAAATTAGAATTGGTCAGATTAAGAAGAACGCTAGAGTCGTTTGGTCAATAATATTAGGCACCCTAATCTTCCATATTTCAATATTAAGCAACCTAATTATTTATAAAAGTCTAATCAATATTTTGTTCCTATGCTACTTTTTTTGTTTTTGAAATGTTAAATTTATTGACATAAGAGGCTATAACTTTCAAGCTAAAACAAGTTATCACTCATGTTTCAACAATTGAAAACAGAGCATACGAAAATAAGAAAACAAAAACAAGTCCATCAAGTTTCACCGTTCAAGTTCCAAAGGTAATGGAGTATCTATAATACAATCAAATAGAGTCTGAAGATCAAGTAATCGGCCCAAAGATATATCCTTTTCATGACTCATGATGATTGTCTCTGTTTCGTCATTCGTTTGCTATGTTTTTTTATGTTCTCATCATTTTGTCGGATTCAAATTTTCAATCTTTATACTATTCAAAACCAACTAATAGATATTGTTGATACCGAAATCCGGTTATCGTAAATATGTTAAAGTGATGGGTTCGAGAATTTTCTAATACGAAATATTGATGTCGGAGATTATAATATGAAATCGTCGAAAAGACTTTGTCGTAAATACAAAAGGAAAATATCGTAGATACGATAAGAAAAATATCGTAAAAGTTCTCGGACATACGATTTTTGTAGAAATCGGGAATTTAGGGGGGTGCTCTCTGGGAGTTTTCAGGATCCCCATTTCTTCATCTTAGTGCGGTATTTATAGGAAAATGTTGTTTGCGGGTTTTGACGGGTATGGGCCTTGCGGGACTTGTTTGCGTGATTTTGGTGGGAAAATGATTGGGCCGGGCCAAACTTAATGGGCTTCAAGCCTAGTACCAACAGTAAGTCTCCCCCTAGTCCGTTAAAATGTAGATGTTTATATGAATTTTGACGGATTCTTCGAATTTTTTGGTTCGGCATAAATCGGAGTTTTCCACCATTGACGAATCCCGGGCCGTTACGCGGAATCCTCGAGATATATTTTTATCTCCCCATTTTTTATAAATCTTTCTTCTTCTTTTTATTATTATTTTTTTTTATTTACACTCTCTTCTCCTCTTCCACTCGGATAGTGCGTTTCTTCTTTTGCGGTTGTAGCTTCCACAAACTATTATCTTCCTCAATTAACTAAGTAGTGCCAACGTAGGTATGTGTTTTTTTTTATAAATCTCTTCCCCTTCTCCCTGTACTCTTCCACGTTCTCCGTTTTCTCTCCATTAGCAAAGTAGGTACGATTTATTTTTCTTTATCTTCTTTCTTCTCATTTTTATGTTTTGTTTGTGCATCCATGAAGCTCTTGGTAAAAGCTTGCGACATGATTTGGCCAGAGTAATCTTCAAGATCTTTCGAGTTGCTTTTGTTAGTGAGAGAAATGTCTTGGTGTTGCCGGGTTAGCGAGGGTTACGTTCTTGGACCGGCGTGTGAAAGCTCGGGGGTAGTTGTCAGAGATTTTGCCAAATCGGCGGGTCTCACCGTGGGTTGCGTTCTCGGACCAGCGTGTGACGTGACGTCGTCTCGCAACGGATAGCCGGATTGGTGTGGTCGTGTCGGAGTGATGTCGCCGTTCCGGGGTGATGTCACCGGACCGAGGTGGAGAAGAGCTTTGTCGTATCGTCGTACGTGGAGTTTCGCCGGGTGAGGCTCGATCGCCGGGTCCACGCCGATTTCGCCGGGTGAAGCTCGCCGTGCTGTCGTTGCCGGAGGTATCGTCGTGTGGAGGTTCGCCGGATGAGGCTCGTCAGGTCAAACTGGATTTCGCCGGGTCAAATCTCATCACGCCGGCTCGCCGAAAGCTTTTCGCCGTGATTGAGCTGCGTGGTTCTCGCCGGGAATCAGATTTCGCCGGGTGGAGTCGGAGTTCGCCGGGAGGAGACTTTTCGCCGGGTTCTTGCCATGTCGCTGGATCGCGAGTTGGAGCTCGCCGATTTGGAGCTTCCGATTTCGCCGGGTGGAGCTCGATTTCGCCGTCGCCGGGTTGCTGTAGTGTTCGTCGGGATGGAGCTCACGTCGCCGGGTCGAGCTCGCGTCGCCGGGTCGAGCTCGCGTCGCCGGATCAAGCTCGCGTCGCCGGGTCCTCGACGTGATCTATGTTGAGATTCAGAGAGGGTGATTTTGATGACGAGATGAAGGAGGCAGCTGCGCGTGGGTTTGAGCCTCATCATAATTTTGGGCCTAATAACTTGGGCCGGCTTTTCATTTAGAATTTGAGCAATGTAGTGTGTGTATTTTAAACAACCTCAAATGTGTTTGATTTTGTTGGGTCTTTAACGTGATCTCGTTTCGACGGCAATTTGGATTGGAGGCGTCGCCAGGTTTCGACGTCGTTTTGATCCTTGATTTCTTGTGAGGATGACGTGGGTTTTTGGTGGGTTCTTGTTGCCGAAACTACGAGAATTTTGTCAAGATCGGCTTCTTCTATTTTATTAGGTCGGGCTTTGCTTATTTGTGGATTTTCTTGACAACCTGATTTTCCATTCTTTTCAGGTAACGTTCTTTTTCGATCGTGTTTTCGTTGGCTGCTTGGTATCCGATGTCTGATGACAATGCGTCTTGGCTTGATAGAGCGATGGAAGGGGACGAGACGAGGTTGGCTTCTTTGGACGAACCAGAGATTGATGACGACAATGCGCCGGTTCCCGATATTGAGCTTTTTGTCGTAGAAAGTCTTGAGGAGTACGATTCTGATTCGGAGTCGACGGTGGAAACCCGGGAGCAATTGTTTCGTGCCCTTTGCGATTTTCCGGATTCTTGTCGGATTCAAAGTCATTGTTAAGTTTCAAGTCTTTTCACGGGATCTCTGGTTTGGAGCTTCGATCTCCCGAGGCAGGCGAGCGGCCTTGGACCCATGCTCCCGGTTGGATCTGTGTTTACGAGTATTGGTTCGTTCATTGCGGGTTATGATTTCCGTTGCCCGAGCTCTTGGTGGATTTATGCGCCGCTAGAGGAATAGCATTTTCTTAACTTTGTCCGGGCGCGATCCGGAATATTGTTGCAGCCACTCTTTTGGCGCCCGATTATGGAGTCTACATGAGTCTCCACCTTTTCGAAGCGATGTCGGTCGCCCAATGGAATACCCAGGGGATTACGGGGTCCGTTCTTGTGAATATGAAACCAGGATGTATGATTGTTCGTGCTTCTGGGAGAAGAGAGCACGACTGGTGGAGGCGTTACTTCTATGTTCGTGTGACCGAGGTGTCGGTTCCCGATGTTAGCAAAGAGTTTAGGTGTCGTTGGAGCACGAGCCTTGGTAGACTTAGCGATTCGCTCGAGATCTATTTTGATGAATGAATTGTCTGACCTCTTTTTTCTTTGATTCTTCGCAGTTCCACATCCGACCGGCAAGTCGCATCTTGAGAGATATAAAGACGATCTTGAGAAAATCAAGCGGTTTGGTGCCCAAAAGTGGTTGACTATTACCTCGGTTTGGGAGAAGAAAGATGGCGTTCCCGGGTATATAGGTAAGTCTTGGCAAACATTTTGTTCAACGGCAACTCCTTTTTCGCCAAATTTTTAGACTTTGTTTGACGTGTCCTTGTGTTGCAGTGAATTTCGATCGACCGAAAGAGATGGATAGGCGGATGAAGAAAGTTCCTAACTTTCTTTTCGCGAAGGGTTCTCATGCACCTTCTCCTGTGACTCCGAAGTTTGCCGAGATCGGATCCTCTGGTACTGGTCAAACTTGTCGCCAGGTCGGAGAGAAAACGAGTAGGAAGAATATCCCCGACTCTTGTGGGCAAGGCCATGGTTCTGTCCCGTAAGGTAACATTTGGTGAGACGTCTTCGGGCAAGGCTTCTGGAAAGGGTCATGTTGGAGCTGGCGGTTCTTCCGAAGTTCCGTTGGGGTCTTGTATGGAGGATACTCGGAGTATTGTGCTTGCGTTGAGAAAGGGGGGTGGTTTGGTGAAGAAGATTCGACAAAGGGAGATATCGGAAGAAGTTGACATGGATGCTCCGAATTACACGTTTTCGTGCGAACGTCATGAAGAAGATTCGGCAAAGGGATAAGTTGACGTGGATGCTTTGAATTACACGTTTTCGTTCGAGCACACAGGGAGCGAGTTGCATTGGTAAATGGCGCGTGTGAGGTGGAAGACGAGAGGCGGCGTGCTCTTGAGGCGGTCGCTTCGAGCTACCAAGCGCGGTTCGAAAGGTTTAAGCGTTTTTACAATGGTAACGAAGCCGTGGAGGATGCCCTTAGTCTCTACGATCAGGCGAATGCAGTTCTCGAAGCTTTTAAGAATTCTGTGAATGAAGGCGTCCGTTTTCCCGAGGGGAGGATCTCTGATTTAAAGGAGGAGGTTGCCAAAAGAGAAAGAGAGGCTGAGGATTTGTTCGTTGAGGAGTTTGTGGAGGGATATTTTGTCGTTACTCCAATTGATGATTGGATTGAGCGATTGACGCGTCCGTAGGACGCGGCTACCGTCATCAACGAGTATGGGTCGAATGCGACCAGGCTTACATCTGCGGTTGTTGCCACTATCCGAGAGGACGAGGTTTCGGAGCCTTAGTGGCTTTTAGCCTTCGTTCTTTGTTTATCGCTTTATTATCGGATAGTCCATATGTGGACTCTTATATATTTTTTTTTTTTGTACTCCCTTTTATATGTATGCATTTTTTGGAAAATTCAGCACTTTTCTTTTCCTCCATGCTCGATATTTCATTGTATAGTTTTACGGAAAGCTAAGTTTCGCTCGAATATCGTAATGTGCGAGGTGCTCGGCTTATTTGTTTGTTTTGACCTCTTCATTCGGACCGGAGTCCGGCTTTGTCTATCCTGAGCGCGAAACTTGGCTCGGCTTATCCCGTTAAATTTGTGCGAGATTGGGCTCGGCTTTTTTTTTTATATGCATCGAAGGAGTGGATTATTTCACCACTACATTGGTGTGTAACGTATTCCGAGGTCGAAATCACAACGTGCGAGGTGCTCGGCTTATTTGTTCGTTTCGACCTCTTTATGCGGATCGGAATCCGTCTTTGTTGATACGAGGTGCGAGACTTGGCTCGGCTTACCCCGTTCAATTTGTGCGAGACTGGGCTCGGCTTTTAAAACCGACGAGCTAAGTTTTTTAGGCTTATGCATCGAAGGTGTGGATTATTTCACCACTGCATTCGTGCGGAACGCGTTTTGAAATTGATCACCTGGCCAGGGTGTCAATGTGTTTGGGCAGCCGGACTGCGTATCAAAACGGACGAGTTGACGATAAAAATAAAAGTTTTTATTAAGTACAGCTGGACCTCCGAAAAGGCTGCCTACGTACCCTCAAGCGGGGATCAAGCCAATCGTAGTTCGCATTACATAGTAGTTGTATTTTATTTTATTTTATTTATTTTTTTCGACGCGGGGATTAGGACGATCGTAGTTTGATGAAGTTGCCTCGTAAATAATAGTAACGCTTAACGTGCATGATGTTCCATGATCGTGGGATTGCTTCTCCCGCCATGGTTGTTAGCTCGAATACTCCTCGTTTGACGATCTTCGAAATAATGTAAGGTCCTTCCCACCTTGCGCCGAGTTTGCCAGCATTTGCTTCGCGCGTGTTCTCGAAAACCTCTCGGAGTACGAGGTCGCCTTCTTCAAAGTATCGACCCCAGACCTTCTTGTTATAATAACGAGCTGCGAGTTGCTGGTAGTTTTGAATTCTTAGCAGCGCCTGGTCTCGTTCGCCTTCTAGGAAGTCGAGTTGGTCCTTCATCATTTCATCGTTCATGTTTAAGTTTCGTGCAATCATGGTGTGTCGAAGTTGAGAGATGCCTACTTCTGCGGGCGACATAGCTTCTACTCTGTGCGACAGCGAAAAGGAAGTTCTATTCGTTAACCGGCGCGGCGAAGTACGATGAGACCAGAGCAATCCGTCGAGTTCGTCTGCCCAAGTGCTCTTTTTGGCATCGAGGCGTTTTTTGAGGCCGTCGAAGATCGTTTTGTTCGTTGCTTCGGCCTGTCCGTTTCCTTGTGGGTAGCGGGGAGTCAATTTGCTTAGTCTGATCTTCCATCGTGCGCAAAAATCTTCGAAGATGGTCGAGATAAACTGGGAGCCGTTATCGGTGACAATCTCGTAAGGGAGTCCGTGCCTACAGATGATGAATTTCCAGACGAATTTTTGAACGGCAAGGACGTGGATCTTGGCGTATGACTCTGCTTCTACACATTTTGTAAAGTAATCCGTCATTACTAAGACGAAACATTTTTGGCGGGATCGCGGGAGTGGACCGACAATATCTATAGCCCATCTCATGAAAGGATAAGGGGCCGTGGAGGCCGTCAGAAGTTCTGAAGGTACTCGGATCGTTGGAGAGTGGCGTTGACACTTCTCGCATCGTGCCACGAATCTCTCGCAGTCTGTAATCATCGTTGGCCAGAATACGCCGTGCTTTTTTATCCTTAGAGCTAAGGCTCGTCCGCCCGAAAGGTTTCCGCCTGCTCCTTCGTGCGTTTCCTTCATGACATCTTGCACTTCTTGTCCGTGTATGCAATTTAGCAGGACCCGAGAGGCGTTCCATCGGAAGAGGGCGTCCTCGACGAGAGTGTAGTGGGCGCTTCGTGCTTTAAGACGTCGGGCAGCCCATTTGTCTGGTGGAACTTCTCCATCGGCCAGGTACATTTTAATTTCGATCCTCCCGTCTATTTCGATGGGTTCGCCATCTCTGTCCATCGGTTCAAAGTTTGTCTCGTCGGCGTTATTGAGGCCTTCTTCGAGTTCGGTTATGACACATACACCTTTTGATAGTTCGATGCTGGGCTTGGCGATACTTTCCATAGTTATCATTCTGCGGAGAGTCGGGTCAGATGTCGATGCGAGGGCGGCCAAGGCGTCAGCCGGCGAGTTGTCGCTTCGCGGGATTTTGGCGAGGACGAAACTGTCGAAGCCTTCAGCTAGATTTTTGACGACCTTAAGGTAGGCGTCCATGCGGTCGTTTTTGGCCTCGTACTCTCCGTTGAATTGGCTGGCGACGAGTTGCGAGTCACAAAACGCTTGTATTTGTTTTGCCTTGATCGCTTTTGCTAACCTTAGGCCGGCGATGAGTGCTTCGTATTTTGCCTCGTTGTTTGATGCGGTAAATTCGAGTCGGAAGGATTGTTCGAGGATTTCGCCGGTTGGTGATATTAGTCGAATTCCAACTCCTAAACCATTGCGAAATGAGGAGCCGTCGACGTACAAAGACCATTTTTCTTCGAGAGAGACTCCGTTTTTAGCCGAATCCGGGGGTAATTCGACGAGGAAGTCTGCTAGCACCTGGGATTTCGCACAAGTCCTATTTTTGTAGTTGATGTCGTATTTGCTTAGTTCGACTGCCTATTTTGTCATTCGTCCGGATTGAGTTGGACTGTGGAGAACTGTCCGTAGAGGCTGATTTGTGTGAACGGTGATTGAATGCGATTGAAAGTATGGTCGTAGCTTTCGTGCCGAAGTGACTACGGCTAGTGCGAGCTTTTCTATTGTTGGGTACCTGCTTTCCGGGCCGTCGAGCGACTTGCTCACGTAGAATATTAGTTTTTGTTCGCCGCGATCTTCCTTGACTAGGACACCGCTGACGGTAGAGTGCGAGACAGCCACATATAGGCCGTCAGGTTTTGCTAATATCGGTGGTGTTGACAAATATTCCTTGAGCTGGTTGAATGCATCTTCGCACTTCTCGTCCCATTCGAACCGCTTGTCGAGGATTGCGTCTATCTTCTTCGGATTAGCCTCAATTCCTCTTTTAGTCTCGAGATACCAAGGAATTCTCCTGATTTGACGGCGAAAGTGCACTTGTCCGGATTTAGCTTCATGCCGTATTCGTTCAAACTCTTGAAGCAGGTTCGCAAGTGCTCGACGTGGTCCTCGGCGTTGAGTGATTTTACGAGCATGTCGTCGATATAAACTTCCATCGTTTTCCCGAGCTGGTCGGCGAACATCTTGTTTACCAAGCGTTGATACGTTGCCCCTGCGTTTTTCAGGCCGAAGGGCATGACTTTATAGCAGTACGTTCCTCGATCAGTGATGAAAGAAGTTTTCTCGCGGTCGTCGGGGTGCATCATTATTTGATTGTAGTCCGAAAAAGGATCCATGAAAGACAGGAGCTCGTTTCCCGCAGTTGCCTCTACCAGACGATCGATATGCGGTAGCGGGAAGCTATCTTTGGGACATGCCTTGTTTAGATCTGTGAAGTCAACGCATACTCGCCATTTGCCATTTTTCTTTTTGACGACCACCGGTTTGGCCAACCAGTCGGGGTATCGAACTTCCATAATCGAGCCGGCCTTCGATAATCGCTCGACTTCGTCATTCACCGCCTTAGCGCGCTCTGGGCCGAGCTTGCGTCGCTTCTGCCTGATTGGTTTCACGGTTGGATCGACTTGAAGTTCATGTTGAGCGAAGACGGGAGGTATCCCTTTCATGTCGTCGGTTTTTCATGCGAACGTGGAAACGTTTTCTCGTAGGAAATCGATGAGCTTTTCTCTCAGGTCGTCGCTTAGGTCTGCTCCGATGCCGACGCATCTTTCCATATTTTGTATGTCGATATTGGTTCTGATAACTTCTTCACGCTGTTGATCGTCTGGGGGTGGGAGTTTGCTTGGTCCTTGGGCCGCGATCAGACACGTTTGCCCCGCCTTTCGCAGTTTGTGCACGGTGATGAAGCAGGTTCTTGCCATTCGTTGGTTTCCTCTAACAGTGAAGATGCCGCTCGAGGTTGGGAATTTTATGCATTGGTGATAGATTGACGGGACTGCTTTCATCGCATTTAACCAGGGGGTGTCGAGGATTGTGTTGTAGATGGNAGCGAAGACGGGAGGTATCCCTTTCATGTCGTCGGTTTTTCATGCGAACGTGGAAACGTTTTCTCGTAGGAAATCGATGAGCTTTTCTCTCAGGTCGTCGCTTAGGTCTGCTCCGATGCCGACGCATCTTTCCATATTTTGTATGTCGATATTGGTTCTGATAACTTCTTCACGCTGTTGATCGTCTGGGGGTGGGAGTTTGCTTGGTCCTTGGGCCGCGATCAGACACGTTTGCCCCGCCTTTCGCAGTTTGTGCACGGTGATGAAGCAGGTTCTTGCCATTCGTTGGTTTCCTCTAACAGTGAAGATGCCGCTCGAGGTTGGGAATTTTATGCATTGGTGATAGATTGACGGGACTGCTTTCATCGCATTTAACCAGGGGGTGTCGAGGATTGTGTTGTAGATGGCCGGCTTATCGATGACCACGAACTTGACAACCTTAGTCGTCCGTCCGACATAGACCGGTTGTTTGATGGTTCCGATTGTCATTGTGGTGTCCCCCGCAAATCCTGTGTGCGGCTTCGTGCTTGCCTTAAATTCGAAACCTTCGAGCTCCATTCTTTGGAGAGTTTCCTTAAAGATGAGATCCACTGTGCTCCCAGTGTCGACCAAAACGTGGGTGACTTCGCAATCTCCAATTCAGAGCTCAATGACAAGAGGGTCGTTGTGAGGCGTATCCACTCCCTCGAGGTCGTCTTCTGTAAAAGATATGTCATTGCCGATTTTAAGTTCGTCGTTGGCATTGTGCTTCCACGGTTTAGCTGCGATCGTTCTTCGTTCGTAGCTTTTCAAGACCGAGTCATTGCACATGGGGAGTCCTCCCATTATCATGTTGATTCTTCGTCTTGCCGGAGCCGGGGCGTTACCTTGTCTTGGATCGTCGGGTTCGCGTTTTGGAGGTGCCATGTCTGCGTTGATAGGTCCAACCGGCGGATTCGGTGCGATGATAGGTCCAACCGGCGGATTCGGTACGGCGGGTTATCGCCGGGCTTCTTCTTGTACGAGTCGGAATCGCTCTCCCTCGTTTCTTGGTTGTGGGGCTTCTCTCCTTTCGTTTGGTCGCGCTATTTGTTTGTCGCCTGATTCTCTGAGCTCCCTTTTGTAACGTGCGATCAAGTCATTATGCAGGTGGCGACATTCTTCGTCGGAGTGCCCGTAGCGCTTATGGAAGGTGCAATATGGTCTCGATCCGCCAGATGTGTCGTGTTGGTTAAGCCGTATATACTTGTTTGACCGTTCAACTTGTTGCTGATTGAATTGCGAGTCGTTGACGACAAAGGTGGATGGCCTGCTTCCTTTGTCGTTTCTTTGATAGTTGCTATCGAAGTGCTGACGGGGTTCGTAGTAATCTTCCTTCGTTTTCTCCTTTGGGGTCGATGCTCTTGGGGCGGCGTATTTCTTAGCCTTCTCGACTCTTTCTTCTTCCATCTCGATAAAGATCGTTGCCCGGTGCAGTGCATCCTCCAAAGTACGTGGTTTGTTTTTCTTCATTTCCTCGTAAAAACTCGATTCGTTCCATAATCCGTTACGCAATGCTAGGATTGCTGCGTCGTCAGAAACTGATACTTTTGAGACGATGTTCTTAAACTTGTTTATGTAAGATCGTAGTGTCTCCTTCTGGCCCTGTCGTAGAGTGTATAGGTCAGCCTCGCATGCCCCTTGTTCTATGTACATGGAATAGTGTTTGACGAAAGCTTTTGAGAAGTCATCGTAGCAATCAATCGAGTTTGCTCCGAGCTTGGAGAACCAACTTAGAGCCGAGCCGGTCAGATTTTCCACGAATATTTGGCAATATCCCGCGTCGCGCTCTTCGGGAGGAAATTGAGTTCGACACATTGCGACGCTGAATGCCGTTATAAACAACATAGGATTCGTCGTTTCGTCGTAGGTAGTGATCTTAATTTTTCCCGGATGCCGAGCTGGTGAATTGGTTATCCTGCTCGTGAATGGGGTGTTTTGTGCTTCTCTGAGTACTCGATCGATTTCGGGCGCCGAGCTTGTTGCTTGGTGGACTCGGGAAGTCATCAACCTTAGTTGTCTCTTTATGCCCTCCAGTTCGTTATTTTGATTTTGACGATTATGGGCATCGTTTTGCCGATCGGTGTGCTCTTGGCGTTAGTGGTCGTTGTTCGTCGGTCGTCTCTGATCCCTTCGCTCTTGGTTTTCTATCGGGGGAGGTAGTTCGCCCTGGTCATTTAGGTCGGCGATCTGGTCCCCGAACAAAACTCGTTGTAGGTGCGGGGTGTAGGTGGTTTGCCTTGGCATCTCGCTCCTGTTATTAGCGTTGTGGAGGTCGTCAATTCGGCTATGACATGCGTGCTGAGCGGTGGCCAATTCGTCGAGTCGTTCGTTAGTTCCGCGTGTGTTATCGTTTATCTGGGCGATAAGCGTTTGGAGTAAAGTCGAGATGTCGGATCGTGGCGACGTGTTGTTTGCAGGTGCTTCCATCCTTGTGGCATTTGTCAGATTTGCGGTCGTCCTATCCATCCTTGTTGGATCGGAGAAGGATGTCCCCGTCGTAGTTAGGAAAGTCGGTCCCGTTGGTGGCGTGTAAGTTCGATACGCCGTGGCCATCGAGGTCGGCCTCGTTGTCGTGGCTGGAGTCGGTGCTTCTGATGTGCCGTAAGTTGGCATCACCGTTAACGATGAGATCGGCATTTCCGGCCCGGTGGGGGTTGGCCTTGCCGATGTTCCGAAGATCGTCGTTCCCGTGGCAGTGGCGGTTGTCGCGGCCGAAGTCGAAGAGGTTGGTTTTGTGGACGCGGGAGTCGTTCCTTCCGTCATCNGCCTCGTTGTCGTGGCTGGATTCGGTGCTTCTGATGTGCCATAAGTTGGCATCACCGTTAACGATGAGATCAGCATTTCCGACCCGGTGGGGGTTGGCCTTGCCGATGTTCTGAAGATCGTCGTTCCCGTGGCAGTGACGGTTGTCGCGGCCGAAGTCGAAGAGGTTGGTTTTGTGGACGCGGGAGTCGTTCCTTTCGTCATCACTGATCGTGTAAATTTTTTTTTGTTTTTTTGTTTTTGTTTTTTTTTTACGTGAAGAAAAATTCTCTGTCCCCACAGACGGCGCCAATTGTTGATACCGAAATCCGGTTATCGTAAATACGTTAAAGTGATGGGTTCGGGAATTTTCTTATACGAAATATTGATGTCGGAGATTACAATATGAAATCGTCGAAAAGAGTTTGTCGTAAATACAAAAGAGAAATATCGTAGATACGATAAGAAAAATATCGTAAAAGTTCTCGGACATACGATTTTTGTAGAAATCGGGAATTTAGGGGGGGTGCTCTCTGGGAGTTTTCAGGATCCCCATTTCTTAATCTTAGTGCGGTATTTATAGGAAAATGTTGTTTGCGGATTTTGACGGAAATGGGCCTTGCGAGACTTGTTTGCGTGATTTTGGCGGAAAAATGATTGGACCGGGCCAAACTTAATAAGCTTCAAACGCAGTACCAACAGATATTATCTTTTGTATTGTCACTTCAATCAATTATGAAGGGATCAAACTTAAAAATTGTTTCTTCTATTCATATAAAAGTATGTTGTTGAATGATTGTACTATGAGAAGATAATATTATACATGTCATATACGATTGTTATCTTTTATTTTGAATTGTAGACTTGTAGTTCAACTTTGAGTTGTGGAAACCTACAAATCAAAAGTAAACTGTATCACCCGCTCGACTATTCAGATATAAGTATGTTGTTGAATGATTCTACTCTGATGTTTCATGTAGTTATCTTTTATAATTGTGCAACGTACAAATCAAAGTAAACAAAGTGATTAGTTATAGGGTGAAACCTGGCTTATATTTTTTTTTTGTGTGCAAAACCTGGCTTATATTAGATCATAAGTCTTGGAGGGAAAACGTCTCATCGCTTACTTATTTCGCAAGGAATTATTTCACGATTTGAATAAAAGATAAAAAGGTAATGGTCCAATTGTGAACGGCCCATGGGATCAAATTCGACTCAGACGGATCTAACCCGTAATCCATCCACCGCCAGAAACGGAAAGTGTTCGCTGCTCTGTAAAACCAGTCTCACGCATTGCCCTCCACTCTAAGAGACACGTGGTTCAAGCCTTCGCCTAGACCACATGACCCAGCTTCTCGCTTGGATCGGGCGGGTCAGTGTAAACCCAAACCCGAGCCCTACCCCTTGGACCGAACCAAGGTTCCATTACCCTTAAAGCCTCCACTCGGATTACAAGCTTATGTTACCTAGCTCGGCGTAGAGTGTATCGTTTTCTCCTGTATATATGTAACTCTATTAATCTCGCTTTTTTCGATGTGCGACTTTATAAGTTTTCAAGACCCATTTAAGTAAATATTCGGATTTCCCTATAAAGAAAAGTTATATTTACATAAATTATTGAAAAATGGCTTAACAAAAACACATTTTGTGTGTTATTTGAGTATTCTCTTTTATTGACTGTGTATATTCAAGTTTCACTTCAAATTATGCAAACAAAGCAAATTAAAGAAAGGAGAGAGAACACAAGAACATGAAATTTTGATGGTATCTATTTCACATACATAAAAAACAGAGCATACCTCTGTTTCTTTTAAAAAAATGCTCGGGTCGTTTGCTATTGTCCAGAACTTCATTGTTAACCAAAAATAAATAAAAAAATTGGGGACAAGAGAACAAAGTTGAAACTCCTTGATTATTATCATCCAAGTATCCAACGTAAAAATAGTCAAATAGTTCAATACATACAGAGTATACAGTATAAGTAAAATCTCATGTGGCTATGCCTCTGATTTGATCTATTTCGCTGGTACTTGTCCTGTGATATGTAACCCTAACACAGTAACACGGGACAGTATCGTATCTTACCATAAATCATAAATCTGTTTAGCTTTTTAGGGTTTGATCCCATTGACAAGCATCAAGGTATTGTCCATGGCTTATCTTCATCCAACTTGTGATGATGATTGTCATAAAATTCTGACATTAGAAACTGGAATAATAAGGTGGAGGAAGATCCAATGTCCTTGAACCTTGGTGTAATCACAAAGGTATATGCATCAATGGTGTTTTGTATATCTTAGCTACACGAGATGGTTATGAAAGGTTTCTGTTAGTTTGCTTTGATGTTAGGTCTGAGAAGTTTGACTTTATTGAAGAGGGAACATGCCTTTTTAATTCGTGTGTTAAATGGGTAAACTATAACAGTAAATTAGGTGTGATTTATCGCGATTCGGCTGAGTTGTGTATGTGGGTTCTCGAGAATGCTGAGAAACGGGAATGGTCAAAGCATGTCTATAATTTGCAAGAGAATGTACTCTTGGATTGCTACAAATTTTCTGTTGTTGGAATGACTGCTATGGGTGAAATTGTTTTATCCATGTCCTATGCATCTAAACCGTTTTACGTTCTCTACTTCAATCCCGAAAGGAGCACTCTCCAACGTGTTGAAATCCAAGGTTTTGGAGCTGACTTTGAAGCATTTGAGAGTCGTCAATTTTACACTTTTGTAGACCATGTAGAGGATCTTAATCTTAACGATGCAAAGCTACTAAATTCAAGCATTGTCTCTTCTCCATCTGTGGAGAACAAACGTAGCCTAGATATCATTACAAAAATGCCAAACGACAGTAGGTATGATGATGGTATAAGTAGGGAGAAGAAACACAGAGAGGTAAACGGAAGAAACAGTAGAGAAGATAAAGAAACAATAAGAAAGAAGAACAAGACGACGCAACAAAGATATGAGAGATAGAGAGAGGCATGTGATAGAGACGATAATTGGAGTGGTAAGGGGAGGAGAAGAGAGAGAGACAATGAGAGATGGGATAGATGAAAGAAATGGGCATTGTTTTTTTGTGCTCTTTCTATGCGTTTTATGTTCTTTAGTAATGTAATGAATACATACAAAACTTCTACCTAGTTTGGCTGTGAGTGTGACTTCTCATCTACAGGTTTCGTGTGAGCTTTATCACTCCGATAGTCCGATGGCTTAGCATTTTGTTCTTTCTGGTTCATGTCCTAATTGTGTTTTAATCCCAATTTCGTTTTTATAAAACTCTTTTTTTTTTGCTAAATATTATTTGCTATGAGATATGACTCAAATGAGACGCTTCTTTCTTTCTGCATGCATTTTATTTAATGTGGACTGCTAAAGATCAAAGGAAACACAGATTAAAAGTCAAAGACTTAGTCTCGAAAAACACCAAATGGCTGTGGTAAGAGGTTTCTTGGCTGCAAAGAAGGTTCTTGGTGGATCTGTCGCAGGAACGAGGAAAGAAACTTAAGCACCAAATGGTTTTCTTGCAGTGCACTTCGGGAAGAAGAAGCAGAGATATACATTGATCCAGTCACTTACTTGAACCACAGCCTTTGTTTCAAACTCTTCGCGGATAAGGCCGAGGAAGGGTTATGGCACAAGTACAGAACCAGGTTTCGGTATAAGAATACCCGCTGATTAGATCCGGCGGTAAAGCCACTCAAGAAGACCATTCGTAAACTATGTAGTTTTTGAAAAGATGGCAATATTTTTTCCAGTTTATAAATTTTTATATAAAACCCCTTTTCACCCAATTTGCACAGACAAAAAAAAAACCATTTTTCCACCTATTTGTTTAATCGTTTAATCTCAATTTTAATTGTTTACTTTTTTCTGCATGATGCAATGATTTATTGTTAGTTTAGAAATTGTCTCCAAAATTGGTTACGTTGAATTATTTTCATCATGAGGTTTTCGTACATTGATGAAGTCAACAGTTTACTAGGACATATAACTCATGATGTTCTGAGCACTTTTGATTTTTTCATACATCAAGAATACGAAAAATGCCAGATCATACATTAATGATAGTGTTGGACTATTAGATACCCTAATGAATAATCTCGTTCATATCATACTTAAAATTATTAAAATCAGTCAATACATACACAATCTTGTTCAATTCATACACCAATAAATAATCTTTTAACAATGTTAGTTTTGCCGTCAGTTTTAGTAATTTTAGACAAAACCCTAGTTAAAAAAATTGTTTACAACGAAGCTTTTTAAGATAAAGTAAAAAACAAACAAAAAAATTAATAAAAATTATGTGGTTTATGTTTATTTGCCATTACAATAAAAATTGAATTTGGGTTAGCTCTTTATTAGATTTTTTATTTTATCTCAAAACGGTGTTGTTTAAAAAAAAAAAATTTAACTACGGTTTTGACTAAAACGACATTTGGCATCTGAGTGAGCTTAAACTGACGGTAAAACTAACATTGTTAAAAGATTATTTACTGGTGTATGAATTGAACAAGATTATGTATAGATTGACTGATTTTAATAATTCCAAGTAAGAATTGAACGAGATTATTGATGTATGATCTGACTTTTTTTGTACTATTGATGTATGAAAAAACCGAAAGTCGGATGTTATGATGATTATATCTTGCGTCTCTATATATTAATTAGTTCTGCAAATTGCATAAAGATAAGACTCCTTGTAATGACTTCCCAATAAGTTCTGTAAAATTTGTCCTTATCTAATGGTTCTACAAGCAAACATTGTTTAGCTTAGAGAGTTTAATTATTAACGTAGAGATATTACCACTTTTGATGTTCAAAAAAAAAAGATATTACCACTTTTTCGTAAGATTAAGTCATCACTTATTCGGAATCTGAATAAATTTATAGGAAAAGATTTGAGTCCTGCGCGACAACGGGTTTGTTTCCTTGTATGTATAATAGGAAAATATTTAAGTACTGTGTTTTGTACATAAATCAAATTTCCATATCGTACATCGAAGCTCATTGTAATTTGTGAGTCGATCAATCCGATTATAACCAATAGAGGCTTGATAATGAAGAACATCGTTGATGAATTGTCCATAAACACCAGTGAAAAGATTATGATTATGGTTGGTTTTCAATCTTCTCCATGATTACATCGAAGCTTATGAAAGATTTGAATATATACAGATGCTATAGCCAAGAAGGCTTTTTCTTTTCCTATTTATTATGCTATCTTAGAGAATTGTACTCTTGCATTGGTTACGTCCAATAGCCGAGGAATACAAACACTTTTATTGTAATCCGCTATGCTAATTTATTGTAATCCGTTATGCTAATTTGTAGAATATATAAGTCCCCTAGAGTATCTTCTCCTTCCTCCAACATTCTTCACTGCGGTAATTTTGGAGAAGAAACCAAACAATACTTGGTCAAGTTTGTCAGAGATCAGTCCAATCACATAACCATGTTGGTTAAAATCACAATCTTAAAAACAATTTAGAATGAATTTCATACAATATAAAAACAATCGATATAAAGTTATATGATTTGAATACATGATTGAAGTATTGTTGGACCTGAAGACATCGTAATAGAGGTTTAATAGTCTCCACCGATATAGAAAAAAATATGCTTTTGCTTGCTTAGGCCCTGTTCGTTTTTGCATCGACATACATCATCTCGATGCAAATGCTCAAATGTTGTTCGTTTGAACATTTTATAACTAGTATCTGGATGCTGCATTTGGATGCAAAATCCAAAAAATCCAAAAAATTTGGATATTTGAGATGCTAGAAAAAGTAGTGTTTGGATGCAAATTTTGCATCTTAAAAACCAAAAGACTAAACCGCAAAAAATCACATTTTCCCGACAAAACAGCAAAATCACGTTTTTCCAGCAAAACCAAAAAATCACGTTTTCCCAACAAAACCGCAAAATCACGTTTTCCCGCCAAAACCGTAAAATCACGTTTTCCCGACAAAACCGCAAAATCACGTTTTCCAACAAACCCGCAAAATCAAATTTTCCCAACAAACCCGCAAAATCGCGTTTTCCCGCAAAATTTTATTTTCTCGTCAAAACCGCAAAATTACGTTTTCCCGCCAAAACCGTAAAATCACGTTTTCCCGACAAAACCGCAAAATCACGTTTTTCCAACAAAACCGCAAAATCACGTTTTCCCAACAAAACCGCAAAATCGCGTTTTCCCGCAAAATTTTATTTTCTCGCCAAAACCGCAAAATTACGTTTTCCCGCCAAAACCGTAAAATCACGTTTTCCCAAAAAAACCGTAAAATTACGTTTTTCCCACAAAACCGCAAAATTACGTTTTCTCGCCAAAACCGCAAAAATCGCGTTTCCCGCCAAAACCGTAAAATTGTGTTTTTCCGGAAAATTTCATTTTCCCGCCAAATCGCGTTTTCCCGTCAAAACTGTAAAGTTGCGTTTTTCCGACAAAACCGCAAAATCGCATTTTTCCGCCAAATCCGTAAAATTGTGTTTTTTCGACAAACCCGCCAAATCGTGTTTTCCCGCCAAAACCGCCAAATCGCGTTTTTCCGTCAAAACCGAAAATTCGTGTTTTCCCGCCAAATTCGTAAAATCGTGTTTTCCCGCCAAAACCGCAAAATCGCGTTTTCCCGTCAAAACCGAAAAATCGCGTTTTCCCGTCAACACCGAAAAATCGCGTTTTCCCGCCAAATCCGTAAAATTATGTTTTCCCGCCAAAACCGCCAAATCGCGTTTTCTCGTCAAAACCGCCAAATCGCGTTTTCTCGTCAAAACCGGTAAATCGCGTTTTCCCGTCAAAACCGTAAAATCGCGTTTTCCGCCAAATCTGTAAAATTGTGTTTTTCCGCCTAAACCGCAAAATCACATTTTCCCGTCAAAACTGTAAAATCGTGTTTTCCCGCCAAATCCATAAAATTGTATTTTTTCCGAAAAAACCGTCAAATCGTGTTTTCCCGCCAAAACCGTAAAATCGCGTTTTAAACCTAAATTCGAAAAATTATTTAAATATGTTAATTGTTTAATTTTAAACGCTGCATTTGGATGCTGTTTCAAATTCAGAAACGAACATAATTGTTTCAGATGCAATATCTGGATGTAAAAAGCAAAATCAAAAACGAACAATATTTAAATACAGCATCCAAATGCAGTGTCCAATGCAACATCTAGATGTAGCATCTAACTACAAAAACGAACAGGGCCTAAAACTCCAAAAAAAACAAATTAAACACCCAAATCCTTTTTTTTATTTTGTAAACACTCAAATCTTGAGGCAAACAATTAGTAATTTTTACATGCCACGTGCCTTGCTTGCACGATACATAAAATTGTAAGCGAGGTCATAAGAATATCAGAAAGAAAACAAAAAAACCCTAAGCAAAGAAATTCTGTAGAGCGGGCCTTCTCTAATTTTTTCTATATTTATTAGTCTGTGATTTCTGATTTCAGAAATAAAACGATCATGAATAGAGGAGAAGCTTCAGATTCCATTCCGAATGATCTCATGATCGAGATATTCTTGAGATTGCCTGCAAAATCAATCGCTAGGTTTAGTTGCTTGTCGAAGTCATGGGGTTCCATGTTTCACCGTCCATATTTCACCGAGTTGTTCTTGACCAGGTCCTTGGCCCGTCCACGTCTCTTATTTGCGTTCGAACGAAGCCGTGGGTGGAGGTTCTACTCGTCGCCTCAGAATCCATATGAGAAGTCGTCGTCTGTAGTTCATATGAAGTCCCCACGAGACCGTAGCTCTATTTCATGTGGCTATGCCTCTGGTTTGACGTATTTCTCTGGGGAGCCTATGATATGTAACCCTAACACGGGACGGTATCGTATCTTACCTGAAATCATAAATTCGTATAGCTTTTTAGGGTTTGATCCGATTGACAAGCAATTCAAGGTATTGTGCATGGCTTATTTTCATCCAACCTGTGATGATGATTGTCATAAAGTTCTGACATTAGAAACTGGAATAGTACGGTGGAGGAAGATCCAATGTCCGGTAGTCCTTGAGCCTTGGTCTAGTGACAACGGGATATGCATCAATGGTGTTTTGTATATCTTAGCTGCAGGAGAGCGTAATGAAAGGTTTATGATAGTTTGCTTTGATGTTAGGTCTGAGAAGTTCGACTTTATTGAAGACGGAGAATACTTTCTTAGTTGGTGTCCTGAATTCGTAAACTATAACGGTAAATTAGGTGTGATTCATTATCGCGATCGCGATGATTATCATCCCGCTGAGTTGCGTATGTGGGTTCTCGAGAATGCTGAGAAACGGGAATGGTCAAAGCATGTCTATAATCTGCCAGAGAATGTAGCCGTTGATCTCAGCAAATTTTATGTTGCTGGAATGACTGCTACGGGTGAAATTGTTTTGTCAATGTACTATGCAGCTAAACCGTATTACGTTCTCTACTTCAATCCCGAAAGGAACACTCTCCAAAGTGTTGAAATCCAAGGTTTTGGAGCTGACTTTGAAGCATCTGAGAGTCCTCAAGTTTACACTTTTGTAGACCATGTAGAGGATCTTAATCTTAATGATGCAAAGCTACTCAACGCAAGCATCTCTTCTCCATCTGTGGAGAACAAACGTAGCCTAGATTCCATTCCAAAAAGGCCAAACGACAGTTGGTATTATGATGGTATGAGTTGGGAGAAGAAACACGGAGAGGGAGATGAAAGAAACATTAGGGAAGAAGAAGACAGAATAAGACGCAGCGAAGAGATTAGAGATAGAGAGAAGCGTGTGGAGAGTGGAATAGATAGAGACAGGGACAGTAGGCATGGTGATGACATGAATAGGGAGAAGAAACACATAGAGGGAAATGATAGAGACAGTGGGGAAGATGAAGACAGAAGAAGAATAAGATGCCGCGAAGAGATGAGACATAGAGAAGAGAGTGGCAGAGATAGAGACAGGGACAGGAGGTATGATGATGATGGCATGAGTAGGGAGATGAAACACAGAGAGGGAAACGGAAGAGGCAGTGGGGAAGATGAAGACAGAAGAAGAAGACACAGCTAAGAGATGAGAGATAAAGAAAAGCGTGTGGTGAGTGGGAGAGATAGAGACAGGGACAGGAGGTATGATGATGGTTTGAGTTGGGAGAAGAAACACAGAGAGAGAAACGGAAGATACAGTAGGGAAGATGAAGACAGAAGAAGAAGAAGACTCAGCGAAGATATGAGAGATAGAGAGAAGCCTGTGGAGAGTGGAAGAGATAGAGACAGGGACATGAGGTATGATGATGGTATGAGTAGGGAGAAGAAACACAGAGAGAGAAACGGAAGAGACAGTTGGGAAGATGAAGCCAGAAGAAGAAGAAGATGCCGCGAAGAGATTAGAGATAGAGAGAGGCGTATGGAGAGTGGAAGTGACAGTGACAGGGACAGGAGGAATGATGATGTTGTGAGTAGGGAGAAGAATCACAGAGAGGGAAATGTGAGAGACAGTAGAGAAGATGAAGACGGAAGAAGAAGAAGAAGAAGACGCAGTGAAGAGATGAGAGATAGAGAAAAGCGTGTGGAGAATGGGAGAGATAGGGATAGTGACAGGAACAGGAGGTATGATGATGGTATGAGTAGGGAGAAGAAACACAGAGAAGGAAACGGAAGAAACAATAGAGAAGATGAAGAAAGAAGAAGAAGACGACGCAGCAGAGATATGAGAGATAGAGAGAGGCATGTGGAGTGTCGAAGTGATAGAGACGATCATTGGAGTGGTAAGTGAAGGATTAGACAGAGAGACAATGAGAGATGGGATAGATGAAAGCAATGGGCATTGTCGTTTTTGTGCTCTTTCTTTTGTAATGTAATGAATACGTACAAAACTTCTACCTAGTTTCTTGTTATCATGTTCATGTCCTAATTGTGTTTTAGCCCAATTGCGTTTTCATAAAACTCTTTTTTTTTTGGCTATGAGATATGAGACGCTTCTTTCTTTCTTCATGCATTTTATTTAATTTTGGACTGCTAAAGATAAAAGGAAACACAGATTAAAAAGTCTCGAAAATGGCTGTGGTATGAGGTTTCTTGGTGGCTCTGTCGCAGGAACGAGGAAAGAAACTTCAGCATCAAACTTACAGCACAGAGGAGTGATGGTCGATCAATAGTGCATATGATATGGGCGTGGTTGTCGCCAGAAGATGCCCTCTGTTCTACTCCGCCAGCATGAACACAATGCTTATGACAAGCTTCAAGTTTCTTGGATGAAGTAACTAACCTTTTTTCAAGTTGATGCTTCAGAAGGAGAGGAGAGTTTTGTAAGGACAACAACTGAATCACCAATTTCAATTGTTTTTCCCATTCCATCGCCAAATCGATCTTTCCAAACCATGTTCTGCCCAAAGTATATCTGCATCATCATTTTCAAATCTTACCATTCAAAACTCTCATATTCATCCTTATGATGATAAACCAACCAAAAAATGGTCTTTACCTTTCCCTGTGGTTTCTTCTTTGGCTGTAAAACTTTGTCTGACCTGAAATTACTCAGAGTCTCAATCGGTTCTTGACCTCCAACCCCAGTTTCTTGATTTATCGTCGGCACCTGGTGATCATGGACAAATCAAGAAACAACAAAACAAAAGATTCATGGAGTAATTAAAGTAGGCCAAGCTTTTTTATATACCTTGCAACGGGAGCATAATTTCACACCGTAAAAGGTGAAATCTTTAATAAGGATCTCTGTCCATAAGTCTTCAGAGAATGGCTCACATCCATCAACAAAGATGCTGTCACATTTCACCAGTAACAGTTATCAAGTGATGTCAATAATAGCTTTTAAGAGGAATTAGAAACAAACAAAGCAATAAACTCTACATTTATTACAGATGCAATCTAAACAGAGAGGAGAAAGTTTTGATCCTTAATGTTCAAGTTCAAACAGATTCAGGACTTTCCTTTGAACATACTTGGGTCTAAATCGGTTGATCGGTACAGGCTCCTTGAGAAGCTTGTTCAGGGAATCAAGAGAACCCTGTAAAACGTTATGAGACTATTTTAGAGTAATTAAAAATTGAGAATGATCCTTGCTTTCTTTTCATGGTGACTAACCTGTGATATAAGCAAGAACGGGTACATATCTGAGAACATCGCATAGTGACCTTGAGCATAGTTTGGATCCACAGGTCTAGTCTCAGAGGCTGCAAATTAAACACCAAACACGTGACCACATTCGTAAACTTTCACTGCTACAATCCTTTAAATGTATATGAAACCTGAATCAAAACGAACAAGACGACAAGGCTTCCCAACAAAGTTTGTAAACCACTGAGATGCTTCTTCTCCTTCATCTAGCGCCGAGCCAAACCACTCCCAAACCGAGACACCGTGCGTTATTTTTTCGGGTTTAGCTAGTGAGACCTTAAGAGCATCCATACCAGGAGCTCTAACCACTGAAACACACAGCTAAAAAAGATGAGAAACAAAAAGACTATCAAGGCAAGTTGAAGAAGAAGACACATAAGAAAACAATCTGACCCATGTTAGAGCTCTTATCGGGTTCCCAGTCCTCTGCAAAGGCATGTTTAGGCATCTCTACTTCAATCAAGGCAAGCTTTGGTTCAACTCTTTGAGTCAATCCTCTTCCTTTAGAGTTCACAATCAACCAGTTTCGATCCCATCGAAATCCTGAGTAACCAAACCCCAAAAATTCACTTAGTTTCTCTTTTCCAGAACAAATCACTCAAAATTAATCTCATGAGCTCTAAAGATAACAACAGAAACTGTTATGAATCATTCACATTTCTAGTCTTTAAGACACTTTAAGAGCAATCCATCATTGTGGACAGAACCAAATCAATTTCTTCCACACAGTTTTCATTTCAATTCAATGATCGAGAAATCATCAAGAACCCATCAAGAAGAGCACAACATTAAGCAAACAAGGAGTTTCTCTAATTGATGAACCCTTAAAGATGGACTAAGCAACGGTTTCGTTCAAAAACTTGAACCCAGTAGCAGAAACAGCTCGAAAATCAAACCCATAAAGGAAAAATCGAAATCGAAACCCAGAAAAAAGGATAAAAAAGGGAAATTTTAATCGGAAAATGGAAGTAGTATCTCTGATTATACCGGTGGGAGTGAGAGCTGCCTGAGACAAAGAAATGCCTCTACATGATTTGATCGGATAAACGAACAGAGACGATACTCTTGCACCGATTTCACTTGCCGGCGACGGCGACAGCGACAGCGACGGAGACAAAACGTTCTCCATCTCTCTCTCTCGGATCAATTGCGTTCTGATTCCGGCGAACATATCTTAATAGAATTTCAAATATGCCCCCTAAACTTCTCAAGTTATCAGATTAAAGCCTCTAACTTTGTTGTGTGGAAACATAAACTATATAGTCTTTGTCACATTTATAACCAAATTCACAACCAAAATCTAACCTTTGAGATCTTAATGACAAAAGAATGAGGGAAAATTAGAAATGACAAAAAAAAAATTAAGTTCTTTTTAGGGCGAAAAACAAGAGACAATTGGTAAAGAGCACCAATATAAACTCTAATTTGACAAAACACACATTATTATCAAGGTATAAGCACGAAAATATTTCACCACCAAACTGGACGAGTACACCCTCACACAACTATCTCCATTTGGTTTCGTCGTTTATGACTGTGGAATATTTAAGATTCCAAATATTATTCATTTAACGCTTCATATATTTCCATAGACGTCCATCATTTAAAATTTACCAAAAGTTTTGTAGTCTATTCTTTTACAAATTCACCAAAATTCGAGTAGTTATTTAAAAGAAAAGAAAATATTTAAAAAAAATAATTATAAAGTTCAAGTCGTTTTTATGAAAGAGATTCATTTTCATTAAAGTCATTTTCTTCGAGAGTAGTTTATTCGCTTACCTTTTTCTCTACTTTTAGCCCTCATGGGTCATACGTATGGGGTTGTTCTCGAGAGCATAAACAACCAGGCTTATGTCGGCGGCTTATCGGAACATCTCGTAGATCTGGTTACCAGAGAAAGATGGTATCCTCATCGAACACAGTGTCATCGGATGTCATTGTATCTAATTTCGCAGATTTATTGACTATATGTTTGTTTCGACAAGACCTACATGGTCTCAGCACCTATCTCCGCTCCATCCACCACCGTCTCTAAATCTTCCCACACAGCACCAATCCCCCTCATTCGACGATTCTCCTCCACCGGAGACTTCTTTTCATTTCTCAGATCTACCTCGTCTGTAACGCCACACATTACCCAGATCACTGTTTATATACGTACATATCCGCCTCGTTCGTATATACGTACGTATCGTATTGTACATCTACATATATATATAACTCTTTAATAACTCAAACTATTCTATAAATAAATATGAATATGTACATATTATATTAGACATCTACATATATATGAATATGTACACAATTTACCATTTCAAGTTTTAAGTTGAACATAATTATATTAAACAATTATATGTACATTCCAAAAACTTATATATATATAACCGAATAGATGTCCATAATATGACTTACCATTGAAAGTTTTAAGTTGAATATAATTATACTACATAATTATATGAGCTCTCGTCATTCACTATCGCATTTAATGACTATCGAACCTAATTAAGTCCAAAAGTGTATTGAACAAAAAACAACTACTCTATAAAGAAATGTAATCATCCGCTACATTTTCTAATATTGTTATGATTATAACTAGGCATGTGAATTATAACCGAACCGACCTGGCCAAACCTAACCGGCCGAACCGAACCGAACCAAACTTTTTGGTTCTTGGTTCTAGTTCGGTTTTAGTTTGATTCCGTTCGGTTCTAGTTTGAAAACTAGTTCCGTTCTCGGTTCGTTCGGTTCGGTTCCGAGAACCGAACGGGTACCCGTTTTTTATTTTTATTTTTTTAACCAAATCATACCAAACTATACCGAATTATACCGAACCGAAGAACCAAACTACCCGAAACTATCCGAAATATCCGAATTTACCCGAATTTAACCGATTTTAACCGATTTTAACCGAATTTATAACAAAATTAAAAAAGTTCGGTTAGTTTCGGTTTTGAAAATTAATAACCAAACTACCTGAGAACCGAACTAACCGAACCGAATTATGTTTCGGTTAGTTTCAGCCAACTTTTTTAAATCCGAACTACCCGAAGAACTGAACCATCCGATCCGAACTACCCGAAAGAACCGAAGTCGCATGCCTAATTATAACTTATAACTCAAAAGTACAAAAATAAAAAGATTTGACATTCTAAAACATTTTTAGATTATTTATAAAATAGATAATGAATACTAACAAAATCTCATTTATTCAGAACAATTATAATGCGAGAGCAAAGCGCATAGACACAAACAAGAACAAAAGTAGATAGTTTGGATGTAGAAAAAGACTAAAAAGAAGATGCCTTCTTTCAGATCGTCGTTTCTTCATATTGTTGAGTTCTTCGTCGTTCAGATTAGTGATGTCTTACAACTTGAAAATTTTCCTTTTTTCTCATTCTTCTTTCTGACTTTGTGTTTCTCTCGAAACACGTTGTCCAGAACCCAATCCCTTATCATTCCTACAAAAAAACACCATTGTTTCTACATAATTCGAGTTAGGGTTCTTCACATTGGTCAACATATGGTATTTAGGAATATGGTACCAGAGAAGGTAGCCACCGACGTATGTGTGGGTAGCTAACATAGACTTGCCTCTTTTCGCCTTGAATAGAATTCTCAAGTGGATGGGAAACAGTTTAGTTGTAATTGGTGAAAGGAGTGTTCCAGTTTGGTCTGCAAATTTTACTAGAGATAATCGATTGAAGCTGGTGGCGGCAGAGTTATTAGACAATGACAACCTCACTCTGAAAGATGCCGTCAACAAAACTCGATGGCAAAGTTTCGACTATCCTACTGACACATTTCTACTAGGAAAAACAGCGCTCAGGGGTTTTTCTATTCAACAATGACAACCTCACTTCGAAAGTTGAAACTCATTGTTGAATAGAAAATCCCCAAATAATCCATCAAAAATAAAGTTCAATTGTCGTATCAGTCTGGTTAAATATGAAATAAGAAAAAAGAGAACAATTTGGTAAAAGTATAATTAAAATAATCAAAATATATAAAAAATATAAGAAAATATGTGCAAAAAATAAGCAAAATATAAGAAAAATAGTAAACGATTAAAACTGATAGAATATGACATACTAGAGTACTTGCATCATCAACAATAAAAATTACAAATATCTATTTAATCCTTGTGCATTTAATTTATTTTTTATCGTAATAACTAATAACTAACTTGCATATATAATAAAAAAATACATTTCAGAAACTGTGGAATAAGCTATTGTTATTAGAAATATTTTAAGCAATGGATTTTAGAAGATATAAAATAATTTTAAGATATTTTGGTGGAGTTTCATAAATCTCATGGTTTTAGATGGGATTAATAAAATTTTAATAGCAAATCATAACAACTTCTATAATTCAACTAAAATCATCTAAAAACTCATTATAATGAAACTCAAATTATCCCAAATTATTTCAAATTTTAGATTGAATACACCCTTCTAAGAATTGAAATGTAAAATGGATGTAAACAAATCTAATCATAAAACTTGGATGTTCAATTAAGAGAAAATAAAGAAAAGACAAAATAAAACATTTCTTGCATTTTAACCATACCTTATGAAGATGTTGTCTAAAACAAAACAGAGAAATTTGAAAAGCCGTAAGTGTTAAAAGATACAGGGGGTGTATTCAACTTAACATTTAAAATGATTTGGAATGATTTGAGTTTTAATGAGTTTTTATATGATTTGGTTGAATTATGGAAGTTGTTATGATTTGTTATTGAAGTTATATCAAATTCCACCTAAAACCATAAGATTTGAAATTTTATATTTTTAACTAGGAAACTCCATCAAAACATCTTAAAATCATTCTAAATCTCTTAAAATCCACTACTTAAAATATTTCCAATAACAGAAGATTTGATTTACTTTTTATAAATTCTTGATTGAATAACATAGGATTTGGTAAGACATTTAGAAACCATTAGTTCAATAACAAGGGATTTTAAAAGAACCACCAAATCTTCTAAAATTTCTAATCCAATACACCAACCATTTTATAGAATAAGCAAAAATATACATAAAAAAAAGCACAACCCTAATAACGATTACCAGGAAAATTATGATAAAAAGACTAAATCATAATAGACATTTATGAAATTTGCCATTATAAATATGTATTACATTTATAAAGTTTTGTTTCATGTGTTAATTTGTTTAAAATTCATGTCCCAATAACAAAGATTTTAATAGAATATTAGAATCCTTAAAACCTAAACTTTTTGAATAACAATAGATTTTGTATGTATTTTAAAAATCATCAAACCAATAACACTAAATTTTAATAAGAATATCAGAATCCATCAACCAATAACAAGAGATTTTGAAAATTCTAACAATTCTTTAAATTCCTTCTCCCAATAACCCCCTTAAATTCTTAATGCATATATCTACAACTATGAAAAGAATAGGGGAAAATTAGAGATGTCGTTGAGAAACTGGGAGGACCCTGCAGACCTGAAGGTTCCTTTTCAAACTTCAGAGCCTTTATGGCGGAATGCGATCTCTTTGACCTAAGACACTCGGGTGATTTCCTGTCTTGGCGTGGTCATAGGCATATTCACCTGGTCCGATGCCGTTTAGACCGTGCAATGTCTAACAGTGCCCGGGCTGAAGAGTACCCCTCAGGTAGATGTGAATACCTTAAGTATGAGGGATCGATCATCGACCAATTGTCACCTACTTTGACCCCTCCCAAAAAAGAGAAAGAGAGGCCTTTTTAGGTACGATCGAAGATTAAACTCAAATGAGGAGGTAACAAGACTTATATGTGATGCCTGGAACCTAAGAGAGTCGGAACCAGTAGAAAGCAAGCTCAACAGATGCAGGAAAGCTATCATTACCTGGAGCCGAGAAAAACATACCAACAGTCAACAGGTGATTGAGGCACTCCAACAAAGATTACAAGATGCTATGGTAAATCCGATCCCCGACGAAGTGGAAATCGCTTCTATTAACAAAGAGCTTCTCACTGCCTACCAAGCCGAAGAAGCTTTCTGGAAGCAGAGAAGCAGATAACTTTGGCTGGCCCTCGTAGACCAAAATACCGGGTTTTTTCATGCCTCAACATGTGATAGGAAATGAAAAATGAGACTGGTTAGGGAGTACATGAAGAAAAAACTATCGTACAAGTTATCACAGACTATTTTTAGAAGATTTTCAAATCTCAGGAAGGTGTAGACTCACGGTTGTGGTGGAAGCCCTCCAACCCCGAATCACGCCTGAAATGAACTCGGCTCTTATTGCACTGCCATCACCAAACGAAATCAAGAAGGCATGTTTTACTATCCATGCTGACAAAGCCCCGGGACCTGATGGCTTCTCCGCCAGTTTTTTCCAGTCAAACTGGGAAACTGTGGGCAACCAAATCGTCAAAGAGCTTCAAGGGTTCTTTACAACAGGTATCTTGCCAAGAGACATTAACAAGACTCATTCCAAAAGTTCAAAGCCCTAAAAGAGTTCCTGACTACAGACCAATAGCACTATGCAGTGTCTATTACAAAATCATTTCAAAACTCCTTACCCTCAGACTACAACCCCTCCTCCAACACATAGTGTCTGAAAATCAGTCAGTCTTTGTCCCCCCAACGAGCTATAGCGGATAATGTCCTGATAACGCATGAAGTACTCCTCAAAACCTCAAAGACAAAGAAGAGATGCTTCATGTCTATTAAAACAGATATGAGTAAGGCATATGACAAAATCGAATGGAATTTTATAGAAAAGGTTTTGGCGAGACTAGGCATTCATAAGCAGTGGATTCAATGGGTAATGCAATGTATTTGCACGGTTACATACTATTACCTTGTGAATGGATCAGCTCAAGGAATGGTATCGCCGCAGCGTGGCATCCGCCAAGGATACCCTCTGTCTCCGTATATCTTCATCCTCTGCAGTGAGGTGTTGTCAGGTCTATGCAAAAAAGGCTCAAGAGGAAATTGCTCTCCCAGGGATAAGAGTTGCAAAAGAAAGCCCAAGAATCAATCATATGCTGTTCGCTGACGATACCATGTTCTTCTGCATATCAGATTCCCCAAGCTGCAAAAGTCTAAAGGAGATTATCCATAAATACGAAGACCTGTCAGGTCAACCCATAAACCATCAGAAATCAGCCATCAACTTCTCTGCAAAGACACCCCTACTGTCAAGAGAACGCATAAAAAGAGATCTTGGTATAGAAAAAGAAGGGGGTCTCGGCAAATACATTGGGCTGCCTCAACATTTTGGCAGAAAAAAGAAAGATCTCTTTAGTATAATTGTCGACCGTATTAAGCAGCGAGCTGTAAGATGGTCCTCACGATTTCTCTCACCAGCTGGAAAACTCACCCTGGTGAAATTCCTACTTGCTTCCTTGCCAACCTACACCATGTCTTGCTTCAAATTGACGGCTTCCCTGTGCAAACGAATTCAATCAGCCTTGACAAGATTTTGGTGGGATACAAACAAGGGCGAGAGGAGAATGTGCTGGATTTCTTGGAAAAGACTTACAGAGTCAAAGAGAGATGGAGGTCTTGGGTTTAGAGACATCCAAAACTTTAATGATTCCCTCCTTGCAAAGCTCAGTTGGAGGATCCTAACAAATCCACAGTCGCTATTGGCCCGTATCGTGCAAGGAAATACTGCCATACTACCTCCTTTCTCAAGAGCCCTGTGCCATCTTCTGCTTCACATGGATGGCGAGGAATCTGCGCAGGTCGAGACCTCCTGAGACTTTGACTTGGGAAGATTATAGGCAATGGAGCCTCCACATCCGTTTGGTATGACCTCTGGCTATCATTAACCTCACCCTTGGTACAAATGGGACCACCACTTGAAGCATATAAAGATCTTTGTGTCAACGGTCTAATATCACAAAGCAATGGAGAATAGAATGTGAATATGATCCGCCACATCCTACCAAGCTATGAAAATGACATATTGGCACTCAAACCAAGCAAATTAGGTGCTTTGGACAAGTTTGGCTGGCTTCCAACAGAGACAGGGGAGTATACTACAAAGTCAGACTACTATGAAGCCCTAAAAGAAAACAAGGAGGACCAACAACAGCCACCAATGATCAGGGATTTCAACTGGAAAGCAGATATTTGGGACCTCAAATGCACACCAAAAACAAAGAATTTTCTTTGGAAAATAATGAATGAGGCTATTCCACTGGGAGTTAACATGCGAGGCAGAACAGTAGAGACCTCCGGTTTATGCCCACTTTGTGGAGATCTGGAATCATCTACGCACCTCTTCTTCCACTGCTCCTTTGCATCCCAAATATGGGGCCAAGCACCGGTCTCTAATCCATTTGTATCTGGACAGGTGACAAGCTTCAGACAAGGGATTGAAACAATAAAGCATTTCATCAACCTCTCACCAACGGGACTGGGACAGGGTCCACTTTTCCTTTGGATAATCTGGACAATCTGGATTGTTAGGAATAAGAGCTCTTTGAAGAGAAACATACCTCACCAAAGGAAGGCCTAGTGCAGGCAATCACATTAGCCCTGGAATGACAGATAGCGCAAGCAAATGATCCTCAAACATCTAAGGTTAAGCTCCCACAACCGCCTTCTCCAATCGACTTCGATATGATCCGGTGCCAGACAGATGCGGCTTGGAGAGAAGATGGTAACATCGCCGGATTTGGCTGGATCTTCAAATCAAACGCTCGACCTTGGTTGCGTAAGAAATCAACAGTTTCGACCAACATCAAATCGCCGCTGCTAGCCAAAGCCACCGCAATCTTGCTTGCCATCAAAAACGCCCTCGATCTAGGGTTTAACAAAATTCGTATAGCTTCTGATTCACAGAAGGTGATCAGAGCCATCAAATCGGAGACTCACTCCAAAGAGCTTCATGAGATTTTTTATGACATCCTTAACCTATTTTCCTTTTTCTTTGAATCGTCGTTTATGTTTGTACCCAAAGAATCTAACTTGTTGGCTGATTCAATTGTAAAGAATGCTTTAAACTCTTTTGCTGGTCCGGTTTAGATTATTAATGAAAGATTAGAATTTTGCAAAAAAAAAGGAAAAATTAGAAATGACAACAAAAAAAAGTCATTTTTAAACAAAAAGTGAAATTAACTTTAAGCTTAAGAAGAAGTTAATTTCATCTGTTGCGCTTCCTCAATCATTTGATCGTTCCAATGGCATGTACTAAGACATAATCGCCATGCATGAAACAAGAAGTTTCACTCAAATTGGGCCTAGTTTTAAAAAAATCCTTGCAAGAACAAAAAAATCAGAGTTTACGGGCGAACAGTTTTAGACCGGTCGACTCCGTTAGAACCTAGACCTAGTAGAACTAAATTGAAGGGAAAAACTCAAAAAAAGCAAAAGAAGTTGATAATGAAATATGGAACTTCATTTCCTAGAAAGAAAAGGGTACATGATCCATAAATATTAACCTTTTTAAATTAACAATAAATTTATTGTATTAATGAAACCAAACTAAGAAACTGGATGAAGCTTATGGTTCTTAATATATATACACGAAACCCAACAGCTGCATCTTTTTTTATGTATCTGGTAATGCCATAAACAACAACATTAAAAGCATCTGACAAATCCCTTCAGAGGTCTCTTCTCTCATGCGAGTCAGAGTCCTCTCTTTACAGTGCAATGTTCTTCCTGCTCTGTGACCAGAACGGCGTCGCGGGTTTGCGCTTCAAAGCCTTAACACTCAACGGACTGTTCTTGCTCTGCGAGTGGACACAAATTCCCAAAAAGATTACGTGAGTTTCAAGCATTGTACCATTAATATGTATGTGTTCTTGAAAAAAGGAGGAATCAAGAACTTACCATTAAACAAGTTCCTTGTTCAAGGTCACAAACCGGGTATTCATGAGGACAGCAACTATAGTTGTCATCACAACAAGTTGCTCCTTCAAGTGGGCAACATCCCCAAGCAAAGCAATACTTTCCATACTCAAAGAGACAGCAACAAGTGTCGCTCTCAGGACATGAGTAGTAACTGTCACATTGGGTCGGTGGCTTGATGGGAGATGGTGGTGAAGGTCCCGGGTTGGGTGGGTTTTGACCGTTCTTGATCGGGTATGAAGGTTCGACAGCGATTCCACATTTACCTGATGAAGCCGCGATGTTACGCTCCATCCTTATGTATCCGCTCTCTCCCCAGCTTGATCCCCATGAGTTTTTAACAATCCAGTAGTCCTTGCCGTTCTCTGATCCGTATCCGACCGCTAAAACTCCGTGGTCTAGCTGAGTTCCACAGATTCCATCGAATATACCCTTCAGAAGGAAAAGAACACATCAACATATGAACATTTTGAGACCGAAAATGTTAAAATTACTTCATATTCAACCAAATATGAGAAATGCGATTGTTTTATGTGCCGATTTCTGCGTTCACGAGTGAATAAAACTTTTTATTTACACAAAAAAATAGCATTTGTAAGTTTTTCATAACATACTTTTGTAAAGTGTTAATGCAAATACCAAACAGAGTTTCTTTTCTACTAAGATTTGGCATTTGCAATTCACATTTTCAGAAAACATGAACATTTTGAGACCTATATGGTTAAAAAGCTACTTCATATTCAACCAAATATGTGAAATGTGATTGTTTCATGCGCCAATTCATGCGCTTACATGTGAATAAAACTTCACATTTACGAAAAATAATAGCATTTGTAAGTTTTTGATGAAATACTTTTAAAAAAAGTGTAAACGCAAATGCCAAACAGAGTTTCTTCTCTGTTTTTATTTGGCTTTGCAATTCACATTTTCAGAAAAATAAAAACATTTTTAAGTTTTGCTTCAAAATACTTTTGTAAAGTGTAAACGTAAACGCAAAACAGAGTTTCTCATTCCATTATTTGACATTTACAAATAACAAAAGAATTGAAAACATAAAAGTTATGGATTTATTTAGATTAAAAAATAACATGCAATTTCAGGCGATCATTAAACTTTTAAGAACTTTGTTAACATGGTTAAATTCATACCAATTCAGGCTATCATTCAAACTCCTAAGAACTTTGTTAACTTGTTTAAATTCGTACCGAATCATAGAGCTGGAACGCACGACCACCACCTTCAATGGCGACGGCGATGGGTTGTTTAGAAAGTGCTTTCTTCAATGATTCCTCACTGTTAGCTGGCACATCCTCGTATGAATCGATTGTGACAACTTTAGCGTTTTTCTGCAACAAGAAACCAACCCACAAAAGTGATATAAGAATCATCCACAAGATGCTAAGAATCAAAATGTAATTCGTAATCAAAACAAAAAAGCTAATGTACTAACTCTGTTTTGGTCACAACGTCCATCAACGCCCTTGTAAGGATAATCCTCCTCTGTATCGATCCCACCATTGTTAATGATGAACTCAAATGCATAGTCCATGAGACCTCCGTTACAACCTTCATTGTATGAAGTGTCACAATCGACCAACTCTTGTTCAGACAAGGATATTAAGTCTCCGGTCACAATCTTGTTTATGCCTTCCACTGCTCCAATGGTTGAGAACGCCCAACAACTCCCTTCATTAGTAAAAGAAAAAATAAATTAGTTAGTATATAAGTTATTTAACATCAAAGAGAAAACATACCTACTAATATTAATGTTTTTTTAATGAGAATCAATCACCCACCAACCAACTCGATATTTTCTGCAATTTCTAACTTAACCATGGCTACGAAAGTTGATGATTCATAAAAAAAAAGCCTTTACAAAATACCGTAACCAAAATAAGCAAATTTCAAACTCCACATCTGGATTTGATTCTAGGATTTATGCATTCAAAACAATTGTAATAAAAATTTATCAAAAAAAAAAATTTCAAACTTTTACCGAGTACCGAAAAAGTCACAAGTGGATAACAGTCTAACACACACACCCATCATTCTCAGAAGGGGCAAATAAGTACTTTTCCACAAGTTCCAATAATTTTATTTTCATCAACTAAAGAAAATTTAAAAAATCTAAATAACCAGTAAAGATTCAACAACTGTAAAAACGATTATAGATCGAGTGAGAAAAAACTTACCGCAGCTTCCCTGATCTTTGACCTCAGCCACGGCTCCTTCCTTCCTCCAGTCAACGCTCTCCGGCACCGCGTCACCGACACGCGCCTCATACCGTTGACTGGTCCTCCTCTCTAAATTCTTCTGCATCTTAGCTCCAAGGTACATGGATCTATACTCATCGTTAGTGAGATCAGCGAACTTCGTAAGACCTAATCTGTAGCTAAGATTCTTGGAGTTGTGATCGTCGATGAAACGGAGATTATCCTTAAAGATCTCGAACCGACGATCTTTCTCAACAAGAGAGTTCTGAACCTTCTTCCCGTGTTTCACTAGCCACGTCTCGTAGAGTCTTAAAACCTCGGCGTCGCTCCGGCTACCGGAGACGGTGTGGTGGCTCTCGTCGTAGGAGATGATTGACATGTCCATCGCCGATGAGACGGCGATCATCGCTAGGAAGAGGATCGCCATAGTTGGATTAAGGAACTTCATTTTTGTTTTCTTGGAGAAGAAGAAGAAGAAGAGAAGATGATAATGAAGAAGAGGATTTTTGGACGATGGACAAGAGATGGTGGTGGGGTATTATATAAAGCCAAATGAGATAGGAGTTAATAAATTTTATTAGATTTTTTATTCTTTCACAAAAAGAAAATATATTTCTTAGTATATTTGGGTTTTCTATTTTTGCTGTTTTTGTTGGTCATTTCTTCTTTATTTCTAAAATAATGGTGACTAGTTCCCAATTTTCACTAGAATGTTCAATCTACTATATAGGAAAATCCAAATTTAATCTGATCTGAAAGCGAAACAATCAAAACTGATATGTATTCAACAAGTTGAACCACAAATTGAACCGAGCAAAACAAATAGGAGATATAAAACTTAAAAAAGGAAATTTTTTTGATATATAGTATTAGAAAAAGTAAAAGGAAATAGAAATCAAAAACAATGATAAGATGTTGTATTTTATGTTGGTTATCATTTCTGGATTATTAAGAGGGTTTTAGGCCAGATTCCGCAAATTTCTCAATTTTAAACTATCTCATGTAATTTTGTCTCAATCGTCATTCAATTTTATAATATACTATAATAAAATCCGCATATATGCGTATTTTAAAAAATATTTAAATTTGTAAAAATAGATTAAAAACAAATCGGAGAATCTGTAAAGAAAAAATAAAATTTTGAATTAGGTTTATTTCTAACTTTTTATCTATTTATATATATTTATTTATTTATTTATTCTTAAATTTTGACAAATTAATTATCCTACTTTTATCATGACTATATTTATCATATTAAAATCTAGATTAGGATCCGCATATACTCAAATATATAATAATAAATTTAAAAATCGTTAAAATATTTTTTAAAGAAAATAGAAAACAAAATCTGACCACTACTGAAAAAAATATATGAGAAACAAAAAATCGAAACGTAAGAGTTATTTATTTATTTATTTTAATTCTCATTTATTTTCAAACAAAATATTTAAAACACATAATCTTTTTCGGGTCCTAAGCAACATTAACTCTACTTCACATATAGTTCACACACAACTTTATCAACTATCTTTTTCTGTTCTGCTGCTTTAAAAACTTGGATATACAATTCGAGTCATTTGTGTATGTTAACAATCTTCCCAGTAACTCTCTTCAAGCAAATAAAATCACTATTTCTCTTCACATTCATCTCCATTTTATGATCTCTCTGCTCCCTAGAGAAGTTATGCTTCTCAAGACTCGCATCAAAAGTCTCTCTACATGATTCTTGATATTTTCCTCTTCATTGAGTTCATCATCGTTTAATGTCATATCATTAGTATCTAATTTCTTTTTTAATTGAAATATATCCTTAATCCAATTTTTTTAATTTTTTTTTTCTTCTTTATATGATCTCTGCTCTTTAGAGAAATTATGCTTCAGAGAACTCACATCAAAAACTTCTCTACATGATTGAAATATATCCTAGCTAATTTTATTTTATTTTTATAATATAAATCGATAAATTTGACATTTTTTTTTGAAATTTCCTTTTAAAAATAAAATAATATTTTAACAAGAGACACATATCAAAATCGATTAACTTGACATGTGTCGAAATTTTATTGATTAACTTACCACGTATTACGATCATATTAATTAATAAACTTAACATTTATTTTTCCTTTTTAGTAAAATTGAATTATCTTATCTATTTTTGTTTTGATTTTTTTTTCTTAATTGATGTCTTTTATACTTTTTCTTTTATTTTATATATTTTTCTTTTAAAAATAGATGTATTTTCTTTTTATTTTAGGATTATTATATTTTTTATTTATAATATATATTAATAAAAACACGTGTAAAAATTTTATCGATTAATTTGTCATATGTCGCAGTCAAGTCGATTAGCAACTTTAACACATCTAACTTTATATAATAAGAAGATAGACTTTGTATAAGCTATTTTTTCAGTTGAACTAACAATACTTAATTTTGTTGATTATCATTTTTATAAAATAAAAAAAAAAATTCGTCGTTGATTATCATTTTTATAAAATAAAAACAAAAATTCGTCTAAAACAAAATTCTAAACCGAGACTATTTGGGTTGTTCAGGTCATATTGATTTGAACACTTCATGTGCTATGGTACTCGATCTTTAGAGATAATGGATTACGGTTATACCCAAGATTTTTTTGCTAGATAGATGTGTGAGTCAATTATTGGTTAAGACAAAATATAAGAAGGAAGAAATGAGACGTCAAGCGGCTGAGATCTCTAACTCTAATTGGCAAACCCAAAAAAAAATGTCCACACAAATAGGAGCGCGTGAGATTCTCAAGCATTACAAACAGCGCGTGGATAGGATTGTGAGAGATTCTTCTGATAATAGATTAAAAAAGTAGATACTATGGATCTAAAAGTCTAACAAGTTACCCCATAAGAAATCATATATTTGCGGTCTCTATTATTATGATTCCTTCCGTATTTAACAAAACACTCAAATAGTCATCGGCTTCAAATGGATAGTTCAATTTATTTGCTGCCAAAAAAAAAATGAATAGTTCAATTTAGTTAGTTTACTCGAAGTTATTTAATAAAATGCTTTGAAGAGTTAGCTTGTGACGTTACGACACTTACTTTTCTTTGTTTTCTATTTCTTTGAAATTGTCTTCCAACAGATATGCTAACCCTTTCGCAAAAAAATAAAAGATATGCCTTAAGATTCAACTAAAATTTATCGCAACCGTACATAAAATTATTTAAGAAGTAGAAAAAGATAGAAAAAGTTTAGGGGGTGATTGGTAAGAGCTGTAGAGACTTTTACTTTTTTTAAAAGTCTTTAAAGTCTATTTTTTACCAATCACACTTTAGCATTTTAAAAGTTTTAAAAGTCTTCCTATTTTTTCTCACAGTCATTTTTCACTTTTTTGCTCTTATAACATTATTTTTTTAAAAGCCAATAATTTATGACTTTTTATAAACAAAAAGTCACAGCCCTTATTTTAAAAGCCAAAAGTTTTCACAGCAATTTTATTTTTAAAAGTCTAGAGTAAAAGTTACTACCAATCACCCCCTTAATCTTTTGGGGACAATAGGCCATCTACGTGTAACATCAACCTCCAACGACGTGCTTGCGTGCTTAGCCATTCGCAAGGTAGCTCAAAATATCTCTGAAGTTGAAAGATATTTTAACCTAACGACTAATAATGATTTATGGGAATATTTACCCAAAAAATGAAAAGTGTTGATGCCAACATTCGGCTAAGTATAAAAAAAGGGATGAAAAATGGATTCTAAAACTTTCTTATTAATTAGCAATATCAATATCGAACAATTACAAAAGGGGAACGAGCTCGCCGATTTGACAGAGTCGTTAATGGTTTTAGAAAATGACTATCTCTCGAAAACGACTACCTCTCAAAAACGATTACCTCTAAAAAACGACTACCTCTCAAAAAGTACTATCTCTTAAAAATGGATGACCTCTTTTAGTGGATTTCTTGATTAGCACAAATCTCGAGAGAAATTTCGTAATCTGTGCGGAAATGATGTCATGTCACCTCGAAGGTACAATACTCCCTCCGTTTCAAAACAAATGTCATTTTAACATTTTTCACACATATTAAGAAACCTAATAAAAAGTTTTTTCTATCATTTATTAATACACTAAACAAATTTCTCTTTCTAATTAATATACTAATATAATAAGATTAAAACTGGATTTTTGTTTAAAATTTTGCATTGAAAATACAAAACGACACTTTTTATGAAACAAAAATCAAAACTTAAAACGACACTCTTTGTGAAACGGAGGGAGTACTATTTATAGTGATTTAAGGCGGTGGCTCTTGGCAGATCTAGCGGGCTGGTCGTCGAGTTGGGCCTCCTTTTGGGCCTGTCAGGCTTTTCTTCTTGAGTTAGTTCTGGTTGACTTTTTATTGACTTCTTTTGATGAGCTTGTTATATCTTTTGGGCCAGATTATGACTTGGAGCAGATCAATTATTATGGGCCCTTAGGTCCGGTATCTACAAAACAATGGGAATTTTGTACAAAAAATAATTCATAAAAAACTCAAATTTTTGTAATCAACAATTATAATTAACTATTTGATGAATTTGGGCCCAAATATTTAAACTTTTGCTAAAAAAAACCTAATCTCTCGTGTAGGTATAATGAATATAGAATGCATAACTCGTTGACTGATTCATAATTTGTTTATGATTTATGCATAACTCGTTTTGACTGATCAATTAATAGAGATTTGTAGTTCAAATCACTTTGATTTTGGAGCTTTTTAGGTTTATAGGTTCATCCTTTGATTATTTTTATGTTAATGTAGTTGTCAAAGTTAAATCTTAAAAGAGAAATTAAACAGATTTTTATTATTTTGATTTTTCATCTCGGAACTGTAACATTTTCAGTAAAGAGCCGAGAGATTATACATTCTCTTTAGTCTTATTTTTTGTTTTGTATTTTTCATATCTCAAAAAAATTCAAAATATCTAATCTGAAACCAGAGATTAGTGTAAGAGTTCTGGTTGATAAAGAGAAGAACAAGATCGTTTTGGCAGATGCATATAAAGATTTTGTTGATATTTTTTTTTAGTTTTTTCAAACTCCAGATGGGGATTATTATTAGATTAGAGAATAAACAATCTCAAAATACAGCAGTAGGTTGCTTCAGCAACATTTATAAAAGTGTTTTCGTTATGGAGATATTGATTGAGGTCAATAAGATACATGTACTTCAAGCTACACGAAGCACAAGAAGTCATGTCCAACCAGTCTAGAGTAAGCCTGCCGGCCTCTCAAATGCCAATGGCCGGCCGCCTCAAATGACGGCTCCAAGCGCATTTGCAACCCCGTTCGAGCCCGTTTGTCTTCTTCACCATGTTAAACCCTAAGTGACGCCAAAGAAGAGTTGACGATCTATATATACTTAGTTTTAGCACCCTAGTTTCATAGGCTCTTATTACTTTTCATAGCCGCAAACTCTTATTGTTTTTGTTCTTAGTTTTTTCGAGCGAGATAGATTCATATCTTGAACCCTCTTTGATTTTATCGTTTAATCTAAGTTATGCATTCATCCTTTTCATTTCTGTTGCTTTTAATAATGTATGAGTAGTTAATTTTCGTTGGATTTCTTCGATGCAGGTTTTAGGAAAATTTCATTAACTATTTTTGAGCAAGTTGATGATTATTAACTTAGTCTTATTCTAGGGTTTTCTTTAGTTCTAAGTTTGGTATTATTGCATGGATCTAGCGTCATGAACTAGAAACTGATTTTAGGATTGTTTAAAACTGTTAACGTATTGAATTTATTCACCGAATCTAGCTTAGACGAGCGGTCGCATCGTAATATACGAAAGCATATTTGCAGAGTTGTTAAAACATAGACAGAATATGCTATGAAAGTAGGTAGATGAAACCAGTGATTCAAATTTAGAAAAAGTTTGCATAGTCTTGTTTGCTTTGCTATTAGTCTTTGTTTGATTTCTAGTTATTAACCCCTACAATTTTCCAAGAAGAACCCAACGTTTTGCTCTTACTGATTAATCTCTTATATACTCTTTCTTAGCATAGTTTTCAATTCATTGCTTGCTTTCATTGATTTTCTTTTAGCATCTAGTTTAGCTATTAAGTTAATTTCCCTTTTTTTTGTTTACTTTAGGTTGCATCAATTAGTTATTTAAGTTCTTTGCATTTCTTTTATTTTCATTCATCCATAGCTACAAAATCGTGACAAACAAACTCCAAACCTCCTTGCGTCTTTGGTTGCTAGCTCTGATCACGTTTGGTTTGCAGTTGATCATATATGCGGTTCGACCCCTAAGTACTACAATCGCACATGTGCACTTGCATATTAGAGTCTATAAATTTAAAACGGGAAGAGTCCCTAAAGAAACATCCATATATTTGGCTGCAACTTTTAGACCCTATAAGTTTTTGGCGCTGTTGTCAAAGATTTGATTCAACAGCAAACTCAAAAAGGTTAGTATCACAACTCAAAGACATCATTTTCTCTAACTCTTATTTTTGTTTTCTAATAGTTTTATGAACCCTCAATCTATTAAGAACGCAAGGATCGACCCTTGCATCCCACCAAACACTCGCCCACCTCGTAATCTTCTCAGCTATTGCGACTCGCATCACTCTAATCAAAACCGGACCGACACCATTTTCTCGGAAACCTCCTCCGAGTGCACCTTACCAAGGTCGCCTCATGCCTCCCAGCAAACCCGTCAACTTGACAAGCTGATTGATATGACAAACAACATCATTGAGTACCAAACAAAGTCTGAGATGGTTATTCATAAGCGCACAAATGCTGTTCAAGAGGAGCTTTCTAACAATCTTCAAGATGTTTATAATAGTGTGAAGGTGCTGGAGAGTCACACGCCTAGCAACATTAACAAACTACAAAGGATTTCCGAGTTATCTAGATCTTGATAAGTTGAGTGAATAGCTTCTTGTCATTGGTTATGAAGAGGTATTTTACTTTGACTTTTACATCTTTTTTGTTTTTCAATGTTACAATGCATATTCTGACCATAATTAGGTTTAGGTACTCACTTTGCTAGAGTGCTAATTTTTTTTTTTTTTTGATAACTCAGGGAATCTCAGACCTATGAAAGGCCCCACACTAATCCCTGGGGAGGTGCAGCCCATGGATAGACCCTCTCTCCGGGTATTCAAATGGGCCGAAAGCAAAGGTCTATATCCGTGTGGCCAAGTGGGAATGATTTAACAATTCCACTCTTAAGGGGAATCGATCCCTAGCCTATACCAACATGGCAACTTCTCCTCAAGTGGGAACCATTAGACCACCACCACTTGGTTTAGACTGCTTATTTACAATGCATATTTTTCATGTTACTCTGACTCTTACATCTTTTTGTTATGCATTTGAACATAATTAGGTACTCACTTTGCTAGACGACTTATTCACGTTGGACACTCCTTTGACACACTTTTTGAGGAAACAAAGCTCACGTAAAATGAGGAGGTTGCATAAGACATTGAATCTTGCTCTGCAGAGAAACATAAATGAGGCAAAATCAGGAAGTTTAACTTTGAATGTAGTTGTTCGGAAGCGAGACATGAAGGTTCTGTATTATGAAAGAAAGGAAGATTTTGTGAATCTTCTTTTCACTTTTTTGCTGTTTTTTGGAGTTTGTGCTGAAAACTTATGGTGATAATATGATTCATGGATGCATCTTAAACATGTTTAAGAGCTTCAAGGACTTGAGTTGTAGGGGAATGAAAAGTTTGAGGTCCAAGGCAACACATGTACTACCATGGTATTATAGCTGCCATAAGCAATTGCTAGATATCAACACTGATGGGGTACCAAATACTTTGTTAATTGATTCTCTGAGGCTTATACGTCAGTATTCAAGTTCGAGATTTGGTGTGAGCGTAAAGGTGTATCCATTGAATCCTAGATGCCAACATAGCGTTCAATTAACTTTATGTAATACATGTAAGGGGTTTGTGAAGGGAAACATGAAATTGAGAGTATCAGATGGTCTAATCAGTATACCTCTAAGCTCTAGCTCGACCATTGGGTATCTAAAAGCAGTTTAAGGTGGGTTTAGATGATGTCGACGTGCAAGAGATCAGCATCGGTAAAGAAGAAGTAAAAAGCATTGACCCATCTCATTTTCCTCTTTTGATATTTCCTTGTTTTTTTGGTCGATCCCATTGATTAATTCTCTCTTTTCCGCAGGTTAAGAGTGTATTAATGTAACACCCCGACCGCTCCCTACCGGAGAGTCACCCATCCCTACGTCGGGCTCGTGGGCCCCGCCCCTGTCCGACAGTCAGTGCGTTATTTTTTTGGAGCCCGACTGACTGATTTACTTGTCCCTACAATCACCACGTGACCTTTTCCCATGTTTTGGCCTCACTCACACGGTTCCGTAGAGGATTTTCCAGAAAGTCACCCATCCTACTCCTACTCCAGCATAAGCACGCTTAACTCTGGAGTTCCCTTTGGGTAAGTGACCGGAAATGGTAAGTGCACTTTGATGACATAGGTAGACAAATCAATTTATTTAAACTTATTCAAATGGGCCGGACCCGGATCGTTACAATTCTCCCCCACTTAACGGGAATTCGTCCCCTAATTCTAATCCCGCCAGTGTGAACCTTAACCCCCAAACCCCAAGACAGTCTACTGGGACAGAACCAGTTTGACTTCCATTGGCTATGATACCACTTGTAACACCCCGACCGCCCCTACCGGCGAGTCACCCATCCCTCCGTCGGGCTCGTGGGCCCCNTCATGGGTTGTGACCCCCCGCCCCTGGCCGACGGTCGGTGTGTTATTTTTTTCGGGGCCCAACCGACTGATTTACTTGTCCCTGCAATCACCACGTGACCTTTTTCGTGTTTTGGCCTCACTCACACGGTTCCGCAGAAGACTTCCCGAAGGTCACCCATCCTAGTGCTTCTCCAGCATAAACATGCTTAACTCTAGAGTTCTCTTAGGATAAGTGATCGAAAAAGGTAAGTGCACTTTGATGACATATTTAGACAAATAAATTCATTTAAACTTATTCAAATGAGCTGAACCCGAATCGTTACAATTAAGAATTTTTTTATGGCATCGATTGTTTTAACCACTGCTCTGTGGAACTTTCAAGTGAGGAAGCCAAAAGAGGAATCGTGAAATCAGTGAAAGGAAAAGATTACATATTTTCAAATCTGATATCCACCTTTGCTATGTAATCTTTTTTTTTCTTGGAACTGAAACATTCAGTATTTTTCTTAATGTTTATTTTTTTATTTGTCTTTATGTTTATCTTCTTCTTGAAAAAAATTTCATCAAAAATGAGTTAACTTATGTGTGATGGATTTTTTCCAAATGATAAAAATTGTAGCAGACCAAAGTTGTTTTCGTTTACGTTCTAAATAATTTTCCAAATAAAAAGGACTCTAAATGAATTAGAAGACAAAGGGAAGCTCAAAAGATGAAATCTTTTGTACTATGTCTTGAAACGTTATCGACAATTTCAAATCATCTGTGTTTTTACTTTTTGTGAAGTTTTTTTTATTATCTTGCACTCGTTTTGTCTCTTCTCTTGGCTGGTTGCTTTGATTTTTTTTACAGAATCTCTAACAGATCAAAGATTTGAAAAAAGAATGACCAACGTGCTTATTGAGAATCATTTGAACAAGAAAAACGTCTTCTAGGTTCAACCTGGTAATGATTTTGTTGATTTGCTCTATAGTTTACTCACCATGCCTTTGGGAACCATTGTGAGATTGCTTGATAGTCACGGAAGGTCACAAACAGGTCATCATAGGTGTTGAGCGCCGATAATTTCCAGACTGAAGCTTGCAAGCCGATGCTGGTTTACCCGAAGAACGCGAAGGAAGGTTTATGCATAGTTTAAACTCAAGAGAAAAGTATTAGAATTTCGGGTATGCCTAATCATAAGTTGATCTTAAAAGTCGGTGCTCTCATTATCTTGCTTAGGAGCATTGACCCGAAGGGTGGTTTGTGCAATGGCACCCGACTTATTGTTACTCAGTTAGCTAATCACAGAGTAATTATGGCTAATTTCTTCGACAAAGTCGACGATAGGGTATTGATTCCAAGGATGTAAGTGACTCTGGTCGATGCAAGATTTCCTTTCCGAATGAGACGCGTGCAGTTTCCAGTTTCGCTTGCTTTCACGATGACTATTAATAAAAGTCAGTGTCAAACTTTGGATATAGTAGTTTTATATTTATCAAGACCGGTGTTTTCTCATGGTTAGCTTTATATTGCGGTTTCCAGAATAACGTCCAGAACAGGTTTGAAGATTTTGATCAGTGACAGCGACGTTATACCTCAAAAGAAAACAAAGTATAATCGTTTACAAGGAAGTATTTGAGAATCTTTAAATTTTGTACCTCTTCGGGTTTTTCTGTTTTATGTTTTTTTATAGTTATGGAATTTCACAATTATTATTTCTTTTTATATGTTGTGATTGGAGAAAATTATCAATATGATTGATGGGTGTAGAATAGCTATGTTAAGTTGATAAGTTGGTATGTTTTTAAAGTTTAATCTCAGATTTTTGTAGCTGGCGCAATGCACAGGCCCGTTTATTAGTATTTTGATTAAATATATTGATCAATACAGTTTTATTCATAGAAACAGATTTTGACCATCCAAATTTTTGAAAATTTTAGCAAACTATAATACAAAGCATATTTATTACATTCACCATTCAACTTTTGTTTCACTTTTCCGACATCATTTATTTTGCAACATTTTAATTTTTCGCAGGAGCTGTACTTGAGCTGCTTTCTCCTGTCTGATCCGCTTGTTTATTACCCGTCTCATCCGTTTTTTTGTCATCAGACGATTCACTGTCATCATTGAAACGTAAAGTACAAACCTTATCATGTATTTTATATATTCAATTTTCTACAAACAAACTTTATAGTATGTTGTATAACTACATCATACTAACTTGTTTTTATATAAGCTTTTAGGGTCTTTTAAATTATGGTCATATCCATAATTTAGATCACAATGCAGATTGACATGATATTTTTTTTACTTATGATACACATAAAAACAACCCGCAATACCATTATTGAACAAAAAAATAACATTATATTGGTTAGATCATCTGTTAAAAAAAAAAAGACTAATGTGAGATAACTTAAATAAAATAAAATAAAATAAAATAAGACTCACTCCATAGAGAAAATAAATTTGGTATCTTTCCAATATAATCTTATGAATTGGCCTTTTTGTAGACCTCTTGCATCTCGGATCTTGTTCCACCCAACTCCGAATTGATAAACATTCTGTTTTTGACTAAAGTTTAACCAATATGATTTGTCATTATCTTTAACTTCCACTTGAATACCATTTCGTGGCATCGTAATCCCCATCTTCTTCAATGTGTTCTCCATCTGCTTTTTTGGTAAAACTAAAATACCTCTGTTGGAAACATCATAGTCTGATAAATTTTTCTCTACTAACAAAACTGGGTCCATATTACAAAACTTTTAACTGCCTTAGAAATATAACTAAAAATGTTTTCAGAAAATAAAATATTTGAAAAGTTTGAATATTGGAGCTCGTTTATATATAGTTGTTGACTAAATTAAAGTTCCTTATCTTATATATATATATTTTTTTTTTTACTAGTATTAATTATTTTAAAAGCAGTTCTCTATATTTAGAAAATTATATGGATAGATTTTCTAAGTTATCATATGTTATTATTTTCTAAATTTACAAAGTTGTATCTTAAGTTAATTAATATTATTCTTATTATGCTAAATTTTATTTACTTTCTTTTGTAACTACTAGATTATGGGTTTACACCACTACATCTCCTTTGCTCAATTATATTTACAACAATCTTGCTTTTTAATCCTTTATTTTTATTTTTATTTTATAAATATATAAGCTAAATCTCTTATTCTTGAAACGCACATACCTAAATGGAAATTTAGTATCTTTGAAACATAAACTCTATTAATATTAGAATTTTTTATTCTTTCCAAAAACTTCAAAACGGGTTGATTTATACCTTATACTTTTGACATTTATATTCCTCTATTTTTTACAATAACTTCAATTATCTTTACCATTTATTAGTTTTAAATTTTAAAATTACTACTAATAACATAAAATCTAGTTATTAATAAAAAACGTGATGTTTTTATAAGTACTGGTTATTAATAGTGCAAAGTAACAATAAAAAAAAAATCATCATACAACAAGTATACTATTCATTAATTAATATTAAATTATCAATATCATAATTATGAATTGATTTATTAAGAGTTCATCTGTCAAATGATCATAAGTGAAAAAGTCTCAAAATGACCATTTATTTTCATAGTAATAATTCATCCATATGACCATCAACTCCAAATATGCTGCAAAGATACAAAAAACCAAGAGTTCAGCAGTTATTCCTTCATGTCAATGGTTGTTTTTGTTTAGGCTTTCGTACAGAAGGCACCAGAGGAAGTAGAGTATAGGTTGGTGTTAGTGATATACTACCGAGGTTTAGAGTGTTAATGTTATACTACCGACGTTTAAAGTGCTAACGTTTGCCACTTTCATGATTTAAAATGCGATTTTTCCTCTATTTGACCCCAAAAAAAAAAAATTCATACATATTTTTGTTTCAACAATTCATTTACCTAAATTTTAGAATTTGTTTGTGTTTATATAACACATAATCTTATGATAAGATATGATTATTTTTTCAAATAGGTCAATTATATGGATATATTTTATAAATTTCCAGCCTTGTTGTATTTGTGTAGGTTAAACTAGTTATCATTTATTAGATTAAAATGTATTTACAACAACTTTGGTTTTTACTCCTTTCCATTTTAATTTGATTCTCAAATATATAATCTAAGTTTATTGTAATATCTAGAAAATTAATTTCTACTAATATTTTCCAAATCTGTCTTGTTAATTTTGAGTGCCTTTGGAACCTTACTTTTGACATATATATATTTTACAATCACTCCCACGAGTTAAAATGATATTCAAATCATTAAGTGTACTGTTTCATTTATTTATCAATCATTTTACCATAACATATCACATACCTACGCAATGGATATTTGCAAGGTGCAAGATAGTTTTTGGATGGTGCGGGCAAATTTTCTTCAAATCACCATTCATCATAAATTTTGGAGTCTGATGCGATCATTTAGTTAAAAATTTAGATGTTAGGAAATTTTAGAGATGCATGCACCTCCTTAATAACAAAAATCGTTAAAAGATTTGATGCAACTTAAATTTTTAAACGAGTGCTTTCTCGTGTGGTAATTTTCACCTGTTTGTGGTGTCCTCCTTCTATGTGTTGTGTACGCGCTTAGATGCATTGTAACCTTTTTTTTGGCATGTTTGAATCATGTTTTCCCACTAAAACGGACCCTACTCCCCCTCCCCTCCTCCCATGTCTCTCGTTGATTGGTCTTCCCCGCATTTGAGTTGACGCTTCCTTCTTCCATCAAGCCGGTCTCTTCTTACGCATTAAACTTTGGATATTAACCGCGGTATTTTAATACCCAAAAATTTAAGAAGACGAAAAATAAATGTTTTTGGTTAATTTGATTAATTTAAAAGTTCTGAATTTTTCAAAATTTAAGGGGATTTCTGATCAATTCAAACTCCTCGCAAAATCTGTAAATAGCTGATACCTCAGGGACTAATGTGCAAAAATCTGCCAAAAGCAAGTTCAACTCTTCCAAAATCGTTGGGATCGATTTTTGCACTCCAAATCCGCAAGTCACTCCCTAATATCACGTATATATATCCGTTCTAAACCCCCAAATACTTAGCCGCTGATTCCTTCACGAGTTTGAAGACTTTTGGTGAGTTTCGGAGAATCTCTCACCTCTTTTCCATTTTGAACTTTGTCAACCGCGTTTTTGAAAGGGATTTTCGTAATATAGGTTCATTGTTATCTGATCGAAAATATCTGAAGTTGAAAGATATTTCAACCTAACGAGTAATAATGATTCATGTGCATATTTGTTTTTTAAAATAGGAATATAATCAATGGGAAATTTGTGTAATAAATAATTAGTGAAAAAACTCAATTATTTTTTGTAGTCAACAATAATAAGTACTTTATATAGGCTAATCACGTGATACAGACAAGGGTAATCATGGGTAAATTCGTCGACACCGCGACGATAGGGTATTGATTCCAAGGAAGTAAGTGACTCCGGTCGATATAAGGTTTCCTTTTTGAATGAGACTCATGCAGTTTCCAGTTTCGCTTGCTTTCACAATGACTATTAATAAAAGTCATGGTCAAACTTTGGGTATAGTAGGGTTATATTTGCTAAGACCGGTGTTTCCTCATGGTCAGTTTTATGTTGCGGTTTCCAGAGTAACATTCAAAATAGGTTTGAAGATTTTGATTATTGATAGCACCATTTATTTTGCAATATTTTGTTTTCTCCGCATGAGCTGTACTTAAACTGCTTTCTTTTATCTGATCCTTTTGTTTTTCACCTGTTTCATCCATTTTTTTGTCACCGGATTCTTTGTCATCATTTAAACATAAAATACGAACTTTATCATGTATTTTATATATTTCAATTTTCTACCAATAAACTTTATAGCATGTTGTATAACAACATCATAGTAACATGTTTTTTTTTTTTTTTTTTTTTTTTTGTCATCAGCTTCAACTCTTAGAACGGTTCAGAGATCCAAACCGGAGGAGTTGAATTTACATAATCTAAACGATAAAGGTAGTTCCGAGCACCGCGTGCTAACTTGTCTGCCTTTGTGTTTTGTCCGCGTGGAATATGCGAGATGGTGAAGGATGTGAACTCCTTTCTGCTTGTCTCGTATTCCTCCAGATGTAGTGTGAAAGCCGGCCATTCTTCTGGTTTAGACACCATCTTCACCAAATCCGAACAGTCTGTGACGAACGCCACCATCTTTCTTCCAGCATTGAGCATGCAGTGCATTGCCCATATCAATGCTTCCAGCTCTGAGTGGAGTGGTGAAATGCTTCGTCGAACATTTCGTGCTCCCATTAAAATTGCATCCGTGTGAAATCCATAACAATACCATCAAAAACCCGAATTAGCTGTTGATGCCTTCCAAGAGCCATCTATCTGGCACCATAGTTCAGTGGGAGAAAGTCGATGATCCTCCTGACTCATTTGATGTGTGTGTCCCTCGATCTCATCAGTTTGTGCCGATTCCCACGCCAGTGATTCCGCTTTTGCAAGCCGTAGCAGCTCCCAGGGGTCCCTATATATGTTTGAAAAGATTTTATCATTTCTCGATTTCCAAATATACCATAATACCCATGGATATAGAAACATTTCCTCATTATCGGGTAATTCCCAAAACAAATACGACATATTGCAATATAAGGCATCCGTTGGAAACCGTTGTGGTGGCGTCGGAATTGCCGATAATGCCCAGACTTGAAACGTTGGCGGACATTCAAACAATGTATGATTTATTGTTTCCCTTTCTGCACCGCATTTTCCGCACTGGGTATCACAATTGATACCTCTACACCTAAGTCGATCCATAACCGATATACAACCCGAAAGTATTTGCCATAAAAAGTGTTTCATTTTTGGTGGGCATTTAACCTTCCAAACTTTCCGTTGGAGTTGACTAATATCCGGCCCATACACCCTGGTTGAATCTCCATTCGTGGGAAATTCATGTTCCGTTGTGTAACCAGACTTGACTGTATATCGACCTGTTTTTGTAAAATGCCAGCTTAAAATATCCGGTCTAATATTCATGGTTGTAGGAATTCCAGTAATGAGCGGTAAATCCTCAGGAACAACCAATTGTTCCAATAACGACTTATTCCACATTCCCGTTGCTGAATCAATCAAATTGTTTACTTTTAATTCAGGGTATAAATTATACCCACGACATATTGCTGATCTCGGGCGAGATGCTGGAATCCATGGATCGTTCCATACAGAGATAGAATGTCCTGAACCAACTCTTTTAATAAGCCCTTTTTGTACCAGAGATCGAGCGGATATAATACTCTTCCATCCGTAAGAAGGGGAGTACGACCGTATAGGGTCCATGGGGGTTCCGTTTCTGAAATAACGCCCTTTGAAAACCTTTGCAAATAGAGATTCCGGGTACTCAATAAGTCTCCAAAGTTGTTTGGCCAAGAGCGCCGTATTAAAATCCTCGATGACCCGGAAGCCGAGTCCCCCCTCCGTTTTGTGTTTACATAGTTTTTTCCAAGCCATCCAATGCATGCCCCGTGATATTCCATTAGTGCTCCACCAGAATTGTGCAACTGTGCTAGTAAGTTTCGTTGTAACCGTTTGCGGTAGCCTAAAGCACGACATAGTGTATGTCGGCATTGCAGTTGCTACTGATTTAATTAAGACTTCTTTTCCTCCTTTTGACAGTAATCTCGATGTCCAGCCGTTAATCCGTTTTTGTTGGCGTTCAACTAGAAAATTAAAAATCTTTGTTTTTGCTCCTCCCAGACATTCTGGGATACCCAGATAAGTTCCCATCCCTCCGAGATTCATTATTCCCAATGTTTGATGTATTTCGGCCTTGATATCGTCTTCCACCGTATGCCCAAATTGTATTGAGGATTTGTCAAAATTTATTTTCTGTCCTGACACCACCTCATACTGTCGTAAGATATTAAGTAAAGTATTGGATTCCTCCTTGTTTGCCTTACAAAAGAACAAACTATCATCTGCAAACAGCATATGAGAGATAGCTGGACTTCCTCGCGTGACTTTCATTCCGGTAATCAATTTTTCCCGCTCTGCTTTCCGCAAATTGGCGATTAAGACCTCGGTGCACAGGATAAATATATATGGAGATAACGGGTCTCCTTGCCTAAGTCCTCGATTTGGTTTGATGTTTCCCCTGGCATGTCCATTAACAAGTACCTTGTATTGTACCGACTTAATACACCACATCACCCATTTAATCCACTTTTCCGCAAATCCCATTTTCCGTAGAAGATGTTTTATAAAGGACCATTCGACTCGATCATAGGCTTTACTCATATCCGTTTTAACTGCCATAAATTCCCTCTTGCACCCTTTATTAGTGCGGAGACCGTGAAACATCTCCTGGGCGATGAGAATGTTATCCGAAATAAGTCTCCCAGATACAAATGCGGATTGAGTCTTAGATATAAGTCTTGGTAAGAGACTTCGCAATCTTTGACATAAAACTTTTGATATGATTTTGTATCCCACATTGCATAGAATAATAGGTCGTAATTCCGTCATACGAGTAGGTCTATCTGTTTTTGGGATGAGACAGATATTAGTCGTATTTAACCGTTGATCAAAAACACCCGATGACAGGAAATTGTTTACCATTTGAGTCACATCCGTCTTAATTATGTGCCATGATTTTTGGAAAAATAAAGCCGTCATCCCATCCGGCCCTGGAGCCTTTTCTGGATGCATCATGAAAAGTGCCGCTTTGATCTCCTCCTCTGAGGCCTCTCTCGTTAATAGCTCATTATCTCCCTCTGATACTTCCGAGTTTATTTCTCCAAGCACCTCCTCAAAGGATGTTGGATTAGTAGATGTAAATAATTCGTCAAAGTATTCTACTGCTACTTTTTCCACTTTGCTTTCCCCTGTTACCCAAACCCCCTCTTTGTTATAAAGGCCCACAAGCCTATTGATAGTCCTCCGTTGTTTTGTCGTGGCATGATAAAACTTCGTATTGAGGTCCCCGCATCTATTCCATAAATTCCTACTTTTCTGTTGCCAGAATTGTTCCTCATCCTTATAAGCCTCTTGAAGCTTCCTAGTCACGTCATTTAACTCCGCTTGGGTGCGAGAATCATCATTTTGTATTTCCTCCAGAAGACGTTGTAATTCCTCAATTTTGTCTTTTCCGTATGGTTTATTTTCCTTTCTCCACCTTGAAATTTCATGTCGGCAATTGCCGATTTTGTCCACCAATGTTTTCGTTTCATTTTCCGGATCATAGTGCCATCCGCGGGCTATTGATTCCATGAAACCTTCTTGACCCACCCATCTTTTATCAAACCTGAATTGGCGTCTTCTCTTTGGGATTTTAGCATCAATTGTCGCAATTATCGGTCTATGATCTGAGCCAATTAATCTCAGATATTCGACATAAGAGTGTGAGAATCTATCATGCCATTCCTCCGAAGCCATAGCTCTATCTAGTCTACATCTCACTATTTTCCCCCTCCGTCTACCTCGCCAAGACAAGGTGTTACCACGTGATGGAAAATCTAATAAGCCGCAATTTGTGATCATCATATTAAAGTCGATGAAACTCGATGCCTGTCTAAGATTGCCTCCTTGTTTCTCGTGATTTCCCGTGATTTCATTAAAATCTCCGATTAAAAACCATGGTTCTGATCTGGTTAATCCGATCCGTGTAATTCTTTCCCAAACTTGATTCATATATTTTTGAACTGGATCTCCGTACACAAAAGATAAATAAGTGGTTTTCCCATCAATCATTGCCTCAATATCAATTATTCTTTTATTTGAGAATAAAACATTGACATCGTAAATGTCATTACAAAATAATGCAAGTCCTCCACTTACTCCTACCGGTTCGACCGTAAACAATTTATTGAATCCGAAATGTAACTGAAATTGCTCTAAAAAAAGAAAAGGCTTCTTGGTTTCTGAAAGAAATAAAAAGTCGGGTTTGAATTTCCTCCACACTTCCTTGAGATAGCTTATTGTATAAGGATTGCCTAATCCCTGACAGTTCCAACTCATAATCCGCATCAATCAATATCTTTATCTTTGCATGGATCCTCCGCCGGATCGTTAGCTCTCCCCTTCTCTGGTTTTGCTCTAACCCCAAAACGATGCTCCTTTCCTAACTGTCTCTTCCGTGGAGTAAGAAGTGTTTGCACCAATCGTTTCTTAGTCCCTCCGCCAGCACCAGCCATTGACCTGCAAGTCTTCTTGCGAGTTCCTCCTTGTTTCCCCCCTTGAACTTGATCCTTTGTTGTTCCTGTTGTGTCGTCATCCAGTGTTGGATCAGTGGGTGCAATGGTTACCCCGACTTCTTCCAAAATGTTATCCTCCCTTTCATCCCGCTCATCCTGCATGTGATGTTCCTGCAACCCCATTTCCTCCACCTCCACAGTGGCGTCTTCCTCAGTCGTCTGAAGATTCTTATCAATGGTTATCTCCGTTTCCATAAAGTTCTCCAAATCCATATCAGTGGCAATCACGATATTCGGAGCAACACCCGGGTTTTGCTTCTGGGCAGTAACCATCACTGCATTCGGGCCATTAATTTCCCCATCATCAGAGACATTCAATCTCACCACAGCAATCGCATTTCCAAGATCGTTCATTCATGCTATTTTCTCATCAAAAACGAGCTCCTTACGCACCTTTTTGGTTGAATGGTGACTTGGACTTAATCGTTCGGAAATAAAGGTAGAAGCTGGTTTGTTAAGCTCCACCCTCGCTTCGCTGACCACATCTTGCTCCTCTATGGACCGATAAACCCCCCGGGCACGACCTCCAGCCCTCTGTCTCATTTCTCGTGGAGGGATGTACCCCGCAGGAACTCGGAAAGAAGTCCCTTCTCCATTTCTCCTGTCACCGTGTTTATACTTTCTTTCCTCACGACGATCTTCCCTTTCGTCTCCCATTTTGCCTTTGCCTTTATGTTGCTCCCCGTTTTTGATACCGTGAGTAGCTTTCTCTCCTTCAAACTCACCACCACCATTAGCCCCTTGTATCACTGCACCCTTATAGCTTAAGCTCCCTGGTTCAGACCGCGACTCTCTCCGATTAGCATCTTCTCGGTGTCCTCGCTGAGCAAGAGTCATGGGACACTTGCTCTGATCATGACACATACTGGAACAACCACGGCAGAACCCGAATAGGCGTTCATATCGCAGGACCACCAACGTTTCTTCTCCACTATGAAACTCAACACTAGTTTCGAAAACCAATGGTTTGAATCCATCTAAGCAAACCTTCACTCTGCCTTCATTGATATCCACCTCTTTGACTTCACCAAGTGCCTCCCCAATACTCCGGAATGTTGGCTCAGCCCAAAAATGCAGAGGTATGTTCATCATTCGGACCCAGAACGTGATCATAGATGGGTAGTTGGGATCCACCACTGGTTGCCACTGTACCAGCGAGATCATCCAATAGTCAAAGTGGAATGGTTCTGTCTTCAGGACCTCCACAATGTCATCTTCCTCATCAAAATCGAACTGGAACCTTCCCATTCCTAAGTCCGCACCAGCAACTCTCTCTTCCACCTTCCATATACGTGGTAAGATATACAGAAGGGATTTCACCTCCTGTGCCGATGGATTCATACATCTGCCTATCAAAGTGCGAGAATAGCCCTTGATAAGTGCCGTGTTATCAGACCTTGGCACCATGATCTTCATCCGTGGCGCCAGTGTCTCCTTGTTTTTGTTTAAACCTCCCGATTTCAAAACCCCTGATTGAACCATCTTTTCACTCAAACTCAAAGTACCCGGATTTAGTAGTGTAGCAAAAGAGGCGAAGGCTTGAAAGTGATGCTCTATGCTTCTGCTTCTGGTTCTTTTTATACGACGATCCAACCACATTTGCCCAAACCGGAGACATGTAATAAAGATACGATGCGAATCCGAGACTGAATCCCTGATAAATGCCAAAATTTTCCTCATTTCTCCTTTTTGTATCCATTCCAATCTCCCTAAATCCATTATTTGAATCGCTAGCTCACCATATCCTATTTGTTCCTTAATGGGGAATGCGAAAATCATTATCTGATCGGCCAGACAGAGCGGATTAATACCATCTTCCCATAGCCAGAGTCGAATCGGATTCTGATCTGAAATCATATCCTTTCCGCCAGCTGTGGATCTCCATGTAAATGATGAAGAGATCTTGTCGCAAATTGGAGTTCTCCAATACCCGTATATTTCCTTCCAAATCCGTATCGGTAGCAGACCCATTAGCCTCCAATCATATACCCAATAATATACCCCATTGAAACCAGATCTTTCATTGCCGATCAGATCCAACAATACCCAATCATAGATCGAGTGATAATCCCCAATAAAACCAAAGTCATCGTTGCCAAAACTCTTCGTCATTGTTGTTCGCGAATCGCCATCGCCGTCCTTCCTCTATGTTAGTTTTAAATTATTAGTAAAAAAACATATTTTTCATAGTAACATGTTTTTGTATAAGCTTTTAGGGTCTTTTAAATTATGGTCAATGGTCATTCTATTAACATATCCATAATTTAGATCACAATGCAGATTGACATGACACATTTTTACTTATGACTAGGTGAATATAAAATATTTTATATGTTCAATATATAATTAATATTGTATATTGAAGTTGATCTATTTATACATAATTAATTATATATTAATAATAACATTATATGAATATTTAATAATAAAAAATAATGATAAATCAAATAAAAAAAGGTTGTAGATTTCAATAGAAATTGAAGATAAAAAAAAAGCCATTAACAAAGATTTTAAATTACTTCCTTAAATAAAAAGTGTAAATATGATAACTAAATAAACTGAAAAATATTAAAACATATAATAATTTATTTAATTTTTATGGTTGGCCTGCACGCATGAGCAGGTATAATTTGTTTTATAGACATAAATAGTTGTAATATTTAAGTATTGATTAATTTTCTTTTATATTATGTAAACGTTAAATTTTTATACATATACGGTTTTAGTGTTTAATAACAATCACACAAATGTTTTATATCGTTTTGTGTCTTTTGAAACTAATTTATTTTAAAACTTTTTATTTTTTTTTGTACCGTTTACAGTGACATATAATTTCAAATGTAAAAGTTATATTAAATAATAATTAAATTCAATTAATATATCTTTAATATTATCTATACTATGCTTTCTTTTCTCCTTACACAATATAATACTGCCAATATATATATATTAAGTTATTTTTCCTTGACCTATTGGTAATTAAAACAAAATGAATTTTACAATTTTTACTTGTCCTAAGAGCGGATAGATGGTTGGTCCGTACATTCGTGCGTACCAACCACCTTACCGATTTTAGGACTTATAGAGATTTAAAAATATATAAAATGTTTGATAACTAAAATTAAAATTGGAGTCTAATCAAAATTAACAAAGTGTATGGACGACAAGTTCGCATGCGACTTTGATTTTTTCATAACTAATATTTATATACACACATGTATTTGTGTAAAAATCAAAGTATGGCTTTTATGTGTTAAAAAAACAAAATATATGTCTTGTAATATATCTTTTTATAATTTATGGTTAAATTTTAAAAAGAAATAAATACGTATAGTTATGCTTGTAAGTATGAGTTAAAAATAAATGAATTGTAATTAGGTGTTGGTTAGTTTTTCTTATATTTCCCGCAACTTTATGTTTTTACACGATGCGGTTTTTGGCGTTTAAGAACAATCACGAAAACCGTTTCTATTTAATCAAAATTTTTATTTTTGAGCATTTTATGATATATGGTTTCAAATTAAAATTTATATTAAATATTAAAAAATTACAAAGAATTTTTTTTAAAATTTAAAATCTAATATTCGACTTTATCATGAAAATAAATATAGTACATTGTATAATCTATTATTATTATTTTTAATAAAAATTATAATAAAAATTTATTATAAAATTTGTGAAATCATATTTTATAAATTCTCTTGTAGCTCTCCGCTCATCTCTTCGTCCAATATTGAGGAATTGGTTTGATGAAAAAAATAATTTTCTTATGGTTGGTATGCATGCATGTGTTCATTTTAAAATTTGAGCCGCACATGCGTTTATTATAAATTTTGCTTCTTAAGATTTTTAAATGACTCTATAAAACAAAGCACGAGAGTGTTACGAAAAAACAAAACTGTAGAGATTTATTTTTATTTTTACTTCTACTTCTTATAGATATTTGTTTTATCTTATTATAATTTATTTTTTCATCTGGTTACATTTCATTTTATTTTTGATCTCAATTCTTCGATATATGAGTATGATATAAACTTTTTACTTGTTTAAAAAAAATAAGAGATAAAAATGGTATAGCGTATTTACTATCCTATTGGGTAATATATTATCATTTTATATATATAAATAATATATATTGCTTGTAAAATTTTCGTAATCATATTTTATGCAATTTATTATGAATATATGTAAAACAAAATTGAAAGCATAGTAATTATTATATTCTGTTAATTTAAATTTATTAATTTTTGTGTTGTAATATAGTGTGTTCATGTTTTAATTTCATAATTTGTTTAATGTTAACTCAACCAATCAAAACACTTCGTTTATTTTAGGAAATTTGATACGTCATATTTACATGTCATCATTAAAATGAACTAACTTTCATTATAGAGCTGCCAAGTCAGCATTTTCACTAAAAGTGATTCTCAAATAATCGGAAGGAGGATTTTAACTCAACCAATCAAAACATTTCGTTTATTTTATGAAATTTGACATGTCACATTTAGATGTCATCATTAAAATGCACTAACTTTCATTGTGAAGCTGGCAAGTCAGCATTTTTCACTAAAAGTGATTCTCAAATAATAGGAAGGAGGATACATATAAAAGCAACAAACAATACCATTATTGAACAAAAAAAAGAAAAAACACTATATTGGTTAGATACATTAGATACATCTATTAAGAAAATGAATACCTAATGTGAGATAACTTAAAATAAAATAAAATAATAAGACTCACTCCATAGAAAAAATGAATTTGGTATCTTTCTAATATAATTTGATGAGTTGGCCTTTTTGTAGACCTGTTGCATCTCGGATCTTGTTCCACCAAAGTCCGAATTGATAAACATTATGTTTTAGATTAAAGTTTAACCAATATGATTTGTCATTATTTTTAACTTCCACTTAAATACCATTTTGTGGCATCGTAACCCCCATCTTCTTCAATGTGTTTTCCATCTGCAGTTTTGGTAAAATCAAAATACCTATGTTGAAAACACTCGCAGTCTCATAACCATTTCTCTACTAATATATTTTGATCCATATTACATAACTTTTAACTGCCTTAAAAATTAACTAATAATTTCTTTAGAAAATAAATTATTTGAGAAATGTGAATATTGGAGCTTAGCATATATGTTTATCAAATTAATGTTCCTTGTCTTAATATATATACTAGGTGATAACATGTGCCCTGCAGAGGGTGAATAATTTATTATTTATTTAGTTTTGTATAATTTAAAAATTAAATCATACTAAAATATTTTAGTCCAGTCTTTTTATATAATACAACATAATATGTTTAAAAAAAATATTTTCTAATAAAAGAAAGCAAAATTAAACAATGTAGTAATGAAATGTGTATAATATTAAATCATAGTAAATTTCGATTTCATTTAATTATGTTGTATAAAATTTTAGAAAATAAATCATAACAGAAAATGAATTATAAATTTCTTAGTTAAATTAAAAAATAAAAATTATATTTTATGTATATCATAAATTGTTTGTAAATTTTGATTTCGTTTAATTATTTTGTATAAACTTACTGGTTATGATTTGTTTTAGAAAATGAATCATAACAGAAAATGATTATAAATGTTTTGGTTATATTAAAAATAAAAATGGATAATAGCATATAATGTAATTAGTTTATTGAAATAAGTATTTTTTAGAAGGTTGGTGAGAATGAATGTGGTGGTGACAAATCAGCAAAATGACACCACTATAAAATGCTTTTCAAATAATATATATGGAATTTTTAATAGGACTAATTATTTTAAAAGCAGTTCTCTATATTTAGTAAATTATATGGATAGATTTTTGGGAAAATTAGAAATAAAGATGTTTTTTCTATCGTCGTATCCATGATTCCATATACACCTTTTTAACTAACTCTTGTGCCTTTATACCTTATGTTAAATCTAAATCCGATTATACCCTCTAAATCACTAATTTTATTTCTAATATATTTACTAAAAAATTATAACACATCATTTCATCCAAAAAAACCCAAAATTTCCAGCATATTTATCTATGATAAACAAAAAAGTTTTGAAAATTTTTCTCAAATAGAATTTGCACAGATCAATTATTGTAAAGCAAATAACAAATTCAATAAACACACCAGATTTATGTGAAATCTATCTAATATTTTTTTGGTTTACACCATTGATTTTCGCAGAGATATGAAAGAATCATAAACAGAGAGTATAGTTATGAAGACAACATGAAAAATATGAAGAAAATCATGTTTCTAATTCCAAAACCGCAGAAGACATGTTCTAAACTTCGCATAACACGCACATTATGCAGAATGTATATTTTACGGAATCGCAGAACATATAGAAACCTCAGAAGACATGTTCTAAACTTCACAAAACATGTACATTATGCAGAATGTATATTCTACGGAATCGCAGAACATATAGAACTCTCAGAAGACACATTCTAAAACTTGCAGATCATAAAGAATCCGGTAGAAAAAACCTTTTGAATTTTGCAGAACATATCGAAATTTTTTTTGTAAATATTTTTTGTTACGTTTTTGGAATAACATATATTTTCTGTTTCCTTAAGTAAATGTTTTTTCTTTTATAACATTTTTTAAATGAATTAAATATTAAAATATATGATTCTGAGGGTAGTTTAGGCACAATTTGACATACAAAAATAAAAATGTCGATGGACAAGAGGGTACAAAAATATCATTTATTTCTAATTTTCGATAGATTTTCTAAGTTATCTTAAGTAAATTAATATTAGTCTTATTATGCTAAATTTTATTCACCTTTTTTGAAACTACTAGATTATGGACTTACGCCACTATATTTCTCTTGCTAAATTATATTTACAACAATCTTGCTTTTTAATCATTTATTTTAATAAATATGTAAGCTAAATCTCTTATTCTTGAAATGTACATAATTTAATGGAAATTTATACCTTATACTTTTGACATTTATATTCCTCTATTTTTTTACAATAACTTCAATTATCTTTAGCATTTATTAATTTTAAATTTTAAAATCACTAATAATAACATAAAATCTAGTTATTAATAAAGTGATGTTTTTATAAGTATTGGTTATTAATAGTGCAAAGTAACAATAAAAAAATCATCATACAATAAGTATATTAATTATTAACTAATATAAATTTATAAATATCATAATTATGAATTGATTATAATAAGAGTTTATCAGTCAAATGATAATCAGTGAAAAAGTCACAAAATGATCATTTATTTTCATAGTAATAATTTTTCATACATACGTCCATTTATTTGACCAAAAAAATAAAGAAAATTCATACATATTTTTATTTCAACAATTCATTTAGATAAAGTCTATAATTTGTTTGTGTGTATATAACACATAATCTTATGATAAGATATCATTATTTTTTATATTTTCTAAATTTTCAGCATTGTTTTATCTGTGTAGGTTAAATTAGTTATAATTTATTAGATAAAAATGTATTTACAACAACTTTGGTTTTTACTCCTTTCCATTTTAATTTTATTCTCAAATATATAATCTAAATTTATTGTAATATCTAGAAAATTAACTTCCACTAATATTTCCAAATTTAACCTTACTTTTGACAAATATAATATTTTTGTACAGTAACTCCCATGAGTTAAAATTTTATTCAAATCTTTATGTGTAGAGATTCATTTATTTATCAATTATTTTGCCATAACATATCAGATACCTACGCAATGGATACTTGCACGGTGCATGATGGTTTTTGGGTGCTGCATATGGTCAAATTTTCTCCAAGTCACCTGGAGTTTAGTGTGATCATTTAGTTAAAAAATTAGATGTTAGAAAATTTGGAAGATGTATGCACCTCCTAAATAACAAAAATCGTAAAAATGATTTGATGCAACTTAAATTTTTAGAAGAGTGTGCTTTCATGTATTTCAGTTTTAAAAAGGTTCAGGAAAGAAAGTTCTTTTCTCGAGAGCGTTTTGTTTGCCCTCCTTTCAAATCCCTAGCCGTCGTCTTCTTTACCGTCTCCGATGTCCGGTTCGCCGGATCCGCCGTCTGTTTCTCCATTTCCTCCGTACCTCCTCTTCCTCCTCCCTCCATCAATTCCTTCATCCGTTTCCCCCTCTCGGCCAATTTCGTCCTCGACAGATGTGCTATTGTCGGAGGTTTCTTCTAGATCTGTTCCTCCTTCGGTGAGCCCAGCCTCTAATGTTTCAGTTTCCATCTTGGAGAAGGAAACAAAGAACTCTGCTTCCACAGTTCAGCCCTCTCCTCGTGCTTCCCCGTCAGTGTCTCTGGGTGATGATTCGGGGACGGGGGTTCCATCTTTTTCGGAGCCGCTTAAAAATTTGGCTTCGACAAAAACTGATGCCTCGCAGTCGCCTTCTCACCCCGCTTCTGGTTTTAGCTGGGCTTCAAGGGCAAAGTAGGCAAACAAATTTCCGAAATCGGCAGTTCCAATGTCAATTTCGGCGAATGGTATCCCGAGAGTAAAGGTTCCAAATGCAGTGTTTGAGAGAGGAGCTAAGAGTCACTCTAATTTCATTGTCGGGATTTTCTATGGCAATGCTCCCTCCTCTGGCAAAATATGGGGAGTTTTAAATTTTCTTTGGGGTAAAGACCGTCGTGTGACTATCCACAACCTGTCAAAGAACGCTTTCCTTTTCCATATTCCATCTGAATCTCTTAGAAGGAGGATACTGCAGCATGAGCTTTGGCGGGTTGGAGATTCCCCTTTCTTCGTTACTGAGTGGAAGGCCTCCTTTAGTCTGGATCCGCCATCTCTTAATCGTGCTCCGATCTGGGCCACCATATCCCAAGTCCCTTTTGATCTTATCACGGACGAGGGTCTCTCTATTATATCCAAACCATTGGGAACCATTGTTGATGCTAAGCCTTTCTCAAGTGTTCACTCTGTCGAGATCAAGGTGGTGGTAGACCTCACTGCTCCTCTCTCAAACTCAGTTGAGGTTGAGCGTGAAGATGGCGAGATAGTAACTCTATGTGTAACCTATCCATGGTTGCCTCCGTTATGTTCCATCTGTAACGAAATAGGGCATAAGGCGGTTCTGTGTCCAAAATCTCCCTCCACCAGTTCGGAAAAATCAAAAAATCCAAAGCCTGGTCCTAAATATATTTATAAGCCGAAAGAGCAGGGTTCTTCTCGGGAGCCACATTCTTCTTTTGTAGGTGAGGTGGTGGTACTGCAGCCTAAAAATATCCCTATGTATGTTGAAGAGGTTGCAAATAAGGTTTCTTGTGATTTGGTCCCCCTGTTGCAGTAGCAAATATCTCTTCGGATGTTTCAGTGGTGGGTGAGGTAGCCTCAGACAATCCTGTTGTAAACTCTGTGGCCGATGGGGAATCTCTGAAGTAGGCTATCGTCATTAAGGAGTCTGCATCTCCCGATTTTAATAAGAATGATTCAAATGCTGGAAAGGATCTGGTTTTCACAGCTGCAGTCAAAACGATCCCGGCCAATAGAGCTTCTAGTAGCAGTTCACTTGCAAATAGTAGCACTCCAATTGCAAACTCCTTTGCTCTCCTAAACCAAGATACTGAATGTTCTCTCTCGGAATCTGATATGGCCATCACCATCCATTCAGCTTCCCTGGTTCATCAGCAATCAGCATCTCCAAACTCTTCTTCCTCGAAAAAGCAGAAAAAGAAGAAGAGAAAGTTATTCGCTCTAAATTCGCCGGTTTCCGGTGGCGGTTTTCCTCTGGAAACAGGGGATTGTCACCATCATTAATATCTCTATGTCAGATACATTTTTTGGAACGTGCGGGGTATTAATGACTTCTCAAAGCATCGTCCTCTTGCTGCTTATGTACATACTAGGCAAGTTACTTTCGGAGCCCTTTTGGAAACGCACGTTAAAGAATCGAACAAAAGTCGTGTCTTATCTTCTTTTGGACCTGATTGGTCGGTGCTCTCAAATTATCAGTACTCAGATTTGGGGAAAATCTGGATTATATTCAAGCAGCCTACTATAGTCTCTCTCTTATTTTCAGAATTGCAGTCGATAACCTGCGAGATCACTCTTCAAGATGGTTCTTCTTTTGTCTACACAGCAGTCTATGCCTCAAATGATATTGAAGAAAGAAATTCTCTTTGGCAATCGCTCCGAGATACAATGGTTTTCGTTTGATTTGAACTCAAAGCCATGGATGGTTTGTGGTGATTTAATGAAATCACGGGTCCTTCAGAATCTTCAAACCCAAACGTTATATCCTCCTCTCCCGCAATGAGAAGTTTTTCTGAGTGCTTATCAGATTTGGGGCTTTCTGATATGGCTTCCCAAGGTCCTCGATACACATGGTCGAACCATCGTCCCTCTGATCCAGTGGCAAAGAAGTTAGACAGGTGCCTAATAAACGTCAATTGGTTATCTTCCTTCCCCTCTTGTCATTGTACTTTTGAGCCGCCTGAGTTCTCGGATCATACACCATGTCATATAAAGCTCTTCACACCTCCTCCGGTTTTTGGTACACGTCCTTTCAAATTCTACAACTTTATCACAAAGCTTTCCTCCTTCCTCCCGACTATTAAGCACGCTTGGGAGAGGGCAGGAGAAAGGGTGGGAAATTTGAAGGATTTCTGTTATAAGCTTAAGAGTTTGAAACACCCTTTGAAATCCTTGTGTAAGGAGAATTTCAGTGAAATTGAAAGGAGAGTGCAAGACTCAAGTAGAATCCTTAAAAGTCTTCAACTAGCTGCGCTCCAGGACCCCTCTTCGGTGTCTCTAGATCAGGAAAGGCAAGCTCGTGAAGCTTGCCAGTTCCTCCGTTTGGCTGAGGAGAGTTTCTTTAGACAGCGGTCTCGTATCAAATGGTATGAAGAAGGAGACTTAAACACAAATTTCTTTCACAGAGTGACTCAAGTGAGAAACGCCTTAAACGCGATAAAATACTTGCTAAGGCCAGATGGCTCTCGGTCTTCATCGCTAGAGGAGGTGCATCACATTGCGGAAAGGCATTTTGCCAACATTCTATGTACTGTGAAAGGTGACTACTGCCCTTATCTTCCTCTTTATCTGTCCCGTCTGGTCTCGTCCTTTTGCTCCTTAACCCACCAGGCGTTCTTAGTTTCTGCTGTTTCCGGGGATACGATCAGATCTACGCTCTTCAAGCTCTCACTCAGTCGTACTCCAGGTCCAGACGGTTTCACAGCAGAGTTTTTTAGGGCTACTTGGGATATCATGGGAGCTGAATTATTGGCTGCGGTGAAAGATTTTTTCAACGCTTCTTTCATGCCTACCTCGCTAAATGCTACAACTCTGGTGCTTATCCCAAAAAGGAGAGGCGCTGATTCTATAAAGGAGTTCCGGCCGATCTCGTGTCTTAATACACTCTACAAGCTCATCTCTCGGCTTCTATCAGACAGGCTAAAATGTATCCTGCCAGCTATCATTCTCCCGAATCAAACAGCATTTGTAAAGGAGCGTCTTCTGTTGGAGAATGTTCTTCTTGCAACGGAGGTTCTACAGGGTTACCACCGTGAAAATAACTCTCCTCGAATCACTCTAAAAGTCGACATCTCAAAGGCTTTTGATTCTGTTAGATGGGATTTCATTTTCAGCACCTTGGAAGCTTATCGTTTGCCTTCCTCTTTCATTGGCTGGGTCAAAGCATGCGTGTCCTCTCCGAGTTTCTCAGTCAGTATTAATGGGTCTCTTCAGGCTATTTCAAAGGGAGATCGGGACTTAGACAGGGTGATCCCCTTTCACCTACTCTCTTTGTTATGGTAATGAACGTGTTATCTTTGATGCTGAATAGGGCGGCAAGAGATGGGATTTTTCGATACCATCCAGGTTGTGAATATCTGGAATTAACTCATTTGGCTTTTGCTGATGATTTGCTTATTTTCTTGGATGGATCAGAAGTCTCTCTAGCTGGGGTCTTTACAGTATTCTCCCAATTTGAAAAGTTCTCGGGATTGTCGGTAAACATTGACGAAACTTCTATGTTCTGTTCTGGTATTCAGCAACATGTTTTGGAGAGTATAAAGGTGCGCTTTTCTTTGTCTCCGAGTTCTTTGCCGGTTCGCTACCTAGGACTACCTCTATGTTCTAGGAAACTAACGGTGAAACAGCTGGTTGCACCGTCCTTTGAGCCTAGCGGGCCGTCTTCAGCTTCTCTCTTCAGTCATTCCAGGAATTGTTGGTTTCTGGAGTTCAGCTTTTTTCCTTCCAAAGAAGGTAATCCGCCTTATAAATAGTTTGTCGGGTTCTTTTCTGTGGCATGGTTGTTTGGATAAGCCTATAGGCTGTCTCTTATACACATCTAGATGTGTATAAGAGACAGGCCTATAGGTGCTAAAGTGGCATGGTCTGAAATCTGTTATCCTAAGAAAGAAGGGGGGGGGGGGGGTTGGAATGATATTTTTGGCCTAAAGATGATCTGGATGCTGTACTTTCGATCTGGTTCCTTATGGGTAGCATGGATGAGAAATAAGTATTTATCTCGGACTGGTTTCTGGTCGATCAATGAGGCTAATCACTCTGTTTCTTGGATGTTTCGTAGACTCCTGAAGCTTAGGTCGGTGGTTCTTTCCTTCCTGAAAATAAATATTGGTAATGGTGAAGATACCTACTTTTGGTGGGATCCTTGGACTCCTTTCGGTCCTCTTATCCATTTTCTTGGTCCCAATGCTCCGGCTACTATGGGAATTCCGCTTTTCTCAGTGGTAAAGGATTTGATCTCAGGTTCTCAATGGTGTTTACCGTCGGCAAGATCTGATCTTCAATTACAGCTATTGATACATATCTCCACAATTGTCCCAACTGAGGTGAGCGATTCACCGGTCTGGTTCATCAAAGACAAAACATACTCGCGGTTCGTCGCAAAGGATATTTGGATCGCAGTACGTCTCTCTCGGTCCGAGGTAGACTGGTTTCCTATTGTTTGGTGTAAGGTTTCGATTCCTAAGCATGCTACTACAACATGGCTTTTTGTGTTGAACCGTAATCCAACGCTAGATAGAGTTCTCACTAGGAATCATGATGTGGAGCCAATATGTTTACTCTGTGGTTGTATGGAAGAATCCAGAAACCATCTTTTCTTTGAGTGCTCTTACTCAAAGCAAATTTGGGTAGCTTTGACTTTAAAGTTGACTCTTTCCAATGCTCCCTACGTCTGGTCCTCGATCATGGCTTGGATTACCTCAGCTAGCTCAAATGGAACCCTGAAATTAGCGCTCATACAAGGTTGGCAAGCCTCGATTTATGAAATTTGGAAGGAGCGAAACCGTCGCTTTCATGAAGGTACCTCGCTCCCCTATCTCACTGTCCTTCAAAAGATTTTGAAGGTCGTCACTCTCAAATCTATCGCCTTGAGGAACAGAGGATCAAAGTTTGGTGAATCTTTGATTTTGTGCTGGTCGAATCGTGGTTGATTCTTCAAGCGTGTTCCCGTTTTTTCTGGGTTTTTCTATATTAGCTGCTGCTAAGTCCTCCCCTCCCCTTCTTTTAGTATGACTTTTGTAACGGTTTGTTTCGATTCTTGTTTGTATCTGAAAACTTTTTATCTTAATGAAAATCCTTTAACAAAAAAAAAAGATGTGTGCGCTTTCTCGTGTGGTGATTTTCACTTGTTTGTGGTATCCTCCATATGTGTGTTGTGTAAGCGCTTGGATGCATTGTAACCTTTTCTTTGGTATGTTTGAGTCATTTTTTCCTCTAAAACTGACATAATCCCCCACATGTCTCTCGTTGTTGGTCCTCCTCGCGTATGACGTGTACTTCTTCCATCAAGTAAGTATCTTCGTATGCATTATACTTTGGGCATTAATTGCGGTATTGTAATACCCAACATTCAAGAAGAAGAAAAAGAAATGTTTTGGGTTAGTTTAATTAATTTAAAAGTTCTAAATTTGTCTAATCACAAGAGGATTTCTGATCAATTCATAATCTGTAAATAGCTAATACTTCAGGGACTAATGTGCAAAAATTTGTCAAAAACAAGTTTATCTCCTCCGAAATCGTTGGGATCGATTTTTCCACTCCAAATCCGCAAGTTACTCCCTAATATCCATATACCTAGCCGTCGATTCCTTCACGAATTTGGAGATTTTTAGTGAGTTTCAGAGAATCTCTCACATTTTTCCGTTTTGAACTTTGTTAACCTAGTTTTTTTAGCGGGATTTCCGTGATATAGGTTCATCGTAATCTGATCGAACAAATATGAAGTTGAAAGATATTTTAACCTAACGGTAGTAATGATTCATGTGCATATTTTTTTTTAAAAAAAGGAAAATAATTTAATGGGAAATGTGTGTAACAAATATAATTAATAAAAAGACTTATTTTTTTTAATCAACAATAATAACTACTTTACATGGGCTATTTGATTTTTTGGATTTCATCCCAAATGTTTAATCTGTGGAAAAGTTTTGCTAAAAAACTTACTCATTATGTGGGTTTAATGAATCAAGTATGCATAACTCGTTTGGACTTATTCATACTTGTTCATACTTTGTTCATGAATTATGAATATTGACTGATCATTAATGGAGAATGTAGCTCAAAGCCCCTTCAATTTTGGAGCTTTTTGGGTTCATATTTTTTTTGAACCTCGACTGCTGTGTAACATTGTTCGTCCTTTGATTTTTCCACAATGATCAAAGTTAGTTCTTAAAAGAGCAATTAAACAGATTTTGGATACTCGTGATAATATTTATTATCTTGATTTTTCATCTCAAAATTGTAACATTTTCAGTATAAAGTAATAGTTGAGATATTATACATCCTATTTAGTCTTATTTTTTGTTTTGCATTTATTATATCTAAAAAACACTCAACAGTTCAGAGAAACCAAAGATCAGTGTAAGAGTTATGGTTGATAAAGAGAAGAACAAGATCGTTTTGGTGCAAGTAGGTAAAGATTTTGTTGATGTTCTCTTTGGTTTTATCAAACTCCAGATGGGGACAATAGTAAGATTGGTGAATAAACAATCTCAAAATATAGCAGTGGGTTGCTTCATCAACATTTATAAAAGTGTTTTCGATATGGAGATTGATAACTTCCTCACTGAAGCATGTAAACATATGCTTTTGTATCCGAGAAGTTTGAATGATGATCTATTCCCAAGGCTTAAGGTGAATGTTAACGAGACAGCCGAGTCCGGAAAGATCTTCATATGCTCAGGTTGTAAAGATAAAACTTTGTCCAATCCCTTTTGGGCTAGTTTTAATACTTCAATATGTACAAATGGCAAAAAGATGGATATGGAGATTGAATTCAAGAATGCAAGCAACAATGACGATGGAGTATTTGTCCATGAACAGCCTTCATTCATCATTACTGATGATATGTTAGTGCAATCTAACTCTACTAATGTGTATCTAAAAGTGGTCAAAGATCAGGGTTAACTCGATGTTGATAAGTTGAGTGAATCACTTATTGTCATTGGTTATGAAGAGGTATTTTACTTTGACTTTTACATCTTTTTCGTTTTTCATGTTACAATCCATATTTTGACATAATTAGGTTTAGGTACTCAATTTGCTAGACTACTTATTACAATGCTATTTTTTATGTTACTCTGACTCTTACATCTATTGGTTATGCATTTGAACATAATTAGGTACTCACTTTATTGGACTGCTTATTCTCGTCGAACGCTCCTTTGATAGAGCTCGAGTAATATGAAGAGGTTGCTTATCCTACTGTATGTGGGTGCAGGCTCTAGATCCATCATGGTTGATATGTATGAGACCTTTGCTCCTGGTGGACTTTTCACCAGCTCCTCGGGCCCGGCGACGAGGCTTATGGTCGTACTCTCAACGTCCGCTTCGAAGGCGCCGTCTATCTTCCTCCGCGGGTACCTCGGCAAGGGCTGGTCTTTCTTTGGCCTGGTCCGTGTCCCAATTTACAAACTTTTTTTACTCAAAGTCGGACTCTCCTGCCGTGAGAAGGGCTGACTCCTCAACTCGCACTTGCCTCTCTGATCTCTCCTCTGTGGGAAATGTCTTCCAAACAATTGTTTCCTCCTCTTTTTGGTTAGCATCGCACCGCTATTGACCTTCGTGGCTCTTTAGATGAAGTACCTTTATATCTCCTAATCTACCCCCATCCATCTTTTTTTGTTAGATTCTGAGGGGGGTCCTTTTTCAGAGCATCAATACACTCTCGCTGCTGGAGAATGAGTTATTGATAGCCGAAGAAAAAATGTTTGTTTGACCGGGCCAGCAAGTTGCAGGTGTAGCTCATCACCGTGAGGGATCAACTCGCAGAGTCCCAGTCTTCAGCGCGGGGAGAGGAATTAGGGGGCGAGGTCGCTCGCCTCATTACAGAGTTGGAACAGGCGCGCCGCGTTCTTTTCGAATGCGACCTTGAGAACGTTCAACTCTAGGGCATGATCGCTTTCCTGCGAGGTTGGGCTCCTGATGCCGTTGCCAGCGATACATGGGTTGTAATCCGAGTTTTAACAAAAACGCAGATGGAGGTCTTACGACTTTGAAGGGAGTTGGATGCAGCTCGCTCCTCCCGCGATGGCTCGAGGGAGTCTCCTGGTTTCGGAGTTCCCGACCGCTCTCGCGAGGGCCCTTTCGGTTCGGGGGTCGGACCTTCGTCTTGCACGCCTCTTACTCAGCTCTTTCTTTTTTTCTTGTAACACATAGATTCTTTTAGGAATGGGCTGTAGGCCCTTGTTGTAAATTTTGGATCTGATTTAACGAAATCATATTTTGTTTCACTGCTGGTCTTCGTATTTTGTTATACTTTTCTTCATTTTTCGACTTGACTCACGTCTTTCTTCGTCTTTTGGATGCGCTTTCTTATCCGGGATCGCCTGCGTCTCTTGGGTGATTATGTCTTCCATAGCGTGGGCTGCCCTCGCCTTTCTAGGGTAGTTTTCTTGAAGCTTCATTTATAAGGTCGCATCCGGGGAAACATCGCGCATCTGGACGTATTGACTAGTCTTTTAGGTTTGGATCCGTTTTGAGCTGGTCTCCGGTAGTTACCGTCAATTTTAGTCACTTCCACCTTTCGCCGGACCGGGAGCCTGTTTTTCATGACACAGTCCGACTCCAGCTCGCTTTCCGGGTGAGAGGCGCCGTTCCGGTGTTTCTTGCAGTCGTCATTTCCTTGAGGTCGCCCACTAGTCTTCCCTCTTCTTTCTAGCGCCAATTGTTCGGGAGCATTTTACGAGATGTAAACGAGGGGTGTGCTCTTCGGGATGGATGAAATTTGTCTCACGTGTTCATCTAGTTGGGGGGGGGGGATGAGTAGTACTCGGGACAAATATCGTGTTCAACTTCCGGGACCTGAAATCAACAGGAAACGGGTGAGGCGGCCTTTGGGAGGGACGAAATGAGGTTTCCCTCCCGAAGGTTCTCCAACGCTCAAGTCAGATGCATACCACTGGGGACTAATAATCGAGAAGGTGGATTTGATGGTGGTTTAGGTTGAGCATCCCTTCCGAAGATCGTGATGCTCGTATGTTTAGTTAGTGATGACCCGGTCAGTCATAAACAGCATGAGAGGGGATTGAAAGCTCTCAAGTCGGATGGTGTTAAGAGTAAGAGGCTCACTTACCTTAGTTGGCTTCCTTTGTGGGCTCGACCGGAAGAGGAGTGGTTGATCTGGGATATCATCGGTGAGTTTCGCCGGAGGTGGTATGTCCTACGATGTTGCTGAGATATGTCCATGTGGTTCCATTGAGCATGGCCCATGGCTTTAATAACAAAATATATCGCCTTGTATGTTCATATGAATCATTGAGCCCTATCAAGAATTTAGTCACACGACTTCTATGTTGCAGTTTTTCCCAAAGTGCAACAGCTTCACACTCACACTTGCCACACGTATAAAATGGGCACTTCAACATAAGTTTTGTGCTCTTCCCACAAGGTAATCAAGTCAGTATAATAAGTTGAAACATCCATAGAACCTTGTTCAATTTTACTCAAATCTTTCTATATCATAGACTCTATGAGCATTGTCTTGCTTGAACCTAAACAATAAAATTTTCCAGATTCCTTTTGCAGTCGATATGAACAAGAAACTTTGACCAATTTTCTTTGATCCTGAATTCATCAACCATGTGGCCATTAGGATTCGCCATTACCGAAGAAAGAATTTGAGTTTCCAAGATTCAAGAAGAAATCGGAATCCAAAATCGAAGAAATGTGAAATTGGAAAAGAAACAAAGAAATCGCACACACAAAGGTCAATCAAAGATAAATGAAAAGAATGAGAACGAAAAAGCAATTAACAATTCCGATAACAATCTTGGCAATAATGGCGAGAAAAAATTGTAGAAAAGGAAACGAAATTGGAATCGCAAAACTCATCTTGTACATATTGTGAAGAATGCGGAAAATTTGAGAGTGCTCTGATACCATATTAAATCTAGATGAACAAAGGATTAAGCGATAGCTCAAGAAGAAGATGAATGAAGAAAGTTTGTTATTAGCTTTGTTAGACTGTACAATTAGTTACTCTTAAGCTTATATACACAAGTGTGTAACCACATAACTAAACCAGCTCACTAACCAAACTAACCGGTTCAATACAAGTTATATAACAAACAAGAAGTTTCTTTGAATAAGATGATCTGAGAATCACAAATCTGAATTCAAATCTTACATTGAGGAAGCTAAACCATCTGATAACTATTGGTAGAGCTGAGGCATGCATCAATTTTAAGTCCCTTTTTGTTATGTTAGTTACTACAACACATTGCTGACACTCTGTGTGTCTCTCTCTCTCAAAACAGGCTATCAAATTATTGAAATCTTCTTTTGCAACTATAGAGAGTTGTAGAAGTGATAATATTATTAAGAGTGGAGATTCTATTATATACACGAGAGACAGCTAAGAGTTAGTTATATAATATATATACTTTACATAATGGGAATATAATTTATGGAAAAGAGAATGATAGCTAAGAAACCGTAATTGCTGGAAAGGAGTCCCCCACTATAGATATGATTATATCTTTAATACGCCCCTCAAGACGGAGGCGACTTTGAGACTCCAATCTTGGACGTGAAGCCATTAAAAGTAGCTCTTGGAAGAGGCTTCGTTAATGCATCAGCCAATTGATCTCTTGTTGAAACATGGACGACACGCAAACAGCCTGATTGTACCTGATTTCGAATGAAATGATAGTCCAATGCCAAATGTTTCATCCGGGAGTGGAAAACTGGATTGGCACATAGATATGTAGCTCCAACATTATCACAGTAGATGACAGGTGCAGTAGATAGCTTTATACCTATTTCGTCAAGCAAGGAACATACCCAGTTTAGTTCGGAGGATGTGTTTGCAACTGATCGATACTCCGCTTCCGTTGATGATCGAACAATTCCTTTTTGCTTCTTGGATGACCATGAGATTGGATGTTGACCAAGGTAGATAATGTAAGCATTTGTGGAGACAAAATCATCAGAATCACCAGCCCAATCGGAATCCGAGTATGCATGTAGTATCAGTGGGTTGTCCTTTCGAAGAAAGATTCCATGATCAGATGTCCCGGCTAAGTAGTGTAAGACTCGCTTTGCCGCCTGCCAGTGATCAGTAGTCGGTTGGTGCATGAATTGAGATAAGCGGTTGACAGCGTAGGAAATATCCGGACGAGTAAATGCGAGATATTGTAGGCTACCGACTACGCTTCGATATTCTGTCGGATCCGAGAGAGGTGTACCAGAGTGCAAAGAGAGTTTGGGCAATGTGGCCATTGGTGTAGTAACAGGCTTGGCGGTGATCATGTTATTGCGAGTCAGAAGATCGAGAATGTACCTCCTTTGACACAAGTGAAGACCCGAGAGAACTCTTTTTGCTTCAATTCCCAAGAAATATGACAGCTCTTCATGATCCTTGACTGAGAATCTGGTGGCCAGGGCATTAAGTGTTTGTTGTAACAATACATTGTCATTGCCAGTAACAAGAATGTCATCCACATAAATGAGCATGTAGACAATGGAGTGACCTTTCTTCAAGATGAAGAGTGATGCATCTGCAACAGAATTTGTGAAGCCAACATTAAGAAGATAGGTTTTAAGTTCCATGTACCAGGCCCGTGGAGCCTGCTTGAGACCGTAAATCGCCTTGCGCAGTCGACAGACGTGATCTGGTCGATCTGTATCTATAAATCCAGGAGGTTGAGACATGTACACTTCTTCTGATAACGTACCTTGAAGGAAGGCATTGTTAACATCTAATTGTCGGATTGGCCAGGAGCGAGCAACGGCAACGCCAAGGACAAGACGGATGGTAGTGGTCTTAATTACAGGACTGAATGTCTCAGAATAGTCAAGCCCCTGTTGTTGGTTGTATCCTTTTGCGACAAGACGAGCTTTGAGTCGGCTAACCGTACCATTAGGATTATACTTCGTGGTGAATACCCAACGACAGCCAACGATGTTGATTGGTTTATTTGGTCGTGGAACAATATCCCACGAGTGATTGAGAAGTTGGGCATTGATTTCTGCGTGAGCGGCCTTGTTCCATCTATCATCTTGAAGCGCTTGACGAATGGTTCGTGGTTCAGTTCCCGTGGATGGAGCTAGAGCGGAAGTGAGAAGATACTTTTTGTTAGGTTTAGCAATACCATCTCTGGATCGTGTTTACATGGGATGCGGATTTGGTGGTTTGAGCTGTTTTGTTTTTGTTCTTCGAAAGATAGATGGGGAAGAAGATGACAAAGATTGAGGTAGGTTTGGAATATTTGTGTGGGTTTGTGTGGAGGTAGTATTATTTGGAGAAGGTTGTTGGGCCATGGGTTGCGGCCCATTTTCTGGTGGAGCAGTGGGCTCAGAAGTAGAGGGAAGAGAAGAAGAGTTAAAGTTTGAGGGTAATACCTGAGATGATGATGTAGTAGTCGACATATCATTGGTGGATGACGGTGGCTGTCGGCGAAGGTCTGAGCACGAGGGAGCTTGCCGAGGGAGTGGAGTGACAGAGATCGGGGATGGAGCCAACGGAAGGAGAACATGTACTGAATCTTCTTCAATAGGTTGATCTGCAGGTTTTTGTTTAGAGAACGGGAAATTCTGCTCATCAAATTGGACATGTCGCGAAGTATATATCCTGCCAGTCGGAAGATGGAGGCAGAGATACGCACTCTGTGTTGTTGAGTAACCCAAAAAGACACACAATAGAGACCTATCATCGAGCTTATGACGAGAATACGGCCTAAGCCAAGGAAAGCACGCACAGCCGAACACGCGCAGCTTAGTGTAGTTCGGAGATGTCCCAAATAATTTCTGAAATGGAGACTGGAGAGATAACACTGGTGTTGGTAGTCGATTGATCAGGTAAACAGCAACCGAGAAAGCAAATGGCCAATACGTTTTTGGTACTGAGGCTTGAGAAAGAAGAGCAAGTCCTGTCTCAACAATATGTCGGTGTTTCCTTTCTGACAAACCATTGTGCTCCGGAGTATGAGGAGGAGATGTCAGATGCGAAATCCCATTTGTTGCTAGAAAATCACGCAAAGCCACGAATTCTCCCCCATTATCTGTGTAGAAGCTACCAATCCGAGTTTGAAAACGGTTTTCAACAAGTGATTTGAAGGCCACAAAGGTATCTTTTACATGAGATTTTTGTTTTAGTGGGTATAGCCATGTGTAGCGAGTATAGTGACCCACTAAAACAAGGTAGTATTTGAAGTTGTCGTGAGATAAAATTGGGGAGCTCCAAACATCCGAGAAGACATATTCAAGAGGTCTAGTAGAGTTAATGGTTGATTGGGAAAAGGGAAGCTTGTGACTTTTATTGAGCAAGCAATCTGAGCAAGATAAATGTTTTTGAGATGGAGTAGATATAGGGAGAGAAAAGGCCGAAACAACAGTGTTTAAAATTGAAGAAGCTGGATGGCCTAAGCGCTTATGCCATGTAGAAATTGTAGTTTTCGGACTGGGAGAAACAACCATAGCTGTTGCTTGAGTCTCTGTCACCGGCCACTCATACAGCTCATCCTTAGTTCGACCTTGGAGTAACGGGACCCCCGTGCTGAGATCCTTCACCTGAAAGGATGCGGGAAAGAATTCCACCGAAACATGATTAGAGTTGCACAACCGATAGACAGAAATCAGATTCTTGTGAATGTTGGGGACACATAAAACTTTATGTAATCCGAGAGCACGAGTATTAGAAGGAAAAGATGTGAAACCCGTGTGTGTGATAGCTAAACCGGAGCCATCAGCAATCATCACATCGTCACCTCCATTGTAAGATTGATGAAGTGACAGATTATTGAGATCAGACGTGATATGATGGGTGGCGCCACTGTCCATAATCCAGTTGTTAGCAGAATACGGAGAGCCTACAGCCAGGTTCGCACGCGGCTGCCATGGTGTAGAAGGCGGAGCTTGTGACTGATGAACCATAGACTGAAAGTTCTGAAGCTCAGAGCATCGTTTGGCAGTATGTCCTTGGACGCCACATATCTGATAGCGACCAAGGTATGGACGTGGCGTACGTGAGTTAGACTACTTTTGCTGCTGCCAGTTTAACGGAGAAGGTGACTGCCAATTCGATTGAGAATGACCGTTGTTGTTATATCGGTTGCGGTTTAGACTTCTGTTATTGTTGTTTTTGTTACGTTGTTGGACAACATTATCAGTGGCAGGTGTAGGCAGGACAATTGCATCAGCAACGGAGAGGAGCTTTGCTTCATGGTTGAGCATGCGCTCATGAAGTTCTGTGATTGTCGGAGGTGAGTCGCGACCTTCAATCTGGTCGACGACAGACTTGTATTCCTCGGGAAGGCCTTCTAGGATGAGATCGATCTGATCTTCATGATCAACGGCTTTGCCCAGAATGGCAAGTTGATCCAAACGCGTGGTTAGGCCTTGAAGATAGACATCGATTGTTTTGTCTCCTTTTCTCCAGTTTTCAATTGGGTCTTGAGTTGCTTGATGTGTCCACGGCTTGGCTTGGCATAGGTCAATGCAAGCGTGTTCCAGACATCCGAGACAGTGTTGGCACGAGATACGATTGGCTGAAGAGCAGGAGTAATCGCACCAATAAGAAAGCTGTAGATAAGTTTATCTTGCCGTTTCCAAATGGTGTATTCTGGATTGACAGAGATCGCATCTGCGATTGTGAGAGTGGCTGGAGGAACAACAATAGACCCATCGAGATGACCAGCGAGGTCATACCCATCAAGAAGAGCATGAACTTGAAGACTCCACATTAGATAATTTGCGGAGGTGAGTTTGGACACGTGAGTCATGTTGATTGTGTGGAGAGGTGAAGTGTTTGTGTAAATGTTGTCGATGACGATGGCCGGAGAAGTATTGGTGGAGGACATCGTGGTTTTGAAGTGAAAGAAAAAAAAAGGAAAACAAAATTTGATAAGAATCGTTTTACGCTTCTGATACCATATAGAGAGTTGTAGAAGTGATAATAGTATTAAGAGTGGAGATTCTATTATATACACGAGAGACAGCTAAGAGTTAGTTATATAATATATATACTTTACATAATGGGAACGTAATTTATGGAAAAGAGAATGATAGCTAAGAAACCGTAATTGCTGGAAAGGAGTCCCCCACTATAGATATAATTATATCTTTAGTAGCAACATCCTCTGCTTTAACTAATAGTCTCTCAGATTTGCTTGCAAAGAAGCTGGGAGGATAAATTCTGAAACTCTATTGGCAAAAAAGCACTTAGCATCTCTAGAACCTGTCTGTAATCATTTTTTTGTCTTATGATTCTTTAATTCTGGAATTTTAGGTGAAAGACTAGCCAAACAAAAAAAAATAAAAAACAGAATCAAAGCCTACTGAAATCCCCCAAAAAAAAAAAAAATTCTTAATGTGATTGAGCACATTCAGGACAAGACCAATAGAGTTCAATGCCATAGTCAGATCATCGGTGATGATAAATGACGTTCTGCAACTGATAAAAAAAACCCAACATATTCATTTCCTAAACAACCATAATCTTGCTCTCCTTCTTTAACCTTAATCTTGCAGGTCATTGAGCTTCCACAATGAGGGTACAATCATTGATGTATACACTGCAGCATGAGTAAAAAAGGCAAAGTTGACTCAAACCCGAAAATAGTGAGCCGGGTTTGTTTGTGATGCACTGGCTCATCTCCTTTCTTTTTATTTTTTGCTTTTAATTGTTGGCTTTCATTTAAAAAAAAATTGCTTCAAGACTTCAAATGGTTTTTGTTTTCAGTTTGATTCCTCTGTATGTTAGATCTCTAACTTTTATTTTAGATTCACAATGAAATGATGTCAACTATAGGATATTCGCTTCAGGGTGAGCTTTTTGAGTTGTATACATAGGATTTTAGAGACTATTTTGTAGCTCACGTTACAAACGCTTAAAGATAATATCATTTTCTCGGCCTTTTTTTCCTTTATGATAATAGTCTTATACCATAGTTACCTTGTTCAAAAGTTGGTCTGAATTTTCCAAATACTGTTTCTAAAGTAGTTCTCCGCTATTTTTGCAATGTCTATTTCTTTCTCTATCAAGCAAGCACCAACACTTAATCTGCGTTTTTGAGACAAATGAAAATTGTTTTTTACTCGTCGTTGCTTTTTTGGTGACTTATGGTAAAGCTTAACTATAGTTTAAAAAGAAAAAAAAAATTTTGTCGGCTAACTATAGCCTAAACTGCGGTTAAGTTTATTTTTGAAGTAGAAAATTACTTAGAAAAGTAAAATCAGACGGACGGAAAAACAAAAAGACGAAGACAACGGGGAAAACATCAAAAACACGTTAACGAGTGGGCATGTGACACTAGCTTAGACGGTGCCACGTCATCACTAGACAGCACAAAAAAACAGGAGATTCGCTGTTTAATTACCATTTTGCCCCTCCCGACGAACGCGACTTCACCGTAATAACCAAAAACCGACGTCGGACAAAAGTCAAAAGTTGACAACTCAACAACACACTCCTAAGACTTTTTATTCAACGCTTCTTTGGTTAGTTTCATTCGTTCAACAACATTTTTGTCTCTTCACATTTAGACACAACTACAAAATAAAATTCCACTTTTTACAACGTTTTGTAATTTTCTTCAATTCCTCTTTTCTATTACTATTATTTAAAGAAATTCTTTAATTTATTTATATCAAAGTCAGAGTCCAACAAAACAATTCCTCTTAGCCAGGACAAGTAAGTAGGTTGGAGAAATATGAATACACATTTTTTAAAAAGATGAAACCTGAAATATTCAAATGCCATAAAGCATACTACTATATACTAAATCAATTAGTCTAACATTTCATTTCTGGTCAATAAATGCACTTCGCTTACACACGCACACACAACTATATATATACAACACACAAGCCTTTCATCTCATAACTCAACAACTCGTTTCACAAAGCAAACATTCTCACAGAGAGAGACATAGAGAGAGAAGCAAGAAACTGAAGTGAAGTTAAAGATCGATATGATGAAGAAGATTCTTCTTGTGTTGTGTATCATCTTTTTGGTGGAGATGTCTTCGATTATTTCGGGAGTTGATTGCAGACCCCTGAGAACAGAAGAAACTAACGGCTGTGATCAAACGACCGCCTTAGACGCTGGTGGTTTTAGGTTTTTCTCGACGGCGGCGGCGGTGAAGAGCTCGAGGATTCCTTTGATGAGGAGCTTGGCTTTCCGATTAGCGTCTGGACCGAGCAAGAGAGGCCGTGGACACTAATGAACATTAATACTTATTTTTTCTTTAGTTTTTGCCTTTGCATATACATATATAAAAATTTGTGTATCTAAGTTTTTTCTTCATCTCAAAGGAAAAATTTAAAAAAAATCAACTGATTGATTCAATGCCATGTAATCACTAATCAGAGGCGTAGTTACTGGCTTTTTGTTTGCACAAGTCGTTATCCATGTAAAGGTTTGATTTTTCTACATTGTAATACAAAGTACTATAGTTTATTAATTTTATAAAAGGTCACAACCAACAACAGCAGTATTAACTTTTTTAAAAGGCCAAAAAAAATTTTACTATAAAAATTAGTAATATAAAAGATATACTAATCACAAAACTTTTCTGTTGAGTCGAGAAGAGTAGAATAACAGAAATTCGGTTATCAACTTTTAAATTTTATGTACTTTTCTTTGTGCTGCAATTTATGTTAGAGTAGTTGTAATATGAATAATTGGATGAATTGCTAAAGACTCATAATCAATGGAGCAATTGATAAGACGCATATAGAGTTAAACGTGATAATATTTAACCATAGTCATTTTTACCCTCACACGTTAAATAACTCTGATATTATTTTTATATATTATTTTAATCATTTTCGGTTTACAAGTATTTATTATTCAATTGAATTTTATTTGACTGCAACTATTTTTTATTTCGTCACCATCGATTAATTAGCAATTGTTTACCTCTCACCTTTTTGTTTTCTACAAAATCATAAAGGATCATTCTCCACTCCTTATACAAAAAAAGCCATCGGACTCCTCTCGACTTCAGCTCAACCATCAGTCCGTATTTCTACTCAACCAACCACACAAGTCACCAAATAGGAGTCGTTATTGCAATTACGAAGGAGAACAGCCGTAATTTCTTCTCGTTTTGCTCAAAATCGGAGTCGGAAATTTTTTTCGTCCTTTATTTTGGTAAATTACTTATCTCCCTTCTATACATGGTAGAAGTAACTCGAATCACCATGGTCGATATTAAAAAGTTCGCATATATCTCGGTTTTTGGCAATTATTTTAGGATCTTAGAAGAATCTTTATTTTTCATCAATTTTAATCATTCTGGTTTTGTATCATGAACATCGAATCGACTTTTCTTTTATTTCATATGATAAAAAGTTACATATATTATTGGTGATGTTTCAGTTAGTAACGAGATAATTACTCTTTTATTTGAAATGTCAAATTGTTCAAGGAGTTCTTTTCATATTGATATATGAATCATTTGATATTGATATAGTTATTCAGTTTAAAGATTGCATGTATATTAAATTACTTTACTAGTTAACTTCAAATTATATATATCTATGACCTAGGATCTTGATTGTTAGGTCCATTATGTTCAACAATATTAGTGTTTGTAGGATACAAGGCTATAACTCTATAGTTTTGACATTGTATTCAGCGGTATAGGTGTTTGTAGGGCCTCAATTGGGAATTTACATGTTTACCAACTTAATATACTCCTTCACAACAATTTGTGTAAATATAAGATCTGCAAATTCTGATTGTCAAGTACATTACAAAAATAGCAGTCCATAATAAATCTTACTTATCTGCTAATATTAAGATATAAATCTGTTATAGTACAATTTTAATTAGCTTATTTCTTTATATATATTTTCCATCAATGTGTCGTCAAGTATTGGGCTGCATCTCTAGCAAACAAAAACGGTGGTATCGGTATCATTTGTTCGCCCAATGACAAATAAGTTACTTGAGAGGTATTTACATTCCCACCGGATGCATCAACACCTGCATCATCGCATTGTCTCCGGATTAGAAATTTGATCCGATCTAAAGAAAGAATAAGAGTTTGTGGGGGAAAAGAGTAAGTTTTTATTGAATTAAGCCGGAGCTCGGAGTAGTACAACGGAGATTAGATCGTCGGAATAAGAACGCCGACCTAAACCTTTTAGACGGTGAATCGAGATCTAAAGCTAACGCCGAAGCTAAGTTTGCCCTAGGTCTCGGGAGTAAAATTGCGGATCTGGCGAATGGACCAATCCTCCTCTATTTATAGCAGATCTAAGTCGGCCATCCCAACTCCTCCCTTTTCGGGAAAAAGGGGGATTTCCTTTATCTTCAGCCGAACTCCCCTTCTTTTCGGAAGGTTTCCTTTTTCTTCAGAGGGCGGCGCCGACCTCAACGTTACGACGAGTTGAGTGGGCCTGAAACCCTAATTCTAGTGGGCCGAGCTGGATTTAGGAAGGGCCTTTTAGAGGGGTGCTAAACCCGCCTCTAACAATTAGTCCCCCCCACAGTTCGGTGAGCGTGAGTAACGAGCTCGAGGAACTCAAAGAAAAATGATGGCTCAGTGTGAATTCAGCTCGGGATATTCCCGTCCTCGTTTAATTATTTCAAGACGGGATCTTTATATGGGGAAAGATCGCTAAAAACCCGGGCTAAGTGATAATATTGCCGCCAATATGTGGATCCCAGAGAAATTTGGGTTTTCCCGCATAAGATCTCTGAATAAATTTAATTCGGGAAATATGAACAGTCGCCTAGGATAATAATGACTCTCGATAACCGTTCTCGTTTCTCTATAAATTGAGGAAGCTCTCCTCATTTCCTCACTTCTCCAACTTGCGAAAGAAAACAAAGGTTCGCTCTCTCTCCTTCTCTTTAATTTATTTCTCCTCTCTAGGTAATCAAAACGCCGTAGTTTTAGGATTTTCGGGATAATTTTGCCGATCTGCTTTAGATCCGCCGCATGTTTTCTTCGTGTTCCTCGTGTTCTTCGTGTTCTTCACGCTCTTCGTATCTTTTTCAAGTGAACTCATCGAAAAGGAAGGGGTTTGATCTGAAAAACTCAAAAGTGAAAGCGCTACTTGTTTCTACGAGCCCGGAGGAACATACGACTCCGAGGATGATAGGTCGGGTCTCATCCGATAGCTCCTCAGTATTTGATCGAGAATTTGCGGACGAAACGGGGTATTCCCGCGCTCAATTGAAAGTTCTGAATTAGCAAGCTCCAGTCGAACGATTCGAAGCGGCGCAGCTCGGAGCGATCCGTCGTGATGACACTGAAGCGTCCTCAGCTCGGTGAACCTTCATCAATCCTCAATTGGTTGATGAACCTGATGGAATCGAAGGTGGCAATGATCTGAATCCCGAGGATGAAGCTGTCGTCGCGGAGACAGAAGCCCGAGCTGCGGTCGGTTCTGGTCTGGACATGGAGTTTGGCGTTTATGGGATCGTTGATCTCTGGACTAAGCCAGAGCCCGAGACAAAAAAAAAGGTGGGGCCAAGAAGAAGAAGAAAATCCTTCCCGTTTCAGACAATCGCTGGGGCGTGATTCCGACCCAGTCGACGGGAGAGTCTTTGCTTGCGCTAAAGACACAGCGCGGGATCGGTCCCGAAGTGAAATTCATAGTTCCAGTGCTTTTTCAAGCACTGTCACCTTTGGTTTCCGCTTCCACGACTTTTGTTCGAGTTCTGCAACACAAGGGGAATGTCGGTTTCCAGATGGGCCATGGTGGCATAAAAAATTTGGTTGTACTTTTGGTCATGGCCTTTGAGAACGGGATTCCATTCAATTGTCACGTATTCGAGGAGCTGACCACCCTCAAGTGGGTGCCTGAGAAGAAATCGTATGGATCGTTTTACGCGAGCATGAGACCGAAATACAATATCTTGTCCGGGGGATTTATTAGTAAAATCGACAACTGGAGAGATTACTATTTCTTTGTCCACATCGATGAACATTCGATGGCCGATCCCAACATCTTTGTTGAGAGCCGTTGGAAAATAGAGCTCGGTAGAATTTTAGTTTCTTTGTTTTTTCTCTGGCTTCCATGTTTTAGTTGATGACCGATCTCATTTCTTTTTTTCACAGGTCAATACGCTCCAATCGGTCCACTCCCTGGCGATTTCGAAGAGAGTAGAGATGCGTTCCTGAAACTCTGTCATCTGTATTGGCCGGAACTCACAATTCACAGAATAGACCGAGCTGTCAATTCTCTCACGAGATCATCTCGCAAGAAGAAGAAAATGCCGCTCGCTCCCCGAGAGATCGAAGATTACTCTACACGTTTGGAGGAGGTTATAAAGAAGTCTGGCGCGAAATCGCCAACGACGGCGCCAGGTTCCGGCGCCGATAGGGGAAAGGGTCCCAAGGAGTCCGGGCCACGAGTGATGCCAAGAAGGCATCGCGGGGATCTAAAAAAAAAGATTCTAAGCGGGACGGCGCCGAAGCGTCCGCTCCGAGCTTAAGCTCGGATGATGTTACCCTAGCGGAGCGCCAGGCTGTCGGAGGTACTAAGGAGGTTGCTGCTGAAATGCAGGGGACCGCCGAAGAGGCAGCAAAAAGGAAAACCAAGTCGGCTGGCAAACGGAAGTCTTCAGAGGTCGAGGAGTCGAAGGGTACTCCTGACCAGACTTTCAAGCAAGCTAGATCGGATTCTGTTCCAAATCCTAGCACCTTCCAGTTCGAGTATCACGGGAAAGAACCGCTGTCGACTGATCGTCGTGCCTGTTCTTAGCTGGTTTGGAAACTCAAGGCCAGACCGATGGCTGGTCCTCCGGTGGAGGAGTTTCTTTATCGGGACGAGTACGAGCAGTGGGCCGGGGACGAAGTCCGGGTATGGCTCCTTGAATGGAATTTTCTTCCATGCCCTAGAATAAGCTCTCACACTTACTTTTACAGGCGAAAAGCATCGCGAATCATCTGTTCAGCCGTCTTGGTCGTGATGCAAAGAAGGCCAAAGAGGCCGAGAAGGAGAGGGCGGCGGCGGAGAAGAAGTTCCACGAAGCTAACCTTGGCCTAGAAGTCGAGAAATTAAAAACTGCACAGCTCGAAGAGCGAATTATCGAGCTTTAATCCCAAGTTGGGGAGTTGGAGGCTAATAATTCTGAAATCTCCTCTGCTCTCATCAGGTCAACGAAGCAGGTTGAACACTTCAGATCGGAGGCCGCCCAGTTGAGGAAGTCTCATGACGAGATAGTCGTCTTTGCCCAGAGCCAGGTCGTCAGCTTCTATACCGGCTTGACAGAGAAAATGAAGAGAAGCCTCGAGCAACGAAAGGAGGTCGAAAAGATTGTTTCGTCCTTGGCTCAAGCCCGTGGAGCTCGCTCGAAAGGAGGTCGAACTGTGGGGTTGGACCTTCCTAAGGCGGCCACTGATAAGATTGAAGATGACGTCGCCAAGTGGGAAGCCAAGGCGAATGCTTTTGACGAAATTTTCTTCACAGAGGGTGAGTTCGATGCCCCTCTGCTGGCACTGCACTATCCTCGCGATGACCCGTCCACTCGCCCTGCATGAATCAATGAGTTCGGGTCGAACGCGCCCATTGTGACCTCCGAGGTAGTTTCTCGGCTTAAGTCTCCTCAACCGCAGGTCGAAAGCACGGCCATTGCAACAGCGATCGTTCAAACCGATGCTCCGCCATTGCTCCAGCTGATCGCCTCGGTCGAAAACGTAGCCGCAGGGACGGGTGACGAGCGGCTCGAAATTCAAACAGCGGTCGATCCCACTATGGTTATCCATACTGACTCGTCCGTGAGACTTGAGCCAGAGGGAGAGCTTCTAAAGCGAGATGATTGAGCAGAAGAGGTGGAGAGAGAAGATTCTGGTCGATGACTCGTTCTAGCTGAGTCAGGAAGGAAAGAGGCCGAGCTGGAAGATGGCGACCAACTGATCGATGTTCTCGGGGATTGATCACCCTTGCTAAAATTGTTGTTTTTCTTTTTTGTTGTTTTTTTTTTTAAACTTTGATGACCCGAGCTGGGTTTGTTTTCTAATGTTCGCCCGAGGGGGCTTTTTGGACAAGCTTTGCCGGTTCCGGCCTTTAAGGAATATTTTTCATTCTGGAGTATATTTCCAATCTAACACTGTGTTAGTTAGATACATGCGCGTACGTTGGAATTCGAATACAAACGTGCGATGTGATATCGGCTTTAAGTTGTTTGTATGATTCAGAATTTCCCAAGTGTGAATGTAAATGTGCGAGAGATCTAACAGCTCGGCTTATTTGATGTTCACATGACTTAGGAATGTGCGAAATAGATTTCGGCTTTTAAAGGTAAGTGCTAATATGATCGTGCGAGAGATTAGCTAAGCTCGGCTTATGTGGACCATACGACTTATTCCTAAGTACGAATATCAATATGCGATCGGGTCGGCGCTTAGTTATTGATATGACCTAGGAATTTATAAGTTCGAATGCAAAGGTGCGAACGAGGCCCGGCTTATATGCTTTGCACGACTTAGAAAGGTTGCGAGAACAGGCTCGGCTTATATTTGTGGATTATTTCACCACGGCATCCATGAGGAACGCATGCAAGACGGATCTTGGCTTTTTGTGGTGCCGAACTAAGTTGATTTTACTTAGTTATAAGCATATCTAACGACTGGCCAGGAAGTTGATGTGTGAATAGCTCGGGAGCGTAAAAGATGGTAAAATTTAAAAAAATTTATTAAGTTATAGTTGAACCCAAATAGGGCTGTCTACGTACCCAAACGGGATCAAACCATTCGTAGTTCATATTACAACAGAGAACTGTGAAGGTGCCGGTCAGAAGATTGCCGAGCTGGTAAGTCGGTCTTAAGAGTAGAAGCGCTTGAGGCTCATTGAATTCCATGCCCGTGGGACTTCGTCGCCCGTGGTTGTTTCGAGGCGGTAGACGACGGGCTTCACGACCTTGGTGATGATGTAGGGGCCCTCCCAGTTAGCTCCGAGCTTGCCTGCGCCCCACTCTTTTGTGTTTTCGTACACCTTTCGAAGGACGAGGTCTCCTTGGTCGAAGTGTCTATGGCGGACCTTCTTGTTGTAATACTGCGAAGCCTGACTTTGGTAGTTCTGCATTCGAAGGAGTGCCAAGTCGCGTAATTCTTCGACAACGTCGAGGATCTCGGTGAGTAAGGCGTCGTTCACCTCGGGGTTCTCGGGCATCAGTGTTCGGCGAAAGCTGGAAACGTTGACTTCGGTGGGAACCATTGCTTCGCAGCCGTGAGATAAGGAGAACGGAGTCTGACCGGTTGCAGTGCGAGGTGTTGTGCGATGGGACCAGAGGACGCCTTCCAGCTTGTCGGCCCAAAGACCCTTCTTCTTTTCGAGGCGTTTCTTGAGGTCGTCGATGATAGTTTGTTTGTGGCTTCGGCTTGACCGTTGCCCTGAGGGTAGCGCGGGGTTGATTTACTCAGTCGGATGTTCCAGCGTTCGCAAAACCCTTCGAAGAGCTTCGATATGAACTGGGATCCGTTATCAGTGACGATCTCGTATGGAAGCCCGTGTCGGCAGATGATGTATTTCCATACAAAGTTTTGTACTTCCTTGTCCTGAATCCGAACATATGCCTTTGCTTCCACCCACTTAGTGAAATAGTCGGTCATCACGAGTAAGTATTTCCGTTGTCTTGAGGACGGGAAAGGTCCGACAATATCCATTGCCCAGCACATGAAGGGGTAGGGCGGGACTGCCGAGGTAAGCAGCTCGGTGGGTTGATTGATCATTGGAGCGTGCCATTGGCAGAATTCACACTTTTTGGCATATTTCTCGCAGTCTGTCATCATGGAAGGCCAGTAAAAACCAGCCTTTTTTACTTTAAGTGTGAGAGCTCGGCCGCCATAATGATTTCTCTCGGCTCCGTTGTGTGTCTCTTTGATAACGCGGGATATTTCATCACCGTTGATGCATTTGAGCAGGACGCCTGTTGAGGTCCAATGGCAGAGTTGGTCGCGTACCATCGAGTACTTTGCTCCACGGGCTCGGAGGCGCCGTGCTGCCCATCGATCCTTTGGCACTTCTCCGTCTGCTAAGTATAGCATAAGCTCGGCACGCCAATCTTTGCCGTCAATTCTTGGTTCGTTGAGCAGTTCCATTGGGTCGTCGAATTCATCCTCTTTATAGGTCAAAGTGCACACCTCCTTAGGTTGCATGATGCTGGAGTGGGGTATTTCTGCAACAGGGATAGTGCGTCGTAGGTCGTGATCGATACTGGTGGCCATGGCTGCTAGAGCGTCTGCGATCGTGTTCTCCTTCCGAGGTATCTTAAGGAGCTCGAAGGTCGTAAATTCCTTTGCCAGCAGTTGGACGACCTTGAGATAGGCATCCATTTGGGGTGCTAAACCCGTCTCTAACAATTAGTCCCCCTTTTAAAGTAGTGGTAATATGAATAATTGGATGAATTGCCAAGGACTCATAGTCAATGGAGCAATTGATAAGAGGCATTTAGAGTTAAACATGATAATATTTAACCATAGTCACTTTTACCCTCACACGTTAAATAGCTCTGATTTTATTTTTATATATTATTTTAATCATTTTCGGTTTACAAGTATTTATTATTCAATTGGTTTTTATTTGACTGCAACTATTTTTTATTTCGTCACCGTCGATTAATTAGCAATTGTTTACCTCTCACCTTTTTGTTTTCTACAAAATCATAAAAGGATCATTCTCCACTCCTTATACAAAAAAGCTATCGGACTCCTCTCGACTTCAGCTAAACCATCAGTCCGTATTTCTACTCAACCAACCACACAAGTCACCGAATAGGAGTCGTTATTGCAATTACGGTGGAGAACAGCCGTAATTTCTTCTCGTTTTTCTCAAAATCGGAGTCGGAAATTTCTTTCATCCTTTATTTTGGTAAATTACTTCTCTCCCTTCTATACATGGTAGAAGTAACTGAAATCCCCATGGTCGATATTAAAAAGTTCGCATATATCTCGGTTTTTGGCAATTATTTTGGGATCTTAGAAGAATCTTTATTTTTCATCAATTTTAATCATTCTGGTTTTGTATCATGAACATCGAATCGACTTTTCTTTTATTTCATAGGATAAAAAGTTGCATATATTATTGGTGGTGTTTCAGTTACTAACGAGATAATTACTCTTTTATTTGAAATGTCGAATTGTTCAAGGAGTTCTTTTCATATTGATATATGAATCATTTGATATTGATATAGTTATCCAGTTTAAAGATTGCATGTATATTAAACTACTTTACTAGTTAACTTCAAATTATATATATCTATGACTTAGGATCTTGATTGTTAGGTCCATTATGTTCAACAATATTAGTGTTTGTAGGATACAAGGCTACAACTCTATAGTTTTGACATTGTATTCAGCGGTATAGGTGTTTGTAGGGCCTCAATTGAAAATTTACATGTTTACCAACTTAATATATTCCTTCACAACAATTTGTTTAAATATAAGATCTGCAAATTCTGATTGTCAAGTACATTACAAAAATAGCAGTCCATAATAAATCCTGCTTATCTGCTAATATTAAGATATAAATCTGTTATAGTACAATTTTAATTAGCTTATTTGTTTATATATATTTTCCATCAATGTGTCGTCAAGTATTGGGCTGCATCTCTAGCAAACAAAACGGTGGTATCGGTATCATTTGTTCGCCCAATGACAAATAAGTTACTTGAGAGGTGTTTACATTTCCACCGGATGCAGCAACACCTGCATCATCACATTGTCTCCGGATTAGAAATCAGATTCGAACTTATTCACATAATAGTTATGAATGTATTTCGGATACACCGCTATATCACAACATACATACTTATAGACAAATATCTTTAATCTTTGAAGCAGTCTAAATTAGAACTTGGATATCTACTAATATTTAGATATAACTCTGTTATATAATCATATCTACGACGGTAAATATCATTAAATTACCACTGAGTGATAAAGACTTACCACCGAACAAAACTTTTCTTGTGTCGCTTCCTCACACAAAATACCTATCACAAGTCCAACGTATTTAATATGAAATATTATTTCTCTAATAATAGATTATCTAGTTGTAAAGGTCTATGTTTTTCTTTATCGTCTTTATAGACATAGACATATACGATTAACAGTCCAAGTACAATTATAAATGTTTAAAGCTCACGCGGTTTCATTTTATTCGACACTTATTGCAATCAAATCTCTCACTTCCTCTTACATCATGTTAATGTCAAGCTGCTTCTGATCAGATTTTGTCCTCCACATTTATGGTATTTTACACTCGCAGTACCAATAGCAAAGACTGTAATTTTGGCAAAAAAAACTTTTATCAAATGGTACCCTTATGTGGGTTTCTTTTAACCAATTGCGTCATATTATATCTCCTAATTTTTCTCAAACTTTTCGCTTTGCAGCAAAATGTCCCTTGTAATATATCACCTCGGATAACAGCATACTTAAACGACAATAAAGTGAACAATCTGAATTATACTGTTTATAATAGAAATACGATTTTATCATTTACCTTTCTCTCCCTTCAATCTTACTTCACCTTTTTCTCTCTTCAATCTCTCTCCCTTGAAAGAAAATCGGAAGAAATAAAACAAGAAACATAAGAAGAAGAAAAGGAAAAAGAAGAGATCAAGAGAAGAAGAATCGCAGTAAAAAATGAAGAAAAGTGGTGAAACCCAATCCATTTTTATTATTACGTTGGATATTATTATTATTACGTTGTACGTTACAAGCATTAAATATTATTATTATTACGTTGTTATTTTATATAACTTGTTATTATAATTTTTAGCATGTTAATTATGTAAGAGGAAACCCAATCCATTTTTATTAAGCGGGTATACTTCATAACTTTAATAACTTAATAACTGGTTTAACATGATAACATGCATTATCATGATATCATATTAGTTACCATTGTAATCGAATAGTTATCCAGTAAAATCATATATTATTTTTATGTTATCCGGTGATAAATAGTATCATCAAATTTTTTTTGTTATAGTTGATAAACAGTGTTCTCGATCTATTGCGATACCATATTAGTTAGTATGGTAATAAAACTGTTATCTAATATTACAAACTATTTTTTGCTGTCAAATGATAGAGGTAAAAACGTCATATTTTGCAAACATAATATATATCGAACAAATTTTCAATTATTACACTTCTCTTTCTTAGTTTTTTCATTATTTGTGTATATAAGTTAAATTCACCTTTTTATCTAAACAGTATTTAAAAAAAAGTTTGGAAAGCGAATATGATATTTCGGATCATTGAGTTTTAAATCAACAATTATAAAAATATTCAACAATTATAAAAATATATAAAAATAAAATCATGGTCATGTTATAAATAAGTCATATCTTACAACAATCATAAACTATAATAAGTCTAAGATATTTTAAATCCAAACCTCATATTAAAATTCAAATACATTATATTTTCAAACATTATGAATTGTAACAATGAAACAAATATGAATTATAATTGGATTGTAAATTTGTTCTAAATATAATAAATTAATTACAAAGCTAAGTAGAATAATAAGAGAGCTACATGATGTTTTCTTTAAATCAAATAATCTAATCACCCGTTAACTAGCTGAGTCGTGGGTTTTTGTGAGATCATTGGCTTTAAGCAAGTCAAAAAAGTGAGTACATGGTTAAAGAGGATTTGTTAATAATTGGTTTCAAACATGAGACAATGGAGGTCATAAAGAGAAACAACATTCATCACAAAAATACTAAGCACATTAATATGCTACTATATTTTATCATTCACATCCAAAGTGAAATTTTATTTTATATATGTAAAATTCATATTGCAGACAATTTAGTTGATATGCTAACAAAACCTGTTTGTGGAAACAATATAGTTGGTATTACAAAAGTTATTTAGTTGGTAGAATGTTTGACCTTGTTGAAGAAGATATAGAGTTGTATTTATCGGAGCTATGTTATAACTTGCCACATCAGCTTCGAAGAAGATAAATTGTCGAGATAAACCATAACTAAGGTGCAAAGTTTTTGGTTTGTGCCTTTGGTTTGGTCCCGGTTAAGGCAATTAAGTTAGGTTACGAATTGAATTCATAAATCACTTGAGTTCTTGAATTTTCTTCATTCGGTTTGAGATTAAAACTGTTGTTATTCAGGATGAATATTGATGATCTCTTAAAACATTAGTCAAAGAAGAAATGAATTGTGACGAATACAATTTTGTGTATAATTTTTATTTATTTAATATTATGTAATCATAAATCCTCATAACATCATTATATAAGTCTCAAAATCCAAAAAAAAAGAGATAAAAATTATGTGAATATTTATGTTTATTATATAGTACAAGTATGACATGTAAGTCTGTAATTATACACACTGATTTTAGGAAGAATTTGGTGTAGAGAGAGAATCTAAAAAATAATTAAGAGATAGGATATGACAACTTTAGTTAGAAGAAATCGACATAAGAGTACCTACCGGAAAAAATTGTAGCTCCAAAAATTCAACTCATTGCCATCGTACCAGCGCGTATAAGTTGCCATAAATGGGGGGACACATTCTACCATGAAGCCGCATGACTTGGTTGTCATTAAATAGACGTAATTAATGAAGATATCACCGTGTGAGATAGATTTTGTGAAATGGGAGTGGAAAACTTAAAAACGTAATTAATGATAATATCACAACGTAAGTACAAATATAGATGTCTAAAATTTCATAATATATTATTATTAAATAAAGTATTTTATAAATTAAATGTTGATGACTTATGATAGGTGCGAGGAGTGACGAAGCGGCAAAAGGAATGGATGGGAGTCGGATAAAAGACTTTTTGATCGGTGTTGCGAGTGATATAACTGATAATTTAATGATGCATTCCAGCGTTGAGGGGGAGCTCTCCAGCGTTGACACATTAGCATGTTTAAACGAATAAAAAATTAATATGTGTACACAATTAACTATAATTAAAACCATTCAATTTCCATTTAACTATTAAAAACATTATTAAACATAAACATAAAATAAATAACAATCATATTAAATTTTAAAACATTATATATATATATATATATATATATATTATAATACAAGATTTAAATGCATATTTCATGTTTTTGCATGATTTATTTACCATCTCCGAACTAACAGATGAACTAGCGAAAATAACTGAAAATGAGAATAGTTGGTGAAAAAGGCTTTAAACAATTGAAAAGGAAAAATCAGGACTCTAAAACTATAGAACATAAAAGATACTCAATATTTAATTGATAAAATAACCAATTATTAAAAATAGAGAGAAGAATACGATAAAAAAAAAAGCAGAAAAAAAAATAATGATGTATAGAAAAGGTTAGAATAATGATTCAGAAAAAATGACAAAAAACGCAAGAAAATATTGATAGTGAGAATAAACGTATAAAAATATATCATAAGTATTCACAAAATAGAATAAAACTCGCGCATAAGCGCGGATTCTCTCCTAATACTCATAATGCATCATATGGCTTTTTGAAAAAAGGATGAATACTTGTTAATATTTCAAAACTTAATATTAAAATTTAATTAATTCATTACCAAAAATAAAATAAAATATCAAAACAATTTATTAATAAACACTAATAATGTGCCAAAAATAAATAATCTGGCAAAATTTAAAATTGACTCACCAAAATAAATAACCTGCCAAATTTTAAAATTGACCCACCAAATTAAATAACGCGCCAAAATTTCAAATAGAATAAGTAACCAAATATATATCACATTACAAATTTTATTTTGGCGCGTTATTTATTTTTTACACATCCAATTAAATTTAAATTGACCAAGTTTCTCCTTACCTCTCTATTTTAAACCTATAAATAAATACTCAAGTACAACATATTTTCTCACATAAGCAACAAAAACATAAAAATCGAAAAGAGAGATCAAAATAAAAAATAATCATGGCAAGAAAACATCTAAAATTTGCGATGGTGGCGAATGAAAAGTCAAGAGAAATAAGTTTGAAGAAAAAGAGGTTGGCGCTGGAGAAAAAGATAAGAGAACTAACGATATTGTGTGATGTGAAAGCTTGTCTGGCCATGTTTAGTCCTAACGAGACTGAGCCAATGGTGTGGCCATCTGTTGAGGAGGCTCGTGGCCTCCTAGACGATTTCTTTGAATTGCCAGAATTCGAGAGGAAGAAGAAAGAGATGACTCTCGAGTCATACTTGAAGGAGAAGACAAGGAGTATTCATGAGAAATTGATGAGAACTCAGAAGAAAAACAAGGTGTATGCGATGGATCAGGTGATGGTGCAGCTAGGTGGTGAACGTAGAATTGATGATCTTAACATGAATGAAATATACAAATTGATATCTTTTTCTAAGGATAAGATCATGCATTTGAGGAGAAAACTAGATTTCATGCAACATCCCCCCCTTCCCGAGCCACCGGTGAATCCGTTTGAGGCTCAATCTGAGGAGCCTAGGACCACCATAAATGACATTTTTATGACAGGAGGCGGCCGAGACGATGAGAGAGCTATGATGAATGATCAAGGTGCGCAAAATATAAGTAATATTGGTGCTTTAAGGGAGACTCGTAGTCATTACTTAATCGATCAAGGGATTTTCCCACCTGAACTGCATAACTCTCAAATCCACCAACAAACCGGGATAGAAATGATATCTTACAATCAAAATCCAAACCCTAGATGTTATCTTCCATACCAAATAAGTTATTATCCATTCCAAGGAAGCGACAACAACGTAAACTCTAATCTGGAGATGCAACCGATTGGTCCACCCCCGATGACTTTACATGGTATGGTTGGCTCAGTCTCTCAACCATTAACAAACCATCATAACATGAACAATAGTCCAATCATGATTATGAGTCAACCAAGGCAACACCCTTTTGATTTCATGAGTCGCGAGGACCAAAGCAACATTAATATTGGTGGTTTGCAGTTTCACCGGAGCAACAACGTTATGACGACCAATGATGGTCTCCGTCAAGAGCCACCACCGGATGAAGCACCCTTTTAGGAAGATAATTCTGATGCGACGTCATTTGCTATCAATAGGGATTGGCAAGGATTTAATACAATCATCATTTCTAAACTCCTTAGTATTGGTATTGTGATTTATTAGTTTTTGTTTTTTTGTCTTATAATAACAAAGATAAACTTGTAAACAACACTATACAAATACTATTAATTTGTAACTCTATCATAATAGTCTATTTGATCATTTTTTTCTGAAAATGAAGTTACTAATTGCTTATTATAGAAACTAATTAAACATATATATCAGTTAAAATAATGGGCCATGTGCAATAGCGTGGATATTTTCTTAATAGACTTTTAGTAAAAATTATATAAGATCAATTATATTTACTAAAATATTATTTTATATATACTGATGATGGTAACATTATATATCTAATATATGAAAAAAATTATGAATGCTTAATTGAAGAAATTTTTAAATTCTAATTGAGTCAATGATTTTAATTAAAATATACAATTCAGAAAATTATAGCATGGATCTAAAAGATAAATTGATTATCAATGGTCCCCTATTTCAGTGTGATATATTTATGTTATTTAAATGTTATATTAATTGATTGGTTATTTCTTAATGCAGTTTTTTAAAAGAGTAATATTTATAGTGAGATCTTGAATATTAACAAAGACTTGTATTCAACATATTTATTACTTAAATATTATTATACTTGTCTTTATGTATTTGTTACATTGTTATAAATAGCTCATGCATAATTAATATTTTTTAATACCTATAGCAAACTTTGCATTGCAATTTATATTTTTCATTCATTAATAATACATATATTTTACATGATATAAACGATTCATGTTCTTTTATTTCCTTCATTGTCAATACAAAAGATTCATATTCTTTTATTATAGTAGTCTACTCGATATATATTGTTTTTTGAAAAAGAAGTTAATGATTATTTATTCTAGTAAATAGTAACCAATTTTATCATTTGAAATAATGTATGATTAACTATCTAAAAATTACATAGATTTTGGAACGTTTATAGGTTATTCATTATTATTTATCCTAAATTTTATTGATAAAAAGGTGGATCATTTTTAAATATTTTTAAAAAATATTATGATACGTTACACGGAATAACTCACTAATATTTTGATATGGAATAGTAAACTTTTTTTTTATGAAATTCAATAAAATCCCAAACTAAATTATAAATGAAAAAACATATGTTCAAATCTAACATGATATAAATAATAAAAATCAACATTCGTAATGCATCCTATAATTTTTAGGCAATAAATTGAAAAATTATAAATTTAAAGTGAAATTTTTATTTTTAGTCAACACCCTTAGCACCTTGAACGATCCAGAAATTCAAACTGAAGATATTGAATTTACATATAATTTCAGATAATAAATGTAATATAGAGCGGTGCTAGCTTGTATGTCTTTTGGTCAAGTTTTTATTAAATATTGTAGAGATCTAAAATTTAATAAGAAGATCTATGTCTATTAGTGGTAGGGTTTGGAAAAATTAATTAAATCTATGTCGATCTCATTTGCCCATGCAAGATCCCCATCAGCCGATCCCAATACTTCCTCTTTTATTATTGAAGTGGCAGCAACCTGAAATCATACAAACTATTTAGCATAATGGATCTCTACAATTGAAAAAGAAGACGTAAATGCATTAAGTGATATAGATATGTATCTAGTTAGTTGGCCATCTATACAGTAAATGATATATGTATTTAAAACGTTACAGCTTGATATCAAAATATATACATGTCTTGACGTATCAAGATCCCAGAGTTGGTCTAGTTTCAAAATGCTGACAGGAAGACATTCTTCGTGAGAGATTGTAGACCTATACCAAAATCTATGTGAGAGATTGTAAACCTATACAAAAATCTATACATATGTATATAAGAAGTTTCGTTTGAATTAATGATTTCAAATAAAAGAGCAGCCTATCAATGTACAAGAAAGAATACATATACTCATGTCTAAAGTTTCTTCTTAAATCCCAATAATAGGAAAACTTGACTTCAAACCAAATAGACGAGATATCCAAGAATTTTTCGATAAACTAAACGATTTTGGAAAGCATAGTAACTGCAAAAATTCAGAGATTTATGCGGGCATGCGAAAAGAAAAAAAATTCAAAACTTGTTTTGGAAATAGCAAAATCGATCTAGCATTCAGCCACTTCGTTCTAGAAAAAGAGATCTTTTACCATGTATATACGAGAGAGAAATAGTTTACCAAAATAAAAGACGAGAAAGAGAGTTTAGATTTCGATTGAAAGAAACTACGGCCGCGCAGTCCGCCGGAGTAACTGTTACAGCGAGGATTTGGTGAGTGAAGGGGCTGATTTCGTAGAGATAAAGACGGATTGTTGAGTTGACCAACGAAGATATTGGATAGTTTTTTTTTTTGTACGCTGTGTTGAACTCAACTCTAGGATTCTGTGGAAAGCGAAAAGGCGAGGAATATCGAGAGAGAGAAGGACTTCATTGTTGAAGATACAAACAATAATTTACTAGCAAAAATCGAGCATGAATAAAATAAAAATAAATTTGAGTAGTAGAAAACTTGGTTAAATAATACAAGCAGGGACGGACGTACGTTGACGTATATGAGGTCACATAGACCGTCCACCCAGTGCCGCTACCTACTTCTACTAAGGCTGAGCTTAATAGGAGCGACTGAATTTTTTTTCCTTAATAACTTTACTAATCGGATAAAATTTATTATTCTAATAGGCAAAAAATTTGTTTCTCCCCTCGATCGGGTGCCCTCTCTTCCGTTAAAAGATTACCTTAACTTTTATTATTTATAGCAGTAAAAAAAAATTCTAGATCCGCCCATGCATCCATGTGTCACAAAAATTATTAAAATTATTAAAAATATTTCATTTTGAATGGAATAACCGCGTGGGGGTAAACTCAACTAACTTTGTGGTTAAATAATTTACCTTTAAATGTAAATTGCCATTTAATTAATTTTGTTCCGCTATTGCGCCCTTAGTTAATTGTCTCCTGATTTTAAGTCACCTAAAACAAAGACTTATAAATGCGACCAAAATTTTTTTTAGGATCACAATTCTACAAGTTTCAGTACTTACAGATCCATCTAAACATTGTGGTCTTTGTGAAACATTTCATACACTAGGTCCATATATGTTAATGTTTTTGGTCAAGAATTCCTACATATGTTCCTACGTATATACAAATGGAGTTTCTATATGCGTAAGTAATGAAGTTTCCTATTCTCACTAATTAGGTTTGTAATTATCAGTTTTCTTTCATCGTTTGTAGTTTTGTTCACCACTCTTCCGTGTTTACAAAAACAGTTCCTTACTGATGTGGGTTAACACCAGTTACAGCCTTAGTGATTCATGTTTCAATCAGGGTATCAAACTAATAAATCAACTAATTTTAGAGTAATTAAGCGAGGCAATAAGTAAAATCGTTACTAGAGAAAAAATAACAAAGATATTTTATTGCCCAACGAAAAAGAGTGAGTTCTTAACTAGTTTTTCAAGTGGACTTTATAATGTCTACTCATGTCATGCAAGTGTTGAAACGCAGCGTCAAGAGCCTGGCAGAGAAAACAGGTTATCATCAATCTATAAAACCGCATTACAATGCAAGATTGGCTGGTTAAACCGGATAGATACAATAGAATATAGACTTAACCGAGACATGAATGTAATAAACAAACTCTAAACTCTTTAACTAAGGTACCAGAAGAAGCTCACCTGTTGCATTGGGCGAACCAGTAAAGAAACCTCATGCCGGAGATCAGATCGCACCGACTCTTTCATTGCCTGAGTCAAATGTGGTTTAATAAGAACACACTACACACTAGACCATATGCAATAAGCTTCAGCTACACAAATTACTCCGAGTTGCTTATTATATCAGAAAGATTTGAAGTCAAGCATTACATAGCTTACCTCGAGTTGTGAATAAACGTTAGACATTGCATCCTTCAGTCTACCAACCTGCATAATAAAATATAACATCCAAGCATAAAGAACTTGCTCTTGGTGTAAGGTAAGCTTGAATTTATGTATATATATAGCTAATTCTGGGATTTGGGAGATTCTGAAACAGGTAAAAAAAAAAATTACTTGGTATAAAGATATGTGGTTGTTATTGGGAAAGATGACCAAAAATGTCTCAGTAACTCTTGAATTGATGACCAGTGCTGCAGATGAAAGAAAAAAAAACCATAGGCATTTATTATAATAACCAATCTCCATTAATCAGTATTATATAGAGAGCTTCTTGTTACTTAGGACATATGGAAAATTTACAACTTACATGTAAAATTTCATCTCTCGTGGATTTTGGTAATCTGTCCAGGACGCTCTCTCGCGGGTTGTTCCCGGTACTGTTCTTGGCAGTTGAGATGGTTCGGGTTAATTCACTGAAAACCTGAATAGGGTTTAGCAATTTTTAGCTTAGGCAACAAAGCAAATAGGCCATGGTTTCTTTTAGTCAGTACACATTTTACTATGTAGTAGAGAATAGCAATACCTCTAAGGAAACTTCAGGTTTAATCAACGGGTCACTTAATCCTTTAGTTCTAAGCTCAGAAATGGATTCTTTCAGCAACCCGTAAGCTTCATGGACATTTCTGTTTGATTCCCCTGCTCCTCTAGGTTCATTGAGGACGTTTCCTTGTTGAGATTCAAAGTAATCACGAGGGTCCTGATTCCCAAACAAGAAAAGGGTAAGAGGATTCAACAGTGAAAACCTTTTATTGACATAAAAGCCAAACCTTGATAGAAAGTGGTCTCAACGGGAAGCTTTTTGGTGCTTGGATATCCTCCATTTCTACTGCTCGGGACATTTTCTCCAATCTCTGCTGATCAGCGTCTTTGGTGGCTTTGCTTACTACCAAAGACGCTATTGATCAGCGAAGAGAAAAAAACACTAGTAGAACATAGCAGAATGTAACAGCAAACCTTGTTTAACCCGTATGAGAGCCTCTGCAACAATCCTCGAATCTTCTGACTCAACATCTGCTTTCCAATTTAAAGGAACAAGCGAGCATCAGTGTAGGCCAAATTACATGTTTACACTTTGTGAAACTATCTACCGCAATACGAAACGTAAGATGAAAGAATCGAAGGAGGTGCTAACCAATGCATCTGCCTTCCAATACAGCAGCACCATGGCGATTAATATCTTGCGCAAGTGATCTTCTTCTAAACTGATCATTCTGCGGTTTAAGAACATCCATGATGCCATCACGCTGGAATATCCCGCGGTCCTGTGTTACGGGAAATTTAAATTAACCACAACATGAAGTGACATAATCTCTCACCCGCATGCAAAGAGCTCAATGTCAAACTTTAGATTCATGTTTCTTCATATCAGTTTTGAGCTCCTTCTCACACACGCTAATATAAAAAGCAGTGGTCCAAGTGAATACGAAACAGTAGTTCAATATCCAAAGATATAGATCATATATAATTGACATATAGTTTAATAGTTGCATAGTCCAGAATTTACATTTGAAAGAAACTAAATTTCTTGATTTAACAACTTTACGTTCGCTGTGCATTCTAGACAACAAAACATTTGACACATATTGTTACGAGTTCGTTCTTGAAACCATTAGTATTATCTATAGAGCATACAGTTCTTCCCATGCTACTTCTACTAGAGCGAGACAATACGTAAACACCAACACTAGAAAAAACAGATGAGAGGCGTATTATTCTATCTGCGTGACTCTGAAATATCAAAACCTTTCATATATCTCATGCAGTGTTAGTTGACTTACCATAATATGAGTGTAGTCACCAGCCTGGTCAGCCACCATGTCAAGAGTTGGATCAACCCGTCGAATCTACAGACATGACCATCCAAATCAGATGGATATGCCACAAAATATTTTTTTTCACAATCAAAATACATGGAATTGATTAACTGTAGAAGAAAAATAACATTTTCATGAGCTTCCCGAGCCAATATCTCATCAGGCTTCAGAAAGACAGCGAGTAACTCGTCCTCAGCAGCTTCTGCTGCAGCTACTGCTGTGTTTTTGGTGCTGTAAAGATATTCTGCTCTAAAATATTTTGTCCAGAAGTCTTTCTCTGTTATCTGACGTAGGAAAATAAATACCAAAGCCAGTTAAGATAACCTGTCGTATTTGATGATTAAACAAAGCTGTCATAGTGTTGAAGTCTTTGTTACCTTACTCGGAACATAATTTACGAATGCCTGCCGAACAGCCGGCTTCTCAGCAAAAATCTGAAATCATATGTGAGGAAAGGACAGTACCATTAATGAAACAGCATTGAAATGTTATTTGTACATATATACAGATTAAGCGCAGATTAAACGAGCACAAATTAGAAGCACATGATGCTACCTATTAATAAAATTTATGTCCCAATGTATCACCAATTGCAACTCAACCATATAAACTAATCTCAACAATCCTTGGATTTGGATTCAGAAACTTATAGTGAACTAAAAGAGCTCACCTGAAAAACGATCTCAGGTGTCAAGTTAAATGTCACTTTATTAGTCTGAAAGAAAAAGAGTGAAGAAAGTGGTTAGTAAACCAGATGAGATGTCACATGATATACAACAACAAAAAATGGTTCACTACAAAGGCATGCACATGAGCATGATGATTTCCATGAAGGGATAGGGAGAATTATACCACACCTGCCCATCAGTAGATGGTTTGATGCCAGAAACCATCACGCTCTTGAGCCCGGCCCGTTGTTTCCACTTTCCGACGGAATGTTTACCAAGTAATTTCTGCGATCATAACAAAGTCGGTAACTACGACGACACTCAAAAGAACAGAAGACTGAAGCGAAGGAAACCACAAAAAAACAAGAAAAACCTTCCTTGTAGACCAGAACTCATCTTCCGTCAGGACTTTACTTCCCACAAATTGCTTATGAAATCTCTGCAACTCACTTCATCGTATCATGTATGTTACTCATATAAAAAGCAAGTCGGTGAACCTATGAAACAAGAAACTTTTAACCGGGGAAAAAAATGAAGCAACTTCATGTTCTGATTACATACCTGTTTTCTCGGAGAAGCTTGACGCGTAGCTCCAAGTCTGCAATACTTAGTTGCTCAGTTGATTTCTTAGGCTCCTCTTCACCTTTAGCAAGCGCCTTAGCTGTTCATAGTAAAAAAACGGTTGCAGTAAGAAACAACAGAAAGTACTTTCACTAAATAAAAACAAACCATGGCACATGGAGCTTACTGATGATATCACGGCAAGCATGCATGTCCGTATAATTTTCAAACACAAAGGTATGACTCCTTCCCTGTAATCGAAAAATGAGGAAACATCACAGTATTTCTTTTTTTTTTAGCTTTCACCACAAAGGCCAACAGCAACAACAAAAAACCTGCTTGTTGGTCAGTTTGAACAAGGGGGGTTTATGTGGTTCTTTGGAATATTTATGACCTGAGAAATTTACCAAGGAGAAATTAGTCATGAAACTGATTAATTATGACCTGGTTTAAACAATAACAACATACTTTCAATGTTCTGAGAGTGCACTTCAATCTTTGAATCTGATTTCCGATCATCTGGTACGAAGAGCAGCATCCCTTCCATCTACGACATGTTTCCAAAGATCCGATTAAGCAGAGATAACAATTCAAGAGACTCAAAAGGAAACACATGAAACAAAAATTAGAAAATCATCACTTGCTATACAAGTATTCACCAATTCCATAGAAGTAAATAAGCCAGAGAGTACAGGTATTCTTACTATTTCGAGGGTTCCAGAAATTCCTGGATCCTTCTTCACAGAGCTCTTGTTTTTGACTTGCCCACCCGCCAAATCCAGCTAAAGCTCGAACCTGACACAAACCCTCCAAATTATGTAGAAAACGAGTTGATGAAACCAAAATCGAAGACGAAAGAAGAAACGGAGAGAAACTACGTCAATCGACAACAATCAAGTAAGATTGAAAAACAACTCAGAAACGTCAAAATCGCAATCTAGCCATAAACCCTAACGAAAACCCCGAATTGAATGAAAGGGACTCAGAGCAATATCTAGTTAGTTACCATCTAAGATCTATCTCCTTAGCTCCTCCGTTTCCACTTATATTCAATGCAAAATTTAAACCCATCACGCAAAATAATAAGCTTTTAATAACTGCGAGATCAATGTCGAACACAGAGATTATCCAATCTCTCTAGCTGTAACCTAACAGTTGCTGTGATTTTCGAGGAAAATACAACATTTTTCCGCGAACCCAGAGGTAAACAGATCGATTGACCAAATGGGTATCGTTCAAATTCTCGGAAAAGAAAAAGACCAACCGATTCGGAAGAGAAGAAGAAGCAATAAAATCCAAAAGCAATACCGTGATTGAGCACGAAGAGCAGAGACTTGGATGTTTTCTTCGAATGCGTAGAAATCAAAGACGTGCGTTTGATTGAGATCGGAGAGATGAGGAAGAGAGAATCCAAGACCCAATTAACGTTCTAACCACCTAATCGTACTCGCTACGTTCTCTCTCTCTCTCTCTAAATAGCTCTCGTTTGTGATCGATTTGCAGAAACCTAAGAACGCAAGCAATTAACGAGTTCCTCAGAAAGCCGTGCGTACGTCTCGGCAATAATCCATTTTCTTCATCAACTAAATCTCTTCGGTGATACAGTGTTCAATCTCTCACTCAACTCTCTCAGTCTCTACGAAGGAGAAGAAGATGATTGAGCTAGGATTTTGAATTTGGGGAAAATCTATCGCACTTGGATTTCTCTGTTTTTTTGTTTTATAACAAAAAAAAAAAACAATCTTAGACTTGGGCCTGCTTTCTCCTAATGGGCCAAAACGTCAGGTTAGCCCAAACCCTAAATTGCTTCATATTATAAATTAGCCCCAAAATCTCACACATTTTCTCCATCAAACTCAATCTGCTCTCATCTCTCAATTCTCATCATCAGCGGCGAACAACATCTTCGCGCTCTCTCTCTCTCTCTCTCTCTCTCTCTCTCTCTCTGCTCTTCGAATTTTACTAACGCTTCCTTCTCCCCAGGATTATCGCTTTCGTGCTTTTCTGTGTCTTTGTGTTTTTGTGTTTTAGGTATGAATACATCTTCGCACTTGAAGGCTCAGGCTCGGATTCCGCTTCGAGAACACTTTCTTCCCCGGGGAAAATCCAAGGAAAATGTAAGTTTGCGATTCGATTGTTTCAATGATAATTAGGGTTCCGAAAGTTTTTTTTGTTTTTGTTGGTGAGATGAATAAGATCAGTGATATTGAACGGATTTGCTTCTTTGTGTTCAACCAGCTTGACAGGTTCATCCCAAACAGATCTGCCATGGATTTTGACTACGCCAACTTCGCGCTCACCGAAGGAAGAAAAGGTAAAACTCAAGCAGAAACGGTAAGCTCGCCGTCAAGAGAAGCCTACAGGAAGCGACTCGCTGAGGCTATGAACCTGAATCGCACCAGGATCCTCGCCTTCAGGAACTAACCTCCAGCTCCGGTCAGCGACTACTATTCTTCTCTTCACCAACAACCTAAACCCGTTAAGCGTCGTCGATACATTCCTCAGGTACGTTCTGAATTTTTAATTGTTTTGAGTTTCAAAGCCTACTTGTTGCTGCTTTGGAGTTGTATTGATCTGTTTGTTGTTATAATAGACTCCAGAGAGATCCTTGGATGCACCAGACATTGTGGATGACTTCTACCTGAACCTGCTTGACTGGGGAAGTGCTAATGTCTTAGCCATAGCGTTGGGAGGCACTGTTTATCTCTGGGATGCTTCCACTAGTTCCATATCTGAGCTTGTGACCATTGATGCAGAGAAAGGACCAGTCACGAGCATCAACTGGGCGCCTGATGGTTGTCATCTCGCAATCGGGCTCAACAACTCTGAAGTTCACGTTTGGGATTCTGCATCCAGCCGTCAAGTAAGTAACTTTCAAGAACCCGTCTCTCTTCTCTTGTGTTTGAGATCGTTTCTTAAGCTGATGTGTTGGGAATTTTTTTCTTTTGCAGCTGAGGACATTGAAAGGTTGCCACGAGTCAAGAGTTGGATCATTGGCGTGGAACAATCACATCTTAACAACCGGAGGGATGGACGGGAAGATTGTCAACAACGATGTACGCATCAGATCACACGTCGTGGAGACTTACACTGGTCACAGCCAAGAGGTTTGTGGGCTTAAGTGGTCAGGCTCTGGTCAGCAGCTAGCGAGCGGTGGCAACGACAATGTGGTACACATATGGGATCGTTCCGTCGCGTCCTCAAACTCGACCACTCAGTGGCTGCACAGGCTTGACGACCATACGTCCGCGGTTAAAGCCCTTGCCTGGTGCCCTTTCCAAGCCAATCTGCTTGCGACAGGTGGCGGTGGAGAAGATGGTACCATCAAGTTCTGGAACACTCACACGGGGGCATGCTTGAACTCGGTTGATACTGGCTCACAAGTCTGTTCTTTGTTGTGGAGCAAGAACGAAAGAGAGCTGCTTAGCTCACATAACCAGCTTACGCTTTGGAAGTACCCATCAATGGTGAAAATGGCTGAGCTCACTGGTCATACGTCAAGAGTTCTGTATATGGCCCAGGTAAAGAGAGAGAACTTAAAATCAATTTCTTTAGTTTGTGTTTTTTTTCAGGTCTTTAAGTACTAAAAGTTGTGTTGTTTGTTGTGTTTTCTCAACAGAGCCCAGTTGGCTGTACCGTGGCTTCAGCAGCAGCAGGAGACGACCAGGCTCTGAGGTTTTGGAATGTGTTTGGTGTTCCAGAGACGGCCAAAAAACCTGCTCCAAGAGCAGCCCGCGAGCCATTTTCCAATGTGAATCGTATTCGCTGAAACTGTCAAAGAGTACAAAAGGGAATTGCTATTGATTGTTGTTACAGAAGGAAAATACTTTTTTTTGGGTTTCATTCTTCATGAACTGACAAGTATTTGTACAGTTTTGTCATGAAAGTTTGTTTAGTCAAAACTTAATTGGCTGTAGAAAGATTTTGATTTTACACTGTTACGGATATATATACACTCCACTTTTATTAGTCCTCCAAGTTTGGTTACTTGTACATTCACAGTATCCACTCAGAAGTGATGCAGTCTAAATATGAAATATTTCTCTTGCTTCTTTCTGTATAATCTTACAAAGTTACAAAATAACACATGTCTTTTGTATACTAGAACAATTTTTTATTCATTATGAATGAATTGGTTGTTAAATGATCTATTGTTTTTGGGATATTTGTCATAAAGTATATGATACACTCTCATATATGTAACAAAAGCGTATTATTTTGCACCAATAACTGTTTGGACGAATCTTTATACGTGTTGAAGATGTGATTTTACTAATTCCAAGATAAATAAACTTCGCTAATTAGCCTATATTGCAACAGAAGCGGGTTTAGACTTGTAAAAAAACTCTCAATCGGCTTAAACATCGAGAGTATTGCATCGGGCTTCGTTCTAATACTGTGAAACCGCTAAAAAACCCCAAATTGTTTTCTTGAAACCCAAGAAAAAGACAATGAATTGTTTGGGATGACATCAATTTATTTTGATTCATCATACTCACTACGGAGGTTCGACAATGGAATTTTGTTGCCACATGGTACAAATTCATCATACTCACTAAGAAAAACCCTAATCTTCTCCGTTCATCTCCCTCTCTCTCTCTGACTCTGTTTGCGATTTAAACGATTCTAGCGAAGGAATTGGGTGGGTTTACTGATTTTCTCTTCTGAGAAATTGAGAAGCGAAATTAGGAATTACGATTCTGTTTTGATCTAAAATTCCGTTGTGACGAAGAGGAATTGGTTAATTATTAGAAAATCGCTATTCTGATTTGATCTTCAGTTTCATTGTAACGAAGAAAATCGGTTAATTAGGGAAGAACATTGATTTCATTATGCTTATGTTACTCGATCCTTGATCAGAAAATGTCACTACGAAGTGCTTGATTGGTTTTGAGAATGTTGTTTGGATCCCTACTCAAATGTGATCGACTTGTTTGTGCAGGGGTGTACCTAAATGGTAAGACAGTATTAGCAGAATGTATTCAAAGCAACAAAGAAGAGGTGGGCCCTGTTCGTTTGGTGATGAGGATGAGATTTCTAAACACAGCGTCTGAACGCTATAACTGGACGCAGCAATCAGATAATGTTCGTTTGCGATTTTGGTTATGCGTCCAGAAATTATATCTAGATGCAATTATGTTCGTTTTGTATGTTTGTATTTGTATCTGAATGCGTTTTATGTCAAATGACCAAAAACTTCTTGTTTTTTTTTTGTTTATCCTCTATTTTTCTATTTTTTTTTATAAAATCTGGAAAAGCATTTTCCTGCCAAAAACGCAAAACCGCGTTTTTTCGTCAAACCGCAAAATTATATTTTTCGTCAAAACTGCGAAATAACGTTTTTTCGTCAAAATCACGTTTTCTCGCAAAATCATGTTTTCCGTCAAAACCACAAAAATCACATTTTCCCGCAAAATCACGTTTTTTCCCGCAAAAACCGCAAAATCACGTTTTCCTTCAAAACCTTAAAATCACGATTTCCCGCCAAAACAAAAAATCACGGTTTCCCGCCAAAACCGCAAATCACGTTTTCCCGCCAAAATCTAGAAATTTAGTTTTCTCGCCAAAATTACCGAATTGAGGGAAAACGTGATTTATAAATATTAAAAATAATAATTTGAATATTTAATTATAAATTTATTTTAAATCAAAGATTAGTATAGTTAAAATCAAAATAAAATTGTTAATATAAAAAAATGATTTTTTATAGAAAAATAAAGTTATATTCGACTTTATTATTTTTGGATGAGTTTACTGCATCCAGACGCACCAAATTAACTCATCCAGATATCCTGATTTTTTGGATGAGTTTTGGAAACTCATCCGGATACCGATTTCAGTTCATCCTCTTTATTACCACTAAACGAACATCAATCTGCATCTGCATCCAGATAACGCGTCCAATTCATCAAACGAACAGGGCCATGATATAGTAATCTCTCTCTCTCCAGCTCAGACACCACGATCAAGTGATAAATCGGCTAGCGAATCAAGATATTCTGAGTCAAGATTTTGAATGTGCAGGTGAGCTTTTTAGCTTTTAAGCTGCTCTGAATTTTTTTTGTATTTTGGCCTCTTTTGTGTTGAACAATTCTGTTTTCTAAAACAGAGTAAGAAGAGATGAAAAAACAGAGCAAGAGATATTTGATTATCTCTTCTCTTTTGAGAAGAAGAGAAACGTGAATTGAACTTTTTATAAATCTGAAATAGAATCTGAAACTTGTTTATATTATCGACATGTCTTCTATAAGACAATATTTACACACTTATATAAAGATGTTTACATAACTGTAATTCTAAGTAACAGTTGTAACTTATCCAACAAGTTATGTTTCTTACTCACACTCTTTCGTAGTAAGTCATGGATACATTTTTTTGTTTTGCTAAGTAAGTCATGGATACATTACATCCTTTGACTTTACATACAACTATAACATATTAAATATTACCAAACTCAATTATATTCTAACATTTTGGAGTTTTATCTTTCTCACCGGTGCTTGGTTCTTGTAGTTCTCTGATTCGATATTTTCTATTACCATTCACATCAAGGAAAATACTCCAGAGGGAGAAGAGATGATCAAATGTGGGAAACTAAATCTGATTGACCTTGCTGGTTCCGAGAATATCTCACGTTCTGGTGCACAAGAGGTATACTTATTCTTATTACCATCGTCTCTGATGTCAGTTCTTGAGCAATGAAAGAGGCAGAGTCTTCACTCTTCAATATGCAGCCATGGAAGCTAGAGTTTAACTAATTTGACAACGGCTGTTGCAGGGACGAGCCAGGGAAGCCCGAGAGAGATCAACAGGAGTTTACTTACTCTTGGGCCGTGTCATTAATGCGCTTGTTGAGCGCATTCTGGTCGTATTCCTTACAGGTACAAGTGATCAGTTGTAAGCAACTGATAGTTTTGTAAGCTTCTTGGTGTCTTCAATTTAGGTTTGCCATCAGAGGGTTCTCAGCTATTGCGTTTGAATTTTTCATAGATAGCAAAATGATGAAACCTGCTGTCGTGAAAGATCTGTCACATGATCTTCAGGAGCTATACAATTCTCACCAGCTTTTTATCTGTGGAGTTGAGTGAGAAACTTGAGAAAACTAGCGAGCCTTTCTTGGTTTAGTTTCTGTAATGGTAACATCTTTCTCCAAGTGGATTCTTGAGCTGCTGTCGAATTCACACTTTGGGTTTGGGTTGGATTAAGGGCTTAAGCTTTAAGTAGTAAATGAAAGATTCTGTTTCGTAGTTAAAAATTGTTAGTATAGATTTTTAGTCTCCAAGAGTATCATCACTTTAGAACAGACTAGTAGCTGAATGAATGTTATTTTTGATTTATAAAGTGCTTTCTTCTTATTGTTGCAGGAATCTTTTTCTTGGAACAATGGCGAGAACCAGCATGAATAGACCATCCGTCCTCAGAACCCTAACTCTAGCCAACGTTTGCAAGGAAAGAGGTCTCGTCTTCATCAATTTGGCCATGGAAGAACAAGGCCATGGTGAGAGATTTCTTCACGTTGATATGTTTTAGCCTTTAAGTAACTAACAACAAAAAATCTGACTTGGTCATAATGCGTCTGATCAAACATTCCATTTGTAGGTGAATAGAATTACCATAATTTGCCGTGGTCAACACCAGCCTCATTTGCCAGAATTCTAACTAAGGTTAGTTTGACTCTAACTTCTAAATATAATTACAAATCTCTTTTCTTCCCATCTAACAACAACCCAAACCCTCATAAGAAAAAAGATTTTAGATGCCCGGATTGATTAATAAACTTTGATTGTGTTGCATAGTTGTGATTCACAATCCGAACATGGAATCCAATCAGTTTCGGACTGGTCGTGAGAGAGGCCATGTTCCGTTTTCTTTCACTTCATAATGTAATATAGTCAGTTTCTAATTAATTTGGCAAATAAAATATTCTTTTCCTTCCACCTAACAACGACCCAAACCTCTAAGAATAATATTTTTAGATTATCGTAGAGATGTAAGAATGTATGACCCAAATCTCATCAGAAAAAGATTTTAGATGCCCAGATTGATTAGTGAAGCTTGATTGTGTTGCATAGTTGTGATTCACAATCCGAACATGGAAACCAGTCAGTTTCGGACTGATCGTGATAGAGGCCATGTTCCATTTGTTTTCACTTCATAATGTAAAACAATCAGTTTCCAATTGATTTGGCAAATAAAATCTTTTTTTTCCCACCTAACAACGACCCAAACCTCTTAACATAATATTTTTAGATTATCGTAGATGTGTATGAATATATGACCCAACCCTCATTAGAAAATGATTTTAGATCCCGAATTGATTAATGAAACTTGAATGTGTTGCATAGTTGTGATTCACAATCTGAACATGGAATCTAGTGAGTTTCAGGCTGGTCGTGAGAGAGACCATGTTCCGTTTCTTTTCACTTCATAATGTAAAACAGCCAGTTTCTAATTGATTTGGCAAATAAAATCTTCTTTTCTTCCCACCTAACAACGACCCAAACCTCTTAGAATAATATTTGTACATTATCGTAGATGTTTAGGAATGTATGACACAACCCTCATTAGAAAAAGATTTAAGACGCTCAGATTGATTAATGAAGTTGTTTGTGTTGCATAGTTGTGATTCACAATTTGAACATGGAATCCAGTCAGTTTCGGACTGGTCGTGAGAGAGACCATGTTCCGTTTGTTTTCACTTCATAATGTAAAACAATCATTTTCTAATTGATTTGGCAAATAAAATCTTCTTTTTTTTCCCACCTAACAACAACCCAAACCTCTTAGAATAATATTTTTACATTATCGTATATGTGTAAGAATGTATGACCCAACCCTCATTACAAAAAACATTTTCGATGCCAGGATTGATTAATGAAACTTAATTGTGTTGCATAGTTGTGACTAACAATTTGAACATGGAATCCAGTCAGTTTCTTAGTGGCCGTGAGAGGACATGTTCCGTTTGTTTTCACTTCATAATGTAAAACAATCAATTTCTAATTGATTTGGCAAATAAAATCTTCTTTTCTTCCCACCTAACAACGACCCAAACTTCTTAGAATAATATTTGTACATTATCGTAGATGTGTAAGAATGTATGACCCAACCCTCATTAGAAAAAGATTTTAGATGCCCAGATTGATTAATGAAGCTTGATTGTGTTGCATAGTTGTGATTCACAATTTGAACATGGAATCCAGTCTGTTTCGGACTGGTCGTGAGAGAGACCATGTTCCGTTTGTTTTCACTTCATAGTGTAAAACAATCAGTTTCTAATTGATTTGCCAAATAAAATCTTCTTCTCTTTTTACCTAACAACCCAAACCTCTTAGAATAATATTTTTACATTATCGTAGATGTGTAGGAATGTATGACCCAGCCCTCATTAGAAGAAGATTTTAGATGCCCGGATTGATTAGTGAAGCTTGATTGTGTTGCAGTTGTGATACACAATCCGAACATGTAATCCAATCAGTTTCGGACTAGTCGTGAGAGAGGCCATGTTCCATTTCTTTTCACTTCATAATGTAAACAGTTTCTAATTGATTTGGCAAATAAAATCCTATTTTCTTCCCACTTAACAACGACCCAAACCTCTTAAAATAATATATTTAGATTATCGTAGATGTGTAGGATTGTATGACCCAACCCTCATTAGAAGAAGATTTTAGATGTCCAGATTGATTAATAAGTATTTTTTTATGTTCTACGAATTTTAGAATAAGTTCTCTAAACTTCATAGAACACAGAATACGTATTATGCACTTTCGACATGTTTTACGAAGTTTAGAATACTTATTATTTAGAATCTCTATATTATAAAAAAAGTTTAGAATACGTATTATGCATTTTCTTTGAAAATTAGAATACATATTATGCATTTTCTATGAAAATTAGAATATGTATTTTACGAAATTTAAAATTTTGTGTACCATAAATGGATATAAAAATCTATATCATATTATGCTATATTTTTTTCATTTTTTTCATCTTATTCTTTTTTTCTCTGTTTCTCTTTGTTTGGCTTTTCTTTCTCATATCAATCTCTTTTTCATCTCAATTCTCTGGACATCACATATTTACATATGCCAACTCAACTTAAGATAATTCTGAAAAGAAATAACAGTCACTGAACTCAATAAAAGTCTATATTTCTGACAAATCTGTAAAATTATCTTTGTACACGACGCAAGAAACATGTGAATCAATTTGGATATTAACAAGCACCACAACAACGTGAACTTTGCATTGCATATTCACGTTGAACGAAGGTATAGAACAAAGCTAAATTAGGATTAACACTCCTACATGCACAAAGCTAAATTAGGATTAACACTCCTACGAGATTAACAAGCAGCAGCCCACACAAATTGTCAATTAATACAAAACTAAATTCTTATTAATATGTATATTTTAATTAGATTTTCTATTTTTAATTATTAGGAGAAAATTATGATTAATATTAAGCTAATGTATAGTTCTTCAATGTTTATAACCAAATGTATAGTTTTACAAACTCATACTAGTGTCTTTTTATTCTAGTTTTGCAATAAAAATTTAGATTACCGTAGATTTGTATGAATGTATGTATGACCCAACCCTCATTAGATAAAAAAATGTATATGGTTGGTTTAAATAATGAAACTTGATTGTTTTGCATAGTTGTGAAATCAATCCGAACATGGAATCCTATTAGTTTCTGATTGATCGTTAGAGATGCCATGTTCCATTTGTTTTCACATCATAATGTAAAATAGTTAGTTTCTAATTGATTTTCCAAATAAAATCTTTTTGCCCTCCCACCTAACCACGATCCGAACGTCTTAGAGTAAATTTTAGATTGTCGTATGTGTTTAAGTTGTATAGATATATACAGTCCAATCGACATAGATGAAAACTTTAGATTGCTGAATAAATTAATTAGTTAAGTTTGATTGTCTTGCATAGTTGTGAAATCATTACGAACATGGAATCATGACATATTATGATTGATCGTTAGAGATGGCACGTTTCGTTTGTTTTCACAATATAATGTAAAACAACTAGTTTTTAATTGATTTGGAAAATAAAAAATTTGTATCCTCCCACCTAACCATGATCTTGACCTCTTAGAGTAAAGTTTAGATTACCCTAGATATGTTTGAATTGTACATATATATATATATATATATATATATATATATATATATATATATATGATCCAACCGTGAGAGATGATAACTTTGAATTACTGAATTAATTAATTAGTGAAACTTAACTGTGTTGCATAGTTGTAAAATCAATCCAAACTTGGAATCCTATGTGTTTTTGATTGATCGTTAGAGATGCCGTGTTCTGTTTGTTTTCATATCATAATGTAAAACAGTTTTTAATTGATTGGCAAATAGAAACTTTTTGTCCTCTCTCCTACCACGAGCTAAATCTCTTAAGAGTGAAAATTAGATTGTCGTAGATGTGTTAAAATTGTATAGATATATAAGATCCAACCGTTATACATGAAAACTTTATATTGCTGAATGAATTAATTAGTGAAGCTTGACTGTGTTGCATAGTTGTGAAATCAATCCGCACATGAAATGCTGTCAGTTTTTGATTGATCGTCAGAGATACCATATGCATATTTCGTTTGTTTTCACATAATAATTTAAAACAGTCATTTTCTAATTGATTTGACAAATAAAACCTTTTTGTCCTCCCACCTAACCATGATGTAAATCTTTTAGAGTAAAATTTAGATTGTTGTAGATATGTTTGAATTGTATAGATATATACGATCCAACCGTCATAGATGAAAACTTTAGATTACTGAATGAATTAATTAGTGCATATTGATTGTGTTGCATAGTTGTGAAATCAATCCGAACATGGAATCATGTCAATTTTTGATTGATTGTTAAAGATAATGTTCGGAAGAAGAATAGTGTAATAGATAGATTTTGACTACATAAAATTTTATTTTGAAGGAGACTCTAAGATGATTTTTGAAGCTCTACGGAATTCTGATTCAAACATTATTCTTTGTCCATACTTATATACCGCTTGGATATCAAAGTCTGACGAGGTGATTTTTAATTGGGACAATTTGGTGCAGAACTATATTTTGGATAAAATTTAGGAAATACACGATGACACAACTAGTTAGAATTAATTAACATAAAGGTACCAGCCAAACATATTTGATACACTGAAGTTACATTTGTTGTCATCGTACTGCGCATATAACATTCCATTAATAGAGGAGACCACCATTGAATGAGGGACCCATATTTAATCGTTTCGTGTGACATAAAAAATGGGGAAAATTGGAAATAAATGATGTTTTTAGGCCACTCTTGTCTATCTAAACCTTCTTAAACAATTGTTGGTGACTTAATCTTTATATTAATTGAAATCCAATTATACCCTCTTAATTAGTTAATTATTTCTAATATAAAATTATAAATGCATAATACCCTTTTTTATTATTTTCGAATATCAAATGAAAAAATTGGGCTTCAAAATTTTGTAAATCCTACTTTGTTAGGTCAGAATTTTTTTGGAAAAATAAAATTTATACTTCTTCACCAAAATCCACAACCTTCTTTTTCTTCAACTAAATCGATCCTCTCAACTTCTCTTGTTCAATTCTTCTCAAATTTTAATCCATTCTCACAAATAGAATTGTCACATATCAATTTGTGGTAAAACAAACAACAAATTTAAAAAATTCATCAGATTTATGTGAAATCTATCAAATTCTTTTTGGTTTAGACAATTGATTTTTGCAGAAATCTGAATAAATCATAAATATAAGAAGCGGCGTGGAAGATGAAGAGAAGAGATGTTTTAAAACTCTTAATGCTAAAACTCGCAGAAGACACCTTCTGAATTTCGCAGAACACGTACATTATGCAGAATGTATATTCTACGAAATCGCAGAACACGTATATTATGCAGAATGTAAATTCTACGAAATCGCAGAACACGTACATTATGCAGAATGTAAATTCTACGAAATCGCAGAACATGAACATTATGCAGAATGTATATTCTACGGATTCGCAGAACATATAGAAACTGCAAAAGACACATTCTACAATTCGCAGATCATAGACAATGCGCAGAATACACCTTCTGAATTTCGCAGAACAGATCAAAAAAGATTTGTAAATATTTTTTTATTACGTTTTTGGAAAAATAAAAAATTCTGTTTCCATAAATATTTATTTTTCCTTTTAAATATTTAAATTAATATTAAAAACAAAAAAAATATTAAAATATATGATTGTAGGGGTAGTTTAGGCACAATTGTACCTACTAAAATAAAAGTGTAGATGGACAAAAGTGGCATAAAAACATCCTTTATTTCCAATTTTCCCAAAAAATGAGCATGTCAAGGCACATGAGCTGTATAGCCAAATGGGTAATATTTATTAAAATATTTTCTGTTAAAACATAATACAAATTGAAAACAACTCCAATATTTATATATATATACATCCAAAATACGATATATATGTATATATTTCGAAAACTAAACGTAATTCATATATATATATATATAAATATATCTTTCCATATATATATATATCCACAATCCTAAATTTGTATATTTACACATCCACAATACGATATGTATATATGTATATATATATTTATTTATATAGTATTATTATCATATAAATTAGTTTGTAACCTCTCTATATTTATAAATATATATCTACAATATTGATATCTTATTATATAAAGTTGGATGCGTCAAAGTTGCTAATTCACATGATCGCGACACGTGTCAAGTTAATTGATAAGATTTCGACACGTGTTTTGATTAAAATTAAAATCTTATTATAAATATAAAGTAGGATGCTAATCGTAAAAGAAAAAGGAAAAGAAAATATATATATATGTATATATATTTATTTATATAGTATTATTATCATATAAATTAGTATCTACAATATTGATATCTTATTATATAAATTAGTATCTACAATATGTATATATATTTATTTATATAGTATTATTATCATATAAATATATATCTACAATATTGATATCTTATTATATAAAGTTGGATGCGTCAAAGTTGCTAATTCACATGATCGCGACACGACACGTGTTTTGATTAAAATTAAAATCTTATTATAAATATAAAGTAGGATGCTAATCGTAAAAGAAAAAGGAAAAGAAAAAGAAAAATACATCTATTTTTAAAAGAGAAATCGAAGGAAAGATTTTGACATGTGTCAAGTTTATCGATTTAGATTTTGACATGTGTCTCGGTAAAATATTATTTTAAAATAAAAAAATAATTTTCAAAAAAATAAAAAGAAATATCAAATTTATTGATTTAGATTAAAAAGTAAAATTAAATTAACTAGAATATATTTTAATTTTTAAAAAAATACAAAAGGATCTATTTCAATTTAAAGGAAAATAAAACCAAAAAGTAAATTAGATTAACTATAATATATTTCAATTAAAAAAAATTCTAAATGCTAATGATATGGTATTAGAAAAATATCATTTTGATGCGAGTCTTGAGAAGCATAACTTCTCTAGAGAGCAGAGAAATCATATACGGGAGATGAATGTGAAGAGAAAGTTAAACATCCGTTTTCGTACAACTGATATTACTAGTGAGACAAACAAGGAGAAAAAAAAAGGACAAAGATAAGTTAAACATCATCACGACTCACAACACTTGCCACTAACTCCTTCAGGTTTGCAATCTCTTCAGCATTTTTTTGTAGCTCATAACGCATTTGTCTGTTTTGAACTTCATGGTCAGCAACCTTTTCCTTTAAGCTAGAAATTTCATCTTCGATAGTCTGAACTCATCTTTGCCTAATGTGGTTACCATCATTCTACAGATGAAGACAATTATAGGATCAAGAAACCAATTAATTTAAACAAAAAAGAAAGCATAAATTATAGAGTCACTATCTCAAACTCACTGCAGGTGAAATAACTTGTTCCTAGGTCGGCTGCATTTTGAGAGGTCTCCTCTATAAATTTTCTACCACATGGACATTTTTTCGGTATGCCATAGTGACAATCGGCGATGTAAAAAAGACTCTCGCATAGCGACTTGTTCCTCTTCGCGTCACTATAGCTGGGGTCCATAATCAAGAAATCGTGGTTGAGATGGAGTGAGTGAGAGAGGTAAGGAGAGGATAATAAAAAAGGAGAAAGATAAGAGTAGATAAGAAAGAGAGAGATGGGAATAGAGAAAGATGAGAAACAGAGAAGAGAGAGAGCAATTTACGAGCTCCAATAAAAATTTGGGAATTTAGGGTATTGACGCCCAAAAAAAAATAATAGGGAATTTTGGGTTTAGGCGCTAAAATTGAGAAATTTTTGATTTCTTTGGTATTGCCGCCAAACATTACCTCGTAGTTTTACAGAATATAGTAGTTGTACGAAAGTTTCAAATAGTTATACTTTGGGTGTTTTCCAATTTATTTAGTATTACATACTCTTAAATTTTATTTTTTTAGTTTTACAGTCTATATAAAACGATTACCATATAATTCTGATTGATTTATGTATTCATATGATTAAAATCAACATTTCTGCAACTTTGTCATTGTATGTTTGTTATTATTTACAAAATGATCTTACAAATATAAGGAGTATTGTGTAGAAGTAAAGCTTGTTCACTATTTAGAATGACTATAATATAATTTCACAATGCCCTAAATAATACTCATTATGAAATTCATACACAATAAGTGGAGTGTTGAGTAATTTTGGTTTTGGTTTTGTAATAATAATATAATTTTTCAATTATTATCAACTACAATTAGTAATACAAGTAATACCAGTAATACCAGTAACTCTAGTAATTCCAGTAATACACAGTTTCTCGTAGTTAATCAATACTGAAACAAAGCCTGAAAACATTGTCAAATACATATTTTACATAGTTTTACATAGTTCTACACGGTTGGCAAAGGCAGTTTTTACAAACCAGGGAATACGAAATAAATCATCCACTTTGCTGATTTCCAAATAACAACCATTCCAGCCCTTGTCTTGGTCGCCTTTTATTTTGAGTCCTAGGACGCCTTTCTCCCGCGGATGGAAACCTTTTTATTCTCTTCCTTCCCTTCTTTTTGAGGCGATTTGGAGGCATGATCTTCAGTGCTTTGATGTAATCAGGGACATTCCACTCAGACTGATGAGGCACTAAATAAATTGTCCTGCGATAGGCCAATACCCACTGGTCCACCCAATAATATCTTGAACACAACTCATGTAGTTGGATATCGCAAACTCTATCTTCATCAGACTGGAATGTAATGAAAGCGGCTAGTCCGTGTATACAAGGATACTTCTCAATGTCAAACACCATGTAGCTGCAACTTTTCGAGAGTAAATTCACCAAATAAGACTTCCCATCAGAACCAATTACATTGTATTCAACTGCGAAACTGTTTAGCTCATCCACATGTAATTTCTAAGCATCCTTCCACATATCATGCAACAAGTTCTCCGCTAAAGGCACCAGTTTATGTTCAACCGGTCCTGCAACGGCCTCCTTTCTGTGATCATTAAACCAATCACAAATTGTTTTCATGATCGTATCAACCATAGGTATTAAGGATTACGTCCTTGCGATCCTGAAAGTATTGTTCAAAGATTCTACAGTGTTGCTTGTATCTAAGTTGTATCTATCTCCAGGAAAATAACACCTTGCCCATTTATCTTTCTCAGTAGTTTGCTCTACATAATTTGCCGCAGAAGGATATCTCATCTGGAAATGACTATAAGCACGCTCAAACTCAGCCACCGTGTAAAACCTACTACACTCCATGAATCTCCAAGCGACCACATCTTTATTGACGTTAGAAGCATGACCTTTCACATTTTGGGACAAATGCCATACGCAATAACCATGATGAGAGCTCGGATACACATTAGCTATGGCGCTGATGAGGCTTACATTTATGTCACTCATAAATACCAATTCGGAAGTGTCCGGCACAACAGATTTCAGCTTCTCGAAAAACCAGGTCCAACTAGCATTATTCTCACCATCGAGTACATCATAGGCTATAGGGTAATTATGACGATTGGGATCCTGAGCTGAAGCAAAAACTAGTACACCACCAAATCCGCTTTTCAAAAAAGTTGCATCCACAACTATTACTTTTCTCATATATTTAAACCCTTCTATGCTAGCTCTCAAAGCAATGAATAGATACTTGAATTTTTCCTCTTCATCCAACTTCACACTTGTTATTGTACCTGGATTGGCGTTTTCCAGCATGTACAAATAATAATACAACATCTTGTAGCTTTTTTCTGGATTACCACGCAAATATAAAACTGCTTGATTTTTCCCTCGCAACGCAGTGGAGTATGATATCCTCAAGCCAATTTTTGCCTGAACAAGATGCATGATACTTTTAGGAGCTGGAGTGTCCATTAGGCCTGGATAATCATCATGCAAAAGAGATGCAACTAATCGTGGTGTGCCTTTCCTCCTCTACTTGCTTGAACTCTGACTAGCCCGAGAGCATGTATGCATCTTAAAATAAGTTCTAATCGAGAAAATATCTGTACCTTTAATCTTTGCAGCTCGTAAAGCCCAACTACAGCTTCCTTGACGACATTTCAACACTAATCGGACCCTATCTGACTTCTCTATAGCAAAATCAAAACAAGTCACAAATGAGCCTCTATCCACCAAATCCTGCACTGCCTTCTTATTTGGGAATTCTTGATGTAAATATAGACCCAAACCTTCTTCCCATGCCTCCATAAACTGAGTTGCTTCTATGACATGTTGCAACACACCATATTCATTGCGCATATCCACATATTCATCACCTGATATATTTCCACCCTCTCTACTCTCATCATCCTTCCCTATCACCTCATGTTGTTGTTCTGCTTGTTGGTCGTCCACAATCGCATTATCTTCAACTTCATCATCCTTCGAATGCAACTCCTCATAGTTCACACCACCAAAACTTGTTTCCCTCGCTTTCGAAAGCTTATCTGCCAATTCTTCTGAGATAGTGATGACCTCCACATGTAGAAGACATCTACGATTCTCATTATCAATGGAGGCCAGATAAACACGAAAATCTTCATCATCAGAAATAATCCACTCTTCCTCATGTGCCACAAGCAGTGGAGTGTACCTCAATTTCAACTTCACCATACTTTCATCTAAATCAACGTTTTTGCATATTCTAGCTTCTATCAACGCCAAAGTTACCTCCGTCGTTGGTGTCTTCAAGAATATACTATATTGCCGACCTTTGCATTTAAAATGTATGATGTTATTGTTGCTCATTGTATCCTGCCAAAACAATACAAAAAACTTTATTAATGAGTGATAGTAATACTAGTAATCCACAGTTATACAGTCAGTAATACTCAGTTGTACCTAGTTCTACATTATTAATTAGTGATACTAATACTAGTTATACACATCTATACAATCTGTAACACCCAGTTGTACCACGTTATACTTTCTGAACCAATGATAGTAGTGACTAGTTATCCATAGTTATACATTTATCAGTAATACCCAGTTATACCCAGTAGTTTTTCCCAGGAACCCAAATTGGATTCCGTGTGAATTGTTCAAATTCATTCTAATCGAATACGATTTAACTCAATTCAACCAATACAGTCTATTTATTACCAATTTATAGTCCTAATCAACCCATACATCATGGTAAAACACACAATGTTGAACATTCAGATTGAAGAGATTTGATTTTGAGATTTCAATTCTTTTTAAATCAAAATTTACCTTGATTACTACTTAACGAGATCGGCGAAACCTCCTGGACGGCGACGGCGGAAGAACGAGCTCGGCGAAAGTCTCGACGGCGTCAATGGAGGTCTCGTCTCTGGATGAGTGAGTGAGAGAGGAGCGGCGTCGGAGCGCGGCGAGGAGGAGGAGGCGGGTTCGCGAGTTCGTGTCGGGTTTTTCTTTTTTTTTGTAACAAATTTTTATTAAATTATTTTTGTTTTTGATTAAAATCAGTATGGGTAAAATGGTCAGATCACTTATATGGAGGGTATGTAAATTATTGAGGGATATATGAGATTATTTTGTTTTCCGTAAGGGCATTTGCAGTGTCGGCTTAAAAATATTAGAGACTCCTGGGCAAATTTTTTTTTTCCCTCTATAAATTAATTTTTTTTTTTTTGGGACCCCTAATATAAAAGAAATTAGAAATCGAATCCGGGACGGTCGCACCGATTGTTCTCCCCACTTAGCCGGCCCTGGACATTTGAGATTAAAACTCGAGAGAGATATAGAAAAAAGTGAAACAGGGAGAAAGAGAGAAGGATAAGAAAGTGGATTAACATTAGAAAGTTGATTAGCATTGTTTTAAATATGTCCGTCTGATTTCTTCGTGGGGTCCATTTTCTATTGACATATATTTTGATCTGAAAGAATAAGGCGTGTGAAGGTAATATCGACTGGATTGGTGGTTAATTAGTTTCATGTTTGGAAGTCTAAATGCCTCTATTTAGTTTCTCAATTGACCATAGGCTATCCACCCAATTATCTCCTTTTAGTTTCCAAAAACGTGAAGGAAACTGATGTATATGTTTGTCCTTTTGTTTAGTATCTGTTATACAATTTTAAACGTGTAAACAATTCCAAATTAGTAATTATTAATCGAATGACGTTATATTTTCTTATAAAAGTTAACATACAATAATTGAATTAACAGTTAAATAGACTTATATAAATATTTATATTGTGCAATAAATATCTTAATATATTGCAAGAACATATTGTATATCGTACTATTAATATAGACTAGATTAGGATCCGCGTTTACGCGGGTTTGTCATAACAAAATTTTAAGTTTGTCATAACAAAATTTTAAACCCGTTAAAATGATCTTCCCATTAACTCTCTTCAAGCTAACAAAGTCTTTTTTTTTTCTTCATAGTTATCTCCCGTATATGATATCTCTACTCTCCATATCATAGTTAATCTTATTAGAAATATATCATAGTTAATCTTATTTATTTATTTTTTTGCCTATTCTTAAATTCTAATAGATCCTTTTCATAGTTAATATAAATTCTAAAATTTTATCGGAACATATGTCAAAATCTGAATCGAATGAAGCGTCAGGTGCCGCGATCAAGTTAAGTAGCAATCTTATACTTTATTTTTTATTTTCCTTTTCTTAAATTGAAATATATACCTTTTTACTTTCCTTTTCTTAAATTAAAATAGATACTTTTGTTTTAATTTCCTTTTTTTAGATATATACTTATGATACGTGTCAAAATCCGATCGATTAAGTTTGTTGCATGTAAAATTATCTTTTAACGTAAAGTTCCTTTTTTCTTTTTCTTTTAGCAAATTTTCTTTTTTCCTTTCTTTTTATTAACGAATTAAAATTAATCTTATTTATCTTTTATTTTTATTTTATTTTTCTTAGTTTGTATATATCTTTTTTTAGCAAATTTCTTTTTTCCTTTTTTTTTATTAACGAATTAACTACAACACGTGTCAAAATCTTATCGATTGAATCGACACGTGTCGCGATCATGTGAATTAACAATTTTGACGCAAGCCAGGTATAATCCGCTCTCGCTCGTTGTAAACGCAAACTGACCGTGCGTCTCGTTTGTTTTCTTGTACAGCTCATTCCCGTACGGTGATGTTACCTATAACCAAACACATTTCTAATTAAATCCCTCTTTCTCTTACTCTACCAATACTAAAAGTCATAGTATATATCATTTCTATACCAATGCCTTTATATATATATATATATATATTAGAATAGGATCCGCATATATGCGTGTTTTTAATAAAATATTTTAAATTTGTAAAAATAAATTGAAAACAAATCGGATAATATGTAAAGAAAAAATAAAATTTACTTTTAATATTCCAAATATATATGTTTTAATATTCTTATAAGAATTAGGTTTAATTCTATTGCTTTATCTATTTATATATATATAATTTTGACGAATTAATTATCCTACTTTTATCATAACTAAAATCTTGATTAGGATTCGCGTATACGCAGATTTATTATAATAAAATTTAAAACCCGTTAAAATATTTTTTAAGAAAATAGAATACAACACCGGATCACTACTGAAAAAATATATGAAAAACACAAAATCAAAACCTAAGGGTTGTTTATTTATTTTAATTTTCATTTATTTTGAATTAAAATATTCAAAAGACAGAATCTGTTGGAGGTCCTAAGCAACATTAACTCTACTTCTCATATAGTTCACACACTTTTTTAACTATTTTATTCTGTTAAGCTGCGTTAAAAAATAGGTATGCAATTCGAGTTCTTCGAGTATGTTACGATCTCCCCATAACTCTTTTCAAGCAAACAAAGTCTATATTTCTCTTCACATTCATCTCTCGTATATGATCTCTCTGCTCTCTAGAGAAGTTATGTTTCTCAAGACTCGAATCAAAAGTCTCTAAAATTCTTGATATCCTCCTCTTCATTGAGCTTACCATCGTTTAATGTCATATCATTAGTAGCTAAAATTTTCTTTTTTTTAATTAAAATATATCCTAGTTAATCACATTTTGTTTTTAATTTACTTTTTTGTTTCTTCCTTATATGATATTTTTGCTCTCTAGAAAAATTATGTTTCTCAAGACTCGCATCAAAAAAGAAAATAGAAAACAAAATCTGATCACTACTAGAAAAAATATATGAAAAACACAAAATCGAAACCTAAGAGTTATTTATTTATTTTAATTTTTATTTATTTTCAATTAAAATATTCAGAACACATAATCTGTTGCGGGTCCTAAACAACATTAACCCTACTTCTTATATATTTCAAACACTTTATCAACTATCTTTTACTGTTCCGCTGCGTTAAAAACTTGGGTATGCAATTCGAGTATGTTAACAATTTCCCCATTAATATTTTTCAAAGAAATAAAGTCTCACTTTCTCTCCACATTCATCTCACTTATATGATCTCTCTGCTCTCTAGAGAAGTTATGTTTCTAAAGATTCGCATCAAAAGCCTCTCTACATAATTCTTGATATCATCCTCCTCATTGAGCTCATCATCTTTAATATCATATCATTAGCATCTATAGTTTTCTTTTATTAATTGAAATATATCCTAGTTATTATTTTTTTTTAATTTACTTATTTGCTTTTTCCTTATATGATATTTTTGCTCTCTAGAGAAGTTTCTCAAGACTCGCATCAAAAGCCTCTCTATATGATTATTGATATTCTCCTCCTCATTGAGCTCATCATCGTTTAATGTCATATCATTAGCATCTAGAATTTTCTTTTTTTAATTGAAATATATCCTAGTTAATCTAATTTACTTTTTTGTTTTTATTTTCCTTTTTTAAAATGAAATAGATCATTTTGTTTTAATTTCTTTTTATTAAATTGAATATATCCTAGTTAATTTTATTTTACTTTTATAATCTTAATCGATAAATTGACATTTTTTGTTTAAAATTCCTTTTTTCTTTAAAAATAATATTTTACCGAGACACCTCTCAAAATCTAAAGCGATAAACTTGACATGTGTCGAAATCTTATTGATTAATTTGTCACGTGTCACGATCATATTAATTACTAACTTTGACGTTTATTTTTTATTTTTAGTAATATTGAAATATCTTTCCTTTTATTTTTATTTTTAAAATAATAGTATTTTCCTTTTTCTTTTAGGATTAGTATATTTTTTTCTTTATAATAAGACTAGATTAGGATCCGCGTTTACGCGGATTTGTAATAACAAAATTTTGAACCCGTTAAAATAATTTTTTAATAAAATAGAAAACAAAATCCGATCACTACTTTAAAAAAATATATATATTAAAAACACAAAATCGAAATGTAAGAGTTGTTTATTTATTTTAATTCTCATATATTTTTAATTAAAATATTCAAAACACATAATCTTTTGCGGATCTAAGCAACATTAACCCTACTTCTTTGTAGTTCACACACTTTATCAACTATCTTTTTCTGTTCTGCTGCATTAAAAACTTGGGTATGCAATTTGAGTCATTCGAGTATATTAACAATCTTCCCATTAACTCTGTCCAAGCAAACAAAGTCTTTTTTTTTCTCTTCATAGTCATCTCCCGTATATGATCTCTGTACTCTCTATATCATAGTTAATCTTATTAGAAATATATCATAGTTAATCTTATTTACTTTTTTTTTTCCTTTTCTTAAATTTTAATAGATCCTTTTCATAATTAATATAAATTTTAATATTTTTATCGGCACACGTGCAAGAATATTGAAATATATCATAGTTAATCTTATTTACTTTTTTTTATTTTTATTTTCTTAAATTCTAATAGATCATTTTCATAGTTAATATAAATTCTAATATTTTATCCGAACACGTGTCAGAATCTGAATCGAATGAAGCGTCACGTGTCGCGATCAAGCTAATTAGCAATCTTATTTACTTTATTTCATATTATCCTTTTCTTAAATTGAAATATGTACTTTTTTATTTTACTTTTTTTAAATTGAAATATATACTTATGTTTTATTTTCCTTTTTTAGATATATAATAAGATGACACATGTCAAAATTCGATCGATTAACTTGACATGTGTCGCGATCATGTTAATTAGCAAATTAGCAACTTTGACGCATCCAACTTATTTTCAAATATATATGTTTTAATACTAATTAGGTTTATTTCTAATGATTTCTCTATTTATATATATATATATATATATTCTAAAATTTTGACATATTAATTATCCTACTTTTATCATAATTAGATTTATAATAATTAAAATCTAGATTAGGATCCGCGTATACGCGAATTTATAATAACAAAATATAAAACCCGTTAAAATATGTCTTTTAAAGAAAATAGAAAGCAAAATCTGGGAAAAAAATATGTGAAAACACAAAATAGAAACTTAAGAATTATTTATTTATTTTAATTCTCATTTATTTTTAATTAAAATGTTCAAAACACATAATCTGTTGCGGGTTCTTAGCAACATTAACCCTACTTCTCATATAGTTCACACACTATCAACTATCTTTTTCTGTTCCGCTGTGTTAAAATTTTGGGTATGCAATTTGACTACTTCGAGTATGTTAACGATCTCCTCATTAACTCTCTTCAAGCAAATAAAGTCTTTCTTTCTCTTCACATTTCATCTCTCTTAAATGATCTCTCTGCTCTCTAGAGAAGTTGTGCTTTTTAAGACTCGCATCAAAAAGCCTCTATACATGATTCTTGATATCCTCCTCCTCATTGAGCTTATCATCGTCTAATGTCATATCATTAGCATCTACAATTTTTTTTCCTCCTCCTCATTGAGCTTATCATCGTCTAATGTCATATCATTAGCATATAGAATTTTCTTTCCTCCTCCTCATTGAGCTTGTCATCGTCTAATGCCATATCATTAGGATCTAGATTTTTTTTTTTTATTGAAATATATCCTATTTAATCTAATTTCTATTTTGTCTTTAATTTAATTTTTTGGTTTCTTCCGTATATGATATATATGTTCTCTAAAGAAGTTATGCTTCTCAAGACTCGCATCAAAATCTTATCTACACGATTCTTGCTATCCTCCTCCTTATTGAGCTCATCATTGTCTAATGACATATCATTAGCATTTAAATTTTTTTTTTTAATTCAAATATATTTTAGTTCATCTAATTTACGTTTTTTCTTTGTTAAAATAGTAGTATTTTTCTTCTTCTTTTAAGATTATTTTATGTATTTCTCTTTTAAAATTAGTATTATTTTACTTTTTCTTTTTTAAAATAGTAGTATTTGCCTTTTTCTTTTAGGATTATTTTATATATTTCTCTTTTAAAATTAATATTATTTTCCTTTTTATTTTAGGATTAGTAGATTTTTTTATTTATAATATATTTTAATCAAAACACGTGTCAAAATTATATCGATTAACTTGCCACGTGTCACGATCATGTTAATTAGCAACTTTGACGCATCCTACTTTATATAATAAGATACCTTTCTTTTTATTTTATTTATTTTTCTTTTTAAAATAGTAGTATTTTCTTTTTCTTTTAGGATTAATATATTTTTTCTTTATAATATATTTTAATCAAAACACGTGTCAAAATCTCATCGATTAACTTGCCACGTGTCACGATCATGTTAATTAGCAACTTTGACGCATCCAACTTTATATAGTAAGAAGACTAGATTAGGACCCGCGTTTATGCGGGTTTGTAATAACAAAATTTTAAACCCGTTAAAATAATTTTTTAATAAAATAGAAAACAAAATCCGATCACTACTTTAAAAAAATATATATTAAAAACACAAAATCGAAATAAAAGAGTTGTTTATTTATTTTAATTCTCATATATTTTTAATTAAAATATTCAAAACACATAATCTTCTGCGGATCTAAGCAACATTAACCCTATTTTTTTGTAGTTCACACACTTTATCAACTATCTTTTTCTATTCTGCTTCATTAAAAACTTGGGTATGCAATTCGAGTCATTCGAGTATATTAACGATCTTCCCATTAACTCTCTCCAAGCAAACAAAGTCTTTTTTCTCTTCATAGTCAACTCCCGTATATGATCTCTCTACTCTCTATATCATAGTTAATCTTATTAGAAATATATCATAGTTAATCTTATTTTTTTTTTTTTCCTTTTCTTAAATTTTAATAGATCCTTTTCATAATTAATATAAATTCTAATATTTTATCGGCACACGTGCCAGAATATTGAAATATATCATAGTTAATCTTATTTGCTTTTTATTTTTATTTTCATTTTCTTAAATTCTAATAGATCATTTTCATAGTTAATATAAATTCTAATATTTTATCCTAACATGTGTCAGAATCTGAATCGAATGAAGCGCCACGTGTCGCGATCAAGTTAATTAGCAATCTTATTTACTTTATTTCATGTTATCCTTTTCTTAAATTGAAATATATACTTTTTATTTTACTTTTCTTAAATTGAAATAAATACTTTTATTTTATTTTCCTTTTTTTAGATATATAATAAGATGACACATGCCAAAATTCGATCGATTAACTTGACATGTGTCGCGATCATGTTAATTAGAAAATTAGCAACTTTGACGCATCCAACTAATTTTCAAATATATATGTTTTAATACTAACTAGGTTTATTTCTAATGCTTTATCTATTTATATATATATATTTATATATATATATATATATATATATTTATTCTAAAATTTTGACATATTAATTATCCTACTTTTATCAAAATTAGATTTATAATAATTAAAATCTAGATTAGGATCCGCGTATACGCGAATTTATAATAACAAAATATAAAACCCGTTAAAATATTTTTTTAAAAGAAAATAGAAAGCAAAATCTGGGAAACAAATATGTGAAAACACAAAACAGAAACTTAAGAATTATTTATTTATTTTAATTCTCATTTATTTTTTATTAAAATGTTCAAAACACAGAATCTGTTGCGGGTTCTAAGCAACATTAACCCTACTTCTCATATAGTTCACACACTATCAACTATCTTTTTTTGTTCCGCTGCGTTAAAAACTTGGGTATGCAATTCGACTACTTCGAGTATGTTAACGATCTCCTCATTAACTCTCTTCAAGCAAATAAAGTCTTTCTTTCTCTTCACATTTCATCTCTCTTAACTGATCTCTTTACTCTCTAGAGAAGTTATGTTTCTTAAGACTCGCATCAAAAAGCCTCTATACATGATTCTTGATATCCTCCTCCTCATTGAGCTTATCATCGTCTAATGTCATATCATTAGCATCTAGAATTTTCTTTCCTCCTCCTCATTGAGCTTATCATCGTCTAATGCCATATCATTAGGATCTAGATTTTTTTTTAATTGAAATATATCCTAGTTAATCTAATTTCTATTTTGTCTTTAATTTAATTTTTTAGTTTCTTCCGTATATGATCTATCTGTTCTCTAGAGAAGTTATGCTTCTCAAGACTCGCATCAAAATCTTTTCTACACGATTCTTGCTATCCTCCTCCTTATTGAGCTCATCATTGTCTAATGGCATATCATTAGCATCTAGAATTTTTTTTTTAATTCAAATATATCTTAGTTAATCTAATTTACGTTTTTTTCTTTGTTAAAATAGTAGTATTTTCCTTTTTCTTTTAATATTATTTTATGTATTTTTCTTTTAAAATTAGTATTAGTTTCCTTTTTCTTTTTTAAAATAGTAGTATTTTCCTTTTTCTTTTAGGATTATTTTATATATTTCTCTTTTAAAATTAATATTATTTTCCTTTTTCTTGTAGATTTTTTATTTATAATATATTTTAATCAAAACACGTGTCGAAATCTTATCGATTAACTTGCTACGTGTCACGATCATGCTAATTAGCAACTTTGACGCAACCTACTTTATATAATAAGATATTTTATATATTTCTCTTTTAAAATTAATATTATTTTCCTTTTTATTTTAGGATTAGTATTTTTATTTATAATATATTTTAATCAAAACACATGTCAAAATCTAATCGATTAACTTAACACGTGTCACGATCATGTTAATTAGCAACTTTGATGCATCCTACTTTATATAATAAGATAAGATATGTATTTTTTATTTTTTATTTTTTTGCTTAACGGTTTACTATTAAAATGCAGGAGAAAGAAAAGTTTACAAGCCCAGCCCATGGACTATAGTTTTTTTGGTCTAAACCCATAGTTATTAAGCCAAATAATAAAACATCAAAATCTTGAACCAAATTAGATAAACGTGACGGAGGAATCCGATGGATTTCTCGGGTACTCCAGTCCTTCAGCCATAATCAAAGGTATCGGCAGGGAGAAAGTAAGATCTGCATGTCCTAGTTCGCAGCAGTAGAGAGCCATAGTTGAAGCATAGAAGAGGCAAGTGTTGTGTTTGTTTCTCGGTAACTGGAAATTCTGTTACGGATCGTGGAGTCGATCAAACGAAGAAGAAAGTCCGTTGATCTGAAGATCTGTCTGTGGAGACGATGATTCCTCTCAGTCCAAATGGTGTGAATTGTGCACTGCCAAGCCAGAAGCACCAGTCGTTTCTTCACCCGAGTCCCAGATTGATTTTGCATATCCGCCATTGTTGTTACCCACGAGCGAGATGGTGTTATTTGGCAATGACCACCAATTCTTCTCCATAGTTGCCAGCTGAAACTGCAGTCAAATAGTAAGTGATCCTTACTCTCACTGTTGGAGTTACACAACAAACACGTCGGATCTGCAGCTAATCCCCAATTTATGATCCTTGATTTTGTAGGGCATCTGTCCAGAACGAACAGCCAAGTGAGAAAGCAATGTTTCGGAATACCTCCTTTGATCCAGACAATCCGACTCCACGGTACTATCTGTCCATGATTTTTCAGCAGGTTGTAAATATATCCCGTGTTGTACCTTGTACCTTGTACTTATTTTATTTTCAACTTCCCATTCGTAATAGTCATCCTCAGACGAGAGAGTAAGAGTGGAGAGATATGCTTGCAAGAGAACCTGATTCTCGGAATGAGCTGGCGGAAGAGTCCAATTACCATGGTTGCAGAGTTGATTCAAAGTTGCATTTTGAGGGATCCCAAGTCTTGATGCTCTGCCCGTAGGAAGGAAGTTTTTCAAGCTTCCATAAGGAGACCAATTATCTGTCCAGAAGCAGCAAGATCGACCATTACCAACTCGCAGCTTGATCCAATCGTAAGCAACCTCTCTGATTTTGATTAGTTTATTCGCTAGCCATGAGTAGTTTTTGCGCGGTTTTAATGTCCAGAACGAGCTGAGATCTCCTTGCAGGAACTCTGTTATCTACCATGCTACCCAGATCAGTCTGAGCGAAAAAAACAGCATCCAAATTAGACGTAGAATCGTTGCCTTGTTCCAACTCGTAAGATCCCTTAACCCCAGACCGCCTTCCTCCTTAGATAATGTTACCGTGTCCCATGAAACTCTTGCAGAATGATGTCCCTCTAATGTCCCTTTCCACATGTAAGCTCCACACAAGGAGTTTAGTTTGGAGATACAACTTTTGGGAATCACAAATGATGAACACCAAAAGTTGGTAATTCCAGCAATAACAGTTTTTAGCAACTGTAAGCGACCTGCAAATGATAGAGATCTGACACTCCAAGATGAGATCCTACCCTTTACTTATTGGATTAGAGGTTGACAATTCTGAATTGAGAGCTTCTTAGAAGATAATGGAATCCCTAACTATCATATTGGTAGGTCACCATGAGAGAGACCCGTAACCACTTTGATTTGTTCTATTTCTTGCAGGGACAACCTTGAAGAGATGAAGCTAGTTTTCTGGATACTCACAGCCAACCCTGAGCGTTGCTCGAACTGGCGGAGAATACGCATGACACTCTCAACGGACCTGAGGGACCCTTCCACAAATATGAGTAGATCATCAGCAAAGCATATGTGAGTTAGCTTTGAGTCTGAACAATTGTTATGGTAGTTAAATTGCCCTTCCTCAGCTGCCTTATTTAGTAGAAGTGATAGGCAATTCATTGCAATAACAAATAGGTAAGGGGAAAGAGGGTCCCCTTGCCTAAGTCCTCTTTTGCCTCGAAAATGTCCATGAATCCTGCCATTATAACCGAATGTGAAGTTAGGAGTACACATACATGCTTCAACCCATCTCAGATAAAGCTCTAGAACTTGAATCCCTCGCAAACAACTTAGAATAAAATCCCATCTGACAGTGTCAAAAGCCTTGGCGATGTCAACCTTGATAGTTATGCATTTAGGGCCCTTCTCCTTATGGTATCCATTGAGAATATCCGCTGCTAGGAGAGTGTTTTCCCCTAGAATTCTTCCCTTAACAAAAGCTGTTTGGTTAGGTAATATAAGCTCATGAAGAATTGGCTTTAGTCTTGACACTAAAAGTTTGGAGATTGTCTTGTAGAGGGTATTGCAGCAGGATATTGGCCTGTAGTCACTAATCTTTGAAGATCCTGGTGTTTTAGGGACAAGGGACAGAATTGTTGCATTAGTAGCAGAAGGCATGAAGCATGTTTTAAAGAAATGACCAACCGAATCTGTTACTTTTGAACCAAGAATACCCCATGTAGCCTTATAGAAACCTGCAGAGAGTCCATCTGGCCCAGGCGCTTTATTCGGATTCATCCTCATAATAGTTTTTGTTATTTCTTCTGCAGGAGGTAGCTGTACCATAGCTTCACATTGGGCGGCTTAGCAACGGAAGGGAGAGAGGCTCTGAATCCATGATGGAGGGGTAAAACCAGGGAGAATGAAATTTGAAGCCAAGATGGACGAAATGATTTATGGCATGAGTATTCATTTCAATTGGATCAAGGATGAGAATTCCCGACTCCAGAGCAAACGATCTGATTGAATTCATAGCTGCACGGACTTCAGCAACGCTATGGAAGAAGGTTAAATTCTGATCCCCCTCTTGTAACCAGTGAATTCTCGACTTTTGCTTGAAAAAACTCTCTTCTATCGATCTTAGGAAGAGCCATTTATCATGAAGATCTCTCTCTTGTTGAAACAAATCAGAAGAAGGATTTTGAAGAGCAAGGTTCTGAGCTTGCTGCAACATCAGGTTAACTTCAGTAACCCTCTCCTGAATATTTGAGAAGTTGGCCTTGTTGATTGATTTCAGACAATTCTTAATTAACTTCTGTTTTAAAAACAGGTATGTGAGGTTTGATGCATAGCTGCCTGCTTGAGCCCAGCCTACTTGCACTGTCTCTAAGAAATGGGGATGCTTGATGAGGAAGTTGAAGAACTCAAAATGGGGAGGTACCAGCTTGAGGCAGCTGGAACGCCAAGTCTAGAAGACATGGACAATGATCAGACATCAAAGGGGCTGAGAAGGTTGTCAAGCTCTGCGGGCAGAGAGTGATCCAGTTATTATTTACTAGCGCCTATCTAGCTTCTCCGCGACTGGGTTAGAAGGCTGGTTCTTGCTCCAAGTGTAGAATAAACCCTGATAACGTAAGTCAAACAATCCAAGCCGAAGAAGAGTATCCTTGAAATCAAACATTTGAGAGGTGAATGAATTAATTGCAGGAGAAGAGTGCTCTGCAGGATGAAACAACTGGTTGAAATCACCTCCAACTACCCATGGAGAGGACTGTAGAGACAGCGACTGGTGGAGAGTTAACAGTTCAACCCAGAGGTCGGACCTTTCACTACTGAGATTTGAAGCATAAACAGCTGTATATATAAACTGATGACGAGTGCCAATTTTGACTTCACAGGTTAGCGTTTTCCGAGATTGATGAAGAACTGAGACAGTCGCTGGGTCTTTCCATATGATAATAATCCTGCCATCCTCATCTGAGAGGTGATTAGAGGTATAATGCCATCCATAGCACACTGATTGCATTATCTGGTTCAAATTATGATGTTTTATGTGACTTTCCAAAATTGATCCAAAAGTTGGCTTATTAGTATATAGCCAATCGCGAAAGGGCTGATGCTTATCCGGGTTATTAAGTCCACGGACATTCCAAAAAAATAGTTTTGTACTCATTAGAGAGATTTAGGAGGCTCTCCTTGTGTAAGGAGTGACCCTTCAAAAGGTAGTGGTTTGAAATTAAAAATGGAGATATTTGAGAATGGGTTTGGGGGGGGGGGGGAATAAAGACAAGTTTGAGTCAGGAATTAAAAGGTCTTGGGGATTATCTGAGGTTAGGGAGAGAATGGAAAAAGGGTTAGATGATAGACAAGAGGGTATGTTTCTTGGTCTATTGTTTTCAATGGATAGGGGATTGTTTTTGTTTAGACCTGATAGTTTCCTTGATTTGGAAGGGAAAGCCGGAAGATCAACAATATATGGAATTAGAGAACCTGGTGGTGAAGAGATCTCTAGAGACAAGTCAGATGGAGGAACATGACAATTCAGAAGAGAGCATGAAGCTATCTGATTGCCGACCTCATCAGAAGTGAATGTGATTTCCTTATTTGGCAAGGGGCCAATTGTCGAAGATTTATTACCAGGGGCAGAAACTACAACTCCAACTGCCAAGTTTTCCACAGGAGTAGTTGCATCCTTTATCTCCAATACTTTATTAGAGGAAGCAACACCTTCTAGAATCTGAGTAGCCTCAGTTTTGTTTCCTTCATGTACTATCATAGATTCCTTTTCCGAATATATTGTAGATACATCTGTAGAAGTAATCACTGAACCAACTTTAACCACATGATTCACACTTTCTGATCCAATCACAAACGGCTTCTTTACCAGCGGATCCTCTTTTGCAGAGGCATCTTCTAGAGGAGCATTTTCAATAACGATGCCATCAATAGCCTTTTCTCCAACGACAGCTTTGCCTTTCTCAGGTTTAGCAGGAACTGAAGCTGAGGTCGAGGCTTGTCCTGCAGGAACAATCTTCTTCTGAATCCATGTAGGGGTTAGTTTAAAACAATTCCTAGCAATGTGTCCTAACTCTTTGCCGTGTGAACAAGTCGGGGGGATCCAAGGGTAATCCACCTCAACTTGAATTATCTGACCGTTTCTCCTTCGAACTTCCACACTGGTTGGTAGCTGTTTGGAGAGGTTGACCTGAACTTTGACATGTAAAACCTTCAGGTTAGTAAGATTTTTAGTAAAATCATCTGTTTCTTTCGGCTCACCCACTAAGCTTGCAACTAAGCTCAACCCTTCATTATGTCGCAAGTTAAGGGGAACACCCTTAGGATGAGCCCAGATCGGAATGGAGTCGAGAGGAGGGGATACTGAGGAGTGTTCAGAGTCCCATTGCGCAACGTGGAACATAGAATCTCCGACGTACCAGAGATGTTTCGTAAGGATTTTGTTTCTTATGTACTCATTAGGCACTCTCACAAGCATTGACCGAGATAGTTGGTTAAGATGAATTTCTAGCTTTCTTCCTTTGCCCCACATGTGATTCAGGACACTTTGGACTTGGCTGTATGAAGGAGCTCTTCCACAGAAATATCCAACGACAAACTCCTTAGTGATTTCAGCACCACGGTCGAAAACCTCATCCGGGATGAAAACTTGTGGTTTACCCGATTCACCTATAGTCACAGGTGCTAGTCTTTTTAGAGATTTACTTTCTTGTCTGCGGATTCTCAGCAATAGTTTCAGGAGTAGAAGAAGGAGGAGCAGCAGATGACAAGGCTACCTTCGAAGGTTGAGCCGCAATAAATATGCGAGATCCTGGTGCAGTAAGATTTTCAGATCTAGAAACAGTAACTTTTCCAGATCCAGGAACAGGACTTTTCCCAGATCTATGAATAGTAGCCTTCAAATTCTCAGCAGATGAGGCTGGCTTTGTAGTGTTTTCCTGCTCAGCACCGCAGGGTGTAACTGAGGCAGGGTTGGTAAAAAATGGAGAAGAGGCCTTCGGCAAGATCACAGTATAGCCTGGAGGGGCAGTGATGACAGATTTACGACCTTGTGGTCTTGATTCTGGCAAATTTGAGACATCAGTCTCCACCTGAATCATTACAACATCAGCAGTAGTGGAATCAACAACGGTTGAAGCACGAGAGGCTACTTCTATTGCAGGCCCCAAGGGAGGAGCAGTTTGCAGAGAATAACCTGAAGCTTGAACCAGTAATGGAGGAAAATGAGAGGGAGAGAGGGGAGGAAGGGTCTGGCGGGTCTGGAGGAAGCGGCGGAGGACGAAAAGGATTTTCGCCGGTGGGATTCTGGTCGGAAGAGAACCAGGGGTTCTGCATTGGGAACTGAAATTAGAATTGCTAGTCGAGAGTCTTAATTTAGATATGTATTTTTCATGTAGCTCGTTATTACATTAATTAAAAAGAGGTGTCTCATGATTTTATCTAGATGAGTTTTTTTGGCTCAGTAATCAAAACAAGTGTGTTATTTAATCTTATAACCATAACAAATTAGGTGCTATGAAATATTATATATTTTATGTATTAATAATGAAATATTCCCTCTCTCACGGACACCTTCATCTCTCTTTATCTCTCTCTCAAATTTTTGTCTCTTTATTAAAGCTACACACCAACCCATCTTTTTCAAAGCCGATTCAGAGCTCTGCCACCGTCCTTTCCTCTGCCATCACTGCAGCTAGGGTTAATGAATTTAAATTGCAGACTTCTGGTTTCAGTAGAGGTTTTATGTGTCATATATAATACTATGTCATGGCTAAATTGGCAAGCCATAGAAGAGAAGATGACAGCTCTCATGAAACTGATGCATACAAAATCGATAGATGACTCGAGAGTGTAGAATCCTCCCCCGAAACCGTTTCATGTTTTAATGTACAACAAAGACGAAAAAAACAACATACAATGACTGGTTATACACCATAATAAACGTCAACCAACCTATCATCAACACTTACAAGTTATAATGGACAGCATTAGCGATGCTATTTTTTTATTGTACTACATATTGAATAATGTTGTACTACATAAAATATATAGTATAACTTAATGTGATGCACTGCCACCATTATTTTCTTATTATTTGTTATATTTTGTGTTATTGACCAATGTTTTATGTTGTTTAATGCAAATGCTTAAATTGACTAGTATACATTGTAAATTGGTAATAATCATGAACAATTGTTTTGCATAATTATTGCAATCTCAAAGTAATTTGCAAAGGAAAATTTATCAAATACAAAAAAAACATAATCTATGTATTGTACTATAAATGTGTTGTTCTACATTAAAATAAAATAATATTAGAAATGTGTTAGTTCAACATTAAAATAGTATTCTATTTTATGTTAATAAAAAAAACACATTTGTTGGCTGAAATATGATAAATATGGTACATTGGGTCGTACTTAACAACAGATTTAACATATTACACAAAAATTCCATTTTTCTCAAGTCTTTTCTGTATTGCTCAAACCATGTGTCATGTATTATTCCTACTATTTTATTGGCGATTCTTTAGTATTTTCTACATAATACAACACAAAATAGAATGAAACTTCAAAAATAGCCACCACGAATTTTTTTAGAAAGTCTTTTTGAAATTTGCGGGATGACTTCTTCGGCATATCAACGAGATCCCAAACTCATTGAGGAGATCACAAAATTGAACCATAAGCAGATAAGCTCAAAGAGAAAAATGTCAAATTCGAGGAAATAAACACTCATCTTTTAACGAAATGGGTAGAGCGTCTTATGATATAAAACGATATGAAATAGCATTATTTATTAATGTTATTTTGTCTTCTAATAATATTTTTTTGTCTTGAACAATATTTTTAATAAATTAATTCCGTTTTTAATATAATTTTTATTCTCATTTTAAATAAAATAATGCAAAAATAAAGCTTTAAATTTAAATTATTCAAATTAAAAAGAAAAACCAAAATATTTAAAAGTCGCCAAAAATCCGTCGAAAAATAGCCATCAAAAATCTGTAAGAAACTAGTTCTGCCCGAAAACCGTCAGAAATACTATATCACATATCCATCGGAAACCCGTCAGAAACATCCATCAGTATTACGCCGACGGATTCTTGACGGAATACTTTTTGAAATGCTCTTCCAACTTGGTTTATCGTTGCAATTACGTCGGAAAATAATTCCTTGAGAATCTGTTAGAAATTACGAACGGTTTATATATATTAGAATTTCCAGATGGATTTGATTTTCTAACGACTGAGATCTGACAGGTGTAATCCGTCTGAATTAAACTGTTTTCTTGTACTATATGATGGCTATGTCTACTTTGATGGCTTTCCTTTCAGCCTCTTCTTCTTGTGATATCCTTAAAACAATTTCCGAGGCTAGAATGGTTTTATTTGGAAAGATTAGTCAAGTCACCTATTAGCTTTAATATAACTTTGTCGACATAATGCAGTCAAACAATAGTTGGCATGTATCCGGGACAGACGAAGCTCCTAGCTTTTTCTAAGTAAGCTAAGGTTGGTGGCATTTTCATAATTTCACTTCTAAATCTCATACTCCAAATTGTCCCAGCGTAACAACGAATGAAATTATCAGAGCTTACATAATATAATAATGTTCGTCCATTATAAGAAAAACATACTAAAATATAATATGCAGAATTACATAGCGATTTAAAAAAAATATTAACGTACACAATTAGTTTGTTTTAGCATTAAGGTGACAAAAAATTGATATAAGATTTTTTTTTTATAGAACTAACCAATACCCAAACATTTTATTAATTAGTTTTTTCTTTTTTTTTTTTTAAAATACAAAAAGAGGGAAAAAATGAATTCTATAGATAAACGCCATTAATTTGAAATATTGTTCGAAAGGTGTCGGTAGGTGCAGTGGTTTGAGGAGATAGTAAGGTGGTCATCAAAGAATGTGACAGCCATTGTGCAGACTCTATAGAGCATTAAATAAATGAAGTTTGTGGTGGCAAGGGGCAAGTTGTAGGAGAAGTCGTATTTAAGCAAGTCTGGTTTCATCATCATTTCATCAATATACGCTTATAAATTATAAGTGTTTTTATACAGAGCATTAAAAAAATATTTGCTTCTACTTAAATTTGCATCATGACCTAACTAAGTAAATTTTGTGATCAAACAAGTAATATCGATCAAAAGATGGAAGGGAAAACTATGGTTTTGTCCGGGGCCTTGTGGTCTAGTGGTAAGGAGACGGGATTGAGAAACCAACATATTTCAAGTTCGATTCACCTGCTGCGAGAAACTAAAACACATTACCTTAGACACCCACACGGATATGAGCCCTTGCTTTCGGCCCATTTGCATACCCGGAAAGAGGGTCTATCCGTGGGCTGCACCCCCCCCCCCCACACTACTAAAGATATCTTTGATAAATGCCATCTTCCAGAAACCCCCAGACTTGTTTCTCACTGGAAGAGTTAGCTTGTGTTATGCATAAGACATCTAGATTGTCCTAGCAGGGTAAGAGCCACCCTTGATCTCAGTTTGGAGAATTTCATTTTGTTAGGAAGACGATCTTTAGCAGATGCTTTTCGACTAGTTACAAGATATATCAAAATTTCACTTTTGATGCAATTAAGTTTGCAGATCTTTTTGATTTTTGACTCAAGGTGATGCTATCAATGAATATTGTAAGTTGACGGTGTGCATTCTATGTGTGTGGTACCTTAACCACTCTCCAGAACTCGGTAAAGCAAACTTCCCATGCAAGCTCATTATTATTAGTATTATTTTGTTGGAACAATAGATAAGAGAATAATCCATCCTAATATTGTTTCCGTGACTAGACGCAAGTGAAATTTTGAATGGAGCGGTTGAACAATTAATATACCACTTCTTCTTCTTCTTTTTGGCACTAGAGTAACGAAAAAAAAATGGATATATACAATTTTATAAATTTTCATTCCTGTTGTGAATCGAATGAATTCTATATATTATTATGAGGACCAAAGATCTCTTTATATAGTGATTACACAAAGGATAGAAAAGGAAATAGTCCTTTTACTACTCCTACAAGAATAAGGAAAACATCTACTAATCCTATTGGACTTAGGAGTCCTGGCCGCCTATGGTCTAATGGACTGGGCCGGTTATGGAGATCCAACCTCGATGGATTATAACACTCCCCCTTGATTGACATAACCGGTTGTGATGATGGGATCATAGTAATACGCTTGGGGATGCTGCCTCATTAAAACCTTTCTAAGGAAAACCCAGTGGGACAAAACCTTAGCGAGGAAAAAGAGTACAGCACGCATTACTCCCCCTGAAAAGATCATCACTCTAAGTCCCTTAATCGGCGCATGCCGATCTGATGCATTAGCTTCTTCAATGTGGAGGTTGGAAGCGACTTAGTGAATAGGTCGGCTGAGTTGTCGCTGGAACGGACTTGGAGCACTTTGAGTTCACCGGCCTTCTGTAGGTCGTGAGTGAAAAAGAACTTTGGTAAGATGTGCTTCGTCCGATCTCCTTTGATGTATCCATCCTTCAACTGAGCTATGCATGCGGCATTGTCCTCGTACATGCTGGTCGGTTCTTCTTTCCCTTCTATCATCCCACAATCTCGTCTAATGTGTTGAGTCATTGACCTCAACCAAACACATTCTCGGCTGGCCTCATGGATCGCCAATATTTCCGCGTGATTGGACGATGTAGCCGTGAGTGTCTGCTTCATGGACCTCCACGAAATGGCTGTTCCATCGTGAGTGAAGACATATCCCGTCTGGGATCGACCGTTGTGCGGATCCGAAAGGTAACCTGCATCAGCAAAACCAACTAAACCTTCATTGTTAAGGTTAGTGTAAAACAGACCCATATCTTTCGTCCCTTTCAGGTAACGAAGTATGTGTTTGATCCCATTCCAGTGCCTTTGGGTCGGACAAGAACTGAATCTTGAAAGGAGGTTCACGGCAAAGCAAATGTCCGGCCTAGTGTGACTAGCCAAGTACATTAACGCTCCTATGGCACTGAGATATGGCACTTCGGGACCAAGGATTTCTTCATCCTTCTTCTTTGGACCGAATGGATCACTGTCCAGACTAAGGCTTCTCACCATCATTGGGCTACTCAGTGGGTGAGCCTGGTCCATATTAAAACGCTTGAGTACCTTTTCTGTATATGCCATTTGATGCACAAGGATTCCATTATTGACGTACTCAAGTTGTATTCCCAAACAGAACTTAGTCTTTCCTAAGTCTTTCATTTCGAATTCCTTCTTTAGGTATTCAACCGTTTGGGATATTTCCTCAGAGGTTCCTAGGATGTTCAGGTCGTCTACATACACCGCGATGATTACGAATCCCTTGTCAAATTTCTTTATAAATATGCATGGACTTATGGGATCGTTTTTATAGCCCTCTTTCACTAAGTACTCGCTTAGTCTATTATACCACATGCGACCTGATTGTTTTAATCCATAGAGCGATTTATTCAGCTTAATACAATGCTGGTCTCGAGAACTTCTTTTATCTTTCAGCTCTATTCCCTCTGGGACTTTCATATAAATTTCGTTATCCAGTGGACCATATAAGTATGCGGTTACAACATCCATTAACCGCAAATCCAATTTCTCTCTTATGGCCAGACTTATCAGGAATCTAAAAGTCGTTGCATCCACCACAGGGGAGTATGTCTCCTCATAATCGATTCCTGGCCTTTGTGAGAATCCTTGTGCCACAAGCCGTGCTTTGTGTCTAACGATTTCACCTTGTTCGTTTCTCTTCCTCACAAAGACCCATTTATGTCCAACTGGTATAACATCACGAGGTGTCCGAATTATGGGACCAAAAACCTCTCTCTTCCTTAAAGAGTTTAACTCCACGTTTATAGCTTCTTTCCATTTATTCCAGTCTAATCGACGAGTGCACTCTAAAATGGACGTGGGTTCTAGATCCTCATTCATGAGCTCAAGTGCTACATTGCATGCAAATATTTCATCAATGTCGACATTCTTTCTGTTCCATTGGATTCCAGACGAGACATAATTGATCGCGATCTCTTTGTTATCAGGAACTTCAGGCCCATGAAGCTTGGCGTCCCAAGCAACATTTTCCGGCACCTTAGGTTCATTTATGTCTGGAACGTCCACTATCTCCTCGGTCTGAATTTCAGCACCTTTCTTTAATTTCCGAGGAGTCTTATCTTTGGAACCAATTGGTCTTCCACGTTTCAATCGTGGTTTAGACTCAGTAGCCACTTGACTCGGTCCTTCTTGGACATCAATACGAATTGGTGCATTCACGGCTGGTATATATGATTTCGTTACCCTCTTTGGGTCTGCAAAGGAATCTGGCAATTGTATAGCTAGCTTTTGCAAATGTATTATCTTTTGGACCTCTAAATCACTTTCACGAGTCCGGGGATCTTGCCATTTTAAGGATGTTTGATTCCATGCAATTTCTTTTACCAGCCGGTTTCCATCACCTAATGTTGGAAAAACGGATTCGTCAAAATGACAATCCGCGTACCTGGCCTTAAATAAATCTCCGGTGGTCGGCTCAAGGTACTTTATGATCGTGGGTGAATCATATCCAACATATATCCCCATCCTCCTTTGAGGTCCCATCTTAGTCCTCTGTGGTGGTGCAATCGGCACATAAACTGAGCAACCGAATATCTTAAGATGGGAAATGTCTGGCTCTTGTCCCGATAATAATTGGGATGGGGAATATTTATGGTCACTAGATGGCCTGATGCGAATTAGTTCGGCAGCGTGTAAGACAGCATGTCCCCAAGCGGATACAGGAAGCTTTGACCTCATGAGTAATGGTCTAGCAATCAACTGTATGCGTTTTATAAATGACTCGGCCAAGCCGTTTTGTGTATGTACATGTGCCACGGAGTATTCAACACTTACCCCCATGGACATACAATAGTCATTAAACGCTTGGGAAGTGAATTCACCAGCATTATCCATTCGTATGGTCTTTAAAGGAAAGTCTGGAAAGTGAGCCCTTAGGCGTATTATCTGAGCAAGGAGTCTTGCAAATGCCATATTCCGTGATGACAATAAGCATACATGTGACCATCTTGTAGATGCGTCAATGAGGACCATAAAATATCGGAATGTCCCACAAGGTGGGTGTATTGGTCCGCATATGTCTCCTTGAATTCTTTCCAGGAAATTTATTGTTTCCTTAGTCACTTTCACTGGTGATGGCCTTACAATGAGTTTCCCTTGTGAACATGAGGCACAAGTAAGATTCTTTGGGATTACTCTCCTTTCTTTCAAGGCGTGCCCATAAGTATTGGCTATCAATTTTCGCATCATATTCGACCCGGGATGTCCCAGCCGGTCGTGCCATAGGTTGAACCTATCCGTAAACTCTTGGTTTGCGGTGGCATTGGCCTCAATCATATTGACCTTAGTGCAATATAAGCCGGTAGCTATAGCAGGTATAGTCTCTAGGACTTTCTTTTGGCCTTGGACGATTTCAATTATTTGGAGGAACTCTCGGTTTCCTTCGTCCATTGTTTCAACATGAAGACCATTCATTCGAATGTCTTTAAAGCTCAATAGGCTTCTCTTTGAGCTGGGGGAAAACAATGCATCCGCAATCTCTAGATGCGTCCCCTTAGGCAATAGGACATTGGCCTGGCCGTAGCCTTCTATTAGGCCGGCCATGCCTGCTATAGTACTTATATTGGCCTTTTTCAATGTAAGATTTATGAAATATCTCTTGTCCTTTAAAATCGTGTGGCTTGACCCACTATCCACCACGAATTCATCCATGTTGCCTTCCTTATCATGCTGGATCATGTGGGCTTCTGGATTCTTCCCTTTAACACTCTCTTGATAAAGTTCCACAAGGTGTTTGGGAGTCCTACATGTCTTGGCCCAATGATTGTCCATCCCACATCGATGGCAAACAGACTTGGTCGGGCCGGACTGATGTCCGGTTTGGTTCCCGTGGCCACGCCCTCGGCCACGTCCTTGACCGCGGTTAAAATCAGATCCGCGACCATTCCATCGACCATATGGGTGGTAGCGACCACGCCCTTGTCTCTTTCCATGTCCACGGCCATTAAACTTTTGGTATCTCTGGACATGGTTTGCCTCGGTTTCCATCTTAGTGTCCTCGGCCACATGGGCTTCAGGAAGTGGGGTTGATCCAGGAGGTCTCATCTCGCTGTTTCTCATCAGCAATTCATTGTTCTGCTCCGCAAGCAATAAACAAGAGATCAAACTTGCATAGGTCGTGAAACCTTTCTCACGATACTGTTGCTGTAGCAACACGTTGCTTGAGTGGAAGGTCGAGAAGGTCTTTTCAAGCATATCCTTCTCTGTCACAATCTCGCCACATAGCTTCAATTTTGAAACTATCTTAAATAGGGCCGAGTTGTATTCATCCACGGACTTAAAGTCCAGGAGCCTTAAGTTAAGCCAATCATATTTGGCCTTAGGCAGTATAACCATCTTCTGATGATCATATCTTGCCTTTAACTCCTTCCAGAGATCAAGAGGATCCTCAAGCGTCAAGTATTGATCTTTGAGACTCTCAACGAGATGGTGGCGTATGATTAAAATCGCCTTATACCTATTCCTCTCGGATTCGTTATTTGCATCATTAATGCATTCACCGAGCCCTTTTGATTTCAGCATGATCTTTGCATCTAAAGCCCATTGCAAGTAATTATCTCCTGAGAGATTAAGGGCTGCGAAGTCCAAATTGTTGACTTTCGCCATCTGAAATCAAGCATCGGTTTTTCTCTTAGGATTTTAGGGTTTCTTTCAACCGATTTTAATTTATGCATTTATCATGCGATTTTAATTCAAGCAAGTTTCCAATTTTAATCCTAACATGCAATTCTAGGTGATAAAAGAAACAGGAAAAACCAAATTCAAAATAAGGCAATTTCCAATTTGCGATTTCTATGTGGTCAAACAAAAAGGAAAAATTCCAAATTCAATCCTAGCAAGCAATATCTATGATTTTCGGTTTGGCCAACAAAATTTTAATGGTCCGATTTTATCATGCAATTCCAAGTTCAATTATGATTTGGTCAAGCAATAGATCAAGCAATACACAAATCGATTTTATATGTCTTAGGTCCAATTTCGATTTTAACATGTGCAAGCAATCAATCTATTTCAAGCAATCCGATTTTTAAGATTCTAGTTTTAGCTTAGATTCAATTCGATTTCAAGCTCTCAAAAGATCAAACAAGTAGAACATGGAAGAATCGATTTTTAGGGTTTGGTAATATTAGGTCAGAATTCGATTTTAATGTTCTAGGGTTTTAGAGATTTGTTTCTACCTTTGATCCTTCTTTTGGGTTGACTGGAAAAGAACCGGGAGCTAAAGACCTCGGAAAACTTAGGATCGGATCGCACGGCTGATCGGCGTCGAACAGCGGCGGACGGCGGCGGACCTTAGGGTTTTATGCTCGGCGGCTGCTAGGGTTTTTTCAGAGCAAGCTCGTGCTGATAACGTGTTGTGAATCGAATGAATTCTATATATTATTATGAGGACCAAAGGTCTCTTTATATAGTGATTACACAAAGGATAGAAAAGGAAATAGTCCTTTTACTACTCCTACAAGAATAAGGAAAACATCTACTAATCCTATTGGACTTAGGAGTCCTGGCCGCCTATGGTCTAATGGACTGGGCCGGTTATGGAGATCCAACCTCGATGGATTATAACAATTCCTTAATTATCTACCAAAAAGGAAACAAGGGAGAAACAAATAAATTCTCTAGGTGAGAGCCATTATAATTTGATCAAGATTGCTTGCAAGGGGGTTAGGTGCTATCCGCCAAGCATGTGGTAGCCATTGTGTAGTTGAAGTTTGTGGTGGCGGCGAATTGTAGAAGATCTTCACCATCAAAACAGCTTATAACTATAACTATTTCTCTCTACATACGTTTTAATATAACTTTATCGACATAATGCAGTAAAACAATATTTGGCAACGAAGCTCCTAGGCTCTTAGCTTTTTCTGAAGTAAGCTAAGGATGGTGGCATTATAAATTTTTCACTTCCGAATCTCATACTCCGAATTGTCGCAGCGGAAGAACGAACCAAATGAACAGAACTTACATAAAAAGAAGAAGTAAAGTTAGTCCGTTAGAAGCAAAACATATATACGACATACGTATGCAACGTTATATAGCGATTTTAAGAAAATATATTAATTAAGTATCAGAACACAACTAGCAACTAGTTATTTTTAGCATTAAGGTGACAAAAAAAATGGATATAAGTTTTTTTTTATAGAACTAATAACTGCCCAAACATTGTTTTAGTTTTTTTTTTCTTTTTTTTTCAAAAAAAAAAAACAAATGACTTCTCTAGAGAAACGCCATTAATTTGAAATATTGCTCGAAAGGTATCGGTAGGTGCAATAGTTAGAGGAGATAAGATGGTTATTAAAGAATGTGACAGCCACTGTGCAGACTCTATAGAGCATTAAATAAGTGAAGTTTGTGGTGGCAAGTTGTAGAAGAAGAAGTATTTAAGCAAGTCTGGTTTCATCACCATTTCATCAACATACACTTATAATTATAAGTGTTTTCTCTAAGTAAATTTATGATCAAACAAGTAATATAAATCAAAAAGATGGAAGGAAAAACTGTAGTTTTAAGTGTTCTTATACTAAGTTTAGTCATGACACAAACTCAAGTCAAAGCAAAGATCTGCTGACCTGACGTGGTTGAAAGAGATATATTTATTAGTTTACATCGACAAGGATTCGCCGATTCAGACCTTTTACAAATCACTGGATGCAAAGATGTTTCCGGGAGTAGTTGCCCTCCGGGATTTCCTTATGACACTCTCCTAAACTCTGGTAAATTGAACTCATTTTTATATTGTATTAATTATGCGTAAATAAGTTATAGTATTTGTTACCAAGATGGATCAAGATTTCATTTTTGTTGCAAGTTTGAATGTAACTTTTTGATTTTTGATCTAAGGTAACAATGTCAAAGGATACTGCAAGTTGGGATGTATATCCTCTATGTGCGTTACCATGACCACTCTCCTGAACTCTGGTAAAGAAAACTCCGCCAAACTTATAAGTTATTATAATCATTTTTTGTTGGAATAATAGACAACAAAAGAATAATAATTCATTCCAATTTTGTTTTGGTGACTAGAAGCTCCACGTGAAATTGTAAATGACGCTGTTGACCAGTGTGCCAAAGCCTGTGCTACTATTTGCGACAAGGTCTCTTAAGTTTGCAACTGACACTGCATAAACAATCATATCCACGAAACTATCACATCTAAGTGTTGGTGTCTATGTATTTAATTGTTGTTAGCATTTTAATAACTTGTTTCTAGTTTGTGTATCTATTTAGAAGGTTGTCGATCCTAGATTGTATATGCCTTCAATTTATTATCATCTAAATAAAGAATTATGTGTGATTGATAACACTCATATTTAACCCGTTTTTACTATTATAAGTATATGTTTTAATAAGCATTTCACTAAGGTTTTAATGCATAAACACTAGATTTCGAGTTCGAGTATTTGGTTGTTCAAAACTCCTTTCAGGTAATCTTAACAAAAGACGCATATTTTGAAGCAAAACATACATTTTCGGGATAAGTGCTCGAAGACATAAGTTTAACATCAAATGGAGGCATTCCCACCACAAAATCAAGCTCATATTTGGAGACAAGGAAGCCTTATCAGCTGTCTTTCGCCTCGAAGTAGTTTGAGTCCAATCACACGGTTAGATCTCAAGTTACGAAAGAAGCAAGAAGGTCCGTCAAGCATTAAGGAAAGCTAGGTGCCCGCGCCAAGGCCTAGCCAGAAGACCAGTGGCCGCGCCCCGGCCCCTCGATGGCGCGGCCAGCCAGCTCGCGATTTCCAAACCCATTTGCAGCCCAACTCAAATCTGAAGTCATGAAATGCAAGCCAAGAACTAAAAGATGCCCAAGGAGACTTGAAAACCTATATATACTCGACGTTTTTGGGTTTTTATCATCATCTTTTCATCATGTTATTCGTTCATCACTTTAGAAACTTTTGTGGCCGCGAATCCCTTTTCACGCTTTCACCTTTGTTCTTCAAGGGAGATTGATTTATTTTTGAACCCTCTTTTCTTCTTATCGATTTATAAAAGTTATGCATTCATCAATTTCGTTTTCTACTCCTTCTTATATGTCTGAGTAGTTTACTTTCGTTGGGTGTTCTTTAAGAGGATCTATGGAGAATTTCATTAACTGTTCTTAAACTGGCTGCATCGATTATCTAGGCTGTAGATTAGGATTTTCTTTCGGCTTAAGTTTCTTCTTATTGCATGAGTCTAGAAAATGAACTAGAGTATGTTCTTAGGATGTTAAGAGATGCTAATGTGCTGAATTTAACTACCAGACATAGCTTGACCGAGCAAAGGTTCAAGGGATGCTAATGCATATCCGCGAAATAACTTGATCGTTTATGAACTTGATCTGTTAATGTGTGTTTGTTAACGACGTAGGAATACGAAAAAGGTCATCCCTACGAAGTTTGCATAACATAGACGATCTAACTTTAAAGAGTTAGGTCATGAAACCAGTGATTCCAGTTTAGGAAAAACTGCCTAGTCTTGTTTGCTTGATTCGATGTGTGTTTGATTTCTGGTTAGAACCACATAGATTTCTCGAAGATATCCCCAACGTGTTTCCCTCATCGGCATTTACCCGAGATTTACGCACTTTCAATATTTACTTTTCCTGCACTACTTGCTCTGATTTCCTTTAAGCCTTTTACAGAGTTGGTCGACACCCTGCTCTATATAAGATGTGGCTTGCTTTTCAATATTTGCATCAGAAACCATGACACAAACCCCAAACCCCCAATTTTTTGGGTCTTTGGTTGCTCTGATTCTCTGTTTTGCAGTTGACCATCTCCCTGTGAATAGGTACCCTAAGTATTACATCGCACGCTGCGCACTTGTAGCTTTGGGTCTTACAAATTTAAAGCTCGACGAGTCGCTAAGAAGCAATCCAATTCAGATAGTAATTTTCGACCCCATAAAGTTTTTAGCGCCGTTGCCGGGGAGATCCCGTTTGCTGTCCAAAACAAAGGTCATAATAACAACTCAAAGACACACATTTTTCCTCTAACCTCTAGACCACTTTCTATGAGTTTCAGGAACTTCCACACTATGGAGAACACATGGATCGATCTTTGTATCTCTCTAAACTCACGCCCACCTACAGAATCTCTGCACTCTTCTCGGAAACCATCTTCGATGCTGCTGCCACAAGAGTGCTTCATGCCTCGACCACCAGGAGGAAGCGCGCCCATGACGCAAGATGCAAACAAAAGTTCTCATCACCAAACGCTCGTCCTTCCTTGTCACAACCAGGAGACCGCACCCTCTTTCCTGCATCAACAGCCGAACCAAACATGGAGCTGATGAAAGTCATCACAGACCATGAAGCGAATTCCGAGAAATTCTTCCATTCCCGGATAGAATCGATGCAAGCCGAGATGTCTCGCAAGGTAAAAGACGTCGCAAACCAGGTCAGGATACTTAAAGTTCACGCTTCCAAGAACCTAAATAAGCTGCAAAATATAGAAGAAGAGTTAGGATGCCATGACTACAACATAACTCGAATCGAACGAAGAGTTCGGGGGTATGGCTGCCAGCTCAAAGAAACTAAAGAGGCTGTTAGTGAAGCCAAAGATCATCAGGTTAGATACATAGAATACTCGAGGGAAGGCCACTTCGTGATCAAAAGCCAAGCTAACAGCAGCAACATAGCAGTTGAAAGCATCGCCAATGAACTGAAAAGAAACCGCGACATGGTCGATAGACTATCCGAAGACCAACAAAAGCTCATTGACGTGCTGCCCCCTTTCAAGTGGCTCGTAATCTATTATGGAAGGAGGAACGAATAGACCTTTGATTATTCAAGCGAGGAAGACGCCACACCAACTGAGCCATTCCGCGCGTCTGACATGTTCAAACGAGCTCTCCTTGCACCTTGCAACGCCATTGTTCCTTTCGAAGAAAAGAATGATGCCGGTCCTTAAGCAAGGCACGCCCAAAGCAACTTCTCTTACTCAAACCACAGACCCTGCCTGACATTCTCATCGGACAGCTCTAGTGAATCATCTATGGAACCTTCAGATGATGACATTTCTGCCTGCCGATCAATCGGACAACATTCGAGTTATGTTGTAGTCATGGCATCCTAACTCTTCTTCTATATTTTGCAGCTTATTTAGGTTCTTGGAAGCGTGAACTTTAAGTATCCTGACCTGGTTTGCGACGTCTTTTACCTTGCGAGACATCTCGGCTTGCATCGAATTCCATGAGAAGGTCAAGATGATTTCAATGTACATTGGGTTCCATGAAGCATGGAGAAGGAATGATTTGAAAGAATACTTCAGGGATAGCAAGGAGGACGAGAACAACATCAATCTTGTGACCCCTTTTGCCATTGAGACACATCTTCTTGAGAGGGATGAAGATGCAATCATGGAGAAGCTTGATGAGTCCTCAACAGAAGACGCTGCACAAAAGATGAAGAGACCTTGCTTAAGGTCGAGCTCACCATCCAACTGAGCTCTCAAACCACCAAAGTCTAGTTAAAAGACCATAAACAAGAGCGGCTCAATGGGAGACAACCATTTATGTATTCTCTTCCTTTTTCTCATCTTTCTAATCATTCTAATTTTTAGTTTTGATTTCTTCTGAGTTACAACTATCATATAAACTCCAAAAGCACACAAAAATCAGAAAAACTCGAAAAGACCAAACATATGAAGAAGGAGATTCGAGGACGACCATCGGGTGACAAACCGCCTGTTGCGCTGCCAGAAGGAGCCTGGCCGTGCCATGAACCATGATGGCGCAGAGCAGCCAAGCCTGGCTGCGGCCGCAATGATCCGTCGCGCGGCCAGCCTCCTCTTTCGAGCGGCCGTCCCTCTTCCACCACTGTTCCATCCCGAACTTCATCGAACTGAACCTCCTTCAACCCCTGTCAAGCTCTATAAGTTTTCTTCTTGTTTCAAGGCTTGTACACGACCTAAAGACCGCAAATAAACCTTCCACAATATGGGCACGTTGCTGTTGGATCAAAGATAGAAAGACAAGAGAAGACTCCATCCAAGTCAAGTTAAGTCAATGATCCATTCTATTGTGCAAGCTCCAGAAGGAAGAAGATGCAACTTCCTTCACCCAAAATGCGAAGAGAAAAGTTCGTGAAGACTGACTCCTCTCATACGCGACCAAGACCTTTACCGAAGCCAAGAAAGAATTTCATATGACATTGAAGTTAGAGCTAGCAACACCTGTCTTTCGGGATCCCAACACATCACCGGATAGGCCAGCATAGACTGAAACTTCAAGTTTCTGAGATGATGCAATCTTCAAAATGTAAAGACAGAAGATTTTTAATCTCTCTTTCAAGGTGTTATTACAAAGGTCAAGGAACCAAGACAAGTACTTAGCAATCGGAGTACATGTTCTTCACAACAAAGGCGAGCCAATCATCACCACCAAACGCCTATCATTACCACCATCTATCACCACCACATGCCCACCACCACCAAACGAAGCAAGGAAGCTCAAACCGCGACATCACATCTCCTTTCGAGCTAAGTTTTCGATTTCTTTTGTTCAATAAAATCGATTCTAAGCAGGGACATAATGAGAATGACTAAGTTCTTAGCTCAATCATATCACACGTCCAACCACACATACCAAACCCATCACCACTTTCAAGCAAGTCTTCACAAGGTTGTACTTGAATTTATTAAGTCTCGGGGGGGGGGGGGGTTATCTATTACTAACTACGCTTTGATTTGATGAGTCTTATGCATACATGCATCATTTACCGAGTCTTTTTAGAGAGTTAAAATATATTTTTTCATTTATTCGGAAACTATGAACTTTGCTAAGTACAAGTCACTTCGAAATGAAGCCTAATGACCATTCTAACGGGTTTAGAAGCAAGACTTATTAAGTTGAACACTGCGAGTGGATCATTCCAACGAAGAAAGTTTTAATCTCTAGCGTACTCGAAGGATCTCGCGTTGACTATGCACCTAATTAATCAAAATTTCTCGTCAAGGGGTTTGAGGTACATCGAACTTAACTCCTCTTTTTAACTCTAGTAAGATGCGATAGGTGCAATCTCTTTTTGATATTCCCTTATTACAAAAAAAAGAGAAAAATAAAATAAAATAAAATATTGGTTCGAAAATAGCAACTCGAGTTCCTAAAAAAACAATGATTGTTCGCAAACATCATAAATAATCGTTCTCGGATTAAGAAGAAAAGGAAAAAAAAAAAAAGTCCATAGAAAAAATAAAATGATACCCTACAAAAGTAGGGAGAAATCGACTAAGAGAAGAGAAAATGGGAGAGTTGTATCCGAAAATGTCTTTGTCTAGTTGTTTGGAAGAGAAGAGTATAAGAGCATGAACAATGGTAAATCTCATGTAAGGTTCTTAGACATTTTTTATTGTGGATTTAATTGATATATCATGGTTTTTTGGTGTTTTTGACCATGATATATGTCCTGTTTATAGAGTCTTTTCGGCGTTTTTCGAGTCTTTTAGAGTCTTTGCAGAACCAGGAACGTTTGGAGCATAAATGGAGGATCTGAAGCTTTTTGGAGTGTTTTGGAGAGGCAGCTGAATACGTGAGCTCGGAGTGAAGATATTGCCTTGGTGTCGATCGAGACCGATCGTGGAAAGAAGTTTGGACGCGAAGTTTCGAAGACTTTCTGGAATTACAATTTTGGCAAGAAGTTTTTATTATTGCACTTTAGTCCTTTTCGTGTTTTGGGGATTATTTATGTTTTCTAAGGCATTGTTTAGCCGTTATCTTATTTTCTATTGAGACTTATAGAGATGGATTGGATCCAGAGCTTTTGAGGGAGATAATTTTGCACTCTTCTAGAGAAGATTTCAAACCCTTGTATCACTACTCTTCTTATTTTTATGCAGTATTATTCAGCCATGATTTGTGTTTCAATATCTATGTCTGGGTAATTTGCTAGTTAGGTTAGGGTGATTTAGGGTTGATGATGAGTTTGTAGATCTGCTATATTGTTAGGGGAAAATCAATTGGTTCTTCATCTGGATTTGTGCTATTATTGATTTCTTAATTGATCACTTAGAAATCAAACCCTAGGTTGTTTAATAGATGCGAGAGTATTGTTAAATAACCTGACCTAATCTTAGATGAGCAAAATTACTATCTGCAAAGAGATTTGATTTAGGAATTTTGTGAACAAATCGAATCTGTGTTTTAATGCTTACTTAAATTCTTAGAATTTGCAAAGAGAATTGGAATTCTGGAATTTAGGGATAGTTAACTTCTGCAACGAGAGTTGATTGATTTTAAATCTGTGTTTCGAGTTCTAGACGGTTCTTAATACTTCCCTGATAATATACATTCTGCATTCTCGGATTCAACCTGCGAATCATCCTTGCCTAGCGTTTTGTCTCATTGAATTTTAAGAACTTTCAATCAATCACTTGCTACCCTTTCGTTTTAGTTGTTTCGTATTGCATTTATTTGATTCGACTTAGCATAATTTGAATTTAGAATCTGTAGTGTAGTAATTGATATGTCTATATTTTGCATCATTTCAGCAACCATTTAGCATAAGTTTCTCATCATTTAGGAGTCTAATATAGCATCATTGTGTTGCATTGTATCATTTAGAGTCCTAGAGTGTTTTTGCATAGTCCTTGCATGTTTTGGTGCATTTGGAGTCTTGATCAGGTAACATGGATGCTGTGGAAGCAACAATGGAGTTGGATAGGAATGGCACAACACTTGGAAGAGCAAGAAGTTGCCAAAAAGATGGAGAAGAAGAATTTTGAGGACGGTTCGACGAGACGGTTCGGCGAAACTGGCCGAAACATTTCTCCAGGACGCCGCTTCGACGAGACGGTTCGGTGAAACTGGCCGAAACATTTCTCCAGGACGCCCGTTCGGCGAGGCGGTTCGACGAAGGCTGGCCGAAACTTTTCTCCATGACGTCCGTTCGGCGAGACGGTTCGACGAGTCACGCCGAAACTTACCCAAACGCGAGAAGATGGATCAAGGCATTGAAGCCCGGTTCGACGACACCGTTCGGCGATGCTCACCGAACCAAATGTCTAGGAGTTCGGTTCGACGTGTTGGTTCGGTGAAGCTCGCCGAAACTCTCCCAGACGAATCTTTTTTGTCTACTTTATGGGTCCCTCCTATAAATACTCTTTAGACCTAATTTTTTATGCTAAGTTGGATTCTCTTGTTCTTAGCTTAAACTTTTAGCCTCTTTGGGCAAATACTTTGTTTAAGCTTGAATCTTTGAGTTTAATGCAATATCTCTTTTAGATTTCTTGTTTAATCTTTCTCTAATCATGTTTAACCTTTCCCTAATCTTTGATTTGATGGGTTTAAGTATGATTAGTGAGTAGTTCTCTAGGAACTTGGGGATGGGTTAGATTTAGGGATTTCTAATGGTTAAATCTTTCAATCTAGGATAGATTCTTTCAATTCTCTTCTTATTAAGTAGTTCCTAATGTCAAATAGCTAATCTTTGCTATTTTGGATCATAGGCATTTCATCCACCCACCAAGTGTTTGATGAAATGCTTGAACCAACTTAATAAGAGATTTACATACCTAGCCTAAAACATCATTAGTTGTCTAGGGTGTTTATCATGCTATTAGACTTGTTATTCATGCTTGCTAATCATTTTAATGCTAAAACATCATTATTTCATTAGGGTGATTAGTGAATAGATTATTGCCACACATCATGGATTAGTCTTTAATTAGTGTTCTAGGCATAGAGATAGCTTGATTAGTTGCTTAAGTGATTGCAAGGTTGTCCATTTAGTTTCCCAAATCAATGATTCCATCCCTAAGTTTCGTTTTTAGTATTTTGTCAATCTTGATTAGTAGTAAATCACTTGATTAGTGCTTGATTAGTGATAATTAAAGCTTAGTTTGATATTATTGCTCTAGTAGTGTCTCTCCTAGTTTATAGTTTGCTTTCAATTATTGCTTGTGACTTTCACTTACTATTTTTATCTTAGCTTAAACATAACTTTGTATTCTTATTGAATCATCTCCCAAGATGGATTGATACCTCAAATATTGCAATGATATGAGCAATTGAGGAATTGCTAGCAAGACATAAAAACTCTTGTTTCAATTTGGCGCCGTTGCCATATTGGGATTCTTTGATCTTTAAGATTTGAGTTTAGTTTGAGACTAAGTAATACTTTTGTGTTTATTGACCATCTACTTTTCTAGATTTCAGTTTTCCTTGCATGCATTTGAGGTCACAAGGGCACAACTTCCAAGGCTTTCAAGAGATTGATCAGTTGGAAAGGGTTGCTAGAAGTGCAAGAAGGGAAGCTGCAAGGATAGAGAGGTTGAGAATGGAAGAACAACAAAGGGATCAAGCTCCTCCAATGAACATGGCGCAAGCACAAAGGGGGAATGGAAACCCCTTACATGCGCCAAGACTAGGGAGGACTATTGGGGCTGGAGATGCTCCAAATACACATCAAAATCGCTATGGTATCAATCCTCCACCAGTTCAAAACAACACTTTTGAAGTAAAGCCAGCTTTCATCTCTATGGTTCAACAAGACAAGTTTTATGGGTTGCCAATGGAGGATCCTCTAGATCACTTGGACAACTTTGATAGAGTTTGTGGCTTATTCAAGATGAATGGTGTGAGTGAGGATGCCTTCAAGCTACGACTATTTCCTTTCTCACTTGGGGATAGAGCAAGGCAATGGGAGAAAACTTTGCCTCAAGGTACAATTACTACATGGGATGAGTGCAAGAAAGCTTTCCTATCTAAGTTCTTCTCAAACTCTAGGACCGCCAAGTTGAGGAATGAGATATCTAGCTTCACCCAAAAGAACAATGAGTCCTTCAATGAAGCATGGGAAAGATTCAAGGGCTACACAATGCAATGCCCTCATCATGGCTTCACACAAGAGTCTCTACTAAGCACCATCTATAGAGGTGTTCTACCAAAGATAAGGATGCTTCTTGATACCGCAAGCAATGGGAATTTCTTGGGTAAAGATGTTGAAGATGGTTTGGAGCTTGTAGAGAATCTTGCCTTGAGTGATGGTAACTACAATGAAGACTATGATAGAGCCTCAAGGGGGAGTGAGTATGAGTCTACAAAGAAAGAGATGAAGTCTCTGCATGACAAGATGGACAAGCTTATGTCCTCCAACCAAAGGCATGTCCACTTTGTGAGTGAGAATCAAGAGGATTGTGATGCTCAAGATGGGTTACAAGAGGGTGAAGAGGAGGTAAACTATGTGAGTGGGCAAGGAAGCTACAACAACAACTACAATAACAACTATAAGGGAAACAACAATCTCTCTTATAGGAGTACTAATGTAGCCAATCCCGAGGACCAAGTCTACCCTCAACAAAACTCTCAAGGAAAGCCCTTTGTGAATTTCAACAATCAACAAAAGGGTTTTGTTCAAAGGACTAACAACCAAGGAGGAAACCAAGGCAACTTTGGTGGGCAAAAGTATAATCAAGGTCCTCCACCGGGTTTTACTCAACATTCTCAAGGTACTCCACAAGACAACATCCAACTTATGCTTCAACAAATTCTTCAAGGTCAAGCAAATAGTGATGCTAATATGGGAAAGAAGATTGCTGAAATCAACACAAGGATGGATTCTTCACTAAATGAACTTGCCACTCAAATTGGAGGTCTTCAACAAAAGTTCAAGCAACTTGAGAAAGGCAAGGCTTCTAGCTCCAACTCTCAAGGTACTCTACCGGGAAAATGTGAAGCAAATCCCAAGGAATACATCAATGTCATTACTTTGAGAAGTGGAAAGGAGTTGCCTCCAAGGACAAGTCCTTTGATCAATGAGGACATTGAAATTCAAGATGGGGAGGATAGCTTTGAAAAAGATCAAGATGCTATAACTTTTGATGATGTGTATATTGCAAAGAAGAGCAAGGAAGTGGTAAAGGAAAAGCCAAAGGAGGATGTGCACAAGAAGGAGCCAAGATTTGTTCCTCCACCTTACAAGCCTAAGCTTCCCTTTCCCGGGAGGTTTAAGAAACAATTGGTGGAGAAATACAAGGCTATGTTTGACAAGCAAATCAAGGACATTGAGCTCAAGATGCCTTTGGTGGATGCCTTTATGATGATTCCACAATATGCTAAGTTCTTGAAGGATACCGTGGCACAAAGAGCAAGGGATATCCAAGGAGTTATGCTAGTTTCTCAAGAGTGTAGTGCCATAATCCAAAGCAATGTGATACCAAAGAAGCTAGGAGACCCCGGATCTTTCACAATACCATGCGCCCTAGGTCCTCTTAGTTTTGAAAATTGCTTGTGTGATCTTGGAGCTAGCATCAACCTTATGCCCTATTCAATTGCAAAGAAGCTTGGTTTCACCAAGTACAAAGAGTGTGGAATCTCCTTGATACTTGCGGATAGAAGTGTGAGGTTACCTATTGGAGTTCTTGAAGATTTGCCTATCAAGGTTAGTAACTTCATCATCCCCACGGATTTCATGGTGCTCAAGATGGATGAAGAGCCAAAGGATCCTTTGATTTTGGGAAGACCCTTCCTAGCTACAGCTGGTGCTATTATAGATGTTAAGCATGGAAAGATTGGCTTACATCTTGGAAATGGGATTGAGTTGAAGTTTGACATAAAGAAGACTTTGAGGAAGCCCACCATTGATGGTCAAGTATTCTACATTGAGACTATGGATGAGCTAGCCGATGAGTTGCTAGAGGAACTAGCTCAAGAGGACCATCTTGGTGTTGCTCTCACCAAACCACATGGAGAGAATGGGTACTTGGATGAGGAAACACAAGCATACATGCAAATGCTTGATTCGCGCAAGGCTCTAGATGGGGAGGAAGTTTTTACACGATTGGTAGCTTCATGTGAGGGTGAAGTGGAATGTGACCAAGACAAGAGGTCCATGGAAGTTGAGGTTTCAAGTCAAGGGCAAGAGGAAAAGCTAGAGGAGCTTGAGGATAGCGAATGGGCTAAGGACCTTGATGAGGATTGGAGCGAACTTAAGGCCCCAAAGGTGGACCTCAAACCACTTCCCATTGGACTAAGGTATGCTTTCTTAGGCCCTAACTCTACTTACCCCGTAATTGTGAATGATTGCTTGAGTGATGATGAGCTCAACTCTCTCCTTAATGAGTTGAGAAAGTATAGGAGAGCTATTGGTTACTCTTTGAGTGATATCAAAGGCATATCTCCTATGCTTTGTACTCATAGGATTCACCTTGAAAATGAAAACACTTCCTCAATTGAACACCAAAGAAGATTAAACCCAAACCTTAAGGAGGTGGTGAAGAAGGAAATTTTAAAACTTTTGGAAGCTAATGTGATTTACCCTATTAGTGATAGCACTTGGGTGTCTCCCGTGCATGTTGTCCCTAAGAAGGGTGGAATCACTGTGATTAAGAATGATAAGGATGAATTAATACCAACTAGAACCATCACCGGCCATAGGATGTGTATTGATTATCGAAAACTCAATGCTTCTACTAGGAAAGATCATTTCCCTCTTCCTTTTATTGATCAAATGCTTGAGAGATTGGCTAACCATCCCTTCTATTGTTTCCTTGATGGATATAGTGGGTTCTTCCAAATACCCATTCATCCTAATGATCAAGAGAAGACTACTTTCACATGCCCTTATGGTACCTTTGCATATCGAAGGATGCCATTTGGGTTATGTAATGCTCCAGCCACCTTTCAAAGGTGCATGATGAGTATCTTCTCCGATCTTATTGAGGAAATGGTAGAGGTGTTCATGGATGACTTTTCTGTATATGGTGCCTCTTTTTCTGCTTGTCTTTCTAATCTTTGCAGGGTTCTACAAAGATGTGAAGAATCTCACTTGGTGCTTAATTGGGAAAAATATCACTTCATGGTCAATCAAGGGATTGTGTTGGGTCATAAGATTTCTGAAGATGGTATAGAAGTGGACAAGGCCAAGATAGATGTCATGATCAACTTGGCGCCACCATCAAATGTGAAAGGCATAAGAAGTTTCCTTGGGCATGCTGGGTTTTATAGGAGGTTCATAAAGGACTTCTCAAAGATTGCTAGGCCTTTGACAAGACTCCTTTGCAAGGAAGTAGATTTTCAGTTTGATGAAGAGTGATTGCAAGCCTTTGAAACAATCAAGAAAGCACTTGTGAGTGCTCCTATTGTGCAAGCACCAGATTGGAGTTTACCATTTGAGATCATGGAAGAAGCTAGTGACTATACTGTGGGAGCTGTTCTTGGGCAAAGAAAAGACAAGAAGCTCCATGTGATCTATTATGCAAGTAGGACACTTGATGAAGCTCAAGCCAAGTATGCTACAACTGAAAAAGAACTCTTGGCTGTGGTGTTTGCTTTTGAAAAGTTTAGATCTTATTTGGTGGGTTCAAAGGTGATAGTATACACAGATCATGATGCTTTGCGCCATATATATGCCAAGAAGGAGACCAAGCCAAGGCTCCTTAGATGGATCTTGCTTCTTCAAGAGTTTGGCATGGAGATAGTTGACAAGAAGGGGGTAGAGAATGGTGTAGCTGATAATTTGTCAAGGATGAGAATTGAAGATGCTTTGTCAATCAATGATTCCTTACCAGAAGAGCAGATTATGATGATCAAGAGCATTGTTAGTGTGCATGGAATTGGAAGAAAGCTTGAAGAGATTCAAGGTCTAGAGGACAAAGCTTTGCCTTGGTATGCTGATTTTCTTAACTACTTGGTATGCAATGAAGAGCCCACTCATCTCAACACCTATCACAAAAAGAAGTTTTTGAGAGATGTGTCACACTTCTATTGGGATGAGCCTTACCTCTACAAGAGATGTGCTGATGGGATATATAGGAGATGCTTGGCACAAGAAGAGGTTGAGAGTGTGATCTTTCATTGCCATGGGTCTAAGTATGGGGGTCATTTTGCAACATTCAAGACAGCTACAAAGATTCTTCAAAGTGGATTTTGGTGGCCAACCTTGTTCAAGGACACTCATGAGTATATCAAGAGATGTGAACCTTGCCAAAGAAAGGGGAACATAAGCAAGAGAGATGAGATGCCCCAAAACCCAATTCTAGAAGTGGAGCTGTTTGATGTATGGGGTATAGACTTCATGGGACCTTTCCCATCTTCTTATGGCAACCAATACATCTTGGTAGCTGTTGACTATGTCTCAAAGTGGGTTGAGGCCATTGCAAGCCCTACAAATGACTCTAAGGTAGTGGTGAAAATGTTCAAGAGTATAATCTTCCCAAGGTTTGGTGTGCCAAAAGTTGTGATTAGTGATGGGGGAAGCCACTTCATCAACAAGGTCTTTGAAGGATTATTGAACAAGCATGGTGTAAAGCACAAGGTAGCCACCCCTTACCACCCTCAAACTAGTGGTCAAGTGGAAGTCTCAAACCGTGAGATCAAGGCTATTCTTGAGAAAAATTTTGGTATAACAAGAAAGGATTGGTCTATCAAGCTTGATGATGCTTTGTGGGCTTATAGGACAGCTTTCAAGACACCAATTGGGAGGTCTCCTTTCAACCTTGTGTATGGAAAATCTTGTCATCTACCGGTAGAGATTGAACACAAGGCTTTGTGGGCTGTGAAGCTTCTCAACTACAACATAAAAACTGCCCAAGAAAAGATATTGGTTCAACTCCAAGAGCTTGAGGAAATTAGGCTTGAGTCTTATGAAAGCTCAAGAATCTACAAGGAGAAGACCAAGACTTTCCATGACAAGAGGATTGTAAAGAAAGAGCTAAGTGCTGGTGACAAAGTTCTTCTCTACAATTCAAGATTGAAGTTGTTTCCGGGTAAGCTCAAGTCAAGATGGGGAGGCCTTTTTGAGATTCAAGAAGTATTGCCTTATGGAGCCATCACTTTGATTGGGAAGAATGGGGAGAGTTTCACAGTAAATGGTCACAGGGTCAAGCCATACTTGGTGAATGCATCTAAGGAGGAGACAAGCTCATGTCTTCTTCAAGACCCCACTCTTGCCTAAAAAGGTTTGAAAAGTCAAGCTAATGACTTTAAACAAGCGCACTTGGAAGACATTCCCATGGTTATCCCTGTATATATTCTTGATTTAGTTCTATGATTATGTTTCTATGAATTTTTGAAAGTTTTAGGTTTAGTATGGAGGACTTAGACTTGAAGAAAAAGGTGTGGAGAAAATTTTTAAAGAAGTTTCGGCGAAGTGGTTCGGTGAAACACGCCGAACCAAAATCCCAGGGTGATGTTTCGACGAACACGTTCGGTGAAACACGCCGAACCAAAATCCCAGGGTAGCCGTTCGATGACATGGTTCGGTGAAAGCTCGTCGAAACTTATTTCCAGGGGAGCCGTTCGACGAACTGGTTCGGCGTAGCTCGTCGAAACTTTCCTAAAAATCAGGTTTGCTTGACTTTTCTTCCTTCCTTTGACCGGTTTAATGTTGACCTCTCCCACTTATATTGAACCGAATTTAGAGAATTAAAGCCTTCTTCTTCCCCATATCTCTCATTCACCACGATTTTTCCCATTACACAAACACAAGAATTTGTTTCTCTCTTTTCTCTCTCAATTCTTCATCAAATTCTTTGATTCTAAGTGCATTATTTCCGAAATTATTGGCCAATCTCGATTCCTCAGTGAATTTCGGCCATTCATTTGTGTGGAACCAAGGTTTGTCTTCTTACCCTCTCCCTTAATCTTTGGTTTCTCCTTGAGAATGAATTGAAATTTAGGATTGGTAGAAGGACTTTGAATGAGTTGATTGAGCTAGGTATAATGGATATTGTTATGGGTGATGATTGTTGGAGTTTTTCAAGGAATTACATGGGAAAATTTTGGTTTTTGAACATTTTTCCTTTAGGATTTTGAAGGGTTGCGAAAATTCATGTTTTAGCCTAAGTGATGTTCAAAAATTTGGAATTTGATTTCTTTAAAACTTGTTTTCCCATGTTATATAGGTAATTAAGATAGAATCCTCTTGAATTTTAATTTATAATCACTTAGAGGATGTTTAATTTGAATAATTCCTTGTTAAAGCCTTTGAATGCTAAGAAATAATTTTTTTAGCATAAAAGGGATTATTTCTTGCTTTGATTTAATTGCCATGGTGTTTTAATTCTTGCAAGCCCCATGAATTTTATAATTACATGATTGTGGTTTTCAAAATTAAAAAATTCATCATATACTCACTCTTCTCCAAGATTTTTGCTTGTATAGGTACAAGAGGCAAGGCAAGAGGCCTGTGGAAGTGGAAGAAGAAGATCCCGAGGAGAGTCCACCGGTAATAAGGAAGTTGTCCCAAAAGAGTGACATTAGGAGGGAGAAAGCAAAAGCAAGGAGAGCTGAGAAAGCCGTGGCCACTCCTCCAACACCCTCGGAAGTATACAAGGCCCTTATGGAGAGACCTTTTAGAGGAACTAAGTACCCGGATCATGCACTGCTAGAAGAGTTGGGTCTCTTGGAGGATGTGGCAGCAATCTTTCGGAATTTGGGATGCACAAGGTGGTTCAACAACTCATACCCGAGCTACCAAGAGGAGACTTGCCAATTCCTCTCTACTTTGAAGGTGGAAACTTCAAGTTCGGCTAGGATTGATAGATTAAAGGATGGCTTCGGTTTCATCAAGTTCCGGGTTCGCAACAAGACCTACAAGATAGGTTTCAAGAAGCTAAGCGAGGTACTTGGATTTGATGAGGGTACCGGTCCGGGATCCCGTTTAGATGTTAGGAAGAGCGAGTTGGAAAAGCTGTGGAACTTTGTTGCTAGTGGGAATTACAAGCCCGGGAGAGTAAGGAACACTGTGATCCGACATCCCTCTATTCGCTATGCTCACAAGGTGTTAGCTCACACCTTCTTTGCTAAGAAAAAAACCGTGATTGTCACTTCCGAAGAATGGGAAATGCTTGCTGCTGGGCTTAAGGACATCATCCGCTACTGTCATGACAACATCCTAATGAGCGGGGATATCACGGGGAATGGTATGGTGCAGCTTTGGGTGGCTCATGCAGCAACTTACTATGCTCGGGCATTTAGCAAGAAGGACCGCTCGATACCACTCGCCATTGGAGGTATGATCACACCGATCCTTGAGGAAGTTGGCATCACCTTGGGAGAACCATCAGCCGAGAGAGAGTTCATAGATTCCTCCTACCTCCTTAAGGGTCAGTTCTTGATAAATGAAGGAAGTAGCTACAGGTACAAGTTCAATGTGGAGAAGTTCAAAGAAGTCACAATCCGACTTCCTTGCATTCACCTCACTAGCCTAAGGGAGAGGTCAAACGCCACCTTCACTCCATCTGAAGAAGAGCTGGGCGACATAAGGACCTTCCCAATGGGTTCATGGGACACCTCCCACCAGCCTTACCAAGCTCCTCCAACCTTTGGCAGTGAGAGGTACTTCTTTGAGCCTTATGAGAGTAATAACCATGGGGAGACTTCAAGGAAGGCCCATGAACACATCAAGCTCCTTCAAAGATGGAACAAATGGAAAGACAAAACCATTAGGAAGCTTGTCAAAACAGTCAAGGGGATGGCAAGGCAGATTAAGGATCTCACATCCAAGGTTGAAGGAGGCTCATCTTCAAGGCATCAAGAGGATCAAAATGAGGATCAAGAGGGAGACAGCCACATGCAAGATAGGCGCCATTCCTTCCAAGGAGTCCCTAGTGCTGCAAGCCATGAAGATGAGCCACGCCCCTCCTCTTATGAGACAAGAAGGCGTGAGAAGAGAGTCATGCGATCCCCCACTCCCCAATCAAGCAACCCATCATACTCCATGGATTCATACTCCTCCTCCTCCATGCGTTTTTGATCAAGGTATCACTCCAAACCATTGTAAATACCATTTAATTTATGTTATCATTTGCATTGTTGAAATCTTCTCCAAGCTTGGGTTACACAAGAGACTGTGTAATTTAAGTTTGGGGGAGTATGGTATTTGACTTTGTGTTTTGTGATCTTATTTTTCTTTAGCATGCATATTTGAGTCTCATCTAAGGCATAGAAAAAACAAAAAACAAAAAATAGCATGTAGTTGCATTTGCATTTGTGATATAAGTAGGATTGAGTCTAGTTTTCATATAGGATTGCATTCTTGCATAGGGGACAATGATGATTTTTCCTTGTAAGGTGTTAAGCTCATGAATTAGTTCAAGGCCCTAGTTAATAGTTGTTTGATGCTTTGTGTGAAATTTTTGAAAGTTAAAGTTGAACCCTACTTGGACCTCACCATTTGAAATTCAAGTTTTAATTGAAGCAAGCTTTGAATAGAAACCAACTCTCTTGAACTTGAACCTAATTTGAACAAGTAATTATCATGGTTATGCATTGCTAGAGAACTTGTGGATACCATATACATATTTGGGTTATCTTCTTTCCTTTTACCACTCTTGTTAACCCAAATAGCCGACTCTCATCTTTAGAGCGGTTGAAGACGAACTCCCTAACTAAGCTTCCTTTGAAACCTCTTCCTTATTGAGTGCATTAGGCCTTTTTCTTCTTGTGAACTTAGCAAAAAGTGTTGAGTTTAGAGCTACAAGGATAGGCTTCCATGTAGCTAGCTCGAAAACAATGAGCTAGGTGATAGGATAGGATTCTTGGGTGGGGATTTTGGCTTGATATTTGATATGGAACAAGTAAAATGGGTGAAGTTGAGTTGGTGAAAGGGGAAAAACGAAAATATTTGTAACAAGTGTTGGCTTTGTATATTGCTCTAAGTGTTAAGAAAAGAAAAAATCCTCTAGAAATGAAAAGTAAAAGAGCCAAGAAAAAGAAAACAAAATATGGCTAAGATGTTATAAGAAAGAGGATAGCAATTTGTGAATGAAAAGAGAAAGAGCTTGAAGTAAAAGTGTGCCAACATTTGTGGTTGTAGAAGAAGTTTTCCCCAAGTATTTAAAAGAGAAAAGGAGAAGGTAGTTTGAGCTTATGGATTTGGCGAATTGCCTTGTAATGGGTAGCTTAGGTTGGACTTGGTGAGTGAGCTTAAAAGAAAAATGAGAGTGAAGACAATTGTGTTACAAAGGGTAGATGGAAGTTTGTCCTTGTATGCATAGGTTGCTTTTTACTCTTAGCATTTTGCCAAAGTTCACTTGTTCATTGAGAGATCCCTTGCATTGGAACCCCATGAAGTTGAGATCATTTTTATCTCAAAACCTTACCCAAAAACCAAATAATTTTTCTAGCATTGTATGATTCATGATCCATGGTTACTACTTAATGAATGTTAAAGAGTTGGTGAAAATGAATGCTTGTGTAGGTTGAGGCTTGGGTTCACTTGAATGAGTATGGGTATGGCTAGACCTTTTGGAGTAGAAATTAGCATAAAGAGCATCCTAGAACTACTAACTAGGACCATTGAATTGATTCATTTGCTTGACACCTTTGGATTTGAGTCCCCACTTTCAAACCTCTCTCCTTAGCTTGTGTTTCATTTGCTTGGGGACAAGCAAAAGGCAAGTTTGGGGGAGTTGATATGTCTATATTTTGCATCATTTTAGCATCCATTTAGTATAAGTTTCTCATCATTTAGGAGTCTAATATAGCATCATTGTGTTGCATTGTATCATTTAGAGTCCTAGAGTGTTTTTTGCATAGTCCTTGCATGTTTTGGTGCATTTGGAGTCTTGATCAGGTAACATGGATGCTGTGGAAGCAACAATGGAGTTGGATAGGAATGGCACAGCACTTGGAAGAGCAAGAAGTTGCCAAAAAGATGGAGAAGAAGAATTCTGAGGACGGTTCGACGAGACGGTTCGGCGAAACTGGCCGAAACATTTCTCCAGGACGCCGGTTCGACGAGACGGTTCGGCGAAACTGGCCGAAACATTTCTCCAGGACGCCCGTTCGGCGAGGCGGTTCGACGAAAGCTGGCCGAAACTTTTCTCCAGGACGTCCGTTCGGCGAGACGGCTCGACGAGTCACGCCGAAACTTACCCAAACGCGAGAAGACGGATCAAGGCATTGAAGCCCGGTTCGACGACAAAGTTCGGCGATGCTCACCGAACCAAATGTCCAGGAGTTCGGTTCGACGTGTTGGTTCGGTGAAGCTCGCCGAAACTCTCCCAGACGAATCTTTTTTGTCTACTTTATGGGTCCCTCCTATAAATACTCTTTAGACCTAATTTTTTATGCTAAGTTGGATTCTCTTGTTCTTAGCTTAAACTTTTAGCCTCTTTGGGCAAATACTTTGTTTAAGCTTGAATCTTTGAGTTTAATGCAATATCTCTTTTAGATTTCTTGTTTAATCTTTCTCTAATCATGTTTAACCTTTCCCTAATCTTTGATTTGATGGGTTTAAGTATGATTAGTGAGTAGTTCTCTAGGAACTTGGGGATGGGTTAGATTTAGGGATTTCTAATGGTTAAATCTTTCAATCTAGGATAGATTCTTTCAATTCTCTTCTTATTAAGTAGTTCCTAATGTCAAATAGCTAATCTTTGCTATTTTGGATCATAGGCATTTCATCCACCCACCAAGTGTTTGATGAAATGCTTGAACCAACTTAATAAGAGATTTACATACCTAGCCTAAAACATCATTAGTTGTCTAGGGTGTTTATCATGCTATTAGACTTGTTATTTATGCTTGCTAATCATTTTAATGCTAAAACATCATTAATTCATTAGGGTGATTAGTGAAAAGATTATTGCCACACATCATAGATTAGTCTTTAATTAGTGTTATAGGCATAGAGATAGCTTGATTAGTTGCTTAAGTGATTGCAAGGTTGTCCATTTAGTTTCCCAAATCAATGATTCCATCCCTAAGTTTCGTTTTTAGTATTTTGTCAATCTTGATTAGTAGTAAATCATTTGATTAGTGCTTGATTAGTGATAATTAAGGCTTAATTTGATATTATTGCTCTAGTAGTGTCTCTCCTAGTTTATAGTTTGCTTTCAATTATTGCTTGTGACTTTCACTTACTATTTTTATCTTAGCTTAAACATAACTTTGTATTCTTATTGAATCATCTCCCAAGATGGATTGATACCTCAAATATTGCAATGATATGAGCAATTGAGGAATTGCTTGCAAGACATAAAAAGTCTTGTTTCAGTAATCTACTTCATTTGGGATTCGATAACCCTTTATACTTCAACTGCTTTGTTGTACACTTGCAGTTCGATTTATTTGGGTAAAACTTAGACCCTATCAAGTTTTTGGCGCCATTGCCGGGGAAGTAACAACTGCCTACATATTTCTAGAATTAGAATTCTGACTAAGTTTTTGTGTTTTATTTTGGTTGCTAACGTTTTTAGTTTCTTGCTTTTGCTTTCAGGTGCATGTCTAATCGCAGTACCAGAAGCCACAAAGAAAAGGAACTAATCAGATTTAACAATCGGGAGCTCGGCCGTTTAGAAAGGACAAATCGAAAACTCGCGAGAGCATTGATCGACACTACTAGCATCGATCGACACTCATCACAGACAGAAATGGTTAATCCTGTGATTTTAATCCGAGACAAAGCTGGTCACTTGGTTGATGCAGAGGGGAACAGAAGGAACCCTCAAGGGGAGAGATTGGATTAGAATGGGGCTGTTATTGTGGTGCAAGCTGTGCAGTTAGCAGCACCTGCGAATGCTGGACGTGGGAGAACACTTGGCGACTACAACATGCCTGACCAGTTCTATGCAAACAGAGCTGCGATTCGCCTACCTCCATTTCAGAGGCATGATTTTGAGCTGAAGCCTGCATTCTACACTCTGGTGGCTCAGCATTCTTTCCATGGCCTTACTCATGAGCATCCTATGGACCACATAGAGAAGTTTGAAGATCTGGCATCCAGCATAAAGGCCAACGGAGTGTCTGAAGACTACCTTTTCTGCAAATTCTTTCCATACTCTCTTGGAGGAGATGCAGCGTATTGGTTGAAGCAGTTACCACCAGGATCACTAACCATTTGGGAAGACACTAAGAATGCATTCTTATGCAACTTCTTTGATGATGCAAGATCCGAGGAGCTGAGGACAAAAATTTCTGCATTTTCTCAAGGACCAACTGAAGAATTCAAGGCTGCTTGGGTGAGATTCAGAGCATATCAGAGGGATTGTCCACATCAAGGGTTTAGTGAGGTGCAACTACTTGGGATCTTCTTCAGAGGAGTAGATTGGAGGTATCAAATGGCTCTAGATGCTGCGAGTAACGTAAACTTTAATACCAGGTATCCAGAAGATGCAATTGTGCTTATAGAAAATTTGGCATATAGCAACAGCACAAAGCCACAAAGAATGCATATTTTGAGAGAAAAAGCATGCTGGTGCGAATGATGGAGGTCAAATCGCAGAAGTCAAGGCCAAGTTAGACAATATGCACTGTCTTCTAGTGGGGAAGAAATCAGTTCAGTTTGCTAATGAAGTAGAGACAATTGAGCCTAATGAAGAGTATGAGGAAGAAGATGTCAACTTCATCAATAGAGGTGGTTTTCAGGGACAAAAGTTTGAAAATCAGCAAGGGAACAGAAGCTTCAATGGAAACAATCAGAGGAGTGGCTTCACAGGAAATCAGAATTCTTCTGTTATACTCCGAAGCCTCAGTATCAGAAAGCTGAATTCCAAAAGTCTTACCAAAGCAACAACAACTTTACAAGGAACTATGGCTCCTCTTCTTATCAAAATCCACCTGCAAAATCTGAAGACAATGAGGTGAAATCTATGCTAGAGCAGATTCTAGAAGAACAGCACAAGATGACTGTGGATTTTAATGGGAAGATGGATTCAGTGTACCAAGATTTAAATGGGAAGATAGAGAGTTTGAACTCTCATGTGAAGAAGCTGGACATTCAAGTTGCCCAAACTGCAGGAGCTGTTCATAGGCAAGAAGGATTTCTTCCTGGGAGAACTGATGCTAATCCCAGCACCAGGTCAATGCTATCACGCTGAGGAGTGGAAAGAACCTGCAACCAGTGAAGAAAAAGGGCCTGAGTGCTGAACAGATCATGGAATTTGAGGAATGTGATGATGATCTCGCTCCAGAGCAAGTGTCGATCGACACCAACACTGGGTGTCGATCCACACCAGCAAGAAAACTCGAGAAATCGAGTCTTGACGGACCGATATCGAGTCTTGACGGACCGATATCGAGTCTTGACGGACCGATATCGAGAGTGGTCAACACGAACAAGTCGACACCAGGAGGGTGTCGATCGACACCCTGCCCAGAAGTCGCCAGATCAACTTCAACCTTCGAAAATTGTAGAGGAGAAGGTCTATAAACCGAAGATACCTTATCCCTTGATACCAAAGAAGTCTAAGCAGGAGCTGCTCGATGCTAGATGCAAGGCTATCATGGATAGATTGGTGATTGAGATTCCTTTGATAGATGCAATCAAAACCAGTCATGTGATAAGGAGATATATGAAGAGGATGATGAGCACAAAACTGGATCTTGAGCAAGAAGTTATGCTGATATCTGAGCAGGTCAGTGCTGTACTCCAGAACAGAATTCCAGAAAAACTTCAATATCGTGGAAGCTTTGTTTTGGATTGCACAATCTTTTCAAACAGGTTTGGGAGACCTTTGTGTGATTTGGGCTCAAGCGTTAACCTTATGCCTCTCTCAGTTGTTGTCAAACTTCCAGCCTACCAAGATATCTCTAGTCCTAACAGATTGCTCTGTGAGGATTCCTGAAAGTATCTTGGAAGATGTTCCTGTCAAGGTGGGAGATTGCTTGATCCCTACTGATTTTGTGGTTCTAGAATATGGTGAAGAACCCAAAGATCCTATCATTCTTGGAAGACCTTTCCTAGCAACAGCTGGAGCAATCATTGACGTAAGGAAGGGAAAGATAGCACTGAATGTTGGTGATTTGGTGATGAATTTCGACATGGATAAGCTGATGAAGAGGCCTACAATAGATGGACAGACTTTCTTTGTGGATTCCCTCACCAACCTTGCTCAAGAGATCTTCCAAGAGAATAGTTCTACTGATCCTTTGGAGAGAGCTTTGACAACTTCTACAGCAGAAGAGGAGTATCTAGATGACGCTGCAGTGGGGTATGTGAAGATGATGGATGCTAGTGAGCAAGTCATGCAGCTGGTTGCACAATAGGAGCTGATCGGTACTTCTGCAAAAGTTGCAGCAATGTGAGACTGGAGTGAAGCTAAAGCTCCAAAAGTTGAGCTCAAACAGCTCCCTGCAGGGCTAAGGTATGTTTTTCTTGGACCAAACTCTACCTATCCTGTTATTGTGAACGCTTCTTTGAACAATGCAGAGCTCACATTATTGCTAAGCAAGCTGCACAGATTTCGCAAAGCTCTTGGTTATTCTCTTGATGATATTTCAGGTATATCTCCGGATTTGTGCATGCATAGGATTCACTTGGAAGATGAGTCAAAGTCATCAGTCGAGCATCAGAGAAGGCTGAATCCGAACCTGAAGGAGGTTGTCAAGATGGAGATTATGAAGCTCTTAGAAGCTGGTATCATTTACCCCATCTCAGATAGTGCTTGGGTCAGTCCGGTTCATGTAGTTCCTAAGAAAGGAGGAGTCACAGTGGTGAAATACGAGAAGGATGAGCTTATTCCTACGAGGACTGTGACTGGACAAAGGATGTGCATAGACTACCGGAAGCTGAATGCTGCGACTAGGAAGGATCATTTTCCACTTCCTTTCATTTATCAGATGCTCGAAAGGTTGGCGAATCATCCCTACTACTGCTTTCTTGATGGATATTCAGGGTTCTTCCAGATTCCTATCCATCCGGATGACCAGGAGAAGACCACTTTTACATGTCCCTATGGTACTTTTGCATACCGCAGAATGCCATTTGGACTTTGTAATGCTCTCGCGACCTTCCAGAGATGCATGATGTCTATCTTCACAGACATGATTGAGAAGTACATGGAGGTTTTTATGGATGACTTTTCTATTTATGGGTCATCTTTTAAAGACTGTCTAGAGAATTTGTGTGATGTGTTGCAGAGATGTAAGAGAAACACTTAGTGCTGAATTGGGAGAAGTGACACTTTATAGTCAGAGATGGCATTGTTCTTGGACATAGAGTCTCTGGCGATGGGATTGAAGTGGACAAGGCAAAAATTGGTGTGATGGCAAGCCTGTAAGCACCTGATTCTGTGAAGTCAGTGAGGAGTTTTTTAGGTCATGTTGGGTTCTACAGAAGATTTATCAATGATTTTAGCAAGATTGCAAGGCCACTCACTGCCCTTCTTTGCAAAGATGTGAAGTTTGAATTCACTGCAGAATGTCATTCAGCCTTTGAGCAGATCAAGCAAGCTTTGGTGAGTGCTCCGATTGTTCAACCTCTAGACTGGGATTTACCTTTTGAGGTGATGTGTGATGCTAGTGACTTCGCAGTAGGGGTTGTGTTAGGACAGAAGAAAGACAGGAAGCTTCATGCCATGTACTATGCCAGCAGAACGTTGGATGATGCTCAAAGGAATTATGCAACCACTGAGAAGGAATTGCTAGCTGTGGTCTTTGCTTTTGAGAAGTTTCGACAGTACCTTGTTGGTTCTAAAGTGGTGGTTCACACTGATCATTCTGCTCTGAAGTACTTGATGCAGAAGAAGGATGCAAAACCAAGGTTATTGAGATGGATTCTACTTCTTCAGGAGTTTGACATTGAAATTAAAGACAAGAAGGGAGTTGAGAATGGAGTAGCTGTCCATCTCTCAAGGATCAAGATTGAAGATGACGTCCCCATTGATGATTTTCTGCCTGGAGAGAATGTCTACTTAATTCAAACAGAATTACAAGCCAAGAACATAGACCACGATGAGCACTGTGTTGAAGAACACTTGGTGTCGATCGACATCCCTCGGGGACACTAAGAGAAAATTCAGAGATTGACGGACCTGTGTTGACGAAAACCAATTTTGCTCGACACGAATGGTCGACACAAACCACTAGTGTTGATCGACATAGATGGTGTCGATCGACACCCCTCGCGCCCAAAGACAGTTCTTCAGCAAATCCTACATGAGCTATTCCAACAGCCCATATTCGCTGTTGCTGCTCTCAACAGACCATGGTACGCTGATATTGTGAACAATCTGGCTGCTGATGATGATCCTACACATCTCAAGGATTATGAGAAGAAGAAGTTCATGAGAGAAGTGAGGAGATATTATTGGGATGAGCCTCACTTGTATATGCATTGTTCAGACAATATTTACAGAAGATTCATAGCAGAAGTTGAGGTTCAAGATGTGTTGTTTCACTGTCATGGTTCTGAGTATGTTGGGCACTTTGCCACTTTCAAGACAGTATCCAAGGTTCTTCAAGCAGGCTTTTGGGGGCCTACCATGTTTACGGATGCTCAGATTTTCATAACTCAATGTGACGTCTGTTAGAGGAGAGGGAAGATCATCAAGAGACATGAGATGCCACAAAGCTTCATCGTTGAGGTTGAAGTTTTTGATTGGTGGGGCATCGATTTCATGGGTCCTTTTCCCTCATCTTATGGGAATAAGTACATCTTGGTTGCTGTGTACTATGTGTCTAAGTGGGTGGAAGCACTTGCTAGTCCAACCAATGATTCAGGAGTGGTTTTGAAGCTGTTTCGGACCATTATCTTCCCTCGATTTGGAGTGCCTCGGATTGTTATAAGTGATGGTGGTTCTTACTTTATCAACAAGATATTTGCCAAGCTGCTGAAGAAGTATGGTGTTCAGCACCGTGTGGCTACTCCTTATTATCCTCAGACGAGTGGACAGGTTGAAGTCTCCAACAGACATATCAAACAGATTTTGGAGAAGACTGTGGGCAAGACAAGAAAAGATTGGGCTGCAAAGTTGGATGATGCGCTATGAGCTTACATGACTGCCTACAAGACGCCGCTTGGGACTACACCATTCCATCTACTCTATGGTAAAGCGTGCCATCTTCCGGTAGAATTGGAACACAAGGCACATTGGCTATCAAAAAGATGAATTTTGACTTGAAGCCTGCGGCAGAGAGGCGCTTGATACAGCTAAATGAGTTAGACGAGATTCGACATCATGCATATGAGAGCTCAAAGGTATACAAGGAGCGCACTAAGGCGTATCATGATAAGAAGATCATCTTCAGAAACTTCGAACCAAATGACCATGTACTTCTGTACAACTCTCGTTTGCAATTGTTTCCTGGTAAATTGCGTTCACGTTGGTCAGGTCCCTTCACCATCAAAGAGGTCAGACCATATGGAGCTATGTCTTAACCAATTCCAAAGGAGAAGAGTTCATTGTGAATGGACAGAGGGTGAAGCATTATTAGGCTCAAGCCGAGATTCCGGAAGGACACATTGTGTCTCTGGATGATGCACCCACTGCCTAAACGCGTGAACAGTCAAGCTAATGACGTTAAAAGAGCGCTTGGTGGGAGGCAAACCACAGGTAAGTACATATTTCGTTTTTTTTAATTTCTTTTGGTTTTACTAATTTTTATTGTTTAAGAAAAAAAAAGGGCGAGGCGAAGAGATATCGAGCGTGGTCGACACACGGCTCGACATGAGCCAGTGTCGATCGACACCATTCACAGACACATGTAAGTTATTAAAACCCGAGTTTTCTCTTCTTCTTCCTCAATTCTTTAAACTCGCGAACCTTGAACAAATTTTCCCAAATCCTAAAATCTCCGTTTCTCAACGGATCTGAGTGATTCAAAGCTCTATTCTGTGCGAATTTTCTTCCTCTTTCACAATCCATAGCCCATTCATTCGATCTGCTAAGATATATTCTTCAAAATCCCGATTTTCAGTTTCGGCCCAAAGGTTTGATTTCACGAATTCAGCCTCTTTTGCTTGTTTCTTGTTTGAATCATGCTTATTTAGGTTGTATAACTTGATTTTGACCATTACCCATTAGCTTTCATCCCTTAATTTTCATACTTTTGAAATTTTCGAATTGGTGATTAAAAGGTACGAATTTCGGGATTTTTATTGGGTTTTAGGGTTGAAACATGATTGAATTCGTGGTATTGATGTTGTTTACACTGATAATTTATGCCTATTTTGGGTTAAATTCTTGATTTTCGGATTTTGTGTTCTTGAGCCAATTTTTGGATTTTTGGATTTTGATTGTGACTTTGATTTTATTTGCAGATGCCTCCAAGAACTAAGAGACCACGGGACACTGAAGCATCCGGTTTCAGGATTGCTAATGGTGCAGCCGTTGTCTCACGTCCCCCTTGGCCAAAGAGAGAAGGAGTGAGAATCCCACAAGGGAGAAATTGGGAAGACACACCTGCCAATGAAGTGGCAAAGGATGCGTGTGTGAATCGCGATATCAGCTATGACTGGGATGAGTACGACACGCTGTTCTACAATGCGTGGTTGAAGGTTGATATCGCGCCTACTCGGGTGGCGGATACTGATACGATGCGAGAGTTGGGCATTAGGGAGGATGTCTTGCGTCTGCTGAGGAAGATCGGATTGGGATCTATTGCTACCAAGCAATATGATCTTTTTCCGATTTGGTGCGTAAGTTCCTTGCCACAGTGCGTGTTTACTATCAGAACAAAGTGGTGAAGAATGCTCTGGAAGGAACTTTAACCTTCCTCATCCGTGGAGTTAGATACCGGATCCCCTTCCATGAGCTTTGTGGGATCTATGGCTTTGATGGGGAGAAGACGAGTGTGTCGCTTCCGCAGCAGTTCCCAGACATTCAGGAGTTCTGGGCATACTTTGGGCAGGGGAGGTATGATTCTAAGATTTCTACACAGACAGACATTCGTCATCCTGTCCTTCGTTACTTGACTCGTCTCTCTGGCACCACACTTTTGTGTAAGCATGAGCCGGGCAAGATGAGAGTGTCTGAGATGATCCTGATGTATCATGCCATCTGGGACGTGCCATATGAGTCGGTTGAGCTGGACGAACACGTCAACTTTGGTGCCGTGTTTGCCCATCATTTGGTCTCGCTGAAGACGAAGCCTTTTACGGGATCGAGGACCAAGCTAGAGACTGTTGGCAGCTTGCTTACTCCCATCTTTCACCATTGTGGGATTGACACTACTAGCTGCTCCGTTGTGAGCTAGCGTGCCTTGGTGGATATGGATTACTTGCAGAGAGCTACATGGGTGAAGGCAGCTAAGCTCTGGGTCTTCACCAACACGCGAGGCGAGAAGTACATGGTTCAGTTACCTGAGAGGGGGCTTACTCGCATCACATATGATCCACTCCGTCTTAGCTTCCAGCCTGATCCGACTTTGTTGAGGACAGCTCAACCATCTCGACGCAGAGGCGCTTCTTCTCGTGCTACAACTTCAGACGCAGAGGATGCACCAGTTGACGATCCGGCACGTACTTCATCGTCTAGGCGTTACAGAGCACCAGCTAGTCTAAAGCCCATTGATCGTCATCACCTTCCTCCAGCTCCAGAGATCCCCATGGAGCAAGCTGTGTTCCAGAGGTACATAGTTCAGAGTTTCCAGGCCATATGGAACGCCATCACGGTTGTGTCCAACTGTGTCCGTCCTTCCACACCACCGCGCTTAGACGAAGAGTAGTACTACCCGACGTTCCTGGTTCAGTTTTCTTTTTCTTTGAGTCAGTTTTTCTTTTTCCTTGAGTCAGCTCTTGTTTTTGCATTGATTTTGTACTTTGATTTGAAACTTGTTTGAACCTTTGGGATTATGGATTATGTTGTGCTTTTAACCTTTGTTTGAGTCATCTAACAGTGTGTGCTGGCATTGGGTAACTTTGCAAACATCATGACATAACAACATTCACGTTCGTATAGTTGGAACTCTGTTTTCGAACAGAGTGTCGATCGACACCACCATGGTGTCGATCGACACCCAACAAAGTTTCAGGTAATCCTCTTTCTCTTCTTGGTTCAAGCTGTTTCACTTTTTTTTCTTTGACCAAACCCAAGCTTGATAACACTGGGGACAATGTTGTTTAAGTCTGGGGGAGGTAGTTACTAACATTGTGTCTTGTTTTGAGGTCATTTAAGTCAGTCAAAGTCTGTCAAAAATTGGTTTTATTGAGTATTAATTTAGTTGAAATTTTTAGCTTTTCTTGGAACCAACCACAGAACGTTGATGCTTGAAGGACCAGGGCCATAGTAGTTGATTGCGGCTTTAACTAGGTAGAACGCTAGAGGTAGATTGGTCTAACGGAGAAAGTTTAGGTTCCTAGGGAGTTTAGAAACTTTGTTGTTAACCCCGCCCTAATGAACTTAAAACTTCTCATCTTGGGGCTTGGTATGCATTGAATTTGACTCCTCTTTTAGCACTAGCAAGATAAGTTAGGTACAATCTTTCTTTGATCTTCTCTTGAAAAGTAAAAAGACAAGTAATAAGTCTAAGAACGGAAACCTGAGTCCCTTAAAGGATGATGATGGGAGCTTACACTCATGAACATGTCTCCTCACAAGGAACACAATTAGTGAGTGTCACCGTTCTTGATAAGAAAAGAAAGTCGATAAAAAAAATAAAATGATACCCTAGAAAAGTAGGGAGAAATCGACTAAAAGAAGAGAAAATAAGGGAGTTGTACCGAGATTGTCTTTGTTTAGGAGCTTGGAAGGGAAAGAGTCTTAAAAGTTCTTTGATCGATACTCCCTTGATGAGACCACACCTAATTATATGAAAGGGGCTAACAATAGAGGTTCTGGGTTTCTCAAAGGGGTTCAAATCGTATTTGGGAGATTGCTAAGCTTCTAGTACGTATACCGAAATTCTACCTGAGGTTGGCTCTATGGCATGTGGATTCATGGGTGTTGGTCAATGAGGTGTTCCTAAGATTAGCTAACTATTTCGGTTTTAAAACCTCGACTCCATTCTAAGTTTCTGTTTTGCTTGAGGGCAAGCAAAATCTAAGTCTGGGGGAGTTGATATATCATGGTTTTCGGTGTTTTGACCATGATATAGGTCATGTCTATAGAGTCTTTTTGATGTTTTTCGAGTCTTTTAGAGTCTTTGCAGGATCAGGAACGTTTGGAGTATAAATGGAGGATCTGAAGCTTTTTGGAGTGTTTTGGAGAAGCAGCTGAATACGTGAGCTCGGAGTGAAGATATTGCCTTGGTGTCGATCGACACCGATCGTGGAAAGAAGTTTGGACGCGAAGTTTTGAAAACTTTCTGGAATTACAATTTTGGCCCAAAAGTTTTTATTATTGCACTTTAGTCCTTTTCGTGTTTTGGGGATTATTTATGTTTTCTAAGGCATTGTTTAGCCATTATCTTATTTTCTATTGAGACTTGGAGAGAGGGATTGGATCCAGAGCTTTTGAGGGAGATAATTTTGCACTCTTCTAGAGAAGATTTCAAACCCTTGTATCATTACTCTTCTTATTTTTATGCAGTATTATTCAGCCATGATTTGTGTTTCAATATCTATGTCTGAGTAATTTGCTAGTTAGGTTAGGGTGATTTAGGGTTGATGATGAGTTTGTAGATCTGCTATATTATTAGGGGAAAACCAATTGGTTCTTCATCTGTATTTGTGCTATTATTGATTTCTTAATTGATCACTTAGAAATCAAACCCTAGGTTGTTTAATAGATGCGAGAGTATTGTTAAATAACCTGACCTAATTTAGATGAGCAAAATTACTATCTGCAAAGAGATTTGATTTAGGAATTTTGTGAACAAATCGAACCTGTGTTTTAATGCTTGCTTAAATTCTTAGAATTTGCAAAGAGATTTAGAATTCTGAAATTTATGGATGGTTAACTTCTGCAACGAGAGTTGACTGGTTTTAAATCTGTGTTTCGAGTTCTAGACGGGTCTTAATACTTCCCTGATAATATACATTATACATTCTCGGATTCAACCTGTGAATCATCCTTGCCTAGCGTTTTGTCTTATTGAATTTTAAGAAATTTCAATCAATCACTTGCTACCCTTTCGTTTTAGTTGTTTCGTATTACATTTATTTGATTCGATTTAGCATAATTTGAATCTAGAATATGTAGTGTAGTAATCTACTTACTTTGGGATTCGATAACCCTTTATACTTCAACTGCTTTGATGTGCACTTGCAGTTTGATTTATTTGGGGAAAACTTAGACCCTATCATTAATCTAAGAATTCCTAATTTATTTTTCCTCCTCCAATGGTAAAACCTTTGACGAGGTTCTTAATAAAAAAATTTTTTTTTTTTTTTTATTTTATGAAAAGTTTATTTGATTTATTGAAACGTAAAAAAAAAGTTTTATTTATTTCCCATAAAAAAATACCGACCCACTCTCCTTCAGACACATGTCAATAAGATACATATCTTAAACATGACTTAAAGTTCTTCTTTAAGATCTGATTTTTTGATTAAAGCCCAATTTTTATTTTTTTTTAGTAATTACATAAGAACCTAAGGTAGGATACACCTTTGTTCATGCTCTAAAGTCTCTTTGATTGATACTCCCTCGAATGAGATCGCACGCCTAAATAAATAAAGAAGTCAATAAGAGAAAGATAGAAATACTCAAAGGGACCATGAAGCATATCCGGGAAGCGTGAAAAGCTCAAGGTAACTAGACCCAAACACTTTGAGTTTAAATTTCGAGTTATGTGGCTCAAACGGTCGATTGGCTGACTTGACGAGTTCTCAAGTATTGGTGAGTTTCCACGTTTTCAAACCTGTTTTCCTTACTTAAATTTCTGTTTTGTTTAAGGACAAACAAAGGTTTAAGTCTAGGGGGAGTTGAAAACACTCATATTTGACCCGTTTTTACTATTATAAGTGTATGCTTTAATAAGAATTTCACTAAAGTTTTAATGCATAAACACTAGATTTCGAGTTCGAGTATTTGGTTATTCAATACTCTTTTCAAGTAATCTTAACAAAAGACACATATTTTGGAGCAAAACAGATATTTCCGTGATTAGTTCTCGAGTACATAAGTTTAACATCAAATGGAGGCCTTCCCATCACAAGATCAAGCTCATATTTGGAAACAATGTAGCCTTATTAGCTGTCTTTCGCCTCGAAGTGGTTTGAGTCCAATCCTACAGTTGGATCTCAAAAAAAGCGAGGTGGCCGCGCCACGGCCTAGCCAGATGACCAGTGGCCGCGACACGGCCCCTCGATGGCGCGGCCAGCTAGCTCCCGATTCCCGACCCTATTTGCAGTCTAACTCAAACCCGAAGCTGTCAAATACAAGCCAATACCTAAGAGACGCCCAAGGAGACTTGAAAACCTATATATACTCGACGTTTTAGGATTTCTTATCATTATATTTTCATCACATTTTTCGTTCATCACTTTAGACACTTTTGTGGCCGCGAATCTCTTTTCACGGTTTCACCTTTGTTCTTCAAGGGAGATTGATTTCTTCTTGAACCCTCTTTACTTCTTATCGATTTATACAAGTTATGCATTCATCAATCTCGTTTACTACTCCTTCTTATATGTCTGAGTTGTTAACTTTCGTTGGGTGTTCTTTAAAGGGATCTATGGGGAATTTCATTAAATGTTCTTAAACTGGTTGCATCAATTATATAGGCCGTAGATTAGGATTTTCTTTCGGCTTAAGTTTGTTCTTATTGCATGAGGCAAGCGTCATGAACTAGTGTCTGATCTTATGATGTTAAGAGCTAGCACGTGCTGAATTTTACTACTGGACATAGCTTGGCTGTGCAAAAATTCAAGGGATGCTAACACATATCCGCGAAATAACGTGAACGTTTATGAACTTGATCTGTTATTGTGTGTTTGTCGATGACGTAGGAATACGAAAAATGTCATTGATAGTATCTAAAGTGGCGATCCAAATGAGGATGCCTTCTTAGGGACTTTCTCAAACTTTAAATTTATAGACCCTAAGTTGCAAGTGCACAACGTGTGTTGTAGTACTTAGGGATTGAACCACGGGGAAATTCTACTGCAAAACAAAAGTAATGTTAGAGCGACCAAAGACATAAAGAGTTTTGGGGGTTTTGGTGTCACGGTTTTGGTGTCACGGTTTTGGTAGCTATTGAATGCGAGAATTGAAAAGCGAGTGCAAGTAAACGTAAACTAAAGTGGGCGAACGAAAGTAGATGCGGGAAAAGAAATCAAACGAATGAAAGCAAATAAGATTGTGTGAAAATCAATAAACGAAGTGTTGGGTCAAAGGGATTTTGCGGGGATTCACGGATCGATCTAGATAAATAATTCTATGAAAAGGGTAATCGATTAGAAAAGTTCTTTAAATTGAAACACAAAACTATAATCAACCTATTTTCGTATGATCGATTATCTATGTCGTACTACTCCGTAAGTATGCGGTCGCATCTTACGACGCAACACGACAAGCAATTAAAACGAGTTTGTTAACCGTCACAACACTCTGTGAGTATGCTTTCGTATCTCACGACTCGTTGCTCGTTTATCCTAGGTTCGGTTAATAGATTCAACACGCTAATGATTCTATCAATCCTAATATTCGAGGCTAGATCGCGAGTTTAGCCTACTTGCAATAAAAACAATGATAAACGAAGAACGATCTAAAAGTATTCAAAATCCCTAATCTATCAACCAAAGAATCGAATCATGAGATCAACTTATGTGAACCCTCGAACCCAACTAGATGACTACTCACTCAAGGGAACGAGAGACATCGTTTGGTGTATGAAAAGGTGTGATTTATTAATCACAAAAGAGGGTATAGAAATCTTCTCCACGTGAGTTATGGATGAAGAAATCTTCTCCAAGTGAGTTAAAATAACTATTGGGTTTCGAAACCTTAAAGTATTGAAAAGCAATTAAGAACGAAGAACAAAGTAAATTGCAAAGGCAAAAACAAAGAACGAAAAGTAAAGAACTCGGTGGCTATGGAGCTCTCTCTCGAGATGCGTTCAAGCTTGACGGCTGCGTGAGAGTCTGAGGTAGCACACCAAAATCAGTGAGTAGAGGTGAGTATTTATAGGTGTTGAGGTGCTCTAGGGCGTCACTTAGGATTTCCTCGGGTTTGACGGGAATTGCGCTTGACGGGTTTGCAAACGGGCCTCGGGAATCGTCATTTGATGTGGCCGCGCGAGCGTGGGCTCGTGGCATGGGAAGCTGGTAGCGCGGTGGAGAGGCTCCTGGCCACGTGGTGAAAGGTTGGTGGCGCGGCCATTGGTCTTGCTCATCAAATTTTCATTTCTTCTCTTGCTTCTCCAGGAAGGTCTTGATTGAATGTTAAATATCTGGCAGTCCAGATTTGTCCAAAATGTCGTTTTCTTCCGTTTTGCATCCCTTTTGCTAAGTTTTCCTGAAAACAGTCTTGAACATACAAACACTACAAAACTACTATTTATGCATGTAAAACTGAGTGAAGTTCTTATTAAAGAATTCACTTATGATATGAAAATCAGCCAAATATGAATGTTATCAGTCATCCCTACGAAGTTTGCATAACATAGACGATCTAGCTTGAAAGAGTTAGGTCTTGAAACCAGTGATTCCAATTTAGGGAAAATCGCCTAGTCTCGTTTGCATGATTCGATGTGTGTTTGATTTCTAATTAGAACCCCATAGATTTCCCGAAGAGATCTCCAACGTGTTTCCCCCATCTGCATTTTCCCGAGATTTACGAACTTTCAATATTTACTGCACTGCTTGCCCTGATTTCTTTTTTACAATTTCCTTTAGGTATTTAAGTTAAATTTCCTTTCCTGTTGGTTATAGAGTCGGTCGACACCCTCCTCTATATAAGACATGGCTTGCCTTTCGATATTTGCATCAGTAACCGTGACACAAACCCCAAACCCCCCCCCCCCCCCAATTCTCTGCGTCTTTGGTTGCTCTGATTTCTCTGTTTTGCAGTTGACCATCTCCCTGTAGATCGATAACTTAAATACTAATCGCACGCTGTGCACTTGCAGCTTAGGGTCATACAAATTTAAAGCTCCCGGCGAGTCCCTAAGAAGCATTCCAATTCGGATAGCAACCTTCGACCCCATCAGAGATTCTTCTCTCGGCTATTTAATTTTGTTTTCCAATTTATATTATTACTAGTGGGTGAACCGTGCTTTGCGTGAATTTTTTTATTACAACTAGGGTTTAGCCCGTCCTATGGGCGGGTGAGGATGGATAAAATATTTTTACTTAAATTTAAAGAAAGGCAATGTTACTAAATTTTTTGCATTAATTTGAAATTCTTGATAGATATAAATTGCATTAGAGATATAATGGAAAAAAACTTTAGTTTAAAAACTAGAAATAGTATATTTTCCTCTTTAAAATTCGAAAAAAATGTAGTATATTTTCCTTCACAACTTTGGGATACCCAATATCATTTAAGGAACCAACTAACCAATTGAAACAGGCCGGAAAGAAATGAACATGTGAAACGCATGGGTATTAGTTTGATCATTAAACCATTGGCAAATCAATGAGAATCTACTATATAAAAGCAGAATGTCACTCTGCAGTAGCTACCACTTTATCATGTCAAAAATGACACGTGTCCTTTCCATTAAATTAAAAAAACAAATATGCAAAAACATCAATTTTTTTCTCATCTGTATTTTAAAAGTAAAAGGAGCTTAAGGCTTGTGGTTACTCTGTTGATTTTGAGGTGGCACCTAAACTGGAAAAGGAATTGTTTTCTGATTTGTGTTGAATTGCATCTAAATCTATCATCTTCTCTTTTCCAAATTACATTGATGATTCATTTCAACTAGACGATGAACTATGAATTACATTGATGATTCATTTCTCCACAAGTATTTTTTTCCAATTGTTTCTTTTTAACTTTATATGAATGTTTAAGATTGCTGTAGCATGAAATCTTGATCTGGGTTGTAGTTCCCATTATTTTCCTCTGCTTTTTTACTATAACGGTACGTCTATTTATTGGTCGTTAATCCATTTCGAATTTCTATTGGCAGTGGAGGATTAAATAATATCTCACAACTGTAAAACAACAAAAAACTAAGTCTGAAGAGGAAATGAGCAATGGTGTTCAATTAAGGAAAAATCTAAGTTGCCTCATACATGGTCGCCTTCTTCACATCTTACTGAAGCATATCTACATTGACACGTTGTAAACTTTGGTGTATATGCTACTACGTCGTTGCTTTTACACCTGAAATTTTGTTGCATCTACCTAATGTCGACAATTTGATTACCGCCTCTTTAGAGGGGTTTGCAGTTCAGTCTTGTGGTACTAGACACCTTCGCCTTAGTGAGAAAGAAAATGCTCATTAGTCTATCTCTCTCTAAATCAATGGCACAAGAATTATCAGAACACTACTCATCGTGTTTTTACTGTTGTCTCTAGAATGAGTCTCATCGTCTTTGAGGATTTACGAAGCTACAGAGGTGTTTGAAGTGAGATGATTAGTATGCGTCATATAATGCCAACTGGTAAATAAAATTATTTGTCAATAAAACAATATTCATAATGTTCAATGATCAGTCTTTTTATTATAGATGAATAAAATGCAATTGAGAGTTTTTGGAACTTGAGAGACAAGCGTAGTGTAGTTTTTTGGTTGGTGTTCACTTTCTTCACCACAACAAGAGAGTCTCTGTCTCATTTTCTGAATGGGAGAGTAAGATTTCAGATGGTCAACACATTTAATTTAATTTCTTCTTATTCTTTCCTTTACAAAAAAAAAAATAATTTATTCAAAATCTTTTTCTTTTTCATTTGCGTAAGGCGAATATTGGCCTAGTTAAAATAAAGAAAAAAAAAAAAAAAAACTGGAGCTAAGAACATCATTATTGCAAAACTTCAGGTAAGGTTCTTAAATATATTTTATTATTGAACAGTTTAAAAACTGATTTTAAAGATTCTTTACTAAGAACCGATTCTACAAAATAGAGTTTGCCACATCATTATTTTTTTCATTTTTTATTTTCTTTTTTTACTTAACAGCTCTACCAAAGCTGTGCAATACAGATGCTCTAAAGCATCAACTCAAAACATCACTACGTATCCACGAGAAAAAATTGTTTTGGTAATTGTGTCTGGTATCTAATTGCCATTTGGAGCAGCGTACGAACTGGATAATCAGGTCAATCTAAGGATTTGGTAAATCTCTAGAGAACCGCTTCTTGAATTGATGAATTTAATCAAATCAAATCCAAGGCTTCTTGTTTTAATGAATCTAATCAAAAAAACCACAAGCACAAAGATAAAATCTCTATTTTATTAAACTTCAAAAATTGAATACAACTTTAGGACTAAACGGCTTATTTATAATAAATCATAAAACCCATAGAATATTTTAGAAATCTCTAAAAATAAACATTATAATGTAAAAATAAATAAATATCGAAATTATTTAAATATACAAATAAGTAATAATATAGATATTTAAGATATTTAGAAGCTGCATCACGAAGCCATGGTGACATTTTCTCTTTATACTTACGCCATTAAAGCTGATTAATGGTTTTTTTTATAGAAATTTTGGCAAAAACTACAAACAAGAATCAAACTACACATTACACTTTACCACTATGATCTTCCTCAGACTCTTGAAGATGAGTATGGAGAATGGATCACACAAAATCAAGTAATGGTAAGAAAGATTCTGATACAACAAACTTTAATTATACTTTTTAAGGTGAATTAAAAAAAAGAATGTTGTTACATAGAAACTTCACATCTTATGCAGATGTATGCTTAGAGAGTTTGGGAAGGATGTCAATTTATTGACAACAATCAGCGAGGTGGCCATATTTTTCATTGCTTCTATTAGCAGATGATCTATTGGAAAGCTAACATTCTCCTCTAACTTGCGTACAAAATTTAGGAAGATCGTGTGGTGGGAAGGTCTTGATTGAATGTTAAATATCTGGCAGTCCGGATTTGTCCAAAATGTCATTTTCTTCCGTTTTGCATCCTTTTTGCTAAGTTTTCCTGAAAACAGTCTTGAACATACAAATACTCGAAAACTACTATTTATGCATGTAAAACCGAGTGAAATTTTTATTAAAGCATTCACTTATGATATGAAAAATGAGCCAAATATGAGTGTTATCAGTCATCCCTACGAAGTTTGCATAACATAGACGATCTATCTTGAAAGAGTTAGGTCATGAAACCAGTGATTCCAATTTAGAAAAAATCGCCTAGTCTCGTTTGCCTGATTCGATGTGTGTTTGATTTCTAATTAGAACCCCATAGATTTCCCAAAGAGATCTCCAACGTGTTTCCCCCATCTGCATTTTCCCGAGATTTACGAACTTTCAATATTTACTACACTGCTTGGTCTGATTTCCTTTTTACAATTTTCTTTAGGTCTTTAAGTTAAATTTCTTTCTTGTTGGTTATAGAGTCGGTCGACACCCTCATCTATATAAGACATGGTTTTCCTTTCAATATTTGCATCAGAAACCCCAAACCTCCCCCCTCCCCCCTCAATTCTCTGCGTCTTTGGGTGCTCTGATTTCTCTGTTTTGCAGTTGACCATCTCCCTGTAGATCGATAACTTAAATACTAATCGCACGCTGTGCACTTGCAGCTTAGGATCTTACAAATTTAAAGCTCCCGACGAGTCTCTAAGAAGCATTCCAATTCGGATAGCAACCTTCGACCCCATCAGAGATTCTTCTCTCGGCTATTTAATTTTGTTTTCCAATTTATATTATTACTAATGGGTGAATCGTGCTTTGCGTGAATTTTTTTATTACAACTAGGGTTTAGCCCGTCCTATGGGCGGGTGAGGATGGATAAAATATTTTTACTTAAATTTAACGAAATGCAATGTTACTAAATTTTTAACATTAATTTTAAATTCTTGATAGATATAAGTTGCATTAGAGATATAATGGAAAAAAGCTTTAGTCTAAAAACTAGAAATAGTATATTTTCCTCTTTAAAATTCAAAAAAAAATAATGTAGTATATCATTATATAATATTCAGAAGTAAGTAATTGTCTGAATGGAACAATTTTCATCGTAAAAATCATCAGTGACACAACTATTAGCTTACACATAAACACACAGTTTGATTTTCTTCCTCATATTTTCACCCAATAAAAATATACATGAAATACAACATGAATAATAGTAATTTACATGGTTATAAAATGCTAAGATAGAATGAAACCATTTTCAAAAGTTTCCTTCACAACTTTGGGATTCCCAATATCATTTAAGCAACCAACTAACCAATTGAGACAGGCTGGAAAGAAATGAACATGTGAAACGCATGGGTATTAGTTTGATCATTAAACCATTGGCAAATCAATGAGAATCTACTATATAAAAACAGAATGTCACTCTGCAATAGCTACCACGTTATATGCTACTATATAAAATCAATGAGAAACTTTGGTGTATATGCTACTACGTCGTTGCTTTTACACCTGGAATTTTGTTGCATCTACCTAATGTCGACAATTTGATTACGGCCTCTTTATTACAGAACTTCAGGTAGGGTTCTTAAATATACTTTATTATTGAACAGTTTAAGAACCTGTTTTAAAAATTCTTTATTAAGAACCGATTCTACAAAATAGAGTTTGCCACATCATTATATTTTTTATTTTTTCTTTTCTTTTTTTACTTAACAGCTCTACCAAAGCTGTGCAATACAGATGCTCTAAAGCATCAACTCAAACATCACTACGTATCCACGAAAAAAAATTGTTTTGGTAATTGTGTCTGGTATCTAATTGCCATTTGGCGCAGTGTACGAACTGGATAATCATGTCAATCTAGGGATTTGATAAATCTCTAGAGAACCGCTTCTTAAATTGATGAATTTAATCAAAGCAAATACAAGGCTTCTTGTTTTAATGAATCTAATCAAAATAAACACAAGCACAAAGATAAAATCTCTATTTTATTAAACTTCAAAAATTGAATACAACTTTAGGCCTAAACGGCTTATTTATAATAAATCATAAAACCCATAGAATATTCTAAAAATTTCTAAAGATAAACATTAAAATGCAAACATAAATAAATATGGAAATTATTCAAATATACAAATAAATAATAATATAGATATTTAAGATATTTAGAAGCTGCATCACGAAGCCATGGTGACACGCCATTAAAGCTGATTAATGGTTTTTTTAATAGAAATTTTGGCAAAAACTACAAACAAGAATCAAACTACACATTACACTTTACCACTATGATCTTCCTCAGACTCTTGAAGATGAGTATGGAGAATGGATCACACAAAATCAAGTAATGGTAAGAAAGATTCTGATACAACACTTTAATTATACTTTTTTAAGGTAAATTAAAAAAAAAAGAATGTTGTTACAGAGAAAACTTCACATCTTATGCAGATGTATGCTTAGAGAGTTTGGGAAGGATGTCAATTTATTGACAACAATCAGCGAGGTGGCCATATTTTTCATTGCTTCTATTAGCAAATGATCTATTGGAAACTCTTCTACTGAACCATATACTGCATGAGCCATGCAGCATGGCATACTTTGTTGCTTGCTAATGCCTCTGCTTCAAAGTTGTATAAAATAAAGTACAGTAGAACCTCTATAAATTAATACTCGATAAATTAATAATCAGTATAAATTAATAAATTTTACCGGACCCGAGTCGGGTCAGTGTAAAAATTAGCAAAATTCAATAAGATAATAAGATAATACTTTTTTGAAACTTCTATATAAATATATGGTCCCAATAATTATATAAATTAATAATTATACATATATACATATATAAATAATGTAAAATAGTAAAAGATGATTCTTTTGTTGTTATAAGTTTATAAATGTTGTTGGACTAATCTTTTAAATTCATTGATATAACATTTCTGAACAAATTTTTTAGTGTCAGAAATATTTTTTATTCTTTTTTGATGAACATTATAAATTCGAACCAAAAAATCTCTCTATAAATTAATAAATTATTCATTTATCGATAAATTAATAATTATTAATTTATCGATTAATTAATAACTCTATAAAGTAATAATTTTTTGAAGTCCTAACATTATTAATTTATAGAGGTTTTACTGTACAAGGTATACAAATATTTCCTTTTCCGCTTTTATGACTTGAAACCTTAGATGGTGCATAGAGAAGCAAGTTGCTAACCAAGAAAGGCAAGGAGGTGAAACACCAACATCAACATTCTAATAATGTAGCAAACTAGATCTTTCATTAAACATATCGTGTTAAGCTCTCTTCCAAGATAGATTCATACCGTAAAGCTCAAATGGAACAAATAATAATCCAATAGTTAAATCGAAGGAAAAAGGCAAACATTTACATTTAGCAGATGTAAACACTTACATTTAACATATATAATCTATTTCCAAATAATCCATGGGGTGACAGGTATAATGATGCATCAGCATCTAGGTAATTTCCTTTCGGGACACTGATTTCGAGAGATTATTTTCTTTTCCTTTAATCGTGTTTTTAGTCTTTTATGTTAATTTTATATATATGGTTTTGAGCTTCTATGTTAATCTTCTATTTATTGTATTATATTTATTTCCTTTATTTCGGGTAGCTAGGTTTAGCATCCTCTATTTAAGTGTTATTTGTGATTCTTTGTAATTGAGACTTGGATAATTAATAAAGAAGAGATTTCTCTTATGCCTTGTTCTTGATTCGATTAAATTCATCAAAACAGGAAGCCGGTCTCAAGTGATTCTTTGAATTTTTGATTGAGCGAAGCAGGTCCCAAGTGAGGATTCTTTCAAATCCCTTGGCTGAGCTGGCATGTCCCAAGTGAGGATTCCTTCGAATCTCTTGATTGAGCTGTTTATCATTGCCTCTGCGCTATCAGTTGGTATCAGAGCCGCGTCTCTTTGAGTTCTTAATCGAAGACCGATTCTGGATGCCATGTTGATAGACGGTTGCAATATCTATCCGGACGAAAGTCCTTTTATCAAAAAGAAGACCATGAGATCTACAGAGAGATCTATGGTAATTCCATTGACGTGATTGAAGATTCGAGGACGAATCTTTCTTGGCCGGCGAGACCTGATGCAGCAGCATCTAGGTAATTTCCTTTCGGGATGCTGATTTGGAAGTTAATTTTCTTTTCTTTTAATCGTGGTTTTAGGCTTTTATGTTAATCTTATATTTATGGTTTTGAGCTTTTATGTTATTCTTCTATTTATTGTATTATATTTATTTCATTTATTTCGGGTAGCTAGGTTTAGCCTCCTCTATTTAAGTGTTATTTTTTATTCTTTGTAATTAAGACTTGGATAATAAATAAAGAAGAGATTTCTCTCATGCCTTATTCTTGATTCGATTAAATTCATCAAAACAGGAAGCCGGTCTCAAGTGATTCTTTGAATCCTTGATTGAGCTAAGCAGATCCCAAGTGAGGATTCTTTCAAATCCCTTGGTTGAGCTGACAGGTCCCAAGTGAGGATTCCTTCGAATCCCTTGGTTGAGCTGTTTATCGGTGCCTCTGCGCTATCATATAACTAGGTGATAACCTACGCCCTGCGCAGGATGAGTAATTTATTATTTATTTAGTTTTGTATAATTTAAAAATTATAAATAATATTTTCTGATAAAAGAAAATAAAAATAAGCAAAGTAGTAATTGAAAGTGTATAATATTAAATCATAGTAAATTTTGATTTCGTATAATTATTTTGTATAAAATTTTAGGAAATGAATCATAACAAAAAATGAATTATAATTGTTTTGGTTATATTAAAAATTAAATATTATAAATATTAAATTTTTATGTATATCATAAATTGTTTGTAAATTTTGATTTCGTTTAATTATTTTGTATAAAATTATTGGTTATGAATTTTTTTAGGAAATGAATCATAATAGAAAATGAATTATAATCTTTTGTTTATATTAAAAAAATAAAATGGATAATAGCATATATGGTAATTATTTTATTGAAATAAGTCTTTTTTATAAGTTTGGTGAGAATGAATGTGGTGGTGACACATCAACAAAATGGCACCATTGTAAATATTTTAAAAAGTAAGGGTACTCTCTAAAAATGCTTTTCAAATAATATATAGGAAATTAGCATTCTATGCTGTAAAAAAGGTTTTAATATAGTATAATATTTGCAAATTTTTGGAATTGGTGTACTGCGACTGGTGAAGTTTTGTTTTTGAATTTTTTGGGTTTTTAATTATTTTTGTGGGAGTGGAACTTAATTTATGTAAATAGTTTAGAAACAAAAGAAAAATCCAAAAAATCACGAGGAAGTGAAAGCTACAGTGGCAAAGACGAAAGAAGATTCGACTACATACGGAAAGTTAGGATTTAAGAAAAACATATTGTGTTATGGCAAATATGCTGCTGTCAAATCGTTGAACCACAAAATTTAGCGGAAATGTTCGAAGTAGTAATTTACAATTGAAGCAAAAACATAAAGAGTTTCTTACATGTGGTGATGACAATAATATATTTTCTCAAGAGATCTTTTTAAAGTTATCAGACTTAATTGGATTGTCTTTAAAACAAATTTACTGTGATGTTTAATAACACAAAGAGAGATGTTAGATATAGGCAAAAGATCCTAATAAGCTTTCAGATTAATTTTTTGTTTGAACGCCACTTTCAGATTAATTACAATCAACCTCGACCAGTTGAGGCATATTTTCTAACAATAAAAAGTTATTGAGTTTATTCCTAATGTTCAAGTACATCAAAGAAGGATCCTATATATATCCCAATCAATTTTTCTTGCATTGAGTTCTCTCGATATGAAAATAGTAAAATCCTTAAAAGGTTGGGAACCATGAACAAATTAACGAATCCAGCAAATTCTAGAACAAAATCCAACTAAAATTCTTTATTTATGAAATTCATGAAACAAAATTCAAAGATCAAAGCTGGATACTAACTAATCAGACTTGGATCTTTCATAAAAACTAAACTCAATGTTTTATTTATACTAATCATAGCTGGAAGTATTCAAAAGACATTCATGAGTTTCTTTTTGGGTATTTATTCAAAGGAGATTTGTTACAATAATCGAATGACGATCTCAATTGCTATGGATTCTTTATTATCGTTTACAGTTAAAATTAGTTTAACAATACATAGACCAAAAAAATATGAAAAACATATTTTATGCATCACATGAAAATCTCCTATTGAATCATGTCATGTGACAAAGAAATAAAATCAAGACACGTGTGAGTCTAACAACATGATATAAAGGGGAGAAAATTGAATGTGTTGATTAGAGCAAGGCTGAGAGACATAATTGAATAATCATAAGAAAAGCTAACTTAGAAGCATGGATCAAAGCGTTGAGAAAGTCTAGGGAAACAATAGAAAGCCTAGGGAAACAATAGAGGTAGATATGAATGAGGGATGGATGAAAGAAAATCATGATACAAAGTTAAACATAATAAGAGCTAGCTCAAGGACTAAAAAAAGTTTTCTTCTCTTAAAGTTGAACTTGATTTCAAAAAAGTTATTGTCAAAAAATCAAAGAGATATGCATCGAGTTTCAACTCCATCTAGAAAAGTTAGGAAAAAACATAAGAAAACATATATAAAGGCTCCTGTTATAAACTTAATTATATATCTATTGTTATAGATTTAATATATATATTTACTATATGAGAGACGTGTTTTGAGAGGTAGAGAGAGTAATAGACGTGGAAAGAAGAACTTCTTTATTACTTCTTCAAGTGCTCTTACAATTACAACATGAGCTCGTTCCTTTATATAGATAAACAAATGAACTATTTAACTGACACATATGTCAAGCCAACATAGTTGGTCGGTGAAATGGTAACCGTTAATTGATGATTTGTAACCAATAATCATTATCATAATACTCTTCCTTGATTCATCATCAATAACGTAATAGTCTCATTAAAAACTTTATCATAGAAAAATTTATTTTGGATAAAAACCATGACAAGAGAAAAAAGTGCAGTAATGCTTTTCCTTAAATATCCATCACTGTGAAGTTGCCTCGTTAAAAACATTTCCATGGAAAACTCAGTGGGATAAAAACCATAAGAAAGGGAAAAAGAGTACAACAACAGCGAAACCCCCCTGAAAATAATGGATCTCATCTTCTCTTCACAAGTCTCGTAGATACCGCATTGCAATACTAAAAACATGTCTTTTGAATATTGTAGTGGGAAGCGCCTTTGTAAATAGATCGGCTGCATTGTCACATGAACGAACATATTGAATGTCTACTTCTTGATTTCTCGAGCTCTTTAGTGTAGGAGAAAAATCTTGGAGGCATATGTTTCGTTCGATCACTCTTGATATACCCTTCCTTTAGATGAGCAACACATGCAGCATTATATTCAAATATTTTTGTTGGCTCCTTATTTGTGTTTATCCCGCTTGTTTCTTGTATGTGATGAATTATAGATATGAGCCATACGCATTCCCGGCAAGCTTCATGCAATGTAATTGTTTCTGCATAATTTGAAGACGTTGCAACCAAAGACTACTTTTGGGAACACCAAGAAATTGCGGTTCCACCAAATGTGAAAACATATCCAGTTTGTGATCGAGCTTTATTCGGATCTGATAAATATCATGCATCTGCAAAACCAACCAGACCAATCTCAGGGTTAGTAAAATAATACAAACCGAATTCAATGGTACCTTGTAGATAACGGAATATATGTTTTACTCCGTTCCAATGCTGGCGCGTTGGGTGATGAACGATCTGGTCTAGTACAATTTGCAAGATACATAAGAGCACCAATAGCACTCATATAAGGCATTTCATGGCCTAATATTTTTTCGCTACTTTCACAAGGCCGAAATGGATCCTTGTTAATATCAAGTGATCTATTAACCATTGGAGTACTTAAAGGAGTCGCTTTATCCATACTAAAGCGTTTTAACACTCTTTTGGTGTAATTTGATTGATGCACAAATATTCCATCTCGGAAATGCTCTATCTGAAACCTAAGACAAAACTTTGCCTTTCCAAGATATTTCATTTTGAATTCTTCTTTCAAATGTGTTCTTGCATCATCAATCTCCTTTTGAGTTCTAATTATATTCAGGTCATCAACATATGCAGCAATGATCACAAAACCTGATACGGATTTCTTAATAAATACACAAGGGCATATCGCATTGTTGATGTAACCCTTACTCAAAACATATTCACTTAGGCGATTATACCACATGCATCCGGATTGCTTAAATCCGCAAAGTGATCGCTGTAATTTGATCAAACAAACTCTTTATATTTTGACCTTAATTCTTCTGGCATTTTCAATCATTCAGGGATTTTCTTATATATGTCACTATCAAGTGAATCATATAAATATGTTGTCACAACATCCATCAGATACATGTCACAACATCCATCAGATACATTACATGTCACAACATCCATCACTATCAAGTTTGGGACTTTTGTTTCGTTATTCACTCTCAATCTGGATTTGAGCTTTATCTTTATGCGTTCACTCTCATGCAAGTAGCCCTGAAAATTTCGGGACGGGTACTCGGTTCCCACTCGTACCCGTTTTAAATTTCCCGTTCAAAAAAATTCCCATTCGGGACCATTTATTTATTCAAACGGGTACGGGAAGGGTACGTGAAGGGAACGGGAATGAGATCGGGTACCCAAACTTCCCAAAATTTCCTGAATTTTCTCGAATTTTCCCGAAATTTCACGAATTTTCCCGTATTTTCCCAAAATAATTACCCGTTTGGGAAGAGATTTTAGATAAGGAAATTTCCCGAACCCGTCCCGTTCCCGTCTTGTTCTTATCGGATTCCCTTTTGGGAGTTTTTTTTCAATTCCCGTTCCCGTCCCGTTCCTGTAAATTCTCGTCCCGAAACCCGAAATTTTCAGGGCTAGCTGCAAGACTCATTAAGTATCTGAATATGATTGCATACATTACCGGAGAATATGTTTCTTCATAAACAATTCCCGGTCTTTGAGAAAAAGCTTGTGCCAGAATTCGAGCTTTATACCTTGTGACCTTATTTTCTCATTTCTTTTTCTTACAAATAATCATTTGTATCCGACTGGCATTACATGTTCTCGTATTCTGACAATAGGTCCAAAAACATTTCTTTTATTGTGGGAGGATAATTCCGTTTTTATGGCCATTTTCTATTTTTCCTAATCATGTCTTTTCTGACATTCTGATATGGACCATGACTCTGGATCATCACTTTCATGATCGAGCTCTTTAGATACATAAAGAGAAAATATTCCATCATTATCTTCTATTTCATCTTTGATCCATAATTCTCCATTTTTGTCGTAATTGATGGAAATCTCATATTTTTATTTTTTTTATTTTTATCTTAAGGACTTTCTTCCATATGTGGCTCTTGTGAAATTATCTCATTTATGTCCTCTTGGCACTTTTCGTTATGTGGTTCCTCTAGAACCATTTTACTTTGTTCTCCCATTTTTTTTCTTTCGGGGATTTTTATCTTTAGATTCCATCGGTCTCCCCCTCTTTAACTGAACCCTAGGTTCATTTGACATGTTCTCATCAATGTGTTCTTCAGGAACACTAATTTTGGATGGAATATTTACAGCGAGGATGTATGATTTTGTCACCCTTTTAGTATCTGTGAACCCGTCTGGTAACTGATTTGCCAAACTTTGCATATGTACAATTTTCTCAACTTCCATCTCACGTTGATTGGTATGAGGATCAAGATAAGCCAAAGATTTTGAACACCATGTGATGTTATCTTTTGGTGATTCTCTCACTCCTCCCCCTAACGCTAGGAATTTATTTTCACTAAAATGTCAATCGGCAAAATGTGATGTAAACATATCGCCAGTTACTGGTTCCAAATATCTAATAATACTTGGTGAAGCATAACCGATGTATATTCCCAATCTTGTTTGTGGCCCCATTTTTGTTCTCTGCGGTGGGGCTATCAGAACATAAACCGCACAGCCAAAAACACGAAGATGGGAAATATTTGGCTCCTGACCAGATATTAACTGTAATGGAGAATATTCATTATTTGCACTTGGTTGTTGATAACATGCATATTTTACCCGTTTTTGCTATCATAAGTGAGAGCTTTAATAAGCATTTCACTAAGGTTTTAATGCATAAACACTAGATTTCAAGTATTTGGTTGTTCAAGACTCTTTTCACGTAAACTTAGCAAAAGACGCATATTTTGGAGCAAAATGGACATTTCCAAAAAACAATGCTCGAGGTCAAAAGTTCAACAACAAATGAAGGCCTTCCCACCACAAGATCAAGCTCATATTCGGAGACAAGGTAGCCTTATCAGCCATCTTTCAACTCGAAGTTGTTTGAGAACGATCTCATGGTTGGATCTCAAGTTATGGAAGAAGCAAGAAGGTCCATCAAGCACCCAGAAGACCAAGCTGGCTGCTCCACGGCCTATCCAGAAGACCAGTGGCCGTGCCACGGCCGGTCGCTCACGCGGCCTGGTCACTTGACGATTCCCGAGCCCATTTGAAGCCCAACTTAATCCCGCAGCCATCTTATGCAAGCCAAGACCTAATTCACGACCAAGGAGACTTGAAGACCTATATATACTCGTTGTTTAAGGTTTTTTCTAGAAAAAAAAAGGAGGATAGCACGATATCAAAAAAATACTCTAAGTTACAGAATTCTTTTGGTGGCCGCGAATCTTGTATTCGCGGTTTCCACCTTGTTCTTTGAGGGAAATTGATTTCTTCTTGAACCCTTTTTGTTTCTTATCGATTTATATAAGTTATGCATTCATCAATCACAATTTTTACTTCCCCTTTAATGTCTGAGTAGTTTACTTTCGTTGGGTGTTCTTTACGGGGATCTATGGAGAATTTCATTAACTGTTTTTAAACCAATCGTTTAGGCCGTAGACTAGGATTTTCTTTCTTACCACACTTGTTCTTATTGCATGAATATAGCGTCATGAACTAGAGTCTGATCACAGGGTTTTGAGAACCGCTAACGCGCTGAATCTCATATCCAGACCTAGTGGGGTGGAGCGCATCATTTCTGGAGCGCTTGTGCGTGGTCAGGAAGGTGTCGTGAATGTTTATTGTCCCGATCTTATTGCGTGACTGTTTAGGTCGCAGGAAACGATAGTATACCTACGAAATTTGCATTCATAGATCCATCTAGCTTTGCCAGAGTTAGGTCGTTAAAACCAGTGAAGCAGTTTAGGGAAAATCGCCTAGTCTCGTTTGCTTAACTTTTGTGAGTTTGATTTCTAGTTAGAAACCCATAGATTTCCCAAGAAGATCCCCAACGTATTTCACCATCTGCTTTTCAATCGACATTTACGCACTTCAATATTCATTTTTTCTGCACTGCTCACCTGATTTCCTTTTTACAAGCTTTTAAGTTAATTTTCCTTTCTCCGTTGGCTATAGAAGAGGCGTGATTACTGCTTTCCTTCTTTCTGCAAAAACCGTGACACAACCTACAAACCCCAAACCCCTTTGAGTCTTTGCTTGCCCTGATTCTTCTGTTTTGCAGTTGACCTCCTCCCTGTGGATCGATACCCTAAGTACTACAACGCACGCTGTGCACTTGCAGCTTAGGGTCCTACAAATTCAAAGCTCGACGAGTCCCCAAAGAAATCCTCCGATCTCGGACGACTAATTAGACTCCATCAAACTTTTGGCGCCGTTGCCGGGGAGGTTGCGTTTCGCTGTCCAAAGCAAAGGTCAGGATCACAACTCAAAGACATTTTTTTCTCTAAATTCTAGATTTCCTTCTATGAGTTACAGGAACCACCACACCATGGAGAGTGCAAGGATAGATCCTTACATCCCACCAACCCTCCGTTCTTCCTCACCACAACCAGAAGAGCCCACCTTTATTTATGCATCAACGATTGAACCAGCTCACAAAGCTGATGAAAATCATCATGGATCGCGGAGTTGAATCCGAGAAGTCTTCCCATTCCCGGATCGATTCGATGCAAGCCAAGATATCTTGCAATGTGCAAGATTTTGAAGATCGGGTCAAGAAACTTGAAACTCAAGCTTCAAGGGACCGAAACGAACTGCAAGGAAGAAGAGCTAGGATGCCATGACTACAACCTGGCCCAGATCAAACGGAGAGTCCAAGGGTACGGCTGCGGGCTCGAAGAAACTAAGGAAGCCGTTGATGAAATCAAAGATCATCTCGGAAGATACATTGAGGAGGCAAGAGAAGGCCGCCTAGCAATCAAGAGCCAAGCCAGCAGCAACAGCAAAGCAATCAAGGGTATTGGTTTGGAGCTAGAAAGAAGTGTTGACAAGTTCGAAAGACTCTCCAGAGACCAACAGGATATCGTCGACATGCTACCCTCCTTCGAGAGAGTAGTAAGATTCCCCACGAAAGAGCGCGAAGAGACCTCTGATTCTTCAAGCAAGGAAGATGTGACACCAGGCCGCCGGTCACGCGTGAAGCTCAAGAAAATCATCATTGCACCTTTTAACGCGATCACCCGGTCCATAGCAAAGCGTGAAGATGCCATTCTCAGGACAAAGCATGCCCGTAGCGAGTTCACCTTCTCGAACCGTCTAACGCGCCAAACATCCTCATATCCAAGCTATGAAGAAGCGCCTCTGACGCTATCACAACGTGTAGCCCTGACCTGCCGATCAAATGACAAGAGGGTCCAGAAAGAATCGCGATTCAAAGACCACATCAAAAGAGAAAAACTCATCTAGTTCCACGAGAAGGCAAGGAAGATCCCGATATATGTTAGCTTCGAGGAGGCATGGAAAAGGGAAGACTTAAAGGAGTACTTCAAGGATAGCGGTGAAGACGCGGGCACCATCAAGTGCCACTTCATGCAGACGAGATTCAATATCACCTCGACTAGGGTCATGGACGTTCACAGATACAAGAAAGCCGGGAGGATTCGCGACCTGATCAGCAGAGAAGACCTTGCAGAATTCGACAAGATAGTGGAAAACCTTCCTCCGGGAACTACTTTCACTGCAGCATGGAAAGAGCATTTGATCGGGTATTACTTCCATGAAAGCGATGAGACTACGCAAGAGATATTTCATCTCTACGAATTTGCAAGAGCTGGGAAAGAAGCTCAAAATTTGGAAAAGAACCAAAGCCAGAAACATCTTCTTGAAAGGGATGAAGATGCTATCATGGAGAGACTCAAGGAGCCCATAACGGAAGAGGCCGAGCAGAAGGCAAAAAGACCTTGCCTAAGGTCGAGCTCAACCTCCAACTAAGCTCCAACACTACCAAAGTCTAGATAAAAGACTCTAAACAAGAGCGGCTCAATAGCAGACAACCCATTTTAGGTATTCTCTTTCTCATTTCCTTAACCATACTAATCTTTAGTTTTGGTTTCTTCTTAGTTTACATCTTTCATATAAACCCCAAAAGCAAAAAAAAAAAAAATCAGAAAATCAAGAAAAGCACAAAAAATCAGAAAAGACCAAAAATATGAAGAAGGAGTTTCAAAGAACACTCACCGGGCGACAAACCGCCCATGGGCCGGCCAGAAGGAGCTTGGCCGTGCCATGAGCCATGATGGCGCGGAGGCAGGACGCTAGGCCGCGGCCGCGATTACCCGTCGCGCGGCCGGCCGTCCTCTACGGATTTTGACATCCCGAACTTCACCAAACCGGATCTCCTTCAACTTGTGTCAAGCCTTTCAAGTTTCCTCCTTTATTCAAGGGCTTGAACACGTCCTAAAGACCGCAAAGACAACTTCCACAACCGCGGAACGTTGCTGTTGTATCAAAGACGGCGAGACAAGACAAGACTCCATCCAAGTCAAGTTAAGTCAATGATCTATCTCCCTCATTCTACTTCATCCTGCACGATCAACGAACCTGTATCCACGAAGACGAAGAAGAATACAACGGTTCTGGAGGATGAAAACCGTTGTGCAAGCTCCAGAAGGAAGAAGATGAAACTTCCTTCACCATATATACCGCGAAGAGGAAAGTTCCCGAAGACTAACTTCTCTCTTCCGTGACTAAGACCTTTACTGAAGCCAAGTAGGGATTTCATATGGCACTGAAGTTCGAACTAGCAAAACCTGTCTTCCGGGATCCCGAACACTTTCCCAAGAAGATCCCAAATGTGTTTCACCATCTGCTTTTCAATCGAGATTTACGCACTTCAATATTCACTTTTTCTGCACTGCTCACCTGATTTCCTTTTTACAAGCTTTTAAGTTAATTTTCCTTTCTCTGTTGGCTATAGAAGAGATTGACAACCTCTTCTATATAAGGCGTGATTACTGCTTTCTTTCTTTCTGCAAAATCCGTGACACAACCTACAAACCCCAAACCCCTTTGCGTCTTTGCTTGCCCTGATTCTTCTGTTTTGCAGTTGGCCTCCTCCCTGTGGATCGATACCCTAAGTACTACAACGCACGTTGTGCACTTGCAGCTTAGGGTCCTACAAATTCAAAACTCGACGAGTCCCCAAAGAAATCCTCCGATCTCGGACGACTATTTAGACCCCATCAGATGTATCTGTATTAGGGCTACAGCATGCAGAATAGCATGTCCCCATACATCAATTGGGAGTTTTGTTCTTAATATTAACGGTCTTGCAATCCATTACAATCTTTTAATCAATGACTTTGCCATGCCATTTTGTGTATGAACATGTGGAACAGGATGTTCAACATCGATTCCCAATGACATATAATAATCATTAAACACTTGTGAAGTGAATTAACCAGCGTTATCCAATCTTACTCTTTTTATGGCATAATCGGGAAATTGCGCTCTTAACCTGATTATTTGGATAATGAATTTATCGAAAGCCGTATTTTTGTATTGTCAATAGACACACATTTGACCATCTACTGGATGCGTCAATCAGAATCATAAAATATCGAAACGGCCTGCATGGTGGGTGGATTGACCCACATATATCACCATGTATTCGTTCTAAAATTTTTGCTGATTCTTTCCCAACTTTAGCTGGCGATGGTCGAGTTATGAGCTTTCTTTGAGAACAAGCATTACATAATAACTCGCCCGTTTGTTATATTTTCTCATTTTTCAACGGATGTCCATTATAATTTTGCATAATTTTTCTCATGATGATTGAACCAGGATGGCCTAATCTTTCATGCCAAACTTTAAAAATATCAGTAAACTTCGGGTTAATGGCACATATGATTCAATCATACTAATTTTTGTGCAATATAACCCAGAGGACAAGATTTTCAACTCTTCCAATATATGTTTCCGCTCTGATGTAATGCAAAAATATTCAATGCCATTTTTATTCATAGTCTCTACATAATATCCATTTCCGCGAATATCTTTATAACATAACAAATTTCTTTAAGACTTTGCGGAATATAATGCATTATTTGTTTCAAATCTTGTTCCCTTTGACATTGAAAAACTGACTCTTCTGGAGCCCATAATAAGTTTTGCATTACAAGATATTCTATTCACGCTTCCGGCGGAACCTTTTATTTTGAGACAAGAGAAATACTTTTTATCTTTAATTATCTGCCACACATATAACTCCATCCTTAATTCCAAATTCTGACATTTTCTGAATTTAAAATATTCATAAAATATGTATTAATAATCATTTAACAAAACATAAACTTATATTATAAAAATTTATTTTATAAGAAAACATATTTTACAATGAAACTTATTCTACAATAAAACATTAAACCCAAAAGTACATAAAACACTAAAAACATCAAACTTTTATTTTCTTTTCTTCTTCAGGGAAACATCATATTACATCAATTTTTGTCACTTTGCTGATTCTTCAGAATCAACCAGGAAATCCGAAACATCGAGATGAGTGTCATCATTTAGACCATGAAAAAAAGGTCCGGGTTCACCAGAAATGAAATTAGTTTCATTTCCCTTTTCTTTTGCTTTATGTGACTCCCAGTACAGATCGGCTAAATGTTTTGGCGTACGACATGTACGTGTCCAATGACCTCTCATGCCGCATCTGAAGCAAAAAGTTTCCTTCCTCCTTTTAATTTCACGGCTATCATCTTTTTCTTGAAAATTCTTATTTTCCCTTTTATGGTTGAAATCATTGGAACGATATCTTTTTTCTTGACCTCGTCCACGTCCACGGTGTCGATCATGTCCACGTCCACGTCCTTGCCAATTATTATAGCTAGACGATGCAACATTTGCTTCTGGGAATGGTGCAGATCCAGTTGGACGGCTTTGATGGTTAATCATCACAAGTTCGTTATTCTGCTCTGCAACAAGAAGTGCATGTATTAACTCTGAATAATGCATATATCATATCATAATCACTTATAGTTTCTTCACATAACACCTTTTTTTATGTGATTTCGAACATCAAAAAATTATAATCACTAACACTTTGGTAATCATGAAACCGGAGATGTAACCACTCGTGTCTGGCTTTTGGTAAGATCACATATTTCTGGTGATCAAACCTTTCATTAAGAGATTGCCAGAGATCTGCATTATCTTCTTTTATGATGTACTCATCTTTTAAACCATCGTGGATATGATGACGTAAAAATATCATGGCTTTTGCCTTTTTCTCATCTGACGTCTTTTTCGACTTATCGATGGTATCAAGAAATATGTTTCCTCTTAGATGCGTCTTCGCACATACTGCCCACGTCATATAATTTTTCTCAGTTATATCGAGCGCAGCAATCTCGAGTTTTGCCATATTTGACATTATTTCTGAATAAACAAGAACTTTAACAATTTAATAAAAATCATTAAAAAAACATTTGAGCATCGTAATGATATAATAATTGCCTAATTAAATATTAATCAAAGCACATGTTTTAAAATTAAAATATGCGAGGTACACGAATAAGTAACGAGATTACAAGAAAGACTAATGTATAAAACATTAACATCAAAATCATCACAGATTCTTCTGGAGAAAATTTTCCAGCGAGTAAACAATAAAAAGCAACAAAGATATAACCAATTACAAAAATGAGAAAGAGATGAAGCATTTTTTCTCTTTTGTTCGGAGAATTTTGTTTTTGAGTTAAGTGAAAGAATGAAATATAAGTGTATTTATAGATGAAACAATACTGTTCACTAACCGTTGACTAGCCGTTTGGAGTGTAAAAAACTTTTTAAAAATTCTTTGTTACCGTAGGAGATAAATAGTTAAAATAAAAATCAATTTGAGATTTTAAATAACAATCAATTAAATTTACCAAGATTCAGAGTCATAATATAAACAGATATTAAACGGTAATATTGTGGTGATGAGATCATCCACATTTAAGCAGTAAATAAATTATAAGGCGGCTTAGCCGTCCAGTATAATATTAATAAATAAGCATAGGTGTGGATTTTAATATCCCACTCTATAAATATGATCTTAGGAGACATAGTCTAACATGTGATCATTTCGATCGTGAAGGCATAGCGTACCATAACGATCGGCCCGGAGAAGACATAGCTTATCTTCCCGGCATAATAAATAAACGGAGAAGGTAGAGCTATTCTTTCCGTAAATAATAAACTTTAAAATAAATTGAACCTAAATAAATCTCACATTTCTTGTATATAAGCGCATCGAAAGACGTTCGTGCTGATAACGTGTTATAGATTTAATATATATATTTACTATATGAGAGACGTGTTTTGAGAGGTAGAGAGAGTAATAGATGTAGAAAGAATAACTCATTTATTACTTCTTCAAGTGCTCTTACAATTACAACATGAGCTCGTCCCTTTAATATAGATAAACAAATGAGCTATTTAACTGACACGTATGTCAAGCCAACAAAGTTGGTCGGTGAAACGATAAACGTTAATTGATGATGAGTCACCAATAATCATTATCATAATATCTATAAGATTTATATACTTATATAATTATTATGTATGTGTTATATATAATATATGTATAAGAGAGAGAAATAGAATAAACGATAGAGAGAGAAGTGGAGGAGTAATTCCCTTCTTGTTTTTGATTTTCTCACGTCTGCCTCTATTACATTTAAGGGGATAATCATCCTCTATTTATAAGACAAAAAAACTAATAATATATTAGAGTAGGTGGCGAAAAGGATGATTTATATGTCGATAAAGAAAATGGATAATCATGACTTATTATTTTAAACTCCCCCTTGATTATCCATTGCTAATGAAATTGTGTGCTACCTCGTTAAAAATATTTTCATAGAAAACCCCAATGGGACAAAAACCATGACAAAGAAAAAAAAAGTATAGCAACATCAAACTACCCTGGAAGCGATGGATATTATCTTTTCTTCATAGATCTCTCAAAATGACGTATTCCAATACTTTGAACTTGCTTTCTGAATGTTGTAGTAGGAAGCGCCTTCGTAAATAGATCGGCTGCATTGTCACATGAACGAACATATTGAATATATACTTCTTGATTCTTCTCGAGTTCTCGTGTGTAAGAAAAAAATCTTGAAGGGATATGTTTCTTCTGATCACTTTTGATATAACCTTCTTTGAGTTGTGCGATACATGCAGAATTATCTTCAAACATTTTTCTTGGCTCCTTCTTTGTTTCTATTCCGCTTGTTTCTTTTATGTGATAAATCATAGATCTGAGCCATACGCATTCCCTACAAGCTTCATGAAGCGCAATAATTTCCGCATAATTTGAAGAAGTGGCGACCAATATTTGCTATTGGAAACGCCAACAAATCGCAGTTCCACCAATTGTGAAAACATATCCGGTTTGCGATCGTGCCTTATGCGTGTCTGATAAATATCGTGCATCTGCAAAACCAACCAGGCCAACCTCGGGGTTTCTAGAATAAAATTAACCAAAATCAATCGCACCTTGTAGATAACGGAATATATGTTTTATTCCGTTCCAATGTCTGCGAGTAGGTGATAAGCTGTATCTTGCAAGTAGATTAGTAGTAAAATCTATATCTGGTCTAGTACAATTTGCAAGATACATAAGCCCACCGATTGCGCTCATATAAGGTACCTCAGGACCTAATATTTCTTCGCTATCCTCACAAGGTCGAAATTGATCTTTATTTACATCAAGTGATCTATTGACCATCGGAGTACTCAAAGAAGTCGCTTTATCCATATTGAAATGGTTTAAGATTCTTTTTGTATAATTTGATTGATGCACAAAAATCTCGTCTCGAAGATGCTCAATCTGGAGTCCAAGACAAAAATTTGTTTTCTCGAGATCTTTCATATGAGTTCTTGCATCATCAAAATCTTTTTGAGTTCCGATTATGTTTAGGTTTTTTTAATGATTTTTTTTTTAACGATATCTTTTTTCTTGACCTCGTCCACGACCACTGTATCGACCGCTTCTACGTCCACGTCCTTACCAATTATTATAGCTAGATGATGCACATTCCCTTATAAACTTAATTATATATCTATGAAATTTATTTACTTATATAATTATTATGTATTTGTTATATATAATACTAGATTAGGATCCGCATTTACGCGGATTTGTGATAGCAAAATTTTAAATCCGTTAAAATATTTTTTTTTAAAATAGAAAATAAAATCAGATCACTACTTTAAAAAAAAATAAATATTAAAAATACAAAATCGAAACATAAGAGTTGTTTATTTATTTTAATTCTTGATGTTTTAAATTAAAATATTCAAAACACATAAACTTTTGCGGATCCTAAGCAACATTAACTTTATTTCTGTTGTAGTTCACACACTTTATCAACTATCTTTTTCTGTTCTGCTTCATTAAAAACTTGGGTATGCAATTCGAGTCATTCGAGTATGTCAACGAGCTCCTCATTAACTCTCTCCAAGCAAACAAAGTATTTCTTTCTCTTCATAGTCATCTCCCGTATATGATCTCTCTGCTATCTAATGAAGTTGTGCTTCTCAAGACTCGCGTCAAAAGTCTCTCTACATGATCTTCCTCGTCATTGAGCTCATCATCATCCAATGTCATATCATTAGCATATATGATTTCATTTTCTTAATTGAAATATATCATAGTTAATCTTATTTACTTTTTTTCCTTTTCTTAAATTCTAATAGATCCTTTTCATAGTTAATATAAATTATAATATTTTATCGGGACACATGTCAGAATCTTCCCATTAACTCTCTCCAAGCAAACAAAATATTTCTTTCTCTTCATAGTCATCTCCCGTATATGATATCTCTGCTCTCTATTGAAGTTATGCTTCTCAAGACTCGCGTCAAAAGTCACTCTACATGATATTCCTCCTCATTGAGCTCATCATCGTCCAATGTCATATCATTATCATATATGATTTTATTTTCTTAATTGAAATATATTATAGTTAATCTTATTTATTTTTTTTTATTTTCCTTTTTCTTAAATTCTAATAGATTCTTTTCATAGTTAATATAAATTATAATATTTTTTCAGGACACTTGTCAGAATCTGAATCGAATGAAGCGCCGCGTGTCGCGATCAAGTTAATTAGCAATCTTATTTACTTTATTTTTCTTTTTAAAAATTGAAATAGATCATTTTGTTATATTTTTCCTTAAGATATATATATATATATACTTATGACATGTGTCAAAATCCGATCGATCTTAAGATATATACTTATGACACGTGTCAAAATCTGATCGATTAACTTAACGCGTGTCGCGGTCAAGTTAATTACTAACTTTAATGCATCCTACTTTATATAATAAGATATGTATAAGAGAGAAATAGAATAAACGATAGAGAGAGAAGTGGGATTCGCTTCTTGTTTTTGATTTTCTCACTTGTGCCTCTATTACATTTAAGGGGAGAATCATCCTCTATTTATTAGACGACAAAACTAATAATATATTAGAGTAGGTGCCGAAAAGGATTACTTATATGTCGGTAAAGAAAATGGATAATCATGACTTATTATTTAACAGCTCCATATTTCAGAAATTAAGATGTCTTTGGCATTAGGTAGAATCGCATGTAGGTAATAAAGGAGAAATTTGTTATATTAATTTATTGTTTTTTTGTTGATATCAAACAAAGATCCTTTCTGTTGTTTATATTTAAAAAAAAAAAAAAATTGATGTGCAGTCGAGTTACTCGACATATAAGGAGGCTAATTTTAGTCACGCGCTTTTAGAGATCAAAAATGAGAGAGAGGGAGAGAGAGAGAGAGAGAGAGAGAGAGAGAGAGAGAATAACAAGAGTGATGGATACTTTAAAAGAGAGGGAGAAAGAAAAGAATCAATAAGGAGATATACTTCTTGTGAGACGCAAGTAGAGTTTGCGATGAAGAAAAAGAGAAATAATTGATAAGAACATGAGCATAATGTTTGAGTCATGGTTGGTTAACATCAATGTCGATTTGGTCCAATCACATACATGTCTATGCAAATATCATATCACAAAATGATGACTTGAGCTTTCATGTGAAATACTTTTATGCTCCAATATACATCACAATGGGAGATATCAAACATTTGGCAAAATCACAATGTAGATATAAAAAGAGATTAAAACAAAACTAATTATTGTTTGATTGATATGAAACAAGATTCATTTGGTTTTGGATTTGCTATGTTCTTTTTTTTGTGCAAATTTAATTTTTATTAATTTTAATCTGCCAATTTACAGCAAAAAGAGAATTATCCATTATTTTTGATAAATGCAACAAATTAACAACGCATACATGTAAGTTTTTTTTATCGAATAATATAAAAATAATATTAGAAAACAAGATATAAACAATAGATATTTCTCCTTAAAATTATATTTTCTTACAAATATATTAATTTTGATTTCAAATAAAATCAAATTATAAAACCGAATTTTTTCATCTCTAAAAAATCAATGTTATTAATTTTTTTAAAATGAACTGAACCTGCCCCACAAAGTACGAGAAACCACCTAGTTTACCTAATTTGAAAAAAAAATGTCATATATATTTAATGTTATATTGAACTAATCGACTCTACAAAAATTCATTACTCTAATAGTTGGTAAAAAAGAAGTACAAATTATTAGAAATACTCCACGGGCTCGAGTCTACAAAACGAGTTTATTCAATTTTTGATGGTATTCATTCTAATTTGTTGCATTAAGGGTAATCGAACTGAAGCCAAACCCCAAAATCAATCTAAATACCGAACTGTCTCATGGACTATGAGCCTATAACCTAAACTAAAGCTTTCAAAAAGTTTCAAACATAACTGAAGATGCGAAATAGTTAACATAGCTAAAGTTGCAGTAACCTTTAAATATTCAGGGCTCGTGTTTGACTTACAATAGTCGTTCTTATAGCATCTTCAACCCATAATTGCATTTTTCATTGCAAAATGCTATAATTGCAAAATGCAATTGGATTTCTCTCCAACCCATAATTGCATTTTCCATGTCAAAAGGAATATTTTTAGTATATTCTTCTTTTCTATTTTATTATTAATTACTAATTATACATATTTTCTTTAACATTTACAAATTGACCTATTTATTTAATTTCTCTCAAAATTTCCATAAATTATGATATTCTTGAAATTTCATTATTATAATTTAAAAAAAAAACACATTACACTTTAAAAGAAGGAAATAAGCTACTTTTGGAGCAATTAAAAAAGACAAGTGCACAAAGACATCATTTGAAGATTCAAAGTAAGAACTACATAAGCTTTAAAAGAATTTAAGAAAACAAACAAATTTTTGTTCCAAGACTTGAACTCGATAGAAGATTCGAATCTTCGTGTATATGTTCAGACTAAACAAACCCGTTTTTTACGAAAAATGGCTCAACACAACAATATTAACAAGATCTACCTTAATCTGCTTCTATTAAAATAATGTTATTTATATTTTAATTTTATATATTATAGTGTTTTAATATTTATAATCATAAAAAAAAAAATTATCATCAAAATAATTATTTATAACTCTAAAAATAAAAGTATGTAAAATTTGAAGTACTATTTTATAAACAAAAAAGTTCAATTGCAAAATGCAATTGAAAATGAGATAGTGCTATATTTGCAACCAAAAATTGCATTATACCATTTTGCAATTGAAAATGAGATTGGGTTGGAACAGATTTTATTGCAAAATGCAATTTGGCACCAAATTTGGTATTGGGTTGGAGATGCTCTTAGGCTGCCAATTCATTAAATATACAACCAAGCTTTGTCTATTTTCTTTGATTCTGAATTTCATTAACCAAGTAGCTGCTACCATTTTATTGAATATAGTGCAAGAGCTTAAATCACGAAGAGCAACATTAGGCCTGGAGAGATGTATTCTCGAATTGATCAAGAAATTATTGAAGAATCTGTATGTAAATGGGAAAAATTGAAATTGCGATCTAAATCAAGAGAAGACTAGAGAGAGGATCAAAGAATCAGTGAAATTGTTTAGAGAACTGATGAGATTAAACGAATGTAGAGATCGTTGAACTCCAAAGAAAAACTCACCTAAGCTTAGAAAATTTTGGTCTTCTATGTACAAGAATATCTACACAACTTAGTTAAACAGTCAATTAGCCATTATCTAATCCAATAGAAAAGAAAAAAAACAGAGAGAAAACAGACAAGCATAACCAAATCTGCAATCACCAAGTGTAGGAGCAGTTGTGTTCATTAACCACTAGAAACTGTAGGCAATGTTGTTTCCATGTCTTGATGTTAATTAGGCTGATCAAAAATAGTTACTTCAGCCTAACTCACAACAAGTTCATTACAACTTCAGCCTAATCCTAATGGTAAATCTTAAAGGATTCCAAACCCAATTTCAAATTAGAAAGGAGATCAAGTCACAAACCAAAGCAAGGATGCAAAATGCCTTGAAAGAAATTGAACTAAACACATTGCTCCAACATTCACAAAGACATAACCCAATGATACTAACCGCAACTACAAGACTTAATAGCTTCCTAATGTGATAGTATTAAGCAGATGATTAATGCTAATTGCATTTATTGTTATGTTAAGAATCAAAACCCCATGAAGCCAAAACCAAAGCAAGCAATGAAAATGGAGATATTCATATTAGGAAGAAGAAACATACCAAATCCACACAAGTCATTACAATAACAGATCTCGTCTTCATAAATTCAGAGAATCTCATATGAATCTAGGCAAAAGCAAAACCCTAAGAGGTAGAAGATAAAGGGAATCAGAAAGAGTACACCAGAGTTTTCTTTAAGCCTCGCTCTTCTCTGATTCAGGAGCAGCGTCGTCTTTCTCAGATTCAGTCTTCGCATCCTCCGCCGATTCGCTGATTGGCTCGGTTCCATTTCCGGCGGCGGAAGCAGATCGATCCTTCACCGTCTCAAGCATCCGCTTGCTAATCTCCTTTGAGTAAACCTCGAGGATCTTGATCCCGTCGTCGTCGCTCGACACGGCGTTAGATGCGACGCCGTATGCTTCCTCCTCGATGGATCTCGCGACGGCGGACGCCTCGTCGGAGCTGAGCGTGCCGTATCTCTTCGAGAGGATGGACTCGGTGGATAAAGTCTCGATCAGGCGGTTCAAGACGGCGTCGCGGGTTTTCTGCGTCGGGGGCCAAATGCGGAGCGAGATGCCTCCTGGCTTCGTCTCCGCGACGGATTCTTCCTTCTTCAGATCTACGGCTTTAGAGGTTTCCTCCGATGCGTGGTCTGCCGTCGCTGGCAATGTGGTGGTGGAGCCCTCAGATTCCGGCTGCGGCGGTGAGACGGTGGTGTTGATTGTTTCGGCGGTTTCTGCCATTTTTTTAGGGATTCTGAGAAAAAAAAAACTTTGTTTGGTGATAGAGGAAAGGATCAGTTATGACGTCGAAATACAAGTGAGCAATATGTTCCGTTGGTTCGGTAATAATTGTACCGTAATATAAATGTGTAAATACCGAAATACATTAAATATTTTCAAATATAAATGTTGCATTTTGTTTTTTGTTTTTGGTCAAAAATAAATGTTACATTTATAAATATTTGAAAAACTTTGGTGAATAACCAAAAAAAAAAGTTATAATCTACAAACTAACCATTTTTTATCTTTATTTCTTTCTATTTTTCTCTAATAATTTAATTAGTTTTTATTCTTAAATGATAAACTGTTTAAAAAAAATTATCGTCGATTTATAGTATATGTTTTTAATTTACACTTATGCTTATATCTTTTAAATTTTATCTAACAAACTACTAAAAATTATTTGGGACAAAAATAATAATTTATAAAACAAATTAAAATGTGAAAAAAAATTAAAAAATGATAAAGAGTGTTTGAGGAAAAAAATAACAATTCTAGTATTATTCTTGTTATTCTTGTAGAAAAGAATAATAAATGTGAAATTTTTGTTTTCAATTGAACCGCCACGGAAAAATCTTACCGGTCGGAAAAAATTCGGACACAAATCTTATGAAAATTATCCCGCCAAACAAATTTCAGATGATTTTCGAACCTCCAAAATTATAATCTGACTCCAAAAAAAAAACTCAAAAATCACCAAATTCGCACACAGAGCGCCAGAAACTTCATTTCAACTGAAAGAAATCTCAGAAATGGCGCTTTTGCTCTCCCCTATTACTCCCCTTCTCACCCTCACTTTTTCCTCCCATTCCAATCTCGATCTCTCTCTCTCTCTCCCTCTTACTTTCTCTCTCTCTATCAATCTCTTCAATCCCTTAACAATGACGGAGAAGGAGATCTCCATGAGGGTGACGAGAGCGGCGGCGAAAAGAAAGGCTTCGATGGCGATGTCCACGGAGGAGGAGCGAGTCAATAAGAAGAGAGTGGTCCTCGGCGAGCTTCCGAATGTGTCCAACGCCGCCGTCTCGGCTAATCTCAATCAGAAAAGAGAGCTCCCGAAGCCCAGAAGGAGTCTTGGAGCTCCGGTGGCTTTGGCTGCCGTGGAATCAGGATCTGACATCGATGCTCGATCTGACGATCCCAAGATGTGTGGACCTTATGTCACCGACATCTACGAGTATCTCCGTGAAATGGAGGTAACAATCTCTACTTTATTGATCTCCTAATTGAATCTTTAACATTGACTAGTTTCAATTTAAGATGTTGGTTTGATCTGAAGATTTCAATTTAAGATCTTTTCTCAATTTAGCTATATGCGCTTTCAATGGATAATTTAGGGATTGATGATTGTTATTTGGAAATTTGATTGGTGAAATTCAGTTGTGGGTTTGATCTTAAAGTTTCTCAGATATTTCAAACTTCTTCTTTTGATAATCTGATTTGGTTTGGACAAACCACAAATTAGGGACTGATTATTGATTTGGTAAAATATTCAGGTGAAGCCAAAACTGAGACCTTTACCAGATTACATTGAAAAGGTTCAGAAAGATGTAACACCAAGCATGAGAGGTGTTTTGGTGGATTGGTTAGTGGAAGTTGCTGAGGAATACAATCTCTTGTCTGAAACACTTTATCTCACTGTCTCTTACATCGATAGATTCTTGTCCTTAAAGACTGTCAACAAGCAAAGCCTCCAGCTCGTTGGAGTTTCTGCGATGCTTATTGCTTCGTAAGCATCTCTAAGATCCTCCTTGTGTTATTACTTTCTCTTTGACACTCATTGTCTTGTATGAAGCTTATTGACTTATTCTTCTTCTTTTGGTTATTGAAATGAGTAGGAAGTATGAAGAGATAAGTCCTCCTAAAGTAGAAGATTTCTGCGACATCACGGATAATACATTTACTAAACAAGATGTTGTCAAGATGGAGGCAGATATACTTCTCGCGCTTCAATTCGAATTAGGAAGACCTACCATCAATAGTTTCATAAGGTTAGATTTGTGATGAAAACAATGTGTTTTTGGTAATAATACATGTATTGGTGTGTGGTTCATTGTCCTCATTTTTTGTGTTTTGCCCCTTTTTTTATGTGCAGACGGTTCACAAGGGTTGCTAAAGAAGATTTCAAAGTAAGCTCAATGTATTGATTTGAAATCTGCTGTTTGCAACTTGTAGAGTGCCAATTGCTAAATACTCTCTTTCCATGGCTTTGTTTCAGGTGCCACACTTGCAGCTAGAGCCTCTCTCTTGCTATTTATCAGAACTGTGTATGTTAGATTACAAAGCTGTGAAGTTTGTGCCATCTATGTTGGCTGCTTCTGCTGTCTTTCTTGCTCGATTCATCATCCGTCCCAAACAACATCCTTGGGTAAGCATATTTGTCCACATAGATCTCTTACATGTAAAATGCTGAGTCAACTCTTTAGGATGAGACACTAATAATAACATATGGTTGTGATGATGTAAACAGAATCAGATGTTAGAAGAATACACAAAGTACAAAGCTGCTGATCTGCAACAATGTGTGGGTATCATTCATGACTTGTATCTGAGCAGAAGAGGAGGTACTTTACAAGCTGTCAGAGATAAATACAAGCACCACAAGGTAATCAACATTTAGAATGGTAGAAAAAACACTTAGTGAATTAGCATTCTTGATAGTTAATGTTGCTCCTTTTGTTACAGTTCCAGTGCGTTGCGACCATGCCTGTATCACCTGAGATGCCGGTTACCTTATGGGAGGATGTTACCATTTGATATGTACCAGTCTTTCTTTTGGCTGAGGGTTTTTGTAAGGAGGTGGAGTTGCAAAATACAAGCTTTGCACTTGAAGAAAGGGCTAAAGTGAAGATAAAGGAGAGGAACAGTTAGGACATATTGATGAAGATTGATCTTGAGAGCCTGAGAGGCATCACGGTGAGCATAACGAAGAGCAACTTTTGATTCTCAGCAGAAGCTGCTTGAGACATGGTCCTTGGAACTTGATTCTAAAGAGAAAGAGTTCGAAGTACTGAGTATGGACCACTGGGCTTGAGGGAACAGATGGAATCAAGAAGCTAAGGAGTGCACATTATGAATCAATTAAGTTGTTGATTTGAGGATTACTCTGAAGAACATACTTCTAAAGAGAAGAGACATAAATGAGATATCTGTTGCTGTTCTTAGAATTATCCGTGGAGATTGTAGTTAAAATTTGATAATGACTTCATTACTACAAATCATTCTGGTGATAAATGGCTACAAATATCTTTCTCTAAGCAAAGGTGATAAATTGATAATCATATCATTACAAGTTTCCGAACAATTACTGGAGTTATAATTTGAACATTCTTTTTTCCTGGCAAGGAAAGAAGTTTTTGAATCCTCTAATTATATGTACTAGGAATCCAACTGCGAAAAGGGCATATTTCAACCTGACAAAATCAGCCTGAACCCCACTGAATTGTATAAAAAAAACATACATCCTCCTTCCTATTAATTGAGAATTTTTAACTCTAGAATCAAAGTTAGTATATTTTTTTTTAATGACATGTAAATGTGACATGTCAAATTTCCTAAAATAAACGAAATATTTTGATTGGTTGAGTTAAAATTAAATAAATTATAAAATTAAAACATGAATACACTAGATTATAACACTAAAGTTAATAAATTTAAATTAAAAGAAAATAATAATTACTATGATTTCAATTTGTTTGTACATATATTCATAATAAATTACATAAAATATGAATACAAAAATTTTATAACCAATATAGATTATATTTTTATATAAAAAAATAGTATATTATCCAATAGGATAGTAAATACGATATACCATTTTTATGTCTTATTCATTTTAAAATAAATAAAAAGTTTATATCATACTCATATATAGTCTTATTGTAAATCGAGAATTTGAGATCAAATAAAATGTAACTCGATGAAAAAATAAATTATAAAAGATAAAACAAATATGAATAAGAAGTAGAAGTAAAAATAAAAATAAATCTCTACAGTTTTGTTTTTCTGTAACATTCTCGTACTTTGTTTTACGGAGTCGTTTAAAAAATTTAAGAAATTTTTTTTATAATAAACGCATGTGCGGCTCAAATTTTCTGTTGGCAAGATTAAAAATATATATATTGGCAAAATTATATTATGTAAAGAGAAAAGAAAGCATAGTATAGATAATATTCATTATTTAATATAACTTTTACTTATGCAATTATATGTTACTGTAAACCGTAGAAAAAATAAAAAGTTTTAAAATAAATCAGTTTAAAAAAACACAAAACGATATGAAATATTTATGTGATTGTTGTTAAACACTAAAACTGTCTATGTATAAAAATATAACGTTTACATAATATATAAGAAAATTAATCAATACTTTAATATTACAACTATTTATGTCTATAAAAAAATTATACATACACATGCCTGCAGGCCAACCATAAAAATTAAATAAATTATTATATGTTTTAATATTTTTGAGTTTATTTAGTTATCATATTTACACTTTTTATCTAAGGAAGTATTTTAAAATCTTGGTTAATGGCTTTTTATCTTCAATTTATATTAAAATCTAGAACATTTTTCATTTGATTTATCATTATTTTTTTATTATTAAATATTCATATAATGTTATTATTAATACATAATTAATTATGTACAAATAAATCAACTTCAATATACAATATAATTATATATTAAACATATAAAATATTTTATACCTCGCACACGGTGCGGACCGATCACCTAGTTAACTTTTAAAAGTAAAATTAAGCATGAAAATATTGAGATCGGAAAATGATGCTATATAGACGTAACATCTAAAAACAATTTATGTAATTGATACTTATAAAAGATACACAAAAAACAAAGAAAATGAAGAGTTATGAGAAAGAGAGATAATCCTTCAAAACATTTTCTTGCGGTGTCAAAAATGGTTACAATATGAAAGTTGTTAAACATACGCTATCTTCTAGAATATTTATAGGATTATTTAAAATGATTAGAAGTGAAATGTAGAAACAAAACAAAATATATGAAAATGACAACTCTGATTATCAAGTGTAAAATTAGTATGATTATAAGTGTAAAGTTACCACACAAAAAATGATTATACGGAAAGCATACGATTTTTGAAAAGCTTGTGATTATTAAAAATGGTTATAAGTAAAAATGTATTGGAAAACGACTATAAAAAAATGTGATCATCCGATATATTTTATAATATTGTTATGATTATAACTTTTAACTCAAAAGTACAAAAATAAATAGATTTGATATTCGAGAACATTTTTACATTATTTAAAAAATAGATAATGAATACTAACAAAATTTCCTTTTCCAGAATAGTTATAATGTGAGAGTAAACCGCATAGATAGAAACAAGAACATAAGTAAAAAGATTAGAAGTAAAAAATGACTAAAATGAAGATGCTTTCTTTCAGATTGTCGTTTCTTCTGATCGTCGAGTTCTTCGTCGTTTAGATTAGTGATGTCTTACACCTTGAAATTTTTCCTCTTCTTCTCTTTCTTCTTTCCGACTTTGTGTTTTGATGTTTCTCTCGAAGCACATTGTCTAGAACCCAATCCCTTACCATTCCAATCAAAAACACCATTGTTTCTACAGAATTCGAGCTAGGGTTCTTCAGATTGGTCAACAAATGGTATTTAGGAATATGCTACCGGAAAAGGCAGCCACCGACGTATGTGTGGGTAGCTAACAGAGATTTGCCTCTTTTCGGCTTGAATGAAACTCTCAAGTGGATGGGAAACAGTTTGGTTGTAATTGGTGAAAGGAGTATCCCAGTTTGGTCGGCAAATTTTACTAAAGATAGTCGATTGAAGCTGGTGGCAGCAGAGTTATTAGACATTGGCAATCTCATTCTGAAAGATGCCGCCAACAAAGCTCGATGGTAAAGTTTCGACTATCCTACTGACACACTTTGATAAGGTCGCGAGTTGGGCCTTTAGTGGGTCTAGCGGCCCATGGACGTCCATTCTCAACAAGTTACGTTTAAGCCTCTTTTCAATTACTATATGTATTGAGCAAACGATTATTGTAAGGTATCGAATTACGATCATTTTATCAAAAGAGTTTAATCCCAAGTTTCTTCCTATCTTCTTCTCTTCACATTCAATCTTCCTCTATTCTCCTCTCTTTTTGTTCAATCTCGATAGGATCTATTTCTGGATCTTATCACACTTCTACCAGGAATGGATTTGAAAGTTGAATCTCCTTTAGATTGTATGGAAAAATCCAAAGGATCTATCAAGAATAAAGTTCAATTGTCGTATCAGACTGGTTACCTATGAGGATTGATATCATTTTTACTATTATTGTAATCAATACTAAAAAAAATGAAATAAGAACAAAGTGAACAATTTGATAAAAATATACTAAAAATAATCAAAATATAAAAATTAATATAAGCAAAATATAAGAAAAATAGAAGGAAAAAATAAGCAAAAAATAAGATAAAAAATAGTAAATGATTAAAACTGATAGAATATGATATATTAGAGTACTTGCATTATCAAGAATAAAAAATTACAAATATATACATATAATCATTGTAAATTAAATTTATCTTTTTATCGTAACAGCTAACAAGTAATACTTAACTTGCATAATAAAAATAGAAGTAAAACTCTAGTTTAAATTGTGGAATAAGATGTTGTTATTGAAAATATTTTAAGCAGTGGGTTTTAAAAGATTTGAATTGATTTTAAGATGTTTTGGTGAAGTTTCCCAAATCTCGGGATTTCATAGAATTTTAATAGCAAACTAGTTAAGGAAAACTCTCATTTTTGCGATCAATCTCTCATTTTTTTCATTTGTCTTACGATGCATCCTTCCATAAGAGTTTCAAAGATAGATCCTACGCGAGTTGATTGCTGTGTTGAACTCAAGCTTCTCAAGAAATAGCGCGAGAAAGATGGAAATCATCGCGACAAGCTGAAGATGATCTTTGTTGATAAACATGTTCGTTTCTTTAAGTTTTGATACCTTATATTAATTATTTTATTACACGATTGTTTATGTTTGGTTCCTTTGTAGACTTGAATATTTAGGGATCGACCGGACATCGACATCTCTGTTTATTCGACGACTGTTTAGTTGAAGGTTCATGGAGATCGTACCATGGCTTTAACGTCAAAACTGCTAGTGGTTTGTATCATCAGACAAAGCACCCATTTAAGATAAAGATAACCAACGGCACAATATCTATTCCTCTTGATAATATCGGTGATGATTTATATTTTGATTTTGCTGATTTTGGAGATATATTCGCGGGGCGGTTAGATTTCCATTAGTACATTGCTTAGTAGCATTTACTAAATTATTTTTGATTTTAGTTCTTAGTAACATTTACCAAATTATAGAACACATTCTATGTAGATGTCATTGGTGCTATTGTCCGGGTTGGTGAGATCCATTTTATGATGAGAAAAAAAAATACAGGATGATAACACTTTGATTGATTTTGAAATTCACGATGATAGGTAATACTTATATCATTTTGATTTCTCTTTTCAATTTATACTATTTATTTTGGCTTACGATTTATCCTATTTTATATCATGTAGGAGCTGTGTAATCGAATGTTTGGCGTTGGGAAAGTTGACTGAGGAATTCAATGCAAAGTGGAACCAATATCGTGGTCAAACTGTGGTATGTGTTTTAAAGTGGTGACGTATTAATACGAGCGGAGGTATTATATTTATTTTTTGTACTATTTAGATATTAGTGTTATTCGTTCATCATTTTTATGGATAATAATTTTAGGCGTCGTAAATCTGGTCGGGCTGAAGAAGTGTTGTGAGGTCTTGTTAGATCCATATGTTCCTGAAGTTCTTAATTTTTGTGCCAAGTAATTTCACTAACTTGAGAATAATTGATAATACTTTGCTGTTTATTGGTATTATTATTTCTTCTCATCATATTGAATTGATTATCAATATGTTTTAGGGTAGAAGGCGACGACGAAAGATCGATTGCACGTTGTGGCTTAATAAATTCATAGACGTCCTTATGTGTCTAGATTTAAGTGTTTTAAATTAGAGTTTTTAACGAATATCTGATATGTCGCAAGTTTATGTTTCCATTGATAGCAAATAGATTGTGTACGCACACTTTCCATGTCATTTTTTGTAATCAAGCTTTTTATGGAACTGTTGCATTTACGGAGTTGTGAGCATGGCTCCATTGTTAATCACTTATTTTATTTTTTGGATAGTTTCTGGTTCAAATTTAATTATATGCATATCTCATTTGTTTCTCCTCAGAAATTTGGCATGCATGCACTTCAGTTATCGAGAAAAGCTTGTGATATGACTGACTACCAATTCTAATTTTTATTTAATAAATAAGTAATATATTTTAATACCAACAAATATCAAAATCTCGATTATATATTGAGATATTTACAAGAAAATGCATTTCTTTGATATTTTTTTTTTTTTTTTTGAATTACTAAGAGGTTCTGGGCCGAAGCCCGTACATTCCCTCATATCCGAAATCACAGTATGTAATATTAGTTTCGTCTCAAGCGTCACTCGATCATGTGACTTCTAGACTTTGCCTAGGGCCCTTTACCAGTCGAACTAACGACACTTGGTACTTCTTTGATATTGATAACAAAGAAAGGTATTTTGTTCAACTCGAATACTTCTCTTTAGTTTTGTAAAGAAAATATAAATGTGTATTACCAAATATACCTTGATGAAAGAAACAATGAAACTGTTTTTCTTTTTTCTTTTTGCGTTGGGTGAAAAATGGATTTTGATCTTTCTTATTCCTATTCTCCATTAGCACTCTTTTTAGAACTTGATTGAATTTTCAATCTCCATTAACTTTCTTCATCAAGCTTTTGTGAGAATTATTCATCAATTTTCACAATCTCTTCTCATCTCCGTCAATCTCACAATCCCCTCCACCGATCTCACCGTCACCTCCGCCGATCTCATCGTCACCTCCACCGATCTCACCATCGATGAATATCATTCCGACGTTGGTAGTTTCCCGAGTCATAGATTTGCAAGGAGATGTAGATTTCATCGGTTTATTTTGCATTGGGCAGTCAAATCAGAAGCAGAATTGATCTAGGAAATGATTTTAATGGATGTTGTTTTGTGGATATGATCAATGCGCAAGCGGAATATGATGGATGCGAATTTATGGATATAGGGATCTCTATCTCTAATTTTGAACCATATGAAAAATGCTTTTTCTGTAATTATCTCTTCTATATTCGACAAAAGCAATATATACAGTAAAACCTCAATAAATTAATAATGTTTGGACTTCAATATTTTATTAATTTATAGAGTTATTAATTAATCCATAATTTAATTATTAATTTATAGAGATATTTTTCGATTCGAATTCTTAATGTTCATCAAAATGCAAAAAAAAATATTTTCAGCAATTTAAAATTCACTAAAAAATATCATATCAATAAATTTAAAAGATAAGCCCAACAACATTTATATACTTGAAACAATAATATAATTACATTTTACTATATTACATTATTTATATATACCTAAATGTATAATTATTAATTTATACAATTATTGGAACCATATTTTTACATAGGAGTTTCAAAAAAACTATTATCTTATTATCTTATCAAAATTTGCTAATTTTTACATTGATCCAACTCGGAACCGGCAAAATTTATTAATTTATAGTGATTATTAATTTATCGAGTATTAATTTATAGAATTTTACTGTAGTAATAGTTTATTCGAAGAGTATTTAGTATTTATATCTACCCAAAACCCAATCAACTGAATATATAAGCTCAAATTTTTTTATCTATATAATCAAATTATATCACTTCTATCGAGACTTAAAGAAACCGATAAAAAAAAAGCAGGTTTTGATAAATCCTTGTGTTTGAAAAAATATTGTTTGGGTTCGAAAATCATAGTTACAGTTTAATAGTGCACATAAATATAAATAAAATTCTCCAAATCACTGAATTCCTAGACGAAGAGAGATGTCTGTAAAATCCAAATCGTGAAGATTGGCCATCGTGAAGTGAAGATTATTGTATTCCCTAACGAATACGGAGATTGATGAGATTGATGAGAGAGGGCGAATACAGATGAGTAATGTACTTTTTAGGTTAATCGGAGAGGATAGAATCAAGAAACTCACTTGAACTTGAAGAGATTCATCTCTCATTCTCTTTTTTGGAAACATTAGTTTCTAACAATAAAATAAATAATGAAAAGATATAAGTTTTAATAGCAATTATAAAAAAAAAATGATGAAAATATGTAAGCACAAATGATATTTATTGAATTTGCTATTATTAATATATTATATTGACCTTAGACAATGCAATAAAAAAAAATTACTAGAATGTAACGAATTCATAGATTTATTCGCTCTTTAAAAGAAAAGTTCACTAGAATATTTGTATATCTAATTATCTATACTGCTACCCTTTACATTTTTTTTTGTTTAAAAAACGTTATCACAAAATATATAACGAAATTGCCATCGTAATTTCGAAATAGGAAAAAATTGTCACTGCAATGATGAAAGACTTCTTCATGTGGATCTTATCGTCAAATTCATCATCTCCGAGAAACTTAAAATGAGAACCAATGTGTTGTCTCTCATCATTTGTCCTAGTTTAGCCACACAGTAAATACTTCCACGGTTTCATATGTTGGCTTTACAAACAGCCATTTACAGCTCATACATTTCAATCATGGATCAAATCCGAGCCATAACAAGCCTTAGTGCGTCACCATGTCCAAAGGTTTCAGATGTGGAAGTGATACAAGCTTTTTTTATGCTTGCAAGCAATTCCTCAATTGCTCATGTCATTGCAATACTTGAGGTTATCAATCCATCTTGGGAGATTGGTTGCACTAAGAATACAAAGTCTTATCTAAGCTAAGCTAAATTGACAATTCAAGTGACAAATGATAATTAAAAGCAAAGCACAAACTAAAAGAAACACTACTTAAGCAATAGCTAAGAAACTAAACCTTAATTGAAGCTAATCAAGAAACTAAGCAATGATTACAACTAAGCAAGATTATCAATTATACTAAATCGAAACCTAGGGATGGAATCATTGATTTGGGAACTTAAGGGAACATTTTTGCAATCATTTAAGCTACTAATCAAGCAAACTCTATACCTAGAACTCTTAATCAAGATAAGACCATGATGTGTGGCTCAAATCCCTTTGTTAATTACCCTAATGAACTAATGATGTGTTAGCATTAGGATAATCAACAAGCATTAATAACAAGTCTAAATGGTATGATAAACACTCTAAACATCTAATATCTTAGGCTAGAATATGTAAATCTCTTATTAAGTTGGTTCAAGCATTCCATCAAACACTTGGTGGGTGGATGAAATGCCTAAGATCCCAAAATGGCAAAGATTAGCCATTTGGCATTAAGAACTACTTAATAAGAAGAGATTAGGAAGAATCTATCCTAGATTGCAAGATTGAACCAATAAAATTCCCTAAATCTAACCCATCCCTAAGTTCCTAAGGAAACTACTCACTAATCATGATTAAGCCCATCAAATCAAAGAGAGAAGATAAGCAAAACATGATTAGAGAAGAAATAAACAAGAAATCTAAAAGAGATATTGCATTAACTCAAAATCCAAAGCATAAACAAAGTATTTGCCAAAAAATGGCTAGAAGTTTAGACTAAGAACTAAGAGAAAAAGACTTAGAATAAAAATTAGGTCTAAGGAGTATTTATAGGGGGACCCATGAAAATGAAGGAAAAGAGTTCGTCTGGGGTTGGATCGACGTGTTCGTCGATCTGTTTCGTCGATCCAACACCCAAAATAAAACGGATCGACGACTCGTCGATCTTCTTCGTCGATCCGTGCTCTTGGTCGTGGCTTCTGGTTCGGCGTGGTACGTCGATCTGACTCGCCGATCTGCGCTCCTGGAATTATGGATCGACGAGCTTCACCGATCCATCTCATCGATCCGTGCTCCTGACATTATGGATCGGCGAGTCTCGTCGATCTGGTTGGTCGATCCGTCGTTCTGGAAATGAGGTTCGGTGAGCCTTCGTCGATCTGCTTCGCCGATCTGCGCTCCTGGAAATCTGGATCGACGAGCTTCACCGATCTGGTTCGTCGATCTGCTGCCAGAAGCCTTCTTCTTCATCTTCTTTGATGCTTCTTGTCCCTCCAAGTGACATGCATCATTCTCCAAGTGTATCCTCAACTCCCAAGCGTCCTTTTCACCTAATAAGGTCCCAAAACATGCAAAGAACATGCAAAACATGCAAGAACCATGCAAGAACACTCTAGGACTCTAAATGATCAAATGCAACACTATAATGCTATATTAGACTCTAAAATGATGATAAGTCTACACTATATGGATGCTAAAATGATGCAAAATATACACTTATCAGGAAGCTGATGGTTCAAATGCGTTCCAAAGTCAAATCATCACCACACTGGTTTTAAACGTTCAAGAGTGGTATTTGGAATCATGTCCAACTCAAAACTAATTGATAATGAGTGAATTGGCCCATGAACTTTAAATACTAGTTAAGAAATGTCCCAACTTCCAATGGGAAACATTTTAACATTCTAATAGGCCTTCTCGAGATGAAGGCGGGACAACACATCATCATCTCGGAAATACCACAATAAGACGGGCCACTTATACGGGCCACTTAGAATTAGAATGTGGGAATCGTTTTTATGTGGGAAAGCGTCTGTTGGGCTAATCTTGGGCTCTCATACAATATTAGGAATCACAGGTTTCCAACTGAAAACCAATTGGCAATGAGTGGATTGACCCATGAACCTTATATACTAGTTAAAAAAATATCTCAATGAGACATTTTTTTTTTTTGTCAGGGTCAAGGGTGGATCTAGAATTGTATTTTAGTGGGGGCATATATCTTATTATATAAAGTAGGATGCATCAAAGTTAGTTTTAAACATGATCATGACACGTGTCAAGTTAATCGATTAGATTTTGACATGTGTTAAAAAAATTAAACCAATTAGATTTTAACATAATGTTTACATAAATCTAAAAATTAGTTTAAAAAATAAAAAGGAAAATAACCTTTTTTAGATTACTAATACAAAAAGGAGAATAAAAAAATCGAAACTGTAAATACGGGAATTAAAAAAAGGAAAACAAGTTTTTTATGTTTTTCATTTAAGTTAAGTAAATTTTATGATCAATTACTAATACTAAAAAGAAAATCAAAACTTTATTTTTGAAATTAGAAAAGGAAAATATGTTTTTTTTTTAAATTACTAATACCAAAAGATAAATAAAAAATCAGAAAATGTAAACAAGGAAATTTAAAAAAGGAAAACAAGTTTTTTATGTTTTCATTTAAGTTAAGGAAATTGTATGATCAATTACTAATTCTAAAAGGAAAATCAAAACTTTAATCGATTAGATTTTGACACGTGTTAAAAAAATTGAACCAATTAGATTTTAACATAATGTTTACATAAATCTAAAAATTAGTTTAAAAAATAAAAAGGAAAATAATCTTTTTTAGATTACTAATACAAAAGTAAAATAAAATTAACTAGATTATACTTCAATTTAAGAAAAAAAAATATAAACAAAAAGTAAATTAGATTAACTAGGATACATTTTAATTAAAAAAAAAAAATTCTAGATGCTAATGATATGACATTAGACGATGATTAGGTGAATGAGGAGGATGATAGCAAGAATCATGTAGAGAAACTTTTGATGCGAGTCTTGAGAAGCATAACTTCTCTAGAGAGCAGATAGATCATGTACGAGAGAAAACAAAAATTTGATTAACTAGGATATATTTCAATTAAAAAAAATTAGATGCTAATTAATGATATGGCATTAAATGATGGTGAGCTCAATAAGGAGGATGATATCAAGAATCATGTAGAGAGGCTTTTGATGTGACTTTTGAGAAGCAAAACATCTCTAGAGAGGAAATAGATCATATAAGGGAGATGAATGTGAAGAGAAAGGGGCACTTTATTTGCTTGAAGAGAGTTAATAGGGAGATTGTTAACATACTAGAAGGACTCAAATTTCATAACCAAGTTTTTAACGCAGCGGAAAAGAAAAAAATAGTTAATGAAGTGTGTGAACTATATATATGAGAAATATGTTTAATATTGTTTAGGACCTCCAACAGATTCTGTGTTTTGAATATTTTAATTGAAAATAAATGAAAATTCAAATAAATAAATAACTCTTAGGATTAGAAATTGTGTTTTTCATATTTTTTTCAACAGTGATAAGATTTTGTTTTCTATTTTTAAAAAAAAATATTTTATTGACTTTTTAATATTATTATTATAATCTGCATATACGTGGATCCTAGTTTAGATTTTAAATATGATAAATCTAATTATGATAAAAGAGGGATAATTAATTAGCCAAAATTTTAGAATATATATATATATATATATATAAAGAATTAAAAATAAACATAATTTATATAAGAATAATAAAACATATATATCTAGAAATATTAATAAAAGTAAATTTTATTTTTCTTTACGGATTATTCGATTTTGTTTTTAATTTATTTTTACGGTTTTAAAATATTTTATCAAAAACTCGCATATATGCGGGTCCTATTCTAATATATATATAATGGGTATAACCGTATAAGTTTAGAATTTCAAGTTTTGGTCTAATTAAAAAAAATATTAAGTAATTAACAGAGGAAAGTAAAAACTTGAGTGGTGACAACTACCCATGCTATTACATATAGATCTTTTTATTGTTCCTAATTCGAACTAAAGCTTAGACTTGGCTAGCTAGAGAAGTAATAGGAAGTAACTAACAAGACATAGTATTATTATTTTTTGGTCTCGAAAATCTAGATAGGGTTAGGTTATGGTTAATAGTTGATTAGTTGTACTATATCTCTCTATATCTCATTTTTAGGAGAAGTTTATTTCAATAAACTATATATACTTCTCGGTGCTACGTGATGCTGCTATATCCGAACTTTTTACACACTGGCTGGGCATTTTAACTGGATCCGAAGAATCGATCCGAACCGAACCGAATTAAAAGGTATCGAATCGAATCGGAACCGACATAATAATTCGAATGGGTCCTACACTTTTATACTCGAAGAACCGGACCCGAATCCGGATCGAAGCGAGAATCGAATGGGTACCCGAAATATCCAAAATATAATTATATACCTAAATATATTACTTATAGTTAAACTCGAATAACTAAAATATTCAAAATTATAATTATAAATCAAATATATTAGTTAATTTTAGACTAAAATAATCAAAATATCAAAAAATCTTTAGTTATATTTGTTAAAATAATTTTTTGTGTGCAAAATTCAATCAAATAATTAAAAGATACAAAATATTTGAGTTTTTGTAAAAAAAAATTTAAATAAATTTTGAAAGATTTAGATACCTGGACCAATCCGAACCTGAATAGAACCGAATCGAACCTGAACTGAAAAGAAAAAATAGGGATTCTAACTCTAAAAACCGAAAGACCCGAAATTCGAAAGAATCGAATGCCAACCCGAATGCTCACCCCATGCTTTCCTCACAATTTCTGACACATTATGAGGCTCAGACCCAAGGAATTAATTTAGCCTACAACACTTTGGGCTTAAAAAACGGAGAAAGATGCTCAGCGTCAAAACGACATAGTTTTACCAAAAATTAGCCCGCCAAACAAATTTCAGGTGATTTATGGGGTTTGTAGTTTTATACCTTCTTCCAAAATTTGGTTGACTTACTTCAAAAAAACTCAAAATCCCCAAATTCCCAAAAATCGCACACAGAGCGCCAGAAACTTCAATTCAACTGAAAATAATCTCAGAAATGGCGCTTTTGCTCTCTCCTTTTTCTTCCTCTTCTCATCCTTACTTCTTCCTCACATCCAATCTCGATCTCCCTCTTACTTTCTCTCTCTCTCTCGCGTCATCTCTTCAATCCCTAAACCATGACGGAGAAGGAGATCTTCGTGAGGGTGACGAGAGCGGCGGCGAAAAGAAAGGCTTCGATGGCGATGTCCACGGAGGAGGAGCAGGTAACCAAGAAGAGAGTGGTCCTCGGCGAGCTTCCGAATGTGTCCAACGTCGCCGTCTCGGCCAATCTCAATCAGAGAAGAGAGATCCCGAAGCCCAGAAAGAGCCTTGGAGCTCCGGTGGCTTTGGCTGCCGTGGAATCAGGATCTGACATCGATGCTCGATCTGACGATCCCAAGATGTGTGGACCTTATGTCACCGACATCTACGAGTATCTCCGTGAAATGGAGGTAACAATCTCTACTTTATTGATCTCCTAATTGAATCTTTAACATTGACTAGTTTCAATTTAAGATGTTGGTTTGATCTGAAGATTTCAATTTAAGATCTTTTCTCAATTTAGCTATATGCGCTTTCAATGGATAATTTAGGGATTGATGATTGTTATTTGGAAATTTGATTGGTGAAATTCAGTTGTGGGTTTGATCTTAAAGTTTCTCAGATATTTCAAACTTCTTCTTTTGATAATCTGATTTGGTTTGGACAAACCACAAATTAGGGACTGATTATTGATTTGGTAAAATATTCAGGTGAAGCCAAAACTGAGACCTTTACCAGATTACATTGAAAAGGTTCAGAAAGATGTAACACCAAGCATGAGAGGTGTTTTGGTGGATTGGTTAGTGGAAGTTGCTGAGGAATACAATCTCTTGTCTGAAACACTTTATCTCACTGTCTCTTACATCGATAGATTCTTGTCCTTAAAGACTGTCAACAAGCAAAGCCTCCAGCTCGTTGGAGTTTCTGCGATGCTTATTGCTTCGTAAGCATCTCTAAGATCCTCCTTGTGTTATTACTTTCTCTTTGACACTCATTGTCTTGTATGAAGCTTATTGACTTATTCTTCTTCTTTTGGTTATTGAAATGAGTAGGAAGTATGAAGAGATAAGTCCTCCTAAAGTAGAAGATTTCTGCGACATCACGGATAATACATTTACTAAACAAGATGTTGTCAAGATGGAGGCAGATATACTTCTTGCGCTTCAATTCGAATTAGGAAGACCTACCATCCATTCTTTTATAAGGTTAGATTTCTGATGAAATAACGTGCTTTACTGATGATACTTATTGGTCTATATGGTTCATTGGCCTCATTTTGTGTGTGTTTTTGCCCTTTTTTATGTGCAGACGGTTCACAAGGGTTGCTCAAGAAGATTTCAATGTAAGCTCAAACTTATCTACCTTAATATAGATTCGGAATCTGTAGTGTCAATTGCTAAATCTTCTTCTTGCATGCCTTTATTTCAGGTGTCACACTTGCAGCTAGAGCCTCTCTCTTGCTATTTATCAGAATTGAGTATGTTAGATTACAAAGCTGTGAAGTTTGTGCCTTCTATGTTGGCTGCTTCTGCTGTCTTTCTTGCTCGATTCATCATACGTCCCAGACAACATCCTTGGGTAAGCATTTCTGTCCACACAAATCTTACGCTCTTACATCTAAAATGTTGAGTCAACTCTTTAGGATGAGACAATAATAATAATCTATGGTTGTTGTGATGATGTAAACAGAATCATATGTTAGAAGAATACACAAAGTACAAAGCGGCTGATCTACAAGTGTGTGTGGGAATCATACATGACTTGTATCTAAGCAGAAGAGGACCTGCTTTACAAGCTGTTAGAGAAAAATACAAGCACCACAAGGTAAAATTAACATTACAATGAGTCATTGATATCATTTGAATTAGCACGGTCTTGATCCTTAATGTTGCTTCACTCGATACAGTTCCAGTGTGTTGCGACCATGCCTGTATCACCTGAGATGCCGGTTACCTTTTGGGAGGATGTTACCATTTGATCACTTGAATTGAAAGGGGAATAGTTAGGACAGATTGATGAAGATTGATCTTGAGAGGCATCACTGTGAGCTTAACGAAGAGATGGAGCATTTTGATTTAGTTTGTGGAAGAGCAACTTTTGATCCTCAGCAGAAACTGCTTGAGACATAGTCCTTGGAACTTGATTCTAAAGAGAAAGAGTTGGAAGTACTGAGTATCGACCTCTGGACTTGAGGGAACAGATTATCAAATCCCCAAATAACGAAATGTGGGAGACTTGTTCAACAGATGGAATCAAAAAGCTGAGTGCACATTATGAATCAATTTAGTTGTTGATTTGAGGAACACCCTGAAGAACTTGCTTCTGAAGAGAAGATACATAATGAGATTACTGTTGCTGTTCTTAAAATTATCCGTGGAGATTGTAGTTAATGACATCACTACTATGTAAAGAACAATTACCGTAGTGTTTTACTTTTTTTTACTTGTTGAGTCCTCTAATTATATGTATTAATCTTATTCATGTCACTTCTATAGATTCTTTTTCCCCAGATTCTTCTTCCCCTCTATAAATGTTTGGTTATTAGTCGATTCTGCTTGTCTATCGGGGTGTATTGGATTATGAATTTTAAAAGATTTAGTGGTTATTTTAGAAATTAAATCAAATAATTTCCAACCCGAAACCAATGATTTACATAAATCAATTATTGGAAATATGTTATTGGACATAATACCCGAATACGAAGATCCAAACCAATACCGACCCGAAAAAGGGGGTTCGAATCGGGTTTGGTACCTGTAAAATACCCGAACGAATCCTGTTTTCAATTACTTTGGATCTAAGTTCGGATCGGATATTACCCAAGATCCAAACGAGTACCCAAAAATATCGGATATTTGAGATACTTTATGTAATGGTATGGTTTTACTTTGCTTTTATGTAGTGTACAATAATGGAATTAGTCTCACTTTGAATGCTTACTTTGTTTTTCGGATTTTTTGGTATTTCATATACTTTCGAATACTTATAGGTATTTTTGGATACAAATTCATCGAACCGAATCGTAACCGAGAAATTTTTGATTCTTCAATCAAATATCTGAATTGACCCGAACACAGAAGGTACCAAACCGAATCCAAACCGAAATTCAAAAAATACATAAAAGTTATCTAATACTTAAATACTCGAAACCCAAAATACCCGACCCGAATTTGAACCGAATATTTGTATGCCCATACGTAATACTACCCTTTAAATTGTTATTTAAGAACATTATTACATAAAAATATGTATTTACTATTTCCACCTCCGCAAAAAAATATCAATAATAACAAAACTACCGCCTTAATTTCGAAGTAAAAAGATAATCTGCCGGAAAAATTGTCAATATAATGATGATAAACTCGATATAAGATCGAGGGGGTATGATCTTATAAGTGTGGTGAATCGATGGAACCAAACAGTTGGTTGTGCAATTCTCTCTGTTTGATCAGTTTATGGATCAAAGTGGATAGATTATGGAACCCAATCTGCTGGTTGTGTAACTCTCTCAGATTGAATCAATGGATGAATGGATGGGGGTGGATCGAAAAACGCCACTCAAGGGTGTGAAAGCCCTTCTGATGAGTTCACAAACCTAGTCTAAAGGAATCGCACACAAGAGACATAGATTCAAACGTTTACTAAGTGTAGAATTCCATCACTTATATAAACAAAACAAAGTCAAAGCTTTTAGAGAAAAACTCTCTTTTATATTCCAAAAATTTCAATTGTGTATTTTACAAATAAGAATACATGAGCTTTTATAGCTCTTACAAGAGATATTCACAATAAATTATATTTAAAGGAAATTATATACGTTTAAACAAAAAGAAGAAAAATAAGCTAAATCAAATAATGATCTTCTTGCCACCAATTTTGCCTTGGATATTAAATGAAGATCTTTGACTTTGTGAAGTTATGAGTATGATATTTTGATAATAAATTTACATATTGAATACCTTTGATTTTATGGTTTTTGATATTGTATCAAAACTTATAAGTATCTCACATTGATGTAGCAACATCGTGAAAGAACCGGGAAGACATTATAGAAGCTTTGGTTGTTAAGTAAGTTTTGTGTTTTAATTATTTATTTTATTTTATGTTTAGATAAATCCTCAATTAATTGAGATTATCAAAACATGATGTTTTCCTTTTCCCAATCGACGTGTGATTGAGGTTTAAGGCTATATAAGCATTGCTTTAGGTTTTGTTATCGAGAAGTTTTTTAATGTTTAATATAAAGAGTTTTTTTTTTATCCCTTGTCTTGGCTTGATTAACGTCGTCAACACAGGAAGTTTGGTCTCAAGAGTTTCATTTGAACCTCTTGATTGAGCAAAGGCCGGTCTCAAAAAATTGAAATCCCTTGATTGAGCTGCAACTGGTTTCGTATGCTGCGTTACACATATTTATTTAGAATATCATACTTGTCTCACATAGCTTATATGTACATTTCCACTCATGGATCAAACCTGAGCCATCCAACAAGTCCTAGTGCGTCACCAAATCCACAGGTTCTAGATGTGGAAATGAATCAAATTGGTGGTTCAACTGCATTCCAAAGTCAATCTTCACACTACACTGGGTTTTAGTGTCTAAGAGTGGATCCTAAAGGTCCTAAGTATGAGTTTTGGAATTGGATGATGTTTATTGATATTCTGAAATGTGTATATATACACGATACAATTGTGATAGTGGCCAGAAATATTAACAATTACGAGTACCCTATATCTTAGATAAGATATGGTGGTAGACACGATATAGTGGTAGACACGATATGGTGGGAATATTTAGAGAACATCCTAACATGCCCCTTCAAGATAGACGGCCCGAAGTGAGTTCAATCTTGATCGCCAAGTCTTGGAAACGAGCTCGCAGTAACGACTTGGTTAAAGTGTTTGCTAACTGATCAGCCGAGCTTACATGAGACAAATGAAGCGTACCACTCTGAACTTGCTCACGAACAAAATGATAGTCAAGAGCGATGTGTTTCATTCTCGAATGAAACAGCGGATTGGCACAAAGATGAGTGTCGCTTATATTATCGCAGTAAATCGTCATAGTACCAAAGAGAGGTATACCCCTTGTTTGGAAATGCACTAGGCATTAGTCGGGCGCTCGGTCTGAGCCTAGCGCCTAATCAGCTTTAGGGGAATGTGTTTAGGGGAATAATCAAAATGTGGCGACATGGTTTGGTGGGAAGTGAAGCTTTTGTCAGCTTTTGATAGTCAAGTTCGATTCCCATTAGGCCCATTTTGGTTCATTTTTTAATTTTTAATAATGAATGGCATAATTATAATTTCGCCATCACTTTCCTTCTAGATTTTTCGAGTTCTGCAACTTTTCCTCGCGACTGCCGTCCAGATTTTTCGCATAATCCATCAGTTTTTTGCGTTTTTTTATGTGCATAACTCAATCTTGTAGATCTATCATATAATAATACATTTCGAACCCAACACAACAAAAAAATTAAGTTTTTTCGTTATTCCGATTATTTAAGCGATTATGGTGTAATCGGGGCGCCGGTGGACCGCCAACCGTTTACTTTCCGGAAAAGCGGCCACGGCGGCCGCGTTTTTGAACAGGGGGTATACCAAGTTCAGAAGCCACATACAATAGCCATTTGAGCTCAGCGGCAGTGACTGCAACATACATGTACTCCGCCTCGGTTGAAGAACGTGTGACACCCTTTTGTTTGCGTGATGACCAAGAGACAAATTGTTTTCCGAGATAAACAATATACGCCCATGTTGATGAATAATCATCCTTGTCACCGGCCCAATCTGCATCACTGTAGGCATGAAGTGTCATTGGAGATGAAACATAGAAGAAATTTCCGTAAGTAATTGTCCCCGCTAGATACCGCAAAACACGCCAATGAGTTGTCGTAGGCATGTGCATGAACTGAGACAACCTATTAACAGCGAATGCTATATCTAGATGAGTCAAAGCAAGGTACTGAAGACTCCCCACTGTTGCACGATAGAGTGTAGGATTCTCCATTGGAGAGCCTTGAGAGAGCGTCAAGGACTGAGAGGATGACATTGGTGTAGTGACTGGTTTGGCATTCTCCGTGTTTGTTTGAACCAGAAGATCAGTCGTGTAGCGTTGCTGTGTGAGACACAATCCAGATGGCGTGCGATGAGCTTCTAGACCAAGAAAGTATGAGAATTTGCCGAGATCTTTAAGAGAATCGACTCGAGAGAGAGTTAATGAACTTAGTGACCATCAATGTGCAGCTCCATGTAACTAGAATTTCATCCACGTAGATAAGTATATAGACAAATTGATTACCGGAGCGGAGAATAAACAGAGATGCATCGGCAAGGGAGTTGGTGAAGTCAACGCTTAAGATAAACGTCTGAAGTTTATTGTACCATGCTCGAGGAGCCTGTTTTAGTTTATACATCACCTTCTTAAGGCGACACACAAAGCTTGGATGATCTTTATCAACAAACTCAGGAGGTTGCAGCATGTAAACCTCCTCTGAAAGGTTGCCTTGGAGGAAAGCGTTGTTCGCATCTAGTTGTCGAAGGGGCCAGTTTCTTGCGACAACAACACCAAGAACAAGTCGTATCGTCGCATGTTTGATCACTGGACTAGACATCTCCTGGAAATCAACATTGGGTTGTTGATGAAAGCCTTTTGCCACCAATCTCGCTTTAAACCTGTCAACAGAACCATCAATTTTTTGTTTAATAGTAAATACCCACTTGTAACCAACAACATTATGAGCTTGGTCAAATGGCACCAAATGGTCCAAATCCCATGTGCCATGTCGAATTTGTGCATCACTCATGGTTCGTCTCCATCGATTATCTTTCAAAGCTTTAGCAACAGTTTTCGGTTCAATCTTTGTGAGATGAGCAGCGAGACCATATTTCGGATTTGGTTTCTGAATTTGGTTCTTGGCACGAGTAGTCATCTCGTGATCATTTTGTGGCGTTGGAATCTCCTGTGATGGTTCGCTTGCTGCAGGAGTGATATTTGTTGGCGTGGTGTGTTCCACAGGAGAAGAGTAGTACATTGTGGTCTCTGTAGGAAGTGACTCTAGTTGCGGTGAATGAGCTCTGCCTGGGGGACTTAAAGGCATGAGTGTGCGTCGATAGATTGGAACCAAGGAAGCTAAAGGTGTGGCTGAAGGAAGAACTTGAGAGAACGAAGTGGATAAGGAATCGTTAGTGAGCTTAGAAAAAGGAAAACTTATCTCATGAAAAACTACATGTCTTGATGTGTAGACACGAGAGGAAGAGACATCAAGACACAAAAAAAGAACTTTGAGTTAAAGAATAACCAACAAAAATGTAGGGAATTAATTTTGGACTGAATTTGTGTTGACCTGAATGTATAGCCATGGATAGCATAAACACTCGAATGTACGAAGTTTGACATAGTTTGGATCAACTCCGAACAAACACCGATATGTCGATGAGGAATCCAACGTCGATGTAGGCATCCTATTGATGAGGTAAACCGCCGTCGAGAATGCATAGGTCTAATATGTTGTTGGAATGTCGGCATGTGTGAGAAGTGACAACCCCATTTCGATAATGTGACGGTGTTTCCGCTCTGTGATCCCGTTGTGCTCGGGAGTGTGTGGTGGAGTTGTAAAGTGCAAAATTCCATGAGTAGCAAGGTAAGAGCGTAGGCCAATGTACTCACCGCCATTGTCGGAATAGAGTGTTGTTAGTTTCGTCTTGAAACGATTCTCCACAAGTGCTTTGAACAAAGGGAAAATCTGAACCTATATAGGTTTACGTTATGTTTTAATAACCGCACCATCTCTCTATATCTGACTATTGTAGAAAGAATGTATGGATAAGCTTTCTGAAGGAAACCTTTTGTTGGTGTTTGATATCATTACAGGAATCTGGCTCATAAAAGATTCCATAAGAGATACGCTTTTAGAACCTGACTTCATTTGTTCAACCTACTTTCGAATATCAATTTGGAAAATTGAATCTTATATATATATAATTCACAAATATGCACAAAACTCTATAGTTTTCGGTACCACATGTTGTTGTAATACACTTTCTTTTTTATTTCTGACGAGTCATCTGTTGCGGTTGTGGTCTTCCCATGATTCTGGTTCGCTTTCAGACCCGAAGAATCATACCTAAATGCCTAGAATTGGCTCTTATTGAACTGAATCCTAACACCAACAAATAATAAAAATAATTTTTTTTTAAAACATTTTTCTCCCGAGAAATTATAACATCATTTACACCAAAGAGGAAAATGTAAGTATATAAAATTCAGAAAATCACTTTTTTATATAACAAAAAGTGTGTTTGAACAAAAAGTAAAAATTATTCTAAATATTATTTAGTAGAAAAATAATAAAATGCGAAAAATATAAATATGCGGAGTTTGTTTTCAATTTAACGTTCTTACCGGTTAAAAAAACTTTCGGACAAATCTGGTAAGAAAAACAAAATTTAGCCCGCCAAACAAATTTCAGGTGAGTTTCGTACCTTCCAAAATTTGGTTTGACTCCAAAAAAACTCAAAATCCCCAAATTCGCACACAGAGCGCCAGAAACTTCATTTCAACTGAAAAAATACTCAGGAATGGCGCTTTTGCTCTCCCCTTTTACTTCCCCCTCTCACCCTCACTTCTTCCTCCCATCAAATCTCGATCTCGATCTCTCTCCCTCTTACTTTCTCCTTCTCTCCCAGTCTCTTCAATCCCTAAACCATGACGGAGAAGGAGATCTTCGTGAGGGTGACGAAAGCCGCGGCGAAAAGAAAAGCCATGGCCACGGAGGAGGAGCAGGTCAGCAAGAAGAGAGTGGTCCTCGGCGAGCTTCCGAATGTGTCCAACGTCGCCGTCTCGGCCAATCTCAATCAGAAAAGAGAGCTCCCGAAGCCCAGAAAGAGTCTCGGAGCTCCGGCGAAGCAGAGAAAGATAGCTCCGGTGGCTTTGGCTGCCGTGGAATCAGGATCTGACATCGATGCTCGATCTGACGATCCCAAGATGTGTGGACCTTATGTCACCGACATCTACGAGTATCTCCGTGAAATGGAGGTAACAATCTCTCTGCTTTATTGATTGGATCTTAAACAGTGACTAGCTTCAATTTTAAGTTGTGGGTTTGATCTGACGAGTTTCAATTTAAGATTATTTTTCCAATTTAGCTATATGCTCTTCAAATGGTCAATTAGGGATTTGATTGATGATAGTTATCCGTTTGGAAATTGGATTTGATCTTATGATAATCTGATTTGGTTTGGACAAATTATTAGGGATCTAATGATTAATTAATATGGGAGGCTGAAAGATTATTGCTTTTTTGGATTGGTGGAATATTCAGGTGAAGCCAAAGCAAAGACCTTTACCTGATTATATTGAAAAGATGCAGAAAGATGTAACACCAAGCATGAGAGGTGTTTTGGTGGATTGGTTAGTGGAAGTTGCCGAAGAGTACAAACTCGTGTCCGAAACACTCTATCTCACTGTCTCTTACATCGATAGATTCTTGTCCTTAAAGACTGTCAACAAGCAAAAGCTTCAGCTTGTGGGAGTTTCTGCGATGCTTATTGCTTCGTAAGCATCTCTGAGATCCCTCCTAGTGTTAGTTTTTCTTTGATAGTGATTGTCTTGTTTGAAGCTTATGGAAGTATTCTTCTTCTTTTTGGCATGTAGGAAGTATGAAGAGATAAGTCCTCCTAAAGTGGATGATTTCTGTTACATCACAGATAATACGTTTACGAAACAAGATGTGGTGAAGATGGAGGCAGATATACTTCTCGCGCTTCAGTTCGAATTAGGAAGGCCTACAATCAATTCTTTCATAAGGTTAGATTGCTATGACTGATGAAACAATGTGCTTTGCTGGTAATACTTATTGGTCTATATGGTTCATTGGCCTCATTTTGGGTCTGTTTTGCCTTTTTTTTTATGTGCAGACGGTTCACAAGGGTTGCTCAAGAAGATTTCAAAGTAAGCTTAATGTATTGATTTGAAAATCTGCTGTTTGTAACTTGTAGAGGTTGAATTGCTAAATACTCTCTTTCCATGGCTTTGTTTCAGGTGCCACACTTGCAGCTAGAGCCTCTCTCTTGCTATTTATCAGAACTGAGTATGTTAGATTACAAAGCTGTGAAGTTTGTGCCATCTATGCTGGCTGCTTCTGCTGTCTTTCTTGCTCGGTTCATCATCCGTCCTAAAGAACATCCTTGGGTAAGCATTTCTGTCCACAGAAATCTCACTCTTATAGGTAAAATGTTGAGTCAAGTCTTAAATGAGACACTAATCATCTATGGTTGTGATCGATGTAAACAGAATCAGATGTTAGAAGAATACACAAAGTACAAAGCGGCTGATCTACAAGTGTGTGTGGGTATCATTCATGACTTGTATCTGAGCAGAAGAGGAGTTTCTTTACAAGCTGTTAGAGATAAATACAAGCACCACAAGGTAAAATAAACATTACAATGATGAAACACTTGGTGAAATTAGCAATCTTGGTACTTAATGTTGCTCCTTCCTTTTGTTACAGTTCCAGTGCGTTGCGACCATGCCTGTATCACCGGAGCTGCCGGTTACCTTTTGGGAGGATGTTACCATTTGATCTGAGCCAAGTCTTTCTTTTTGCTGAGGGTTTTGCTACCTTTTGGCAAAATGTTACTGAGCTCGATTTCATGAAACCATGTCTCATTACCGACTCGTGGGTGGGTCATGTAGTATAGTATACAGATCAATAGCTGAAGCTGGTGTAGTAAGAAGTATTGAAGTGAAGACGGCAATAAATTTGTGTATTAATGTTTAAAAAAAGCACTAGGCGCTAAGCCGGCAGTGACCATTAGCTTTGAGCTTAAAACACCTAATCAGAGCTTAAGCAATTTTTAAGTCGGTTTAAACGGTTTTATAATAATAAGCAAAAATATATATAGTAAACAACAATACTTAATATTTAATATATCATAATAAAATAATCTCAATTAGATGATCAAACCTTTAATAAAAAAAAATATAAACTAAACACAAATGTAATTAAATAAGCAAAATTAGAGTTTTTAAAGGTAAATAAACTCTTTACATTTTTTAATAAAAAAGGGAGAGACAGATTAGCCTGTCTAGGCTCGTTTAGCCGGGTTAGGCTCGTCTAACTCGTCTAGGTTTGCTTAGATCCGTCTAAACCGCCGGATTATACCTTCCGTTTAACTTGACCAATTAGCATAAAATCCAAATGGACTAGGAGCGCCTAGCGTCTAACCAGCACCTAGACGGCCGTCTAGCTCACTTTCTTGAACACTGAATCATAGAACAAAAGAGTTTGGGTGGTTTCATAAACAAATGTGTGTTTGTGGGTTTTTATCATTTGAGGTTCATAGTCTTGGTGAAAATAGGTAAAACTTTTCAGTGGGGAGGGATTTTCGGTTAGACCGGTCGGTCTGGTTCAGTTTCTAAATCATTGCTTTTAATTAATTTAGCAGGGTAAATAAGAAAAAAAATAAGCCGCTGTTGTAAAACGCAAAGTAAAAGAAAGGGGCGCAGACGTTCATTGTCAAATATAAACGCGTCAAATATAAACGCTTGTGGACCCCACTGTCACTATGCGCGCACAGTAACTCATTTTCGTTTCCTATATATATGAGTGTTTAGTTCATTTGTAAAACCATCCTTTTAACACATAATATAACCGTCTCTTCCTTCTCTCTTATCAGTAACTCCTCGTTCTGCGGGTATAAAATTTCT